>JAECWS010000100.1:13199375-14411250 GCA_018150905.1 Drosophila ambigua
AGAGCAAATAAACACACACAAATACCAGAGTGGGCAAATACTCGCACTCCCAGGACACCACAGGACACCAAAGGACCTCCCCGCAAAGACAGAACCATTAGCGAGTGAGGAGTAAGCGGCAGGAGGGAGGAGAACAGCGAAAACAATTTCCAGCACTAAATCAAAAAATGAAATAGAAAAAAACCGAACCCAGAAAACATTATGAGAAATCAACAACAAGAGCAAAAGGAGGAGGAGGAGGAGGAGCAGCAGCAGCAGCAGGCACCCAAAAGATGAAAAGGGAAAAAGTTGTAGCCCCCGACTCCACTCAGCAGGAGGAGGGCTGGCGGGGGGAGGGTACTCATGTCATATTATTGACGATGATGGCAGCGGAATGATGGCAAACGAAGCAGCAGCAGCAGCAGCAGCACCAGCGAGTACCCCTAATGGAATGGGAAGGGTCTCCTCTCTGTTCTGTACATCCTGCTGGCTGGGTAGGTGGGTGCTGGCATGGGTTGCATGGCTGTCGGCAATTTCATCAGCTTAAACCGATGACAGTTGAAAAATGTGCTCCAACTTTTTGTTGTTGTTTGCTTCGTTTTTTTTTTCTCCCCCACTCACTTTTTGTTCGCGGACATTTTTCCTCACTTGTTCCCCCCCACACTTACAGCACTTTCCTCTGATATTTTTGCCTCACTTATTCCATACATTTACCACACTTTTCCTGCACATTTCCATTGCTTTTTTGTGGCCCATAGATATACATTAAAAAATTCCATAAAATGGCGGTTGACGTTTGACAGCGGCGGGGCGGCGGTGCACCGCGCTGGAAGCTGTCAATGTGGCGGGGCAATGTTTGAAAGTTGGTTAGGAGGCGACACAGAGAAGACAGAGGGCAGAGGGCAGCCTGCCTGACATTTCATAAAGTGTGTGGCATATGCCGTGCCAGCGCCTTATGCAAATGACGCGTGGCTTTCCTTTGTGTGTGGCGAAGCATCGATTGAGCCCCGCAGTTCTTCTGCTTGGCCGCAATGTGTCTTGGCCATATCAAACGACAATTTTGGCCACAAACAAAACACTGTCAAATATGGCCAACAACGACCGCAACTCCAGCCCACAAAGCAGCCCACAAAAAGTTCTGCCATCGATGGGCAAAAACTTTCACACGCCAAAACAATTTGTTTCAGTTGGCAGCGGGAGACAAATCCCTCGGTCCAGGCGATGTCCTGTGCATAACAAATATTGCCTGTAATTTAATTAATCCTCGAAATCCACGAAAGTATCAAAAGTTTTCGACCAGAGCAGCCAATAAAATCGGAAATGAGTGGCGAAGGGCACGAGTAAAGGGCTGCAGAAATGGGTCTAGAATAAGGCATAGAATGTGGGCTAGGCAGGGGAAAGGGAGGGGGCGTGTGGATATCAATTAAATGCAAAACACAAACACCAAACAAAAGCAGAGCGGGAGAGCTGCGGAGGTGGGGGAGGTGGCAGAAGCTGGGTAAAAGTGTGGGCGGAGGCTGATGGCCAAAAGCGGCAGGGCGGTAGGGCGCAGAGGGGAGGGGCGGCGTAGCAGAACGATGAGCGGAAGAGGCGCCAAAGCGATGGAGCGATTTGCTGGTGGCAAAATCTATTAGTCCCGGCCCCCCGCACCCACTCGGAAAACTTCTCCACACAACACACTTTGATTAATTTTAAGACAATAATCATAAAGGAGGTTTCTCGGTCTATCTATTCCGCCCACATCCTCAGCTGCTTCCTCCCCTGCCCCTGCCCCTGCCTTGGCCTGCACCGCCATCTCGTCTTCTCCCGCTCTTTCACACTCATTTAAATGCGTTGAGGGAGAGCACGTGCCGGGGGGGGGTTGGGGAGCATTTCCTATAGCATACTTAGGCGAGTTTTCCTCTTACACAGCCCAGGCACGTCTATCGTTCTGCTGCTCCCTCTCTCTTCCGCTCTTTCTATCTCTTTCTACGTGGGTTAGTTAATTTTCGCCGCCTCGAAGTTCTCTTGGGCGCTAGGAAGACAGAGCAAGACCGAGCGAGCGAGAGAGAGAGAAAGGCGGAAAACTTTAAGTCGATGGAAAACTTAATCAAAGTTCCTTACTGTATTTTCCACCGGAAAAGTTTTCTGCAACCAACGGCCAAAAGAGTTTTCGGGCACGCAACACTTTTGCCTGCTTCAGGCGGCGGCGGCGGCCAATGGCTTCGTTAACTCGTTCTGGTGGATGGGAATGGGCAGGGGGGGGGCAGGGGATAGTGGCCCCTTCCTCTGGGCTACACCCTGTGGCACCTGCCACAAACTGTTTGCGTGTTTGAATGTTATTTATAATATGCTAACCGCGCTGCTGCTTCGCTGCTTGGCTGGGTCCTTCTGCTGCCGCCAGTCTCTGGTGGGGGTGGGGTATGGGCTACTGGGGGCGTAATCAGCCTTCAACTTGACCAAATGTTCAACATTTCAAGTTTTCATCCTTAAAACCACTACAAGGGGGGACGGGGGACGGAGCCCCCTTCTAGCTTTTTCTTTTGGGCGCTGCCTTTGTGGCGTTTAACTTTTAATTGGATTTCAGTTTTTTTTGGCTTAGTTAATGGCTAAATGAACTTGCTCCCCCTCCCCCTGCTGCTGGCTGTTGTGTGCAAAAATATTAGCGCATAAATTCAACAATTACTTCCAACGGAGTGACCAACAGGGGAACAATCCTGCTCCTGCTCCTGTTCCTGCTCCTGCTGCTGCTCCTGCTGCTGCTCCTGCTGCTGCTCCTTGTGGGCTTCCCTCGCCCTCTCTCACCTGCTTAATCATTTGCATATTTTCATTAGAAATTCTGCATTTAATGTTACCCTGCAGCCCGTCTCCAGCCTTCGACTACCTTTTTGCATAATTATCTTTTTGCTTTGGAGTATAATTATCATTAATTGCGCGTGGGGAGAGGGGCAGTTAAATCATTGCAAAAACTTTTGCTACACACAGAAATCACTGAAGTTGAACATAAACTTTTGTGGTTGAAATTAATTGAGAAAATTGAGAAATGTTTTATCGGGTTTGTTCTGCACAAAAATCTTTAAAGATTTCCTTCAGAATTTCTACCTTTTTTCACAGTGGATCCTACATCGTATCACCCACACACACACACACATTCGGCTGTGTAATTTCCATATTGAGTTCATTGAAATGGATTAAAACGAGGCACACAGAATTATTTCCATATTAGGTTCATTCAACTGGATTAAAACGAAGGAAACCCCACAGGAAACGTAGGCAATGAAACCCCAAAAATGGCAGCAAGAAAAGCGAAAAATAAGACAGAGAGAGAGGGAGTGAGAGGGAGAGGCAAATGTTGGGGAAATTGTAAAAGAAAATCTACCAAGAAGTGCGGAAAAATATAAGCAAAAATCTAAGAAGGAAATCTAGAAAACGAACGAGCGAGAAATTCCTCACTCGAGCATCTGCTGCGAAGGGGGGGGAGTAAAAATTTCATAACAAGCGAAATGCCAAACCAATCCTCGACCTCTCATCACCCCTCAAACATTCCACATCCCTGACACCGACACCCACACACACACACACACACACCAGCAACACCGCTGCCCTTATCCGTGTAAACACATTCAACATTCAAGCCATCAACAATTTATCACAGCACAAAACTGAACGAAATCTCATTTGCAAAAAGATGCTGGAGGCCAGCAAGAAAGCGCAGGGGGTGGGTGGGGGCAGAGAAAAAGTTTAGCAAAGGCTCTGTCAGGGAGAGGGGTGTGGGTGGGTAGGGTAGCACTCAATGCTTGTCAAACTGTAGTACACAAGCAAACAGAGAGGCAAAAGCGCAGCACTACAGTGGAAGGTAGATCCCTTTTGGCAGAGGAGAGTACGACAAAAACAGGACCAAAAAACCGGAAGCTTGGGGACAAAACAGATTTATGTTTTATTCGTGTAACAAAAGGGCAGAACGAGAACGAGACTGAGACCGAGACCGAGAACATCCATCCAAACGAAAAGGAAAGGCGAAAAGAAATGCGTGCAAAGGGGTTCCGTTCCGTTCCGTTCCGTTTCGCTCATTTCCCAGCGACTTCAAAAGGGAAATAAATAAGGAAATAATGTTTAACTTTCGCCCCAGCCGAGACAATCAAATTCTACAAGTTGCGGGTGTCCTTCCTTCCTTCCTTCCCTCCCATCCATTGCACTCCTTTTTGGCAGTGGAATTGCCGCAGGAAAAGGGCTTTTCCCATTTATCAAAAATCTGTTTTGTGGAGGGGGCGGCGGGAGTGCGGGTGAAATAAAGAAATATGCGATTGGAGTCTCTTAGCAATTTACAATGCTGATCCCGATATGATTGCTCTGCGAAAGGAGCCAACTAGAGAGGGTAGCTGGAAAATGCCCTGCAAAATGCTTTGCAAAATGCTGAAAAATTGTTGTTGCTAGACGCGTGCGGTGCTCCTTTTTATGGCATTGAAAAATGATAATTTCACCAGCGGGCAACAGAAGCAAAAAAAAACAAGAAAAGAAAAGGGAAACAGAGAGAAACAAAGGAAAAGTCAACAAGCACTGGGAGTGGAGTGGATGCAGCAGCAGGCAGCAGGAGCAGCAGGCAGCAGCCACTTGCTACTATTTGAGGAATGTGTCACCTTTCTCGCGCACCCTTTCTCACACTTCCTCCTTTCATTTTTTATTTCTCTTTGTCTCTGCATACCCCACCCAAATGAATCTTATTTTTTTGGCCACTGGCAAAATTGTTGCAGTGGCAAAGTGTACGCAAACAGCAAGCTGCGAGCAGACTTTATGGATGGTGCAGGGACATGCCACAGGGTGGACTCTGCTCTGTCACTACTTTGTCTGTGTGTGTGTGTGTGGCTTGGCGGTAAGTACGTCTATGAAACTGTGTGGGGAGTGAATGTGTCTGTCTGTCTGTCTGTTCGTGTGTGTGTGTGTGTGAGGGCTCTTTGTCTCAGTCTGGTTAATGGTGCGACAGGACTTTAAAACTTTTTTTATTGTCAACTTAAAAGTTTTTAGTCGCCTTTATGCGTTTATGCGAATGTGGGAATTCGTGTACTTAAGTCTGAATTTTTGGGAAGATCCATGTCAGGCATTTGGGGTCTGTAGAATGTCTTTGCTTCTGGTTTATTTTTTGTGATTATTTCTGATGGTATTTTCCAGCAATACTAGTACTAAATATTTGTCTAGTATTTGGGTAGCATTTTTCTGGTATTTTTTAGCTATTTAGTTTTATCTGTATTCATTGAATAAAAATTTCGATCATTTCCTGCTCAAACATTTTCTGGGATTTCTGCAATAAACAAATTCCAAAAAAACTATTTTTATGCTCAAAAAATAATAAGAACTGGATACAAAAGTGGTTCCAAACCATTATACCCAGTGGCTAGCGATACCAACAGCATAGTAAAAACAATATTAAATATTATTAAAAAGCATAAAAGTATTTTCATTGCAAAAGAAGGACTTCAATCTACGTTTATAAATGTCTTAAGCCACCATTTAATCGTGTTTCGCTTTTCAAACATTAAATATAACCCCAAACACTCACTTTCAATCAGCTCAAGTTAATTCTATGTAAATTTCTGATTGTTCCTAGGCATAAACGTGGCCGGGGTCTGGCCACATTTCATTAGTTGGCAGGCAAATTTTGCACAGCAAATTCTCCTTTTAGGCACACACTCACAGCCATGGCCAGGATAGTGGCATGTCAAAGGATAGAGGAACTGCTCCTGGATTCCAGGATTCCGGGATTCAGTGGCTGCCAGCTTTTCTTGCTGCTCAGCTCAAGAGCTCATTGCAGGCAGACAAGGCAGCAGCAAATGATAAATTTTGCATTTTCTTGCATGTTTTTTTTTTTTTTTTTGGGTTTTGCTCCTTTGTTGTCTGGCGCGTGGCATTAAGTTCTTGCCGGCACAGATTGAGTGTCCTCCTGGTGGTGGTGGTGCGGCATGTAAATAAGTTGCAACACATGCGGATGTGGATGCCCGCTTTGCTGTGGGGATTTTCTCTTCAAAGTTAACGAGCAGCGAGAGCGAACACAGACACGACCGAAATTCCTTCGTCACTTATAATTTATGGCCATTTGAATGGGGTGGGGAGGTGGCCTTGAGGGCGCCCAAAGATGCAGCAGGAATCTGAACCCAAGCCCGAACCCGAACCCCAGTTTGGGGGGGGCCAAAATCTTTGCGTCGCTGGCAATTTGTCGAAAAGGGAAAAGGATTTACCTAACGCCATCCACACCTGACATGACACGGCGGGACACCGCCGGACCCCGCCGGACGGACGCTGGATGCCATTCTGGCGTTTTGGCAATGGGATTAAAACAAATGAAATGCCTTTCCCCCCGCACTTCATTAGCATTTGGCTCTGGTGTCACGTGCCAATATGGTGGGTCCCACATGGCACATCCTGCCGGCTGGCTAGGCTGGTCCCGTCCTTCCATTAGTGGGCAACGCCTGTAAATCAAATAGCCCGGCGAAACCCTTTTTTTCTTGGGTCAAGACATTCTATTAGTTGGCCATTTTCACGCCCCGCACGGCAGCCAAAACAAATGAACCTTTAAACTGGACGGAACCCTCGACGGCTCGAAAGGTGACCCCGAGACACACAGCACACATACGCTCTCTCTCTCTCCCTCCCACACACCTTTCATACGCATCTGTTACGGGTGGGACACACCCCCAAAAAAACACACACACATCCCCCAGCCACTGCGTGGCAACCTCTCAAGCGCTGTGACTAGGCGAACGAACGCATTGGAACATCAATAAATTAAAGGTACAAATGTAATTTCGTATCCTGACAACGCTCCTGGCGGAAGTAAAACCCGGCCAGAACGAAGGCAGTGCGGCAGGGTGAACTCTGGAGAGGTCGAGACTTTGAATACTCTGCGAAATGTTGCTGGTATTTAAGGTGTTTCTATTGCTGAGCATATAACTTGTAGCCCATGAGATATATGTATGGAAATATGTGCTTTGATTTACCCTTCTAATAAAAGTATTTTAAGCTTTGGCTTTTTATTTTGAAAAAATTAATAAAAATTAATTGCATTCATCGATTGGAAAATCTATTCCTTGCGATAAATATACATATAACACCTTCGAGAAAAGTTCCATACAAATTCTGTAAATATCGGATATATATGGAGATAAATAATATATAAATAATTTCGTTTAGAAATTAAACTACAACGAGAAGGAACGTGCGAGTCGCTTCTGGGGACGCGACTCTACTTATACCCGTACTCATTCAGTATATATACATATATGTTTAAGCTTATGATTTTTTAGAAATTTAGAGTTAAAAAAATAATGCCTTAGAAATAAAACCCATAATGGATTCCCATTAAATCTTCACCAATTCCCATTCCCTCCCCTTTTATCGTTACAAAACGTCCATTGAATTTTCTGAGAAACTTTTCCTAGAGTATTTCATCAACGGAAAGAAAATAGCAGGAAAAAAAAAATAAATAAATATATATTTCCTCCCTTTTTGGGCGGGGGGTGGGGTTGGTCATAGATTAGGGTATTGCCATGGCATTGCCTGGATATGGAACGAACCCCTCCTCACGTTCGGGGTCACGTCTTAATGTGCTGCTCCTTCCACTCTTGCCTGTCGTCCGTGCTACCTTTCCTTTGCCTGTTTCCCGTCCAACTGCTGGTGCTCCTTTACTTCGCCTGCTACAGCTCCACCTTTCTGCACGGCAGCTCCCTCGCCTTGCGCCCCCTGTCAGTTGCAGCCTGTGGCGATATTTTAGTCATTTTATGACACGCATTCCTCACAGACAGGCTTAGGATTAAAACGAACCCAAACAAATAGCACTGGGCTTGCCCCCCCTGTATCGATGTGTTGCAACCCTCTCTCTGGGCTGTTGTTGATTGCAGGCTGGGCCGTCGAATCCATTTCCAATCTGCTGTGTTGTTACCTTTTACACCTCATCGTCATCTGCCCATCATCATCGTCACACGGCAAAGGGCAAAGGGGGGACAGATCCACTTGGGGAATTGCCACACATTGCACAAGGCGCACATTAGGGGAAGGTACAACTACGAGTGCGAGTGCGAGTGCGACTGTTGTAGAAGTCCTCTTCACCACAGGTGGATGAAGGCACTGGACAAAGCCAAAGGCAGTGGCCATTGACTGGGGGGACGACGACGACCCTTCACAAAGGCATCAGCAGCAGCAGCAGCTGCTCCTGCTGTTGGTCAAGAGAGTGTGAAGTGCAGAGTGAAGTAACGCACTCGCATGACAACTCACAGAATCTACCCCCCACCCCCCTCCGCCCACTGACCAATCCTCTGGCCATTACCCACAGAGCAAAGCAAGCGAGTGGCAGGCGAACCCCTTGGCAGAGGCAGAGTAAAATTAATGGGTCGGAAAGTGTTCAGATTAATCATGACCATCGCCGCGTCCTGGTCGCGGAAGTTGCTGGGTGTACCCCCGTGTCCTGTGTCCTGCCGCTGCCTGCCCCTGGCAGTCCTGCCTCATTAAGATCCTGACGCAATCTGTGCAACTTTATCATGCAACCAAAAAACTTAAAGCTTAACAAATGAGGCAGCCGCATGCTGCAAGTAAATGAAAAACAGAAGAGAACGGGGACAACATTCAGGAGCAGCACAAAAGGGCAGCAGAAGCAGCAGGAGTGGCAGAAGGAGGAGCAGCAGGAGGCGCTACAGAAGGAGTTGGAAGAGAGCATAGGAGAACAGAGAACACCTGGTAAACGAGACTGTAAGCTAAAGACGAAAAGAGGACAGGCTCCAGGGCTACGAAATATATCCATGAATACCCTTAAAAAAGAGAAAAAATAAAATCCAGGTTAAATTTGGAGTCCCTAGTTCTCCCTGAAGCAATCAAACGATCGTGCTGAATTTTGGTAGCTAGTTAGATAATATTTATGGGCATAATTGTACGAAAATTCAGCTTCATAGCTTCAATATGAAGGCCAGCACAGCATTTTCTGTGCTTGCTCCTTTCCAGCAGACTTTTCTATGGTAAGGGTATGCCCTACGATTACCCGCTGGTGCAAAAATAGAACAGGACCATAGAACAAGACAGCCAGAGACACAGCACAAGACAGGGCACCGGAGCAGGGAAGCCCAAAGAGCAAGCAAAATGGACAGATAAACGGACCAGCCGACCAGCGTTCTGCTGCGGCACAGAAACATAAATTAAGCTGAAATCTAAGGCGGCATAAGGGAATCAGCGAGAGAGAGAGAGAGAGGGAGCCACAGAGAGAGAAAAGAACTCATAGAGAGAAACAGGCGCCCAGCGAGTGAGAAGGAACCACCCGCAAAGACAGGGAGCCCAGAGGTGGACTCGCAGCTGGAATTTGAAAAAGTTGCGAGTGCGGGCAGGAACAGAAGCACAGAAATGTTTTGGGCAACTTCCCACACCCACACCCAAACCACCTGCCACTCCAGCCGGAGCCACTCAGAAGGCAATCTGAAATTAAAAGAAGGAGCCAAGAGGGCGGGAGGAAGAGCCCCCTGCTAGGTGGAAATGTAAGCAGAGATAAAGACACTTTTCCCAAACTGACTTCGTCATCAAGTCGAGACTGGGAAAAACACACACACACACACAGTCACTGATATGCAGGAAAATTAGAAGTGGGAGGTGTGGCAGCAGAAGGCGTGGGGGGAGAGGTGTGTGGACGACCACAGGCCGAGAGTAAATATCACACAGCATGAAATGTGGCATTCAGTGGGTGGTTGGGGGGTTGGGAAAAGTCATGCTGCCGTAGCAAGGTGGAAAGGTAGCGGCAGGGGCACCACTGACACACATAGATACGAAACACACACACACACACACACAAAATATAGATAGAGAAATTGACAGAGATAACGTTGGACAGTGTGTGGGTGGGGGTTGGGGGTTGGGTGGGTGTCCAATGGGGTCAAACAAAAAGCTAAATTAAAGACACAAAAAATCGCTGCGGAAATCGTTACGGCCCAAAAGTTAGGTGTTCGTTTTTCTGTACTCCTAACTTTTAATTGACTAAACGTCAGACTTGACTGCGTTTTGGCTTTTGATTGGGAGAAACAGCAGCAGAAGACCAGAAAATAGAGATTATTTGTGTGGGTAACGGGGATTGATGGCCGGAAAATTGAAGCGACTTTATCAGCAATAACCAGAGAGGGATTGCAGTGGAAAGTTCCGGCCACATACTCATTCATAGCCATGTGAACTGCACTTTGCGATCGTTCTTTCTGCCTACTTCTTGGCAAGCCAATCCATGAGATTAAACTGGTTTCAGAAGCAGAACAGAAATTATTATAGTAAAGTATTATAATAAATGTTATTATTGTATAATTTATTGTATAATTTGTATAGAAAACATCATCCAAATGTTTTGTAAATACAACTAAAACTCTCTCTCAACTGCAGTTTTGTTTTCCTTTAAAGGCAATAACTATGAGCGTCACGCGTCATGCAGCAGCGCCCATCGGTTGCTTGCTGCCTGGAATCCGCGTGTTTTAAGCTTCGATTTGGCGTCGCTAAAGAAAACTTGCGCTAAATTAAAATACATAAAAAACAATTACAATCTTTCAGGGTATTCCCCGTTTCGTTTATACTTTTGTTTCAGCTATATTTCTTTTTTGGTGGAAAACTGTCTGCGTGGTGCTCCACTCGTTTGTCACTCGAGCAGCCGAAAAGTGCAAAATGATAAATATCCAGAGACAGATACGGTAGGACACAGGACACCGAAACTTCAACTTCAATTCCAAGCTGAACCTCAGCCGCAAACAGCAGACCCCAGACCCCAGAGCCCAGACCACTCGTCCGTCTTTTCTCATTTGCACTCGAGGCAATTCAAGTGGCAGGCAGGAGATCCACTTGGAGTGGACTCCCCACACACATTTTGCATCTCTCTCTCTCTCTCTCTCCTTTTTGGAGGGGTTTTTTGTGTTTTATGGCCTGGGCACTTGAAGTGATATTTCCTCAATTGGTAGGCAGCGCCACAGGAAGAGGCCACAGGGGGGGGGGGGCGTCAGAGAAGGAGGCACAAACGCAGCCACAGGAGGAGCCCACAGCCACAGGAGGAGCCAAAGGCAGTAGCACCAGAAGCCAGGCAGACAGACAGACAGCCTCAATGCGGTTATCAGCATCGATTTCGAAAGCTTGTGGCATCCTCTGGCAGTACATCCACTCGTACCACACCGCCCAGCCCGCTCTCCCTCCATGGACCTTAACTAAACACGTACTTTTCAGCGTCTGTCAAACATAAATGAAGGAAAAGGAAGCAGTTGCAGCCGCAGCAGCAGCCGCAGCAGCAGCAGCAGCAGTCGTGGAGTCGTGGGAGTATTTCTGGTGGCAGCAGCGGCAGCAGCAGCAGCGGCAGCAGCAGCGGGTTTATTCTGGACGATAACTTTACTGCTGCTGCTGTCGGACATTTTCTGCTTATTGGCAAAATGACATGCCGGTCCCCTGTCTAGTTGCACGTTGCACGCTGCATGCTGTACACATCTCACGAAAGTTTTGACACTTGGCTCAAGGTATTTCAGCTGCAGCAAAAACGCCTTTCAAGCAGATGACAACGGGGATATCATCCCTTGTACGCCACACTTAAAAGATCAACATTTCCACTTCCAGCTATTGCTTGCTTTGGTACAACTTTCTTTTATGCTTAAAACAGAATTTGGAATATATTGCGCATAATTTAGTCTCAGTTTACACATTTTCAATTGCCTCTCAGATGATCTTCTCAATTGGTTTTGCTTCATGATTAACGGATCTTCCTCGTTCGAGTATCTCTTCTCTTCTTTTTTCCGTGGTTAGTTTACTAATTTCTGATCTCTTCTCTTCAGCCTAGAGTCTCCAGGCTTCGTTTCAGCGCCAGAGATATTCTCCACCCCCCTTTAAGTCTTCCGTTTGTTCTTCTTATCGATTTTTGGTTCAGTTTGCTTCTGCTTTGCCCTCTCTTCCTTCCTCTGCCGCCGAAATTCTTGCACACTTTCTGTGTGTGCGTGTGTGTACGGGTATGTTTGAGGAATAGTCGGAGAGTAAAGTTTTTTTTTATCTGGCATTCGGCTGTTCCGAGGGGGGAGAGGCGAAGCAGTGTAAGTGAGAGTGGGAGAGGCTGACAGCGCTGCTGTCAAACAATGCGGAGCCGAAGAGCGTGGCGTTGGAATAACACTCGCCTCTCTCATCGCAAATGCAGTTGGGACTTGGACGGGAGAGCAAGGAGGCCGTAGGGTGGGAGAGCTGGAGCACAGAGTGGCTTTAGCGGTGAATTGTTTAGCGGTGGTGAGGGGGCGGACAGCGCAGCGACAGTTCAAGTTGAAGTGCCGCCTCGTGTCCCGTGTCCCGTGTCTCGTGGTCCGTGTCCCTCGTGTACACAATTGTAATTTTCGTAAATCTGAACGACAACTGCACTGCAAACAGCACAAACTGTGCGAAATGCTCCAGAAACGAGATGAAGATGAACTCCGGGCTGAGATGTACTCAAAGATATGTATGAACAACCCTCAATAGCACCGCCCTCCGCCCTCCCCTCCTCCCCTTGAGGCCAGAAACATTTTCTGAAGTTTAGTTTTTGGAAAGTTCCATTCATTTTAATGAAGCAGGGCGGGTGGTGGGTGGTGGGTGGCTGTACAGCCAAAGAAGCGCATTTTATTTGGTCAAGTGAAACTCAAGTGGCATCACTTCATCATCAGAGTTTGATAAGAGTTCGGCTGCCCTTAGAATTGGAAATGAAACTGGCTGCGGCTGAAAATCGAAAGGGAAATGCACAAGGAAATTTGCTAGAAGAGTGGAAAATTAAATTGGGAATTTCGCAGTGTACACTGAGGCAAATGAAAGCGGAAATTAGTTTGTGGTAAGTGAAAAAAAAAAACAGCAGGAAATATTCTATACGAATTGCCAAGCACTGGTAAAGGGGTTTTGGGGGTTAATTCTCTGCCACTGAGAATAAGATTTTTAGATCTTCTTAAAGGCACTTTTTTTTCCATATTTCATAGCCAAAGTTCTCTGTCTGAGATATGTTTTATCTTAGAAATTGAAAGAAAAATATTAAAAAAAAAAGTTACCGAAGAATTCTCTCTTATTTATAATAAAAGATTTATCCCTCACAGTTTCCTATGCTCCCTTGCTCTCTTTCTATCCATATTTGTATATTCCCAACACAATAAACCCAAAAACCTTTGTCCAAGTCACGCATTTCGCTCACTGCACCATTGAAATTAATTCAATTTACACCTAGAAAAAGTCCTCAAATGAAATTAACACATTCCCTGACAGAGGGCACCATGGAGATTTCTCGTTGAGTTTGAGGTTAATTATGAGGATCTAAGGTACAGACAGACAGTAGCAGGTAGGCAAATAGTTTATGAGCAATTATTGTGACACAGAACAATGATGGAGAGGTTGTTCCGCTCAACGCTAAGCCCTGAGGAGATAAAAATCTTCTGCACGCAGGCTACACATTTAAGCACTTTCGATTAACACACAGGCAACAACCAAAGCAAACAAATTGCGAAAAGGATCCTGCACACAACTACCTGAACGAATCAGAGAGGCAGCGCGGAAAGGGAAGGGCATGGCTAGACCCCTGGAGTTTGATCGCAAACAAGGACTGAACGGCAGGTGTCCCAAAGAGAAGGAAATCAGTTAAGGCCCAGCGAACTGACACAAAAGGTAAAGACCCTAAAAACCCCCCGTCCACATTTCGTATCTTTTTGCACCTGCCACAGACGCGAACGCGAACGCAGACACAGAGCTCAAATCAAAGAAGACACAAGCGGCAGAGGCAAAGCTGCCCCCGAAGATCACACAGGTAACTCGATCGCAAAACGATCCCAGGCGGCATAACGACATCTGTTGTTGGACTTTTGCTGATTTTTTGGGGGGAAACTCAAGTGGCGGCCAGGGGGAGCGAACCGAACCAGTCGCAGGAGAAGCCAATCCAAACCTGTTTTTTTGTTGCTTCGGTTGGGTTTGAGGGTAACCCAAATTTTTTGGCGGTTACCGTTGGCCATATAATTTTGGGCATTAGCTTTTGGGCTCCAATTAATGGTCAGCCATCCCCAGCGAGCCATTCAGTGCCTTTCAGTGGATCGGTCGTCGCGTCGCTTCCAGGTTTCATCTGCGTCTGCGTCTGCGGGCAGCTGTTAGATTTCAGAAACAGGAAGAAACAAAAAACTTGTTTCCTTTTATGCTTTTATAGGTTTTTGTTTTTTTGGCAGTTGTGCCTACACTTTGCTACAGGGTTAAGGTGTGGGCTGGGAAGCTTGAAGAAGGCTGGATGGGGATTCAACATTTTTTTTTTTTTGGTTGAGCAATGGAAGCAGAAATATATAAAAAATGATTGTAGCATAACGAGACTTAGTTGGAATATGGTTTTATTAATGTAGAAATATTGCAGAAAGAGCGGTAGTTGTGACTGAATAATAAAATAACAAAGAGCAGTCGCTACAGTAGAACGAGTACTAGTGCTAGTCGAAGGAGAATTCCTAATAGTAGAGCGCGTAGTTTCAAATAGAACGACTAGTTATACTTTTTTATACCACTTTAAAAATAACGAGTAATTTTCAGATCCCATTAAAATCAGCCCGAAAACTTTCACATATTTATTTCTCTGCTGGGCTTAATGAAAACCCAAATGACATATGTTGTGCAGGATAATTTGAGAATATCGTTGCCCCAATAAATAATTACTATCGAACAGAACCGCGTCGCATTGAGCACAAGCTCAATTAAGCATTCCGCAAATTGGCTCTCAATTGATCCAAAAACCAAAAAAAAAACAAAAAAAAGAAGAATAAGGTCTGGTCTGGTCTGATGCACCACCACGTCTGTCTGGGTAATGGGATTGCATTTTAAATGGCAATTTGCAATGAAAATTTCAAGAATATCTGCCAAATTAACAGCGATACACGATTTAATTTTTTTTGCGCGTAATTAAAAAATTGTCTTTTTTTTTTGTATATTTCCCCTGCAAAAATACGGCGGAAAAAGGCGATGGGCATGGAATGTTGATGGGGCCAAAAGGTTGCTATACACGTATATTGAGGTGGGGCTTAATCGATTTTTGATTTCTTATTGATGGGCGTGTTTGATGAAAAAGTATAGTCAGGAAACTACGTCGTAAATGCAGGCAGGCAGCAAGCCACAGGAGTAGCTCCGCTTTGGTTCGTACTCCGTACATGGCTAATGGCTATTATCGATTAAAGTGTATTTTTACTTTTATCTGACAATTATTAAATCGATAGCATTTGCCATTTGGCCCCTAATTGAGTTGGTTATTGCCGACGACTGCCTGCTGCCTTGAACTTGTCCCGGGGCGAGTGAGTGAATGGGAGCGTCTGACCCCGCAAAGGGGTTGCCTCGGGGGTGGTTTTACAGCTAGCATAGAATTAGTTTGATTGGATTGGGCTTGCAGTGTTGTACGGGTGGAGGTTTGTACAGATATATAGAACAGATATGTGGCACATGCGGGGGCGCCCCAAATAGAATTTGTTAAAGGAAATTAAGTGGTTCGTTGCTGGCTTACATAAGGGATAAGATTAGGGTTAAAGAGTGTAATGATGCAGAGGAAAAAATACTATATGAATACTACAAAAATACTATAAGAAATACATCAAAGATACTAAATACAGAGTACACAAAACAATAATTCAAAACTGCCCAAAATAAATTAAAAAATATAGTACAAAAATAATTAATAAATATTATAAAGAAATGCATAAAAATTAAATATACATAAGTATGTATAGGTACACATATATATGTAAATAAATAAAGACATATTCTATGCATCTATTACACATTTCCAAGTTTTATTTCGTCTGTCAGTGTAGCAGTAATTAGGTTTCAATTAGCACTTGCTTCGAGTCTGCCTCTCTCCCTCCCATTTCCCAACGTGGTTCGCCCTTAAGTAGGCTATACATCATGACGGAAAACCTTCTCATATGCATATCAAATGCTCTCGGCACCGCTGCGACTCTGCCGCATGCGCCTCTCTCTGTCTGTCTCTGTCTCTGTTTGTGGCAATAAAATAAAATCCCGCACATAAATTATACTCCATTTAATAAAGCAGCAAAGAGATAAAGAAGTTGACATGGGGAAGCAGAAGCAGAAGCAGGCAGCAGCCATTCGTTGGCACTTATAATGCTCAGCTGTCAACAGAAAGCAACGGATCCTCATCCTGCATGCTACCTCATGACGATGACGATGACGATGACGATGACATTGCTCCTGATGATGATGATGATGACGGTGGCAAGTGGCTGCGTTGATGAGCAAAAAAAAAAGCAAATAATAAAAGTCACAAAAGTCACGCAACTCGCATTTGCAGCTAAAGGATCAGTGGAGCTGGTCTTGAGGACTTTTCTTTCAGGTCTGCCAATAATTCCAAAGCCGAAACGGCATATTTTCCGTTTGGCTTACGCACATGTGACGTGACTGGTTTATGCCGAAAAGTAAAATTCCAACCTGTCAATGGGCCCCAATCTTCCCTTCCCTCTGCATTATTTTTTTTCTGTTTTGTTTAAGCTTTAAGCGAGTAATTTGCATAAAATACGCGACAGGAGCGAGCAGGCAGAAACCTTCTCACGCTGAAGGCTAACAAGGATTAAGTAGGAAAAGAACAGACGCAGACGCAGACAAAAAGACAGAAAAAAAGAGAGAGAGACACAGAGCCAGAAACAGAAACAGAGACAGAGATGGAGTGGAAAAAAATGACTTCACAGGATGCCATGTGGCGATGGGAAAAAAAAACTTACGACACTGCTGCACAAATGAAAATGAATTCGGGCCAAAAGAAAATGCCAAGAGATCCAGGAATAAAGTCCACCGGCAAGACGAAAACTTCAATGCTCTTACCTAAAAACGAAACGAGAGAAGAAGGAAATAAATAATTAAACCAAATTGAACTGCCAGCAAGATAGAGTACGCGTATCTCCTCGAGTTGGAGCGAATGCAATGAAAATAATAAGAAAACTTAATGATAAAAAAAACCATTTAATTAAAGCTCTTCTTACACTATAAGTTTTTCGCCGACAATTTTTAATGACTGAGGGAACATCCCAGGAAATATAAAACGTTAAATTGTATTTGTTTCCATCATAAAGAATATACAAACATTTTTAAATTTGTACACAAAATCCTGTATTTGTAGACTTTTTTGTAGTAGGCTTGCGTTAAGTTTTAGTATATTTGTTTAATTATCTTTTGTCGAATTTTTGATTTTGTATTGTGTCAGAGCAGACCTTAATCCAACATCCATTCTTTATCACTTGAACTTTCTTTTCTTCTAGTGTATTTTTGTGGCAACAACAGACACCGCAAGAGTTGCTGTTGCTGCTGCTGCTGCTGTTGCCGCTGCACCAGCCGCAGAAATTTAATAAGTTTTAATACAAAAGTTCGTGATGCTTCATTATGAGAATGCAAGCTGGCTACTACTACTGCCGCAGCAGCTCCATTCCACTTCCCCACCCTTTCCTCTCTCCCTGTACCCAAGCAGCAGCCTCAGCATCATCCTCATCCGCATCCTTCGGCCATTCGCCATCTCTTTTCGGCTAGTGTGTATTCTATTTACACACATTATATACTTAATGTAACTGTACCAGCACATACAGTGCGATTCAGAGCTGTAAGACTGGGCGGTGGGTGAAGGCTAGAGAATCGGCGATATTTATTTAAAGCAAAATATATGAAAGCCAAAATGGGCAAAAATTATTGTATTGAATCTGTAAATCAATTAAATTTGGATTCATGTGTGATAAATCGATGATAAATCCAGAAATTTGTATTATTAATTGGAACTTCATTAAATTGTAAATTAAATTTTATGAATCGAATCAAAGTTGTGGGGATTTAAAGCTGCATACATATGTATAGATATATCCCAATAATGAAATGCCTGCTAATTTTTAGGGATATCAAATGCTTTATCTTCTGGAATTTTTAACTTTGTTATCTGGAATTTAATTGGAATTACTTGTACAAATTAGGCACCTTAAAGGAGGATAATCATCTAAGCTCTAGCTGCTAGGGCTTTAGCTACTCTTAAACGCTCCCTTCCCGTTTCGAACCGCACTGTATCTGTTGTGTGTTGTGTGTTGTGAGTGTCGTGTGCTGTTCAGCTACTCAGCCGTTGAGTGTGAATGTTTTCAAGTCCCTGCCGCTGCCGCTGCCGCTCCTGCCACTCCTGGTGCTGCTGCTGGATGGTAATGTGCCTCTGCTCCTCCTTCAAGTCACCCAAGTGCAGTGCTCCCTCTACCCCCGCTCTGCCCCCTTCTGATGACACCAACTGCTGGCAAGGGGCTGTGGCGGGGGGTGGTTAAGCGTCGTCGTCGCATTTCATGCAAATGAAGTTAACTTGCATATGCAAATGAGTTTTGTTTGTCTGCGTGCCGCTGCGTGGCATGCCCCCTGTGCTCCACAGTCATCGCTACTCTCCGTGGCATGCCACAGTCGCGTGTGCCCCCTCCGCCCCACTCCCACACAAAAACTGCGCGCCCCTTAAACATTTCCGTCAGCCGTCAGCTGATTTATGGCTAATGAATTTTATTTTTGAATTTTGTCACAATTAACGTGGCAAATTTTAAGCCCCAAAATGGCAGGCAAAAATCCCGTTAAGACCGCACACACACACACACAAGCAAACACCTAATAGAATCCTTTTGCGGGACTCGTTCCCTACCCAATAATATTCTTTGTAACACTCTCAGCCCCACCCTATCCCACCCAATAATATGCTTTATAACACACAATTTTACATAACCCTATAATATTCATTCCCACACTCACACACACACACACACATGCACACTGAGATAAATCAAGGCTCTGTGTGTGAGACAAATGCGATTAGCATTTTATACCATTTAAACACTGGAGAACACAGCACACACACAAACCCCACCAGGGTCGGGCAGGGGAGGGGCCGACCGACAGACAACAGACAAAGCAACGGAACAAAGCAAAAAAAAAAACATTGTGACAAAAAGCTGGCAGGCAGAGAGCCCTTCTCCACCTGCCGCTCTGTGCTGCTGCCTGCCTCCTCCCTGCCACAGCCTTGTGGTGTGTCTGTGTGTGTGTGTGTGTGTGCATCTCCCTTCATGCAGACCAAACACAATTACATATAGCTAAAGCTATAGACTCCAACGAGAGAGGGGAATACACAACGAATTAGAAGGGGTTTTTTTGTAAATATTATACGGGGGGGGCTCGAATGTGGCATACTGTGGGCTGCAGGCCGAGAAGATCAAAGTAAAACTATAATCCCATACAAACTATTTATTTACAAAAGAAGAGCTTCAGAATTTCTAATTGATTGGCAATTGAAAATCATTCGTTAGGGAAAGAAACGTTTAAAAATTGCCGAAACATAAAAAAAATAATTTAATTTTAATAACCGTTTCATTGCCTTTATAATACCGTCTCACTACCTATTTATAATCAGCTTCAAATCGTTGCAAAACCTATGCAAACATTTCTATTAAAATCCACAATCTACTCAGCAGGCCTTCCATATTCAATAACGATATATGAACAAAATCCCACTCCATTTACGGAGCAAAAAAATATATCCACCTGCCAAAATGATTCATTATTTATTTGATCCAATTCCTCGTGAGCTTCAGACCCTTTTTATGGGCCTTTCACAATCGATTTCAATCTTAAATTCAATTACACGCAATTAATTCAAATTATAATAAATGCATACAAATTGCATTGCTAATTAATGGGCAATTCATGAAACGATCAAAAACGATTTCAAAACCACAACCGAAACTAATAAAACTTATCATCATAACAATATCTGCCACAATATACCCTTTTAGCACCCATCCAATGCCACATAGCAACACCCTGGCCCCTGGGAAAAATCAAAAGGGAAAAAAACACGAGTAGAAAATGTGCAACAAAGCGAACAATTGTAATTTAACTGCAGTCAGACTCTAGTTGGCAGCAGCAGCAGCAACAATAACCATGGGGCAGGCAGGCGGGCAGGCAGGCAGGCGCGCTGCAACAAGCGGTGGCAACCAGAATTGTGCGAGCCCTCAAGTGTTGTATGTAAGCGGCTTTTGTTGGCCAATTGTTTGCTTGCTGCTGCTGCTGCTGCTGCCAGTACCTCTCTCGGAATTGGTAGGCAAATGAAAATATCCTCCGCACTCCACCGCCAGACACACATAATCCACTTTTGGCATAGCATGCAAGGATGGATCCCCTTTTTCAAATCAAAATGCGAGAGAAAGAAAAGCAAAAACAAACAAATCCGGAAGTTACACATACGCCCCGTTGTGTGTCTGTTGTTTATCCCCTCATATAACTGTCGGGGCGTTTTTCCTCTGTTTTTTTTCTCTGTTCTTTCTGCAACGATTTGGTTGACAAATGTCACAGCAATGGGCAGAGGCAGAGGCAGCGGCAGTGCCCTGTACAACAGCATAAAACACTCGTCGTCACTATTTCCAGAGCTGCCTCGCTCCTCACCGCCCGCCCATCATCCGCACGCCGCTCTCTGCCTCCATTATAATGTTCGTGAAAAACTTGACACTTAATTGTCTGTCCATGTCCATGTGCGTCATGTGTTCCCGTTGTTCTCCAGTGGCACTGCCACTGCCGCCGCCACCATCTATGGCATTTCGTCTGGCGCCTGTTTCTGTTGTCAATTGTTGCACATTTGCATGACAATTGGATTGGGGCACGATAGAGGGGGAGACAGAGGGAGAGAGAGAGCGAGAAAGGCTGCTAAAGTTGGGCCAATGCCCGTTGTTTCATGATGCGTCGCGTGAAATGAGCCGCCTCTTGGCTAAATGCTGTGTGTGCAGTCAGTCAGTCATCATCATCATCATCATCATCATCATCCTCTTCAGTCGCCACTCTTTCACTTCATTTGGTATTCTCTCTTTATGGATTCTCTGGAGCACTTCATGGAATGATTGCAACAGCAGCCTGGACATTTTGGCTTAAACGAATTGCATTCAGAGAGTTAAAGGAAAGATCACTGCAGCATAGGCTGAAGAAATTCTCCCAAATTGCAGCAAAAAGGATTCAGAAATTAAAGTTAATTTAACAGCAGTTGCGAGTTACCCAAAAATGGTTTGTGAATCGGTTATGAAACGCTTATTAGCTGGATTTTAGCTATTGAAATTTGAAGCGTTTATTAACCAATACGATTATGATCTATAAATTTACAGAACGGTTTCGGTGACAAGAGAATTATTGAACAATTTTTATTTGTTTTTATTCAAATCAATTAGGTTTGCATTTAAATCCCCGAATATCCAGCCAATGCCATGAGTATTCCCTCTGAACTGCATTCCATTAGGCAGTCAGTGCCCTGCCTCTTTCAACTGCACCTCTCGCACCTGCCTTGCCCTCCCGCCACCCCCACCCATTTGCACCTGCCTCCCACCGTACTCAATTATTAGGCAGGCAAAGCTCTTCCTGCCTTCCATTTTCCACAGATGGACCCCAGCTGCTGCCACAATGCCGCGGGGCATTTGTTTCGGTTAGCGGTTCTGGGTGCTGTGTTCCGTGTGCTGTGTGCCGTGGTTTCTCCCACTGGCTTTGCTTTGCTTTAGTTTCGGTTCAGTTTTGTTTTGTTGCACCAGGCCAGGGCGACGAGGCCATTTTGGGCGGGTTGTTAGTGGCCGCTGGTGGGTGCGCCGCGACTTTTGCTCGGGGGGGGGGTTTGCACTTTGCTGGTTCGCTAATGAAAATGAAGTCGTAAAAGGGTTTGCCACGTGGCTGGGCTTTGGCTCTTGTATTCAGCATTATCTATCCATCTGCTGCACCCCCCTCTATATCTCTGTGTCCATCTGCTGCTCCCCCCTCTATATCTCTGTGTCTATCTCTTTCTCGGTGTTTACTTTGCTCCTTGAAATCCTTTAAGCGCCATTTAGTTTCAACGAGCGCTTAACGTAATGAACACAATGGCCGGAAACTGTTCTCCAAGAGAATGTTGCACACAAAATCTAATGGAGAAAATGGGTTCGGGTTCGCCGTTTAATTTTTTTATATGTACATTGTACAATGTACCCCAATGTCCCCCCCATTGGAGCACATAATCACGTTTTAATAGCCCTCGCGCCCAGCCCCACCCAAAGGGACGAACATAGATCAAGGAAAGGAACAACAAATACAGAGAGTGTGGATGGAACATATAGAAATAACAACTAAAAATCCCATTAATGAAATGATGATGACAATGCCAAAAACTTTTGTTCATGTGTTTGTTGTTCGGGCCAGGGACCCATAAAATACATAAGACAAAAAGTTCACCCAAAAGTCGGGAGACAGAAGACAACAAGCTGAAGAAGTCAACGAATATGTGTGTGTGTGTGTGTGTGTGGGTGGAAGAAGAACACACAACACAGGAGGAGAGAGGAAGGAAGAGACCGGGAGACGGAGAGAGCAAGTCTCAGCTGGGGGAACAACGATGAGAGGCAGAAATAAAACATAAAACAAAATGCCCAAAAAATTAACGACAAATTGCGCATCATTAAAAGTAAAGAGGGGGGGAGCAGGTGGGAGGATGCGGGTGAGTCCCTAAGAAACAAGAGGGGTAGCCAGTGCGAGAGAGAGAGCGGTAGCAAGAGCCTGCCAAAAGCCAATAATGAAGGCCCAACAGCACGTAGAGAGCCAAATGAAGCTGAAAGACAGGCCTTTAGAAAGGCCTTCTGCCTTTAGAGGCAGAAGGGAACGGTACTGCCAATAGGCGGGAAGGAGCGGAAGACCAGGAGAGGGGGGGGCGTTTAGGTGGTGCCTTGCGGTGGCCTGTTATCGTGGCTGTGCATGGAGGGGGGGGGCACACGCCTGTGGCAACACCTGGGTGCAGTCATTTGTTTGATTACAAGCCACGAGAATGACAATGAACCGAAATTTGAAGATGGCAAAGCGACAGAGAAAGAGAGGGGGAGAGAGAGGGAGAGAGAGATGGCAGCTGGCAGAGCGAGAGTGAGTGGGAGTGGGAGGGGAGGGGAGTCTGAGCAAAACCGAACATGAATAGACCTGTCACAGCCTCCCCCGCACATCACCCACCCCATCCACCTGCACACACACACACACAAACCTCAAAAGTGAAATATTTGCGCCATTCATTTTGTTAATTTTCAGCACAACTTCATTCTATAATAATGGTTTTTGCCGGCTCTCGAAGCTTAAGCCAGAGCTGTGCCACTCTGTAATTGCCAGAACTAGACAGCCAGACAAACATCACATCCTTCTTCCTGCTGCCGCTGCTGCTGCCACTATAATGACTCACTCGCCCTGTGGCCTGTCTCCTGTCTCGGGTTTCGCTGCTCTTATTTTTTTTCTGGTTCTTCCTGCTTTTTTTCCTGGAAGGTGACAAGGCGCCATCGTCAGAGAGAGAAGCGTGTGCCGTGTCCTGTCGAGCATGTAGCATGTTGTCCTTGTTTTTGTTTTTGCCATTTTATTTTTGTGCAAAGGGAGGGCTATAATTTTAATTGGTTTTCAAAGGGACGCAAGCAAACAAAAGAAATTGTGTTTATTATAACAGCAACAACAACAACAACAACAGAAATCTAATTTTGGGCAGGAGATTTTGTTCATTTGCCTAAGTCACCGAACTTAACAAAATAATCATGTTAAAACAATTTGGAAAACTGTTTTTAACTCAATTAAAAATACATAAATTATTTATAAATAAATAAAAAATTAAATCTTTATTTATCATCGGCAAAGTCTTGAATTTCTCTTGCTGCCGCTTCGGCTCTTGTTAGTCTCTTTACCGTTTGTAAACACGATCAATCCTGTTCCAGAGCAGCTCCTAAATAGCGGTAATATTTATTGGACACCAGTTGGTGCTCCCCAGGAGTTATGACTGTTAAATAAATACATGCAATACTCTTGCCTTCGCTTTGTGTCATCTTTAAGCAAAGGATTTTCATTTTAATACATTTTGCAGTGCCACAAACTTTGCTCTTTGGTCATTTTAATCAGTATTTTTTCACTTGGCCGCAACATATATTTTTTTTCTTTTTTTTGTGCTGTCCTGGAAACTGACCGCCGCACTGGAAGCTATTTACCCACACCACCCACCCACCCACCCACCGTCACTCCATGCCACTGGGAGACGGGTAGCACACTTTGTTACTGTTACTGTTACGTTCTGTTTGCCTTTGCTTTTTGCTCTTCGTTTGGTTTCACTCTCACGGCTCTTTTGTTTGCATTTCTTGTGATTTGGTTGTGCCTTTTCGAGGCGTACCATGATTATGACAAGAGGTTTGCAAAAAGGAGAACAAATCTTATTTATGATGCCACATTCATATTTTAGTGGGCATCATTTTGCACGGAGAAAGCTGAGTGTTAAATTTGATTATTTTATGAAGAAAAGAGCTCAATCTTTAGCTCTACAAATTATATATTTAAATACATTGAACATATATTATTGCCACCACAAGAAGTTGTCTGGATGCCATAATTTCTACTTAATAAAGAAAATGAATAAGCAAATGCTAAGCAAACCTATTTGTCCCCTTTTTATGTATTTTTGCTACTGGAAAGGGTATTTAATCATCACTAAAGTGTGATATTCTTCTTCATACTCTGATTTTATTTTTTTTTGCTGCGGCCAAAGCTGTGGCTCAGTTTTTAATCAAAACATAATGTAAATGGGATGCAAAATACACAAGAAGTAGGAGGGAGAGGTAGAGAGTGAGAGAGAGAGAGAATGGCAGCCACTAACCCAACAATGCAAACTCCTACTGCTCCTCCTCCTGCTCTCTGGCGAACCCCATGTTCATCATCTGCTCCCTCTCTGGCTGTCCCCCCCCTCCGCCACAGCCTTTATTTGGTTTGTTCTAAAAAGTGTTTGCTTTTCTGTTGCTTTCTGTTGTCGTCCATTATTCAAAAGCATAATGTCACAATAAACGTAAAAGGTGCAAAATATTGCCCAAAGGCAACAGGCAAAAGCGAGTACCACTAACAATAAGAGAGAGGGAGAGACATGAAGACCGAGAGAAAAGGCCAGCACAACGCAAGAGCAAGAGCAACAGTAATTGCAAGGTATATTAAGCCAACAGGTATGGGCATCCAAAACTATTCCAGCTGCAGTTTCCCGACTACCCAAAAGAAGGCAATAAAAAGAGTGGCAAAACAAAGGACTCAGACTATGATTGTGACTGTGACTGTACCGCTGTTTAAAATACCTTGGCTAAAACAAGAGAGCAACTTAAAACACTTTTACAGCTTACAGCTTTACAGCTGGCCCCCAAGCTATACTTAAATGAGAGTAAGGGAGTCCAAGAGATCGGCGTTTCCTTTCGGGCAGATGAAAATAAATAATGTTCTGCACTGCTTTACCTTACTCGCATTACCATACCTCGACTCTGCCCACACCATGCCGGGCTCTGCCACCCATGCGGACTGCATCAATTTTGACCGAGAATAAAACGAGCTGAGCGAGAAAGAACTACGCTGCCTCGCCCTGTCTCCCTCTGGACCGCTGCGTCGTTGTTGTTGCGTGCCCGTCAGTCAGTCAGTCGAGTGTCCGTCCACGTGCCAGGCCAGGGATAAAAACGTCGACGCAAATGACCCGCCTGGTCGCGTTCATCTTTGACGGGATGAGCTGGGTGGTGGGGTGGGGTGGGGTGGAGAAGGACATGTGCGGCGATATATAACGGAATTTCAAGCGCATTTCATTTGTTCGGCCACAGAAGAATTGCTCAAGCAAGGTGCATTTGCATAAGGGGCGGGGGTGGGGAGGAGATTTACCGTTCCACCAAGTTGCTTTCTTGCTTTGCCTCTCTTCTTTTGTTGTTGTAGTTGTCACGTGGTCCACAAACGTAATAGGAAACTTTCGTAAGAGTGCACTCGGGCAATGCCGTACCTTACCCGCCGCCCATTAACTACATCTTGTTCTCAACTACGCAATAATCCAGCCCATTGACCTCTCCGGCCCCTTCCCCAGCCGCCGCCGCTGCCTTCGTTTACCTGATTTGAGGCACATCATCATCGTCATCTGCCTTTTGACAGCCAAGAGCTATTCCACATGTTTGTCACGTGTTTGGCTGCACGCGGACAGGCGGGGGGGTAGGGGCAGGGGCAGGGGCAGCCACTGAACTCATTTACCCTCTCAACTATCGCCAGAACGGCGGGCACTTCAGAAATTAGAGTGAAGGCAACAGCCAGGGAGGGGATAGAAATTACTTCCGTTGGATATACTCGTATGCCGCTCTCTCGCTCAGTTTCTTGTGTGCATTGCTCTCATCTGCTATCTATCTATTCTCTTTGTTAGTTGGAAAATGTCACCAGGCACTGCAAGTCGATCATTGGCCCAGCTAGAGGGATCGGCACTACACTGAGAGAATATTAGTAGAAGCGACGGGGGAGCAGCTTTCGAAAATCCATGGAAATGTTACACAGTCCTAAGCAAACCCAAAACCCGATTATTCCCTATTTGCTGTGCGCTCAGTGCCCAGGCAAACAAAAATAGCGAAAGGCGCCCCGGAATCCGATGCACTTGCCACCGAGTCGTGCATAGAGGGCTGCGATGGGATGTCTCCTCCATCACGATGTGGCCCAACTTTAATTATAGCGTCTGCGAGGCGGAAGTTTGTTTAGGATATTTGGCATTGTGTGTGCGCCGGAATTTTACAAGCTCATGGATGCAGCTGCTGCTGCCTGCTGCTGCCTGCGTATGGCTCTGCTCTGCCTCCTGTCATCTCCGCTTCACATACACATACGAGTGTACATAAACAGATCTCTCTCTATCTCTCTACCTCTGGCTCTATCCGTTCTGAATCCATGATGCGAATTATTCAAATAGCTCGTTGCTCGCGCGCTCTCCTTTGGAGTCGACATGCGGGCGGGCTGCGTGGCCCCAACTCTACACGGCTCTAGCATACAAATTAGATGCAGCGATAATCGACTATTCAGGTTGACTGCCTCCAGTCAGTCCCTCAGTCAGTCAGTCAGTCAGTCAAACGACTTACCTGGTCGCTCTCTCCTTCGCGCTCTCCCTTTCTCAGTTGGCCCGGTAGAAGTTTTCAGTTTTTCCCTTTTCTGTTCTTAAGCACTTTCAAAGTGAATCTTTCAGTCCCAAAATAATCCCTTTTCTTTGATATGTTTTTCCGCTAGCTGCAAGAGAGAAGAAGCAATTTTAGTTTTTGGTAAACTGAATTCAACATGAAATTAATGTTAATCCCGTTGCCATGATGTCGCCAGACGCACATAAATGGATGTACATATGTATGTGTGTGTGTGTGTTTCTACCTGTATGTATGCGTGTGCAAAAAGGTTTATGCGATTGAAAATTAAATTAAAGATTCCGCAAAAGACTCTGCAGACTTGATTTAATCATTTTGGGATTCATATGCAAATCTGTAGATTCAATTGGTTTGTTTATTTGCAATTTAAAGTGCAGTTTTTATTTGCGGAAAGCTCTCAACGCTGACTGAATTCCTGTGTTCCAATGCAGGATTGTTTCAATTCAATTTCCGAGTTATTTTTTACATATATTTCCACCGCATAAACCCAATAATAGAAGTGCACCGTGTTCCGTGTCTAGACCGGCGGCAGTTGTCCCAACTTTTCTATGCCAAATGCTGCCACCCAGCAAAGAGAAAGAGTAAAAACAGAAAGAGAACGGTAAAGGTAGAGAGCAAGCAGCGAACGAACATAAAAAACTTGTGCAACGCCATAAAAAAAAACCCCGCCGCATAGAAACAGAAATCAAAAATCAACAGTGGAAACTTGGAAGTCAACCCCAGGAGACAGGATACAGGATACAGGCGGCAGCAGCAGCAGAAGTAGTGGTACCAAAAACCCACCCAGACAACTAGACCAACACCCACCCGAAAGCCACCCATACAACTAGACCAACCCATTTGGGGGTGGCGTTTTGGCTATTTGCCTTTGCTGCGCCTGTGGTGGCAGCAGCAGCGGGAAAGGCAGAAAAGAAGGACGAAAGCGTCGTCTCGTCTGGTGCGGCTGCTGCTGGATCCCCAGACATGGCGGACGACGAGCCTAATAGGATAAACTACGTGTAGCATTACGCGGATATCCCCTTTACGTACGACGACACGCATACACACACACACACACACACACTGCTGCTCCAGACATTCTCATTAGATACGTTTTTTAAATTTTAACGGAAAACAAAACTTTGGTTTTCTATGAGTTTGTGTATTATAATTTGAAATTCTAGTACATAGAAATTCGTTGGCTCAAAATAACCCCACACAAAACAGTATCCCCCACACACACACACACACACAAATACACATTGAAAGCGCCAGCCTGCTCACGCAAGAGGGTGGAACTTTGTTTTGCCGGCGAAAAATGCCGCAAATAACGGCAGTTACAAATGGATTTGCGTTTTACTTACCGGCAAACTTTACAGTTATCAGACAATATGCTACACTTTTTCACTTTGTTTTTGTATTTGTTAAAATTTTTCTTCTTAATTTTGGCTTCAATTGCTAGCAATAATTAATTTGTCCCATTATTTTGGGCACTCCAATAGCACAGACACATAGACACACACACACAAACGCGCGCGCGTACGCATCAATGTCCCGTTAGAAAAGAGCGCCGCACATACTACCGGCGACCGTACGAAATTACCGTTATCAATTTTTGTGGGGTATATATATATATATATATTTTTTATAATCAAATTTTTGGTGTTATATTTTTTGAGAGAATGTGGCTATTTATCAACGTACTTTTCCGCATTCAGTTAAAACTTCGACACTAGTTTACTGTTTTCTGTTATTTTCTGGCGTCCGCGACACGTTCATCCAGGTTCACGAGATTTTTCGGTTTTTGAGGCGCAAGGTACGCCCGCCATTTCACAAGTTTATGGGGACCTAAACTGTTTGCTGGGGACCTAAAATGTTGCTCGGTAACATGGCAAGGTAAACAAAGATATGGAAACCGGCAAAACGGACCAGAAAAATGCAACCGTGTAAAAAACTTGGCCGTGTTTAGCTGTTGTCCATACCTTTCCATGACCCAGTCGAAAGAGAGAAATTACGCTCTCTCTACTCATTTTTGCGTTCCAGCACAAGTTCCACCTCGTTGTTTTGATAGCCCCTGCGACTGCAAACACAAAAATAACACCTTAACGCGTTTTCTGGAGAACCTCTGGAACAGCTGATCAGGCAAAAGGATAAAAAGCCGTCAATAAAAACGCGCAATTGCCGAAAAACTCTTGAAAATAAGCAAATCCAGCCGCAGAATGGCGGCGGAACTGCAGCATAAGAAGCGCCACGCCTGCGTGATCGTACTGGGCGATATTGGACGCAGTCCACGTATGCAATACCATGCCCAGAGCCTGTTGGAAGACAACTACAATGTGGATATCATTGGTTATCTGGAGACGCGTCCCCTGGAGGCATTGAGTGCATGCAAAATCCATGAGCTGTCCGCTGTGCCAGTGACGAATCTGACGCCGCAACTGAAGCTGCTATTTAAGGCCTTCTGGCAGACACTCAGCCTGCTGATGGCCCTGATCTCCATACGACGTCCCAACTTTCTGCTCGTCCAGAATCCGCCCGGCATTCCCACCCTAATCGTTTGCTATTTGTACTGCGCAGTGACCCGAACCAAATTGGCCATCGACTGGCACAATTACACGTACACGGTGCTGGCCATGGGCACGGCGGGCGGCGAACAGAGCCGGCTTATTCGTTTGGTCAAGCGACTGGAGCGCTACTTTGGCTCCAAGGCGCACACACACTTTTGTGTGACGCGCGCCATGCAGGACGATCTGCAGCGCAACTGGAACATTGGGTGAGCATCAGAATAATTTGGGTCTGTGTAACCAATAAGTCAGTGGAATCTTTCTTGCAGGCCCGTCACCGTTTTGTACGACCGTGCACCCACGCAATTCCACCCGATTGATCTGCCCCAGAAGCACGAGCTGTTCATGAAGCTCTCCAAGGACTATCCGCAATTCATGCCGCAGTGCTATGCCGATCTGAAGCAGTCCGGTGTGCTGGAGGCGACAGCTCTCACTCAGAAGCTGGCCAATGGCAGTGTCCTGTATAAGCCACAGCGACAGGCCATACTCGTCTCGAGCACCAGTTGGACGCCCGACGAGGACTTTGGGCTACTCCTGAAGGCCTTGCAGGCGTATGAGAAGGCTGCCCTCGCCGAGCCACAGCTCTATCCCGCACTGCTATGCGTCATCACTGGCAAGGGGCCGCAGAAGGAGCAGTACGAGGCGGAGATAGCCAAAGTGCAGTGGCAAAAGGTCTCCATAGTCACACCCTGGCTGGAAATCGAAGACTATCCCAGCATACTGGCCAGTGCCGATTTGGGCGTGTGCCTGCACTGGAGCACCAGCGGTCTGGATCTGCCCATGAAGGTGGTGGATATGTTTGGCAGCGGCCTGCCCGTCTGTGCATACAATTTTAAATGGTAATTGGCCTTTGAATCTATGGGTCTATGAGTCTTCCTTTGTTCAATCTTTCTCTCCCTCTCTGTGTTTTAGCTTGGATGAACTGGTGAAGCATGGTGAGAATGGCTTCGTCTTTAGCGACCATCACGAACTGGCCGAACAGCTGCGCATTTGGTTCGAAAACTTTCCAAACAATCCCAGCATCCAGGAGACCCAAACGCGTTTCGGACGCAGCCTGCAGCAGTTCCAGGAGCTGCGCTGGCGTGAAAGTTGGCGCCTGAACGCGGCACCCATACTCGAAGCATTTCTTTAAGGCATTTTCAGCATTTTATTTATAAAAGAAAATCGATTAGAAAAACTTATAAGAACCAGTGGAGGATTAAGGCAGATTTTTTAATTGCTTTTTGGGTGCTGATATTTTGGAAATCACAAATTTCCACAATCTAGATACTCGCCCGACATATGGAGCAGTTGGTGGCTCCGCTAACTTTGTATAGATACAAACACTTTTCATGCATTGCATGCTGACATGGCAGATGAAGCATATTATTTTGGGTCAGTGGTTCCAAGCAGATAGTGCAATTATCCCCGGGCATACTCAGATTGACAGGTCGGTGGCACACCAGACAATCGCGGCGAATATAACGATATATCTGGAAGCAGCCGTTATGCAAGGCATGTCCGCATTGCATTTGATGCATATTATCGCTTTGCATTTCTTCGTGGCAAATGGGGCAGAGGTCGCCGGGCTTGCTAAAGTAATAAATGGCATTTTAAAAATGTTTCAATAAATGCTCTGAGTGCTCTCACCTCTTGCGGCCCTGCTGATTATCAAATTTATTTCTTGATCTGTCGCCATTTCTGTATTCCTCTTCGTATTCCTCTTCATAGCGGCGTCTCTGACTCTGGTGAGGTGCTGCATGCTGATAATTTGGCCTGCTATAGTAGACCGCGATGCCTGCGGCAACTAGAACACTACAAAGTCCCAGCAAAATATTTAAATAAACCATTTTGACAATTGGTCCAAAATTGGATAAAAGGACGACAAAGGGCAAGAAGCCAGTGAACAAAATAAAGAGAAAAAAAACACCTGGCCAGTGTGACCGTCACTGGCAAGCCGCTAAATACCACACGCCAGAGCTTGAAGAAACATCGATACAATATATCGATGTGTTACAATTTATTTGTGATTCAGATTTTTGGAGCTGTGCTCTTTCAAAATATGAACAAGTTGAAAAGGAAAAATGGTGGAAACACGTTTTCTTATTTTCATTTTATTTTACATTACACAAAACACTATGTTCTATAGATTTAACTTCAATGATATATCGATGGGCGAAGGAATATATATAGCAACATTTTAAAACCAGCGATATTCTGTATAGTGCCATCGTTGGTTTTTGCAGCCCTACGGTCACACCGATTTTCAGTTCTTTGGAACGGGGGGGGGTAAATTTTAGCAAAAAAAAACTTGTTTTACGTGCATTTGTGTGTTTCAAAACTGAACTGGCGTGAATAATTGGCGATAAATATTGGAACTCTGTGACCCGGCGTGTGATATTGATTTGTGTGTGCGCTGTGTGGGGTGTGTGCAACGGGCAAGGGTTTCGCCGCCGCCTACTCTCCCCCTCCAACAAAGGGTCTTAACGATTTTTGGAAAGTAATTAAATAGTATTAGCACACAGCACACACCGATACAGTAAGATTGATATGGCGGAACGCGAGCGTAGCATACACGAAATGCTTAAAGATACGCCCTCCATGAACGATAGCTGCGGGGCAGTCCATACCGGCACAGAGGGTGGCAGCAGCATGGTTGTCGGGATCGGGCTATGCGGCAGCATCAGTAGCCATAGCATTGGCGTGGGTGGTGGTGGAGGTGGAGCCGGTATGAATGTCGGTGGTCCCTTCAATCCACCCAACAGCTTGCCATTGCGAAATCATTCAGGTAAGTGCAGCCGATGCAGCCCCCCAACTATGGTGATTATTGATAATATTGATTGATTTAGCGCCCACCACACCAATGTCACCGACCAGTCCGCCCTCGGGCAATGGGATACTGACATCGGCCGATGGCAGTGGGAGTCTGATACGCACAAGCGCTTCCAAGATCGATAGCATCAAGAACTGGAGCATATCCACATACAAGTGTACGCGTCAGATAATGCTCGAAAAGCTGGGCAAATCGCAGCGCACTGTCGACTCGGAGCTGGAGGCGCAAATTGAACAGCTGCGGGAGACGCAACGAAAGTATTTATCGATCTTACGCCTGACGAGAGCATTTAGCTCGCATTTTCAGCATGTGGTCGTCACACAGCATGCCCTGGCCGATTCGTTTGCCGATCTGGCGCAAAAGAATCCGGAACTGCAAAAGGAGTTCACCTGCAACTCGGAGACGCAACGAAATTTAACAAAAAACGGCGAGCTGCTGCTCAATGCATTGAACTTTTTCATTTCATCGGTGAACACGCTGTGCAACAAGACCATCGATGATACCCTACTAACGATACGACAGTACGAAACGGCCAGGTATGAATCATCGCTTACTTTATGCATTGCAAGTTGATACCAAAGGCAGTTCTCGCTCTCTCTCTATCTTTATGCTTTAGGATCGAATTTGATGCGTATCGCATGGATTTGGAGAACACCAAACCGGAGATAACACAGTCGGCAGCCGCCTTGGAGGATACCCAACGAAGTTATGCCCAACACAAGGAACAGTATGAGAAGCTGCGTTCCGATGTGGCTGTTAAAATGCAGTTTCTCGATGAGAATCGCGTAAGTAAAAATGTTACGAAAAATGAGCGAAAGAGGATTTTATATGAATTGCAATGGATCGTCCACAGATCAAGGTGATGCACAAGCAACTGATTCTGTTGCACAATGCCATTGCTGCGTACTTTTCGGGCAATGCCATGGCACTGGAGAGCACTCTAAAGCAATTTAATATCAAGGTAGGGGATGAACACTTCTTTTGGCACAAACAAAAGGCTAACCAAGTTTCCACCTTTAAGCAGCTTAAGTCACCAAATGCCGTTACTGGATCCTGGCTGGAACAGTAGTATCCTGCTGGAAGCAACACTTGAAACACACACACACGATTCAGACAATGCCACAAGAGGAAGCCAGCCAGCTACAGCGTCCATTCCTTTTCACCTTGCTGAACGAGCACGCTCTCTAAAAAAAGAAAAAGGAACAACCAATATATTCTGGCAATTTGTATGGAGAGAATCGTAATATTTAATTGCTAACTTTAAGTGGAATTCCTAAGCCGTAAGATGAAAGTGGTGACTCTGTATGTTATATATATTTTTCCAACTGCTTACCACTTACACTGTCTGTATGTATATGTATGTATTTGGCCCCCCTGTATCTTTCTCTCTATGCTAATCACACACTAACCGAAATAGTTCCTCTTTTTGGTTTTTTTTATTCCCAATTGAGAACAGATTGCGCTTAGACTAAAACAAAACGAAATGCGATCAGTGCAATATATTAATGGTATATTTGTATTAGTTCTAGTTATATACACACATGCATACATCTATCTATGTATATCCTCCCATGTATAAATCATTTCATCATTTGCAGAGCTTGAATTAATTTGTATTCCCTGTTCACTAGTCAACGTATTATTTACACTAAAAGAAAATCCATATATATAAATAAAAACTATTTAATTACACAACTCTGCTGGCTTAGTTCTTTTCCAGCTTCAACTCGCTCAGCTTCTCATTCAGGGCTGTTTCCTCGTCCTCTTCCGCTTTGAACATTTCCTGAAATTGAAGCATTGATTTACACTGGGGGATTGAGTTGTGGCAGGGGCTACGCTTACCGGATCGTAGATGACTTTTATGATTAGGGAGCAGCTGGGACAGGTGGCCACTTCCTCGCCCTCGATTAGCTCCTCCTGCCAATGGGGGTGGGGGGAGGCATTGATTATCAAATTAGTATTTGGTCTTGTGCCATGTTGCGCATACGACGCGTTACCTTGGATATCTGAAATCGATCGCCACAGGGACAGGGATAGTAGTACATCTCCTCCTCCTCGTCGTATTCGAAGTCCTCGATTTCCACCTCGTCGTGGTAGATGCTCATCGCGTCGCTTGGCTCAGAGTCGCCAATGCAATTGATTCATAGTCTGGGAACTGAAATCCACGCCAAACAAACAGCCACAACGTGTGTCTAGCGGTGCTGCCAACCTCGTGCAATGAACAGCTGATCGAGCGGCGTCGCTGTGCTTGTCCGCAATTGTTGTGTTGTGTTTTAATTTCCTCGCCGGTTGAAATCGAATCAATCGCGAAAATGGCCAGCAAAAAGTTTAGCGACATTAATCTGTACGATCTGCTGGGTATATCCATCGAGGCCGAGCAGAATGAAATACGCAAAGCGTATCGTAAGCGCGCCCTCGACTGCCATCCGGACAAGAATCCTGACAATCCGCAGGCGGCTGAACGCTTTCACGAGTTGTCCAAGGCCTTGGGCATACTCACAGATGACACCGCACGAGCTGCCTACGACAAGGTGCTCAGGGCGAAAAAGGCCGCCGAGCTGCGGAGCAAACAGTTGGACAGCAAACGCCAGAAACTCAAACAAGAGCTGGAGGAGCGCGAACAGGCGGCCCTGCACAAGCTCCATTCCAGCCAACCATACAGCACGGTGCGCAAGAGTGATGAGGATGTGCTGCAGGAGCAAGTCGAACGTCTGCGCCGTGAGGGTTCCAAGCTGCTGGAGGAGGAGCAGCAGACCATGAAGGAACAGCTGAAGCGCAGCTATGCGGAGAAGCACAAACCACAGCCGGCCACATTCGACTCATCCCAGCATCGCATCAAGATCAAGTGGAAGGCCGATAAGGGTGACTACACGCAGGAGAAGTTGCTCAAGTTCCTAAAGAAATACGGCGAGGTGGTGGCTCTGGTGATGAACAGCAAACGTGGCGGACGTGCCATGGTGGAGCTGACGACGCGCGAAGCCTGCGACATGATCCTGGCCTATGAGAAGGGCGATCCATCCAATCCTTTGCACTTTGAGTGGGTAACACCGCCGGCAGAGGAGAAGCCCTCCAATGCATCCACAAATGCCAGTCATAATTCGCCGCTTGACTATGAGGACCTGGTTATGCGCAAGCTTCGACAGGCCGAGGAACGCAAGCGTTTGATAGAACAAATGATGAAGGACGAGCAGGCCAACGAATAACCACTAATTTAAATCAAGAAATATGTAAGCACACAACACAGCAGTTAAGTTAAGTTAATTATAAACCAAATTGTTATTTCAGTTAAATTTAAATCACTTTAATTAGGCTTAATTTAGTTGTAGATCAAAAACAACCAGTTGGCAGTTCTTAAATCACAGCTAGATTTAGTTGTAAGCGAAACGCAAAAAGTTGGCAGGCTGGTTGCAGCTGTAGTAAAACAGCTGTTGAAATTTTGTTAATTGCAAAATGCAAAAAAATGCCACGAAAGAGAAATAAAACAAGTTTTTATACCAATTGAAAGCGTTTAACTGTAATTCCCCACCATACGGTCAAGATGGAGAAGCGTCAGAGGGAGCTGGAGTCCCTGGTTAGCACACAGAAAGAGCAGCTTATTCGCTACGAGAAGCGACTCAAAGGTAAATTAGTCACACCATTTTTGGCGAACCTGGCAGCTAAATCAATGGGATTTCGCTGCTTGCAGATGTGGTTACTGCCTACAAGGGTCTGATGAAGGAGAAGGAAGCCCTGGAGACGAGTTTGGTGGCCCATGCAGAGGCCACCGCCGGATCTCCCGCCAAGGTCACGGATCCTGCAAATGTGAATGGCACGGCCAGTGCAGACTCCACCGATGGAGTAGTGGACACCCCTTCTCCTTCCGCTGAGGGACAGCTGCAAACTCAGATCATCACGCTGATGAACTCGCTGGCCACCCTGTCGGCGGAAAAGTCACGCATGGAGGCCTCCTTCCAGGCGGACAAGAAGCAACTGCGCAGCCAGATAGCCCAAAAGGAGCAGGGCATACAGGAGCTGCATGCCAAGGCCAAGGAACAGGCAGCCATGGCCAAGGCCGATGTGGATGAGGTCAAAGCCAGGTGGATCATTGAGCGGCAGGAGCGCGAGAAGGAGACCAACAATCAAATGCTGATGATACGCGAGCTGCAGAAGCTCTATGCGGATGAGCGACACCTCAAGGACAACATCGAGATGCAGTTGAACAACTTTAAGACGCAGTTCGCCAGCAACGAGGCCGAGAACAGTCGCCTGCGCGACCTGCAGGCCCAGCTGAAGGAGGCCAAGAATCAGCTAAGACAATTTCAGGCCAAGGCCGAGCATGCAGCCGTCGCCACCACCACGGATAATGCCTCCCTGCTGCACCAGGTGCGCCAGGAGATGCAGCAGCTGAAGGAACAGCATGCGGTGGCCATTAAGCAGGAGCAGCGCAGAGTTCTACGTGCCGAGGAGCAGAGCAGGAAACAGGCGGCGCTTCATGAGGGTCGTGTGGCCAATTTGGAGGCACGCCTGGCCGAGCTGAGCACCACCGTGGGCAGCTATGACCGATTGCGGCAGCAGGATCAGGACAGTATCCATGCACTTAAGCAGCAGCTGCAGGATTTGGAGCAGGCCCAAGCCCGTCCGGCACCCACTTTGAGGGCGCTGAGTGAGGACGTGGATTTGGCCACGCTGGTGGATGAAATTGTGCGCCTGAAGAAGCTGCTGACCAGCGCCAATGCCCGCTCTGCCAATCCGATTGATCTGAATGAGATTCTCTCGCTGGGCAACCATGCGGCGTCGTCATCGTCCTCTGACAATCATGTGCACTGCGAGCAGCAGCTGCAGGGTGTACAGAAAATGCTCGAAGCTGGCAAACAGCAGCGTCAGCTGCTGGAGCAAAAGATTCAGCTGCAACAGTCGCACATCCAGACGCTCCAGGAAAAGGTGCAGGTGCTCAATCGCAACATTGACGAGTCGGAGCAGGAGCTCAAGCAGCAGGGGGAGAAACTGCGGCAGGCCCTGAAGAACGAGCGCACCAAATGGCAGGAGGCCAAGGCAGAGCTCGAGAACGAGACGCGCTGCAAACTCAACGAACTGGAGCAGCTGCTGCAAAAGCAGCGCCAACGCTCCCTGCAGCTGCTCGACGAGAAGGAGCAGGAGATCAAAACGTTGCAGACCTCTTTCGAGGTATTCCACACGGCTGGTGGTGGCGGCGCCACGGCGCTGCCTGCTGCCACTCTGGATGCGTCTGCCGAGTGCTATAACTACTCATCGGATGGCGATAGCGTGGAGGTGGAGGGCGAGCAGCGTGAACGCGATCGCAGGCTGCAAGTCAAGTCGAAGAAATTATCGCTGGGCGAGAACTGCCACATGCTGCACTATGCCAATGAGCTGGCACGCAAAGACATCGAAATTACAACGCTACGAAAGGCCAAGTATTCGGCAGAATCCACGCTGCGCAAGGCCATACAGGATAAGGTGACATCACAGCAGGAAATGCACGAGAAGATTGAATGTCTCGAAGAGCAGGTGGACAGGTGGGTGCAAAGGGCATTCAGTGGCTGCGTTCAGACCGCATTTAATCTACTTTTTTCTCTACTCCAGACTGGAACGCTGCAAGACGCGCGAGGGCGCCAACTTGGAGTATCTGAAGAATGTCATCATTAGCTACATTGTCACCAGGGATGCCGATGGCAAGCGGCACATGCTGAATGCCATCTCGGCGGTGCTGCAGTTCACCAGCAACGAAATGCAGGCCATTAATGCAGCATTCCAAAAGAAATAACATTCGTATTTAAATCAAATTTTTTAAGCCACAAATTTCAACGCCTTTTTTTGTACTAGCTAAAACCAGCAACGGGAAACTTTTCCAAGTGCGGCGCCAGCACACCGGGAAACAATGCCAAGAACTTGAAACGTTCGCCCATTTGTTGCGGATCTGTCAACATCTCGTAGCCGGAGCGTATTAAGCTCTCGTTTTCAGGCAGCGCATTGGCCAGCAGCTGCTCCAAGCGCGCTTCGCCCTGCATGCGGCTGAGAAAGAGCCCCTGCTCGATGGGGCCACAGCAGTGTAGGTGGCCCCTGGCCACGGCTGTGCTCTGCACCAGCTTAAAGTCCACATCGGCAGTGAGATCGGCGGTGCCCGGCTCCAGCAGTGGCTCGTGCAGGGCATGCTGCTTGAACGCGCGAAATGTGTCCGTTTTCTCGCCAAAGTGGCCGTAGTCCATGATCAGACCAATGCCGCCATCGCGTTCAATGCGTTCGGCCAGCAGACCCACCTGTCGTTCCGTCTCCAGGGAGTACTCCAGGGTGGCGCGTGTCTCGCCGGGCATGGGCTGAAATACACGCGACACTGGGGTCTGCGACTTGGACAGAACATAACGAAAGTTGGCCTCCTGCTCTTGCGCTGATTCGGGCGCCACATCGATGAGCACCTCCTGCCACTGGCCATTCGCCAGCTGCAGCTTGTGCACGGGCAGTGCATCAAAGTACTCGTGGGCCAGCACCAGGGAGAATCCGGGGGGCACATCCTCCAGACGGCGATGCCAGTAGGCCTTGGTGCCCGTGGCCGTTGTGCCCACTTGATAGTGAGGCAGCTGCGCCTCCTCCGGCAGCGTGTCGTGGGTGTAGCAGAAGCGCTGTGCCTGCGCCTTGCTCAGGAACGGACTAACCTCCACCATATGCATGGAGAACTCGGCACCGAGCTTGAATTTGGTGAGAATTTTGAGCACATCACGGGCCAGGGTGCCCCTGCCGGGTCCCAGTTCCACCAGCTGAAAGGGCGAGGGGCTGCCCATCTTGCGCCATTCGGTTACCAGCCAAATGCCAACCAGCTGCAAAGACACATCAAACAGTGTGGTTTCTGCTTTAGAGGATTGCCACTCACCTCGCCAAAGATCTGCGATATTTCCGGCGATGTGATGAAGTCGCCCTCACGGCCAAACACATCGTGTGTCATGTAGTAGCCTGCCTGCGGATTGGTCAGCACCTCCCGCATGTATTCCGCCACCGTGATGGGTCCTGTGGCCAGAATCTTTGCCCTCAGCTGCTTGGCCAGGCTGCCATTGCCTGTAGATGCGGGGGCAGCATCTGAAGTCTTCTCCTGTTCCGCCTTTGGAGCACTTGTCGCCCCCAAATTGGGACGACGCACAGACTTATAGCTGTAGCATCGTCTGCTGCCAATCCTCAAAGCTTCGCGTAACATTTCCGGCAATCCACACAACAAAACAATGGCCCCCGTAGGCGGGAGCTGCCAACTCATGTGCAGAACATCAGCTGATTGCCGAAAAGCCGTTATTTTCTTCAAGGGAATTTATTCCACATTTTGCAACTTAAAGCTAAAACAAATAAAGCCCCCAATCAAGGCAGCGATAGCTGCGGAATCCTCAGAACACCCTGATGCCAGCGACGACCTTCTCGTTGTCGTAGATCTCCTTGGCGTAGCACAGATTGGGGAAATCGAAGGCGGCGCCATAGCGATTCTTGCAACCCGTGGTGGACTTCTCGCCGGGCGTGTACACGGGCTGGCCGATGATGTTGGATGTGGCAAAGTTGCAGGTGAGCACGAAATGGTTGTAGAAGTCGCGGGAGAAGCGCACAGCAGCACAGCCCACATGGGTGTTCTTCTCGGCCACGGAAATGGTGAACTTGGCCACGTTCTTGTTGGGCAGCTCCTCGGGGAAGTTGGCCAAGATCTCGGGCGAGGCGTTCGAGCGCTCGGCGAACCAGTTCTCAATCTGCTCCTTGAGGATCTCCGCATCCGAGTACTCGCTCTCTGCGCCGCTGTAGCTGAAGATGGCATTGTTCTGGCCGGCATAGGCAAAGCGCTCCGTGCTGCGGCACTTGTCGGGTATCGATTCGCAGATCCTCACGTTGTACGAGGCCAAATGGGCGAGTTCCTCGCACCAGGACATCTTGGCCATGCGCACTGCCTTGGGCAGGTTCTCAATGGTGCCGCCAGCCACGGTATTGCGGAGTTCGTTGAAGAGCGTGAGGATGAGCTTGTGATGGGGTTCCATCTTGATTTCACGCACATCCTTGGGGCAATCGCTGCTGAAGTTCTGAGGGGGAGAGGAAGATGATTGGAGGGTAGATGAGATGAAGCTTCCCTGTACTTACTCCCTTATTGTTGCAGGCGACGTGCTTGTCCAGGCAGGTGGGCAGGGCGCAGTAGTCGACGCCAATGACAGAGTCGTACAAGACGCATGCCAGCAGGAGGAACGCCAATATCTTGGAGAAAGCCATGTCGATTGCTTGCTCTTGGATCGAGACTGGCCAAACCCAACCGAATGGGCAGCTTTTATACCGTCCCAGAGCTGGTAGCCGGCTTGCAGACCCGCCACTGACGCATCCAATCGAATAACCAATTGTCATAACTATCTGTTACATTCCCTGGAAAACAGAAGAACAGAAGAGATAGAAACATTCTGCAGAACCGCAGCACAGAAACAGCTGCCCATTAGCCAAGAGTCCAAGTCCAAGCAGCAGTGCTTGCAGTGGTCTATGGTCTTCCTATAAATAGAGACCACTCCACTGGTTGGAGTTCAGTTGGAACCCAACAGCGGACATCAATATGAAGACTTTCATTGTGCTTGCTGCCATCCTAGGAGCTGCCATCGCAGTCGACTACTGTGCCCTGCCCACCTGCCTGGACAAGCACGTCGCCTGCAACAATAAGGGAGTAAGTACCAGGCACCAGTAGCTCTTAGTCTACCCTCCAATCATCTTCTTCTCCCCCTCAGAACTTCAGCAGTGAATGCCCCAAGGATGTGCGTGAAATCAAGATGGAACCCCATCACAAGCTCATCCTCACGCTCTTCAACGAACTCCGCAATACCGTGGCTGGCGGCACCATCGAGAACCTGCCCAAGGCAGTGCGCATGGCCAAGATGTCCTGGTGCGAGGAACTCGCCCATTTGGCCTCGTACAACGTGAGGATCTGCGAATCGATACCCGACAAGTGCCGCAGCACGGAGCGCTTTGCCTATGCCGGCCAGAACAATGCCATCTTCAGCTACAGCGGCGCAGAGAGCGAGTACTCGGATGCGGAGATCCTCAAGGAGCAGATTGAGAACTGGTTCGCCGAGCGCTCGAACGCCTCGCCCGAGATCTTGGCCAACTTCCCCGAGGAGCTGCCCAACAAGAACGTGGCCAAGTTCACCATTTCCGTGGCCGAGAAGAACACCCATGTGGGCTGTGCTGCTGTGCGCTTCTCCCGCGACTTCTACAACCATTTCGTGCTCACCTGCAACTTTGCCACATCCAACATCATCGGCCAGCCCGTGTACACGCCCGGCGAGAAGTCCACCACGGGTTGCAAGAATCGCTATGGCGCCGCCTTCGATTTCCCCAATCTGTGCTACGCCAAGGAGATCTACGACAACGAGAAGGTCGTCGCTGGCATCAGGGTGTTCTAGGGAACAAACTCATCTGAATATGTAATCGCATGTCCAATGCCTGTGCAGATATAAAGTGCTAATATGTACTCAAATCCTCAAAGGTTTTATTTATTCTTTAATTTTAATCTTTATGAGATCTAGTGGCACGATTCCAAGAGTCGCTTGCTTAGACGCTTATTAATTATATTGATATTCAGTTGCACTTAGTTATACCCCATCATCTGCGTAAAGGAACCCGTTATGATTTGGGTAATAAACACCAAAAGGGAGGCAGCTAAATGGTGCCTTAAAACTAGTTGCTTCTGCCCCCGACTCCCGCCCATTGACAAATCTTTCTACAGTATTTAGCTTATGCAAAACCAAAACTCGCTTTTATTGAGCGCCACCCTACCGCAGGTAGAAGCGACGCCAAACAACACCAACAAAGTAAACAATTGGTTTAAGCGGTGGTGGCGGCGGCGGCAGCAGCAGCACTGCTGGTGGCAGCCGCAGCCTCCTCCTTGAGACGATCCTTCTTGAGGGGACCCATGAAGGCCAGCTTGTCGGCTGGTGTCTGGAAGCGACCATGACCCATCTTCGATGAGGTATCGATGAACTTGAGCTTGATCTGTTCCAGAGCCGAGCGCTTGGTGTGCTTCAGCAGGGACTTGCGCAGGGTGATGATGCGCTTCTTGGAGCCAATGCAGCAGCCCTTGATCAGGACAAAGTCATTGTTGACCTCACCATAATGGGGGAAGCCACCCATGGGGGTGATGCTCTTATCGGTCAGATCGTACTCGGTGGAGGCGTTGTTCTTGATGACCTGCAAAAGAAAACATTGCTTTAGTTTTTGACAAAAGGGAGGAGGGATTGGGCGAGACATAAACTGCACCAGCTGTTGGTCTGTCTGTGCGTGTGTTCAGTCCTATCATTATAGATATCATGGTATATCAAGGTTTTGTTTGTTTTCGATGTCGTATAATATTTTTGGTTTTTATCATCATTGCCACACAGCAGACGAGAAACAACAGCCGAGGGAGTGTAGCACAGCACATATTGTGTGCGTGTGGGTCGCGGGGCGGGTAACAATGCTTACCTTGCCATCCTTGGTGTGGATGCCAGCACCAATGCGGTAGATCTTCTTGTTGATCTCGGTACGATGATGGTAACCCTTCTGACCGGCACGTGCCACCGTGGTGGACACACGGGACGGATGCCAGGCGCCAATACAGGCGACCTTGCGCAGACCCTTGTGCGTCTTGCGGGGCAGCTTCTTGGTGTGCCAACGCGAGGTGACACCCTTGAAACCCTTACCCTTGGTCACACCCACGCAATCGACCATCTCATCCTGACCGAACACATTGCTGACCTGGATGGGCTTCTCCAAGTGCTCGCGCGCCCACTTGACCTTGTCCTCGATGGAGCCACCGTTCAGCTGGATCTCCATGATGTGAGCCTTCTTTTGACGCTGCTTGATCAAGCGGATCTAAAAGGAGGAGGAAACCAAAAATTCATTAGACATTTCCAACCAAGGAGTTTTTTGGGTTGAGCTGGGACTGTACGTGATATGGTTTAACCGAGCGATCATAGCCTGAGCGGCTGCGCACCGTTACTGGAATATATCAAGCGCCCGCCACCCGAGGGGCAGGTTCATCTGCGACGTTGCATTCATTAACCGTGCATCAAGAGACACAGCGCGAATGCTTTTTAGGCCAGGCGCACCAAACGGCCGAGCCCCCAAGAGGACCCAGCACAGATGGCGCAACAAGGCCAAGGACGTCGTACAAAAGGAACAGGAAAGGAAAATCGAAGTAGATATTTACCTGCGAATGGGCAATCACACGGATGACCTTGCAGTAACGCAGCATCTTGCGGAAATCATTCTCGATGCTCTTCTTGCCAAGATCATCGGTCCACTTCTTGCTGGCCTTGGTGAAAGCCTTCTTCTTGCTCTTGTACCTGAGAGATGATTATGGGGGGGTCAAGTTGTAGTTCAGCAGTCAGAAACAGGTGGGAATCCATTGGGTATGTATTCAGTGCGCGCCCCCAACTTCTTATAGCTGCTGTGTCATTCGTGGGGCGAAATAGAACAGGAAGTACACCTCATCGCACAATCGTAACGGCGAGCGGAGATGCAGTCTTCCCTGCCGTGCTCACTCGACAAGTTTCTCAGTTCAATCAAATCAATCACAAAGATTCAAACTTTCAACTTGACAGCTCACACGACATTCAGCGATTTGAAAAGCTCTCTCAGCGTACTGATCGAAGAACTTTATGATTTGAGTTTTGCATTTAGTAAAAGATTCTCAATGGAAATAAAGGGCCAGTCGAGGCACAAACACACAAACACACACACACACACATGCAAGACACGGCTTACGTGTTTCTGTACAAGACCGATCAGAAGGAAGGCAGCAGATGGTAAAAGGTTTCTCAACAATATTTTGCTCATTCAGATACCATCGTATCATCATTCAGGCCTGTATGCACATAGATGCCCGCGCACGTGCATGTGTGTGTGCAGTCTTGACAAAAAAAAAAAAAAAAAAATGGCGGCATGGACTGTACCCACACGTGGGTGCCATAGATACATACCAGTTCTTGTAGAAGCGACGACGGCACTCCTCGGACAGATGCTGGGCCCAAACATTGACCAAAGCACGCAGACCGAATGGAGTCTCGATGTAACCGACGGCACCAACCACAATCATGGGTGGCGTCTCCAGAACGGTGACGGCCTCAACGACCTCCTTCTTGTTAATCTCTGTAAATGGTAAACACAAAATGTTTGGTTTAGACACGTGCAAAACAGCAGGGCATACAGCGAGAGAGCTTGGGTGTGGGCTTAGTCAGTCCGCCCTAGTAAAGTAATAATCACGGTTGATCATACAGTTTCTAACCATAAATTTTTTACCTTTTATCATCATGAAAATTGATTTTAAAACACAAAGAAAATACGGAAAATGAATACTTACTGGAACCGGGACGGTCAGCCTCACGCACAATGTGAGTCATACCGGCCTTGTAGCCGATGAAGCAAGTCAGATGCACGGGCTTGCTGGCATCATCCTTGGGGAAAGCCTTAACCTTGCCACGATGGCGTGCTGAGCGCTTCTTGGGGTAGAAGGCCATGGAGCCATGGCGAGGCGCTGAGAACTTACGATGAGACTGCAAGCAAAAGGAAAGAACAAAAATCAGACCATCTTTTCAGTGCAAATGCTTTGAGGTTATGTCACACACGTGGCTAGTGAAAATTACAATTTCGGCGAAAAGCGCTTCATTTATATATTATTTGAAGCGCACAGCGTATTGGCGCTACGGCATTTAAAGATATTTTCAACGTTGTTCAGTGAACCATAATCCACATCGACTATTGCTAGTCTCAGAGTGGTGCATGGTAATCTCATCATAAAACACATCAATATGCAATTCAACGAGAAAATTCTCCAGTGCCATCAATCAATTAAACAGCATATAATCATTTTAAATTATTTTTTCTTATATCTTAATTCACTTTGTAACTATGTATTTTCACTTTTTGCCGCAGCAGCAAAACTTACCATGTCTGTTCACTTCAGACGATGCGAAAAGAAAGAAAGAATAGGGAAATCAATTTGACAAGTCAAGTTGGCAGCCATCTTGCCCAGAGTTGCACATAACTTTTGACAGGCGGCAGGAATGATTTTAGCCATTATCGGTGCACACGGTTAGTTTGCAAGAATATCGGTAGTATTGTGCGATAGGCGGAATATGCTGAATAGCTGAAAATGTGTGGCAACGCTGTCGAGTTTGTTATTTTTTGTCTCCCTCTGTAGTGTAATTTGTTTATCACAAAAACCAACAGTTAAATATTGAAAATCCAATCCATTTTCGTGGGCTGAGCTTCACTAAACGCAGCCAAAGCGCGCACGATGCGAGTGGCATTCCATTGAGCTCGCGAAAAGACCACACGCAAAGAGGGCGTCAACAAACTGTGGGGGTGGACTTGAGCAAGAGGAAGAGCAGAGCAGAGAGAACAGATAAGATAATATTGGCGACAACTACGAGTAGTATTATGAGTAACCACAGATACCACCATGGGGGCAGCTACATGCATCCACGGATGTCCTATCCCCACCACTTTACCTACGTCAGCTCCTGCGTGAAATACATGATCTTCCTGCTCAATTTCCTTTTCTGGCTCTTTGGCGGCCTGCTCCTGGCCATCGGTGTGTACGCTTTCATGGACAAACTGAAGGATGGCAATGGCTGGTTGCGTTTGGACACCGTCTACGATGTGATTTTCAATATATCCTTGGTGATGATCATTGCGGGCTGTGTGGTATTTGTGGTTAGCTTTGCGGGCTGCCTGGGAGCTCTGCGGGAGAACACCTGCCTGCTGAAGTTCTACTCGATGTGTCTGCTTATGTTTTTCATCATGGAAATGACTTTAGGTGGGTATAAACCCCCCCTCAGCCACCGATTTTTATTAATTCTCTTCTACTTGCAGCCATCATCTGTTTCGTGTTTCCGCAGTACATGAATTCGTTCTTGGAGTCACAGTTTGCCGACAAGATCATACACTCGTACCGCGATGACTCAGATCTGCAGAATTTCATTGACTTTGCCCAGCAAGAGTTCAAGTGCTGTGGCCTTAGCAATGCTGGCTACCAGGACTGGAGTGAGTAACAAGCGGCATGCAACACAGTTGACAGAAACTAAACAGCAATCCTACCTGCATTCTAGGCAAGAACGAGTACTTCAACTGCTCCTCACCATCTGTGGAAAAGTGCGGCGTGCCCTACAGTTGCTGCATCAATGCCACCGACATCAGTTCGGGCCTGGTCAACATTATGTGTGGGTATGGCGTGCAGGAGCACTCGGTGGCAGCCGCCAGTAAGCGCATCTGGACTAGCGGCTGCATTGAAATTGTGCGCGTCTGGGTGGAACGCAATCTCTATGTGATTGCTGGCGTGGCCCTGGGCATTGCCTTGCTGCAGCTGTTTGTCATTTATCTGGCCAAGACCCTGGAGGGACAGATAGACCTGCAAAAGTCGCGCTGGTCGTGAGTGCCATACCATCATCCGTACTTGTACGGATACCCGTGCGACGATGACTTGTACTACAACACTCAAATGTGAGAGATGGCCCTGGCGGCAGCTGCACGACTGCCGCCGTTGAGCTGATTGAACTAATCTGGTCCTACAAGTGCTCAAACTAGTTTCACCCCAAATAGTTTTTGCTTTCAATAATGTCTCGCGATTTATTCTATGTTAACTTATTACTCGGAAGCCTTTGTTCTCAAAACCCCTTTTGCATTTAATGTTCAAGTTGCAATCATATTAATACTCTCTTGACGCAAAACACAGTCTAGTTTTAGATATACATAATCCCACGACAACTTTTAAGGCAGCTCTCTATGTGTTTTAAATGTCTCAGCGTGATCCGTACCCGTCGTAGTCAGAAATCAAAGCAAGTGAACAAAAAAGAAAACATTTAAGTGTTTTTATCTACTCAAATACTCATATGCGCAATAACGTATTACTGATAGAAAAGACATTTGTAAATAAGTATAAGATTATCTAATAGAAGTACGCATTTAAAATGACAATTATATTTATAAAGAAAATCAAACTATACCAAAACACAGCTACGTATTTGTTGGACAAAACTGATGACAACTGTACTAGAATTAATAGAGACTTTAATTATGTGTATCTGTATCTGTGTTTGTGTGTAAGCCTCGTTGTACTACTACATATTCAAATACAGACATACGTGTAATTTGGGCTTAGTTTTTGTTAAAGGGTTTCAAGATTACATATCTGGTTGCCAGCCGAAGCTTTGAGTTAAAATTAAGATTTCTATAGCATAGCCATTTCCGATTTATATATTATTTTTGTTCCTGCAGCATCATATACATATGTATGTATGTATGTTCCTATCAGCAGTCCAATGTCATGCCCAAGCAACGTAAATTGTTTTTGCTTTTTTTGGGAGCGACTTCTGCGCGTCATTTAATAGGCTCTTAGTACCTAAAACTAAGTAAATTCTACGCCTCGCCTAAGTCTGTGTATATTGCTGTTGGATTCTAGGCACAGACTCAGTAAAAGGAAAAATTCCTGTTGCAATATTTTGGTAGTCTACACTCGTAGTCTGTGCCATCAGTCATCATAGATCTGTCATACGAAGCCATAAATTAGAGTTTTATTCGAGCTTCAAGCAGCCTCCAGCCCAGCCCCACTTGTTTTGGGTCTAATTAGTGTTTACTCGATAAAAGAAAACTTGTTTTCCACTAACCAACATATCACGGGCTGCTTGACAGCTTAAGAGCAGGTCAAGGATGGTGGCGATAGCCTAATCCAAATTGAAGCAAGTTGTGAAATTCTATATTCAAATGCCAACCACAATCGGCAAACCAAACAAAGTTCACTACTTGATAGCGTCAATGGGACACAGGCAGATTAGAAGAGCATTCGAGAAGTGGCGCAATTGAATAAATACGACCCCCTTAGGCGATAAGCTAATTCATTAACAAATATTTAAAGAAGTATTCTGTTTATTTTAATGCAATTTGCATGCTGATAAAAAAGTGCAAAAACAATCATCTTAGGGGGGAGGGGGAGGTTCATCCTCAGTACTTGATAATAGAGCGAATGCTTTCGCCCTTGTGCATCAAATCGAATGCCCTGTTGATCTGCGATAGCGGCAGTTCGTGGGTAATGAACTCATCCACCAGCAGATCCTTCTTAAGGTACGCCTCCACCAGTTTGGGCACATCCGAGACGGAACGCCAACCGCCGAAAGCAGATCCCTTCCACACACGACCTACAACCAGTTGGAAGGGCCGTGTGGCAATTTCCTGGCCAGCACCGGCCACACCAATGACCACCGATGTGCCCCAGCCCTTGTGCGTGGCCTCCAGGGCGGAACGCATGGTATTCACATTGCCAATGCACTCGAAGGTGTAGTCGAAGCCGCCGTCCGTCAGGTCAATCAAATAGTTTTGAATCGCACCCTTGTCGGCCACATCCTTGGGATTGACAAAGTCGGTGAAGCCGAATTTCTTGGCCAGCTCAAATTTGGAGGGATTGATGTCGATGCCGTAGACCTTGCCGGCGCCAGCTTTCTTGCAGCCCAGACCCACTGCCAGGCCAACAGCACCCAGACCCCAGACGGCGCAAGTGCTGCCAGGTTCCACCTAAGGAATTTATTATAAATCTGCAACATGAAACCCCAAACTATACGCACCTTGGCTGTGTTCAATGCGGCACCATAGCCCGTGGAAATGCCGCAGCCCAGAAGGCACACCTTCTCCAATGGGGCTGTCTCGTTGATTTTGGTCACCGATATGTCGGCCACCACGGTGTATTCGGCGAATGTAGAGGTGCCCATGAAGTGGAACAGTTGCTGACCCTTGCACGACAAGCGGGACGATCCATTGGGCATGACACCAGCGCCCTGGGTCAGGCGAATCTTCTGGCAGAGATTTGTCTTGCCGCTCTTGCAGAATTTGCAGTCATTGCACTGCGGAATGTACAGGGCAATGACATGATCACCGGCCTTGAAGTTGGTGACGCCCTCGCCAACGCTCTCCACAATGCCGGCGCCCTCATGGCCAAGGACCACGGGAAAGAGACCCTCCGGATCGGCACCGCTCAACGAAAAAGCGTCCGTGTGGCAGACGCCAGTGGCTGTAATCTTGATGCGAACCTGCCAACCGAGTCACAGTGGCACATAAATCAATTGTTGAATGGAATTTTTATTGGAGACCCACCTCATGCGCCTGAGGTGGCGCCACTTCGATATCCTCAATGACCAGCGGCTTCTTGGCCTCCCATGCCACTGCAGCTTTGCATTTGATTACCTGCGGGTGTGTTTTGCATGTTTGTTTAGTGTCTGGTTTTGTTACAATAGCAATTAATATTCTGGGTACGTACTTTGCCTTCTGTTGCGGACATCTTGCTTGGCTCGTAGAGGAAAATATAGTTTTTGCGATAAGTTCGATGCGAGGCGGCGAATGAGAGCGAAACAGTTATACAGCCGGCCAACAGGTGTTGTTGCTGTGAACGAGCTTAACTTAACCCACTTGGCACCCCTCTTTTTAAGCAGGTTGACAACTTGAGTTAAACCGCGCCAAATAATTCTGTGTGTGAGTTATTCTTGTAGATTTAGCCTTTCTCTTTGATTGCAAAATATATGACCACAATATCTTTCACCTAAACTGCGCTAAAATTCTTCAAGTTTCAACATTTTCGTGCGTCAACAATGGGCTAACTTTCTTTATTGAATAATCGATAATCATATTCCTCGATTTTGATATTCGCTTTAATATTACCAGCTAGCTAAGACCTTCAGCACTGAACATGTAATTTTATCCAATAGATGAATATATTTTCTACAAGAATGATTAAATTTAAAGACTCATTTTTATTGGATTGTTTGCAAAATAATAATAACAAAAATATCCACTCTTTTTACAAGGTAACTACACAGCTGCTACATGTCAACTACATACTTGTGTACAAAATGACAAAATCCCAAAATGCTTCAAAAGCTCTATAATTCGTTGATTTTGAATTTGAAGTTAAATTTCTTGCTCTACTTTTGAAGAGGAATAGAATATCGATCAGTTTCTCTTGTCTTCGTTAAATTTTAGTGCCTTTTTCGGCCTTTTTCGACAGGACTACATGCATACATATGCGAACCGCCCTTTTTGGTGGCAACAATTAAATCCTGCCCGAACAGCTGTTGTTGTTTGCAGAAACTGCAGTTTGCAAAAACACTTTGAGCGCAGGCGCCAGTTTTTTGTAAACATTGTCCGCCCAGCCCAAAAAATGCAAGTCGGCAACAGAGAAAGCAGCAGCAGAGGCAACACCAGCAGCAGCAGCACCGCCCCCAAACGCCAATGAACGCAAAATCAGCACAAGGACGTGGAAAAATCGATAAAAGCACAGACAACAGGACACGACAACGGGCCGGAAGTGCATTTTGTTGTGGGTGTGTGTGTTGGGCGTTGGGTAACGGGCAAAGTAATAGAAACGGTTAAAAAAAAGAGCAGGTTGTTCGGGCAATTGTGGAAGAAAAATATGTAGTTTTTGTGCCACACAAAGCAAACTCAAAAGGAAAGCCAACAAAATGGTGGGCAAAGGTTCGAGCGGCCTGTCCGTCGATATGGGCACAGGGACAAAGGAACGCCCTGTTTTCATACCACCGCGTAAGCGTCAACAAACCAAAACTGACACCAAAAAGCAAAACTATGTGGACCATATTGTCAGTGTGCAGGTGAGTGTTTTCATATGCGAATTATTCGATTAGTGCTCCTTCTATATCTCTGCTTGAACTTTAGCAAAATCGTCCCAAGCTGTCGCCCTCAAATCCGACACTCGAGGAGGAGCTGCTCAAGTCGAAATTGATTATCAAAAACAAGCAGCCGCTGCCACAGCTGCCGGGGGAGTTGGGTGTGCCGAATGCCCAGGATACCATTGCCAGCACCCATTCGGCCAGCTCCACACAGCACAGCAATAAGTCGGCCCGCTCCACGACCAACATCAATGAGCTGCAGAACTTCGAATCGATCTCCCAGTGCACCAAGTCTACGTCGCAGCGGCATGAGAGCAGCACGGTCACGCCCAGCAGCTGCTGCTACTCGGAGAGCAGCCTGGACGCCAAGATAACCAAGAGCCACGATTGCCTCAGCAGTCGGTCGTCGTCCAAGAAGCGGGTCAACATACGCACCGCAGATCTGCCCGTGACGGCACGCAATCAACGCTCATCGCCGGACATAGCCAACTACGAGGATCTGGAGTCGGGGGAGACCAGTGTGCTGAACACCTACGACCACAGCCTGGAGCGGTATCAGGCACGCAAGGCAGCCGATGGGGGCAACTATCTGACCATGACGGGCACCATCAAGCGCGGCCGGAAGAAGGGCCAGTCCATCGATCTGCAGATCAACATAAGTCGCGAGGAGCTGGAGCAGCTGAATGCCCATGCCATGGCCAATGAGTCGCAAAAGGGTCGCAGCCTCTGCTGCACCTGCAGCTGTGCCATCGGGCTGCACATCTTTCTCATCTCGTTGCTGTGCCTGCCATTTGTGACCATCATCTCGGCGGTGTACTCCTTCTACATTGGCACCCTCACCTGGTACAACATGTTCAACTACTACTGTGAGGAGAAGTCGTATCTGCATAAGATTTTCGTCACACCGCTGCTCTTTCTGGCCTATCCGCTGGCCATAGTATTGTGCACCTTTGGGCTGGGCCTCTACTCGGGCTTCCGGCAGCTGAGTCTGCAGTACAGCAGCTGGGTGAACGACATTACGGACATTGAGAAGGGCTTCTATGGCTGGCTGTGCGGCTTTCTGCACATGCCCGACTGTAGTCCCTATGAGGTGGTTATACTCACAGACATTTGTGTGGCGCCGCAGGATCCACAGCGGCTGCATATAAACAAGCCACGCCAGGAGTTATCCATGTAGAGAGGGGAGGGAAATCGTCGATACAAAAGGTGTGTGTGTGTGCCAGAAATCGATTTAATTTATAGGATTTACTGGACCAGACCAGCAACGGCGGTTTCGAATATTCGCGACCATGAGTGTGATATAAAAAAAAACGTAAATTACATTGCAGTGTATCTCTGAAGTCTACTCGTAACGACACAAAACTTAAGTTTCCTTTGGCCAAATTTGTTCCTTTTACTTGAATGTATGCAATTGCAGCTTTAGAGAACAGAAGTACATACAATATATACATATGTAGGTATATAAACCACATACCCCATAGATATCAAAGCTAAACAAGAACATAATCCAAGCCCTATAGAGACTAGCATTTAAGTTGAATAGAAAGAAACATTTAACACTCGCACAGAAACAACAAAACTCTCAAGTTATCTTCGGTGTAACCTTGCAAACAGATCCACAATATACATATATATACATATATATCTGTAGAATATAATTGTTTTTATGAATGAATTGCTCAAAAAAAAGGTTAGTGTCATTCTGAACAGGTGTTAAATGATTTAACAAAATTTACTAACAAAAACCATCACTACTATTAACTCGTGTTTAACGAACTGTAAACTAATTTCCAACCCCCCACATTACAAAGCATCGCTTTTTCCAATTAAGTTACTATTTTTAGTACAAACAAAAAATATATAATTACAGAGTCGATATGTTATCTTTATAATGTTATAGATAGATTATCCATGGGAAGTACACACTCGGATTCCATCCAGCCATATCTATTTCTGAACATTTTGCAAGGTTATAGCCGTTAGAAGCCGTCAACTGTTGTGGCACTAGCCCTCGAAAAAAATACAGCATTTTCTTTACATCCAAACTCAAAGCCAAATCGAAAACAAAATGCAATTATTTATAAACTCTCCAATTGCATTTACAGAATTATTGCATTTATCTTTAAAAACAAAACAAAACAAAAAAACCTACCAATGATAGAAAAAACCAGAAAAAAAAAACAATTAATTGCGCAGCGGAGGTGATGAAAACTTTTTCTTAGTTTTAAACAAACATTTTTTATTTCTACATACAAAAAGAAATGATTATAAACGCCACACGTATACACGCATAAATATATAAGTAAAACGTTTTTAAAATAGAAATTCTATATGTTAAGTAAAAAACAGAATCCGAATATCAAACACTTATTGAAATGAATATATTAGCCCCACTCCTCTCCACCCCACGGAGAAATAAAGCCAATAAAAACTATTTAGCAAGCCAAACCCAATAACCCAGAAGTTCTCATTGCAGTAGGTGCATTATTGCTATTTTATTATATAAAATTTCAGTTCAATTGAATCAACAACAATAAAACGAATTCATCGAACAGAAGAACACTTCAAAGAGAGGAATATATATGCCGGACGCCGCAGCTTTGATGCCCTTGCGTATTCAACGTTTCCATGGCGATATGTGATACCGTCATTCAAATTTGTTTACTTTATTCTGCGCTATAAATAAGAACATTGCGCCTGTTTTTATATACTTTAAAGGGTGGCATTTAACTCCTTCAGCACATTTTAAACAAGCTATATTCAAACATGTCATCGAAGTCAACATGTCCTCCGCAAGCGTATGAAACCAGAGAACCAGAGAGTGGGCGAGTGACAGTTGTTTTTTGCCGCCATTACCCCGCACCACCGCTCACCTATAGCAAAATACTAACATGTAATCAACGGTAAACAGCTGTTCTCTCATTGAATGCAAGAGAGAGAGAGAGTAAAGTAAAGCAATAGACTACAGTTAAATACGTATATAACAAACATATTGGTATTCGACTGTACTGTATACGAGGCATCAAAAACACACACCGTTTGTAGAGTGTTCTTTAATACTTTCACTTGTAGCTTGTACGGAAGTTCACCTGTAGCCTGGCTAAACTGACAAAAGCTTCTGCTTATACGTGTGTGTGCAAGACAGTCATCTACAGACAAATAGAGCTTTAAAATATCTTTAAAATGCTGATAATAGACAATCAGAAAATTGTCAAAATTCTAATATGGATATATTCGACTTTTAAAATTGATCCTTAAAGATAAGGGCTTTAGTAGCTACTCACTCACGCTTTTATACACTAATCAAAATTGAGATGATTGTCCGAAAATTGTTTGTCAGCTACTGCTATTTGTATGCCCACAGCTGTACAACCACCAAGATAATTGCCTCTCAGAGCAACACGCCGGCGCCAGGGGCGCATGTAAAATGTCTGCGAATATCTCATTTAGTTCGCAATTCAAAATCGGCGTCCTCAAAGTGCGGTCGAACGGGAAAAGGCAAATCTACGGAAAAAATGTCAACGGATAACCTAACTGCTGTTCTTCATGGCATTGAGGACCTGCGTTTGGTAAGAGGAATCTCAGCAGAACTCTAGGCTCGTTGTTTATTGAATTTTACTTCGCTGCAGGAACAACGTCCCATTCCAGAAATAGCCAACGATGGTATGCGCGTATTTATGCTCAAAATTATCAATTCATAAACCAATTTTGTTTTGTGATGCTCCCAGAGGTGCTCCTGGCCATGGATAGTGTTGGCATCTGCGGCTCCGATGTGCATTATCTCGCTGCCGGGCGCATTGGCGACTTTGTGCTGACCAAGCCCATGATTATCGGCCATGAGGCTGCTGGCGTGGTGGCCAAGGTGGGCAAATCCGTAAAGCATTTGGCTGTGGGCGATCGCGTGGCCATTGAGCCGGGTGTACCCTGTCGCTACTGCGATCACTGCAAGCAGGGCAGATACAATCTCTGCGCCGACATGGTGTTCTGTGCCACTCCCCCGTACGATGGGAATCTCACGCGTTTCTACAAGCATGCCGCAGACTTTTGCTTCAAGCTGCCGGATCATGTCAGCATGGAGGAGGGCGCACTCCTGGAGCCACTCTCAGTGGGCGTTCACGCCTGTCGCCGTGCCGAAGTTGGCCTGGGCTCAAAGGTTCTTATCCTGGGCGCCGGACCCATCGGTCTGGTCACGCTTCTGGTAAGAAATACCAAAAGTAGCATGAAGTAAATTTATATTTAACATTCACCCTCACGTAGGCTGCTCAAGCCATGGGAGCTGCCGAGATTTTGATCACAGATTTGGTGCAGCAGCGTCTGGATGTGGCCAAGGAGCTGGGCGCCACACACACACTGCTGCTGGATAGGGAACAGAGTGCCGAGGAGACTGTCAAAAGAGTCCATTGTACGATGAGCGAGGCACCTGACAAGGCCGTCGACTGTTGTGGCGCAGAGAGCAGCGCCCGTCTGGCAATCTTCGTAAGCTGTCAATGAAAGTGTTTTTTCTTATTTTGGGTTGCAACTAACTCTGCGACAATCTTTTTTCAGGCTACACGTTCCGGCGGTGTTGTCGTTATTGTGGGCATGGGAGCACCGGAGATCAAGCTGCCTTTGATCAATGCCCTGGCCCGTGAGGTTGACATACGTGGCGTCTTTCGCTACTGCAACGAGTGAGTGCCATCACGACATATTTTCAACATTATAAATTGAGTGTTTATTATGCGCTTACAGCTATGCGGCCGCTCTGGCTCTGGTGGCATCCGGCAAAGTCAATGTCAAGCGTCTGGTCACGCATCACTTTGACATCACGGAGACGGCAAAGGCCTTTGAGACCTCCCGCCACGGCCATGGTGGGGCTATCAAAGTCATGATACATGTCCAGCCCAGAGATGCCAACAATTCAGTTAAATTTTGAATCTACACATGTAAATTAAACCTAGACCTTATGGGAGTGGTAAACCGTTCGAGTACTTTAATTGCTTTCAACTGCAAATAGACATTCAATGTACGGCAATGCCTTCTCGGCCGCCCTAGATTCGCCATTGGCATCGTAGTCGATCAACTCTGGCTGCCTACACTGGGCAATGTAGCGCAGATATCCACGTGTACTGTATCGGATGTATCTTAAAGTTCCAGCCATTCAGACGTGGACTGCAGAATATTGTAACACCATGACAGTTTACTTTCTCCAACACATTGTGGAATACCACGCCCAAATGGTTGTGCGCCCTATTGATGATCACCACATGGACAGCTTCGTTGGCCAGCAGCCGGGCCAATTTCCGCAGCATTTTCAACTGAATGGGCCAGTGGTAACAGGCAGGATCGTACACGATTACAAAGCAATCTCCATCCGTCCGATCTTCCAGATCAAAGTAGTTCTGTGGCGGAGCATCCAATTCGATTGTGGGCGCCAGAACAATCGCCTGGAATAGCTGCTGCTGCAGCAGCTTCTCGCAAAAGTCCTTCAAATTCCTGTGGGTCACCAGACTGTTCATTTGATAGACGTGATGCTTCTTATCCTCAGCAAAGATAAGAGGCGGCATACCTGGACGATAGCTGCCAAAGTCCTTCGCACTCAGATTGTCACTCAAACGGCCGATGCTCTTTATGTCCCGCACACCGAACATGATCCGTCCAGCATACTCCTGGGCCAGTTTGCCCATTAATTTAATCCACTTTTGGAGACCATCTCTGTGTTGGTTAGCAAAGAAATGAAATGCAATAACTCGCGGTGGATCCAAGCAGAGTTTTTCTCCTTTGGAGTTCTTCCCTGCAGGCACCCATATCAGCCACGTATCCGAATTGTTGTCGGTGGCGCAGGTTTCGACAAGTTCAACAGGTGGAGCATCCATTTGCTGTTATTTTTTATCTGGTAATGAAAACACAAAGAACAGATCGTTTATATCAGTAAGTTTGTCGAGTTGAATACTTTACAATAGCAAAAAGCTTTTGCGTAAGCTTTTCAGCAGTTGTCCTAGGCCATCACTATGAATATCTGGATATCGATAAATCACAATTTGAAATTCGAAATAAATAACGTCTCAACTCCTTGGGTCTTTATCTTTTAATTGATAAAAATTGCGTGATGCGTTTTAATTTATTATTGGTGTCCCTGAATATTAAAATATGATAAAAGATAATTAAATAACAATAACAACACAAAAACAACAAAGCAAAAGCTGGAGAATTGGGAACTTATCGTCGTTTCGATTCGTTTAGTTAACTAAAAACTATAAACAATAGTTTCTTAACTGGCTGGTGCGCTGCGTGTTGCATAGTGTATTTTGTGCCTACCCATTTGCTTAAGTTGAATTGTTCTATGATTAGAATAAAATGATATAATCCCCGCACGCAGAACCGAAAACTAATCAACAGCTAAACTATGCTTAATATTATTTACACGGTATGGGTAAATATGTATATATAAAAATAGAAAATACACTGTATATATTCCAATGTCTAACAGAGCGCCAGAATAGAGTTCGTAGAACAACCATTAACCCCAGTTGGCTGCCATTAGCACTTAGAAGCGCACCTGCTTCAGCTTGTCGTAAATGCTAAAATACAAGGCCGTCGTCAGGCTTGACTTCAGCAGTGTGGGGGCCACGCCCTTGTACAGACCGCGTACACCCTCTTGGCGCACTGTCAGCCTGAGGCAATCCCAAACGCCGTGACACTGCAGCGTCTGGCCAAACGTCTGTCGATTCGACTCAAAGCCCTGTATTTGCAGGCGTTTCTTAATCAAATCGAACGGATACACAATCGTCTTGGACAGCATGCCCGATGAGGCGCCCAGTGCGAGTAGCGTCCAGGTGGGCAACTTGCTGCGATCCCCCACCTCGAAGAAGGCACACGCCCAGTCGCTGAACAGGCGATAGGCCATAAAGTTGGTGCCCATCAGCGGTGCAATCTGTAGCAGGGCCGACGACAGCCCACGGTACATGCCGCGCGGTCCCTCCTGGTGCACAATGGCGGAAACGGCGCGCGTGGCATTCCTATAGCCCTTGCTGGTGTCCTGGGCAATCAGGCGCGTTCGTATCACATCCAGCGGCGTGGAGATGATAACCGCAGCACCGCCAGCAGCGGCGCCGCACAGGAAATTCGACAAGTGCTGGTGATCCTTGAGGTAGTTGGTCTGCTTGGCCTGCAAACTCAGCTGTTCGTATGTCCAGAACTGACAGATTCCATACATAATGCTCAGCACCTGGGCGGGATTGTGGCCCTTCCAGAAGGCCAGCACTCCCTCCTCGCGGTATATCGTCCTCACCGCCTGCGTGATGGAAATGTATTTGGATGCCTGCCGCGCGCCCGTGGCCTGGGCCTTGCCCAGCGGCTCCACCTGCAGCTGAAAGCGTATCTTGAGCACATCCAGCGGCTGGCAGGTGGAACGTGTTATGGCCGCCGACAGGCCTCCAGCCACAATCTGATGCAGTTGCTCGCGCGTACTATGCTTGCGTCGCGGACTCGGCGAGGGGCTGGTTGTGGTTGCGGTAGCCGCTCCGGTACTGGTGCCCGTTGTTACCGCCATATCGTCACGGTGGCCAATACGAAAATGAACGCTGCTGACTGACGCTGACTGCTGCCTGCTTGTCTGCCGTTGGCAGCTGTGTGTGTGTATGCGTGTTTGCCCGTGCGGATTTCACTTTTATTGCTGCGACTGATTCCTCAATGGCATTTCTGTAAATCACAAAGCAACCAACAACATTATTAGTAGTTTTCTTCGGCCCTCCAAAACTACTCAAAGGTGCGGCCTGGGGCTGTTTATACACTCATCACTATGATTGCAAAACTTAAAAAATGCCGCAGTCAAGATGGGAGCAAAGATGGGCGCTCAAAACTTACTTAGAGTCATGCTCAGTGGAGCCGTACGGATGTCATTTAGCTGTTGTCGTCTGGTCTGGTCTGGGGCTATGCTCGCCTGCGTATCAATTAGTCCCCATGCTTGTCCTCAAATAGATTCCAACTCTGACTCTAGCGCTTCTTCCCCCTACTATTCACATTCATTCATTGAGTCAGTGAGTGACTGGCTGACCAGCAAGCCAGGGGGTATCTGGGTTTATCAGCGATTTCACTTTTTTTGTCTTCGTACGTCGTACGTTGCTGTCTGTCTGTCTGTTGTCCGCTGTTGCTGGCTAGCTGTTGATGCTGCTGCCAAGATAAAGAGACAAAGGCTCTCTGTTGCATATTGGGAATGCATAATGACGGAGGGACGGCACTGACTGGGCACCTGGGCACTGGGAATGTCTTACCGTTAAGTATCTCCAAAATGTGGGGCCCGACAACCGTACACAGCGTCCGTCCACGGGGAGATTGCAGCAGTAAATGTTTCGGCGGCGGCGGCGAAGCTTCTTCATTACAAGCAAAGGCCTGTGGATTGCGTCAAAACTTTCTTTTCGCCAGGCATTCCGGTGAGGTGAGCTTGTGTCTGTGTGTGTTCCGAGAGAGCGTGTAATAGTTTGGTATGAGCTGTAGATGCAGTTATCTTCGTTGCTCACATTTAGGCTCTATAAACTGGTTTCGGTGCCGCTGTTTCTTTTTTTTTTTTGAAAACAACAACAAAGTTACGTCTTCAACAGCGTGACCGCGACGATAACGATAGAACGATAACGGCGATAAGACAAGACTTAACCCACTTAACACCCTTCTATTTAAAAAGTTGTGCACCCTTTGTTAAACTGCGGCTCCTTATAGCTCCATCCTCCCCTTACTTACAAAACAAAAATGACCGCCCACATCTTTCACCTGTAATAAAGTTAAAGTTACGTACTGGGAAATATTAACTACGGTCGGCAAGTGCACCCATCTCCAGCTAGTGCCAACAATGCGGGGCAACGATATATCGATAGGCAAGCTCAGTGTCAAGGGCACAGCGCTGCCACTGCAGGCGCGCTTTTAGTTTTATTTGGAAAATGGCTTAAAAAGTATAATACAAAGCGTGTAAATTGAGAGATGCTTCTGCTACTTCCAGCCAATGCCAGCGGATGGAGCACCACCTGGTGCACTGGGCGTTGGCTGATAGTTGGGCGGTATGCTAAAGCCAAGCACTTCAAAGTTACCACCAGAAGCAGCCACAGGCGCTGGCGAATTGGTCGGATAGGGGGGTATCTTCTGTGGTCCAGGGGCTGTGGGCTGCTTTGCGACTGGTGACATTGGATTGGGCATATATGGTACAGGAGCCACTGGCGGCGTGTCCTCAGCCTTTGGATACAGACTGGGTGCCGCTGCCGGAGCTCCATTTGCCGGCTGGCCGAACGTGTAGACCGGATAACGTGGCTTGAAAGTGTTGGACTCGAACTGTTCGTCGCTGACATCTTCCTGGAAGATGGGGGCACCTACCAAGAGCAGGGAACAAGGGGTTAATCAATGCGGGAATTATGATGTGAAAGCACCTACCAGGATAACTGTTGACACTGCCGCCATTGGCGTCAGTTGTCCGACCGGGTCCCTTGTCCTCGCCACTGCCCAGCAGCGGCACGGTGCCAATGGTCACTGGAAAATCGACCACCAAATCCCCGCCGCCATGCAAACGAAATGTTTTGGCTATGAAGCGAAGCGTATAGCTAACACGTATGGGATCCCGCTCCCCCAGCGTGGTGGGTGTTGTGGGTGGCACCACAAGAAACTCGTGGAACTGCGCCTTGTTGTGCTTCAACACCTCGCCGCAGTGCTTGTCGGCAATGCGTGTTTCGGTGACTTTTAGCTGCTGCTTGTCAGCGGAATTGGCTCGATATGTGACATTCTTGAAGAGTCGCACCTTGACGTCCTGGCACTGCACATCCGACTGATTGTCGAGCACCAGATGGAAGTGTATCTTCTGGCCGGGCACATAGGCGCTGTACGAGGTGCCCACATCCATGACCATGGGTTTGTGGGCCCCGAAAATGGAGCCCCACCAGAAGGATTTATCCTCGATGCGTTTCAGTGGTTGCTAATGGGATAAGGGAGAGCGTTAAAGAGGAGGGCTCCAGTGGCAGGAGAGTTCTATGGCCAGACGTACCGTATTCTCCCGCTTGGTGTTCAGATCGTGTGGCAGTATCACAGTGAAGCACTGCTTGAAGATATTGTTGTAGCGCACCGAACGATCGATGGTGAGTGTGACCTCATGCTTGATCTGTCCGTGGCTGCCGTTGAAGGAGGTGGGTGCATTCGGCGGTATGGTCGTGTGGAAGGGAAACACAAACTTGCCCTTGGGCAGCTCCAGCTGCGAGCCTCCACTCTGGCCGTACACATACTTATCGCTGCCATAGTAGATCTCCGTGCTGGTGTGCGTCTCCATTGATTTGGTTGTCTTGCCATCATCGCCGGGCTTCTCCACGCTCTCCTGCCAGCGCGTCTCCCCATAGCCATTTATTGTTATAAATATTGCTGTAATTGAATTAATTTCGGATGTACTATGTGTGTGGGTATTGTTTACAGGGAGCACTCGATAGCAGCGGCCGGCTGCGCTGTGCAAGGGAAGACGAGAAGGAACGTTGTGAGTCGCTGCTATGGCCGCGACTGTACCCAAACTCAGTCGGAATTCGGAATTGCCGGAATTGCCAGATTCGGAAATCTGGTAAATATGGTTGTTCCCTACAATTCCCTAAAATTCTTTGGCTGAGTTTTCACTGTCACCTTTCGTAATCTTCAATTATGCATTTAGTTTAATTGCAGCCTGACATTCCTTGGCCTCTTCTCTTGGGAATTAATTTTGGATATTGGCTGCACTTTATTAGCTCTGAATAATTCAAAGAATACGATATGCTGTTCTCTCCTGTTCTACCCCTACCCTACCCGTTTTAGATTGTTGTCCACACTGTAAGAAAGACTCAGATAATAAATATAAATAAAACGGCCGAATATATCCAACTACAATTACCTTCCATTCATTCTAAGCTGAGCGGACACCAGCTGGTTTTATTACAAAAATCTGAAGCTCTGTGTCTGCAACAAAAACACACAATCTGCCGAGAGTGTCTGTGTCCAGTAAACCGAATCAAATTCCTAATAATATAAACAGCAGCTCGTAATTTCAAACACCAAACTAGTTTTTTCAGCGGCTATCAAATATCCGAAGCCAGTCAGCCAGGCAGCCAGACAGCCGGTTGGGCCATACTGAACATTAACAATATAAATCTGCCGGCAGTAATAACAAAAGATACAACAACAATACAGCAGCAACAACAATAATATCAACAATATTAATGACGCCGCCGACTACTAATGAAGCTCACAGCACAGTTCCCATACGCAACGAAATTGGATGGATGGGGATGGGGATGGCAGCAGCATATAACCATGACGTCATGGACAAAGACAAACCACCAGCCAGCAGCCAGAAGGGAGAGCTATGTTAATGCGTCTTGGAGTTTGCCAGAAGGGTAGTGGGGGTGGTAGAGTGGGCTTAGAACTTACAGCGAATGGTTTTCGGACGGTCCGTTGTGAGCTCCGCAGTTCCGGATATAACCTGGCCTGCGTGATACACACCCAAGGGGTTATTATCAAAGGCAAAGGTCACTTTGCTGCTCATCTTATCAAGTTATGCGGCAGGCAACGGCAGCGCCTTGCTAGTGGCCTTGGCGACGGTGTCAGGCAGTGCCCAGGATATGACAAAGGAATGTTTGCTTTTTATTGATGATAGCGGGAAGCAGCAGCGAAGTTGGGGAGCCCACGAACACACACACACAGCACGCGAATGAACCGAACGCGAGCAGCCAAATGTTGCTACTGAAAGCAAAAGCTGAGCGCGAGTGTATGTGTATGTGCGTGCGGAAGTGAGATAGCACGTTCGACTGCGCAGCACGTAAAACGGGGAAGTACACCAATAAATGTAGTTGTATTTTTAAAAAGGTTTGATTAATACTTTTAGAAACAAATAAATAAATGAATTCTCCGATATTTAAACGAATTTCAAATCGCAGCCTGTTTGCGCCAAACAACCCAGTCTGGTGGCAACGCCACGCAACAGCTGTTTAACTATCGAAATATCGCCTCTCTTTGCAACCGTTATCGAAACAACAACATAACATAGAACGCGCACGTATAATTTATAAGAAATTTAATTATTTAACCATTTATGGCACCTTCAATCGAATTCAATTACACAGCTCTGCGTGTGTGTGTGTGTAGCTGCCTCTGTGTGGTGCAAGGGGCCCGCCCTGGCTGTGTCAAATTAGCGTGAAATGGATAGTAAAATTCTCAAAGTGGCCAAATCGAAAAAGCTCTCTTCCGCGGCGGTTGGTTGTATGTAGAAATTCGCCCAAATCGTTGTAGTTGTAGTAATTCTGCATATAGCTAGCACATATAGTGACCAAGGAAGGGTGCGGCGCGCGGGTGTGTGGAAGTGTGTGTGTTGCAGTTGCTGCTGCTGCGTTTCTATGTTGCGGCATTTTAATGACGAAATTATTTTTGGATAAGTGTTTAATGAGAGCAGCAGCCATCGAATCGTCACAATGGAAAGTGAACGGTTACGTATAACGCTGGACAATCCCGATGGCATCTACTTTGCCGGCGACATCATACGCGGCGAGATTTGGATGAATGTGAACAAGCGCACAAAGATTCGCGGTAAGTTGTTGTCATAGTTGATTTCTGGGAAACATCCACAAGCTGAGCCTTGCATTATAGTTGTCGCAATGAGTCAGGGCCTTGGTTTGTGATTTGGTTGAAATCCATTGTTCGCGCGGGACGGCTGCTGCTGGACTTTCGTTATGGCCCCATTGGCATTAACAAAGAACTTTACAAAGCAGCACAGCAGCCATACACATATTTATAGTGTACTTTTGCTGATGATATCGCTGCCGCACTCTGCCCCTTTCGCACGCAAATTCGTTCGTTTGCCTTTTGCACTGGCGTTTCATTCATCGATAAGCATTCCATTGCAGTTGCAGTCCGGCAGCGTATTTGCTGTCGTTTTACGGTACAATTTCTTTCAGGAAATGGCAAACGCATTTCATTTAGGCCTCAAGGGAGAGAAAGAGAGAGAAGCGCAAGCGTTGTTCTTTTCCGTCTGTTTGTGTGCCAAAAATGCCGTAATAATGGTGAAGCCAGGTCTGAGGGCAATCAGAGCGGCGCGCGCTCTCAGCACAGACAAGGCCACAAAAAAGAGCGTGTCAGCTACATCATTTATAGCAACTACATTAAAAAACAGACTTTTTCTGCTATGCTATCGTTTAAATGTTGTTGAAAAAGTCCAGAAAAAATGTAATCCAGCAAAATCAGCATTAAAATCTACATTGGAATATGACGCACATTGCCTACTTTTGCTGCCCGCCAGTGTAATTCGGCTCTCTGTTGTGATTTGCCTTTGTGTGTGCAGGTGTGAGCAGCTGACTTCACTGTGTGGGTGAGAGTTCTCGCCAAAAGGGAGCGCCACACTACACCATCTCTTGCAGCTTTCAAGTTTGAGTGCGCTACGCATCAATGTGAAGGGCATTTGTGTGTCACCAGAAGGGGAAGCCATAAGTGTCGGACTCCACATATTAAGCGTAGTTGGTGGTCGTGTCTAAAAATAGAAGAAAGCTGCCCCGAATAGTCGAATGTTCCATTATCAGCGCACAGTATAACAAAACGCGATTTATTATCAGAGCACATAGTACAAAAACACGAGTACAAAAAGATGATGTTTATATCAAAAAAGGAAGGGGGAGAACAAAATACATTTGTATGAGGGGAATGTTTTGTTTACTAGGGTGTCGCGCTGGCTAATCAAAATACAAAAGAAAGTAGTACATATAATTAAGACATACATATAGTTCGTTTCGTTTTCACATTGTAAGGCTTCGGCAATTACATTTAATTAGACTCCTTCTCCGTCCTGTCCACACACATAGATACATACATACAAATATATGTATATACATATAAATATGTTTGAGCTTCATTGAACACATTGTTCTTATCAATTAATTTGTGCACAATTAAAGCAATTCTATTCGGATATAATAACGGTTTAGTCCTTGGTCCCCTAGCCTTGGACCTTATCCTTGAGGAAGCGTTCGACGCGTGGCCAAATCTCTTTGGTTTCACGCCCCTTGAAACTGGTGACCAGACCACGTTCCGCATACCAGGCCAAAACCGGACTCATTAGCTCATCATACAACTGCAAACGTTTGGCCACCACCTCCGGCTTGTCATCCTCACGCTGGGTCAACGGTTCGCCCGTCACATCATCCTTGCCGGGCACCTTGGGATCATCGAAGCCAATGTTGTACACACGACCCGATGGCGCGTGAATCCAACGATTCTTGACACGGCAAATGATTACATCGTGTGGAATGTTCAGATTGATAACGGCATCGACCTGCTCACGTGCGGCTAGAATATCCGCCTGGGCGCTGTTGCGTGGGAATCCATCCAGAATGTATGACTTGTTGCCCACCTCCGTGATGCGGGCCAGCATAGTCTTTGTGACTATCTCATCGGGCACCAGTTGACCAGAGTTGATAAACTGTTGCGCCCTCTTGCCCAGATCCGTATTATTGATAATGTTCTGGCGCAATATATCGCCCGAGGAGATGTGCAGGAATCCAAAGGTTTTAACAATACGTTCAGAAATGGTTCCCTTGCCAGAGCCGGGTGCTCCGATTATCACAGCACGAAAGATTTTCGTATACATATTAGCTTGCTTTCTGATCTATTTGTGCTGCAATTAAATGTGGGAAAAAGGGAGTTTACAAGTGTATGTTGGGGTTAGTAACTGATTAAAGGTTAGAGGCACTCGTATAACTAAAAATAGTAAGCAAAACCTAATTCAGTTGTTGGCCATTTCAAAAGTTCTGCTCACTTTATGGTTCAGTAAGTTCGGCTGATTAGATTATCAATCGAAAACAAGTATGCCGATACTCAATAATGAAGGTTAAACATATATATTTAATAGTTTTGTGTAGTATTTTATGACTAAACACAGAATTATTTCTAGTATTGATATAGATACGGTAGAATGTAATAGCAGCAGCTATTATTATTATTTATTATTGCACACAAATATGACGATAAATGCAGGTTTTATTCCGCTATGGTTTTTGTCTTGTCGCACCCACGTCTTCACACACCGCAAATCATTCGGGTTGTGCGTGGCCATAAGCCGCATGGCAACAAGTGTACCGCACCCCAAAGAGCAACACTAACAACAACAACAACAATAACGAAGAGTAAGAATACGAATAAGAGCAAGCGTGGCTTCTCAGTTTTATGTTCTTTGTCTTTCTCATGATACACCAGCAGATGTTATTGTAGCTATAGTTTGTTGTTCTTGTTGGTCGCGCTTATCGTTCAAAGTCCAAGCGGAAAATTATAAAAAAGAACGTTCAATGTCGGCGCGTGTTTCCTTCATTTTTATTTGTTTTTTTTTTTTTGCTGCTGCACTTTGTCGCATATGTTTTCTGCATTTTTGCACCACCTTGCACTTTTATATATTTTGTTGTTGTTATTTGTTATGTAAAGAAACTTGAAGAATTTATATGCATATGTATGCATATTTGTCACACTTACACAGGCACTTGCGTTTTATTATTAGTTTTGATTTATACGATTTGATTTTCAATTGTCGCCCTCGTACTAATTGCGATAACTGGTCGCATTAAATATTCTAATAATGTGCGAAACAACAAACACTGCTTGCTACCCGTCGCGTGTTCGTTCTGGTGCTGCCGGCTGGCGAAAATGATATGAAACTTTATCTTGATGTGTGTTATAGCCTGCCACCTCTTGTTGTTTAGCTTCTTCCCCCAAAATGCTCCACCGTGTTCGTACGCTGCTCGTATGATTTTTTTTTTTAATTGACAGCCGGTCCGTCGTTTTGCAGGGCATACTAAACATTGGGGTAGGGTGGTTAATCGCCGCTCTCAAAGTTAACTACAGCTAGACTCTCGAATTGAGAAAGCTTTGTGGCACTGCCTTACCTTCACTTTAATGTACCATGGCTACAACCAAACCCATACAAAGACAACTGCAGTTGGTGGGAGAGCGAACCAGTCAGTTTGCTCACTCTCACTGTCACTCGCTCTCTTTTTGCAGTTTTGCTCTCTTGTGCATTTGCATGTGTGTGGGTGTGGGTGGGAGCAACTACTGTGAACACACTGCTGCGCATTCTTTGGACTGTGGCTTGTGCCTCTGATTGGGAATGTCAATAAATAAATGAAACAATTTAAATACAAAAATCAAATCAATCTGTTCGGCTTACACAGCATGCGGGACATGCTAAAAGAGTTTTGCTTCGAAAGCTTCTTTATTGAGTAGTGGTAGTCGCTTCTGGTGTCCAATAATTGGTTAAGGAGGAGAACATATTACAAGTTTTTGAATATCAAAATCAAATATGCATAAGAACTAAAATAAAACTTAACGCTGCTTCTTTTTTCTTCTTCTTCTTCCTACGAGAACTTTGTTTTTTTTTTCTGTTTTTGTTTATGCCTTGGACTCCTTGGACGTGGCTTCCATGAGTCCCTGCTTGCGTTCCTTTTGTGCATTTTTGATCATTTCGTCGACTTCCTCGATTGTGGGACCATCGGCATTCTTTTTCGGAGCATCGGCATGCTTTTTCGGATTATCTGCTTGCTTGGCCGCAGGACTATCATCACCTTTTTTGGCTGGACTAATGCTACGTCCATTCGACTCTGTCGCGCGCTGTTCATGATTGAACCAGGAGTAACGACTATGGCTCCTGCCGCGTCCGCGGCCACGTCCGCGCGGCGCAAAGCGAGATTGAAAGCGACGCGGACTGTAGCTGCGTGACCGGCTGCGTGAGCGAGTGCGTCGGAAGCGCGACGCTGGCGATGGTGTGCGGCGGGGCACAAATGGCGATGGTGTGCGGCGTGCCACAAAGGGTGACGGTGTTCGCCGGCGGTGCACGGAACGTGAGCGAGAGCGTCGGTCGCGATCGAAGCGTCGACCACGTCCAAACCGGCCGCCATATCGTCGTGGCGAGCGGGAGCGACTACGGGAACGCGACATGGAACGACGCCGCCTGGAGCGCGATCTGGTTCTGGTGCGGCGCACGGTACTGTGCGAACGGGAACGCGAATCGCGGCGGCTTCTGCGCCTCGATGCACTGCGACGCCGTTCGCTGCGTCTCCTGTTCGAGCGACTCCTGCTGCGGCTTCGACTGCGCGAGCTGCTGCTGCGTCCCAAATTCTTCTGTGGCTCCGGTACGGCCAGACGCAGCAATCCAAACTTGTCCATTTGCAGGGGACGCTTAATCTGGAAGGAGAACCTCGGTGTCGGCTGCTGTTGTTGTGGCTGCTGCTGTTGTTGTTGCTGTTTCTTTTGATCCTGGAATTTGGCTGCCACCTGCTGTGCGATCTGCACGCTGTTACTGCCAACAGCAGCAGCAGCAGTGGAAGTGGAAGTAGAAGAAGCAGCTGCTGCATGCGCATGCCGTGATGTGCTGGGTCCCATGTCATCATAGCTGGTCCTTTTGCCAGCGCCAAATGGTTCCGGTTTGCGTGCCACCATCGATGGGGCCGGTGGCGGCGGTGAGGCATTGTGGCCGCCACCCTTTTGTAAATACTCCCGCAGTCTGGCCTTCAGTTCGGCATCGCTGCCGACATTTTGCATTAGCCTAAAAGACAAAGGAATATATATGAACAGAGTCTGGCTGGGTGGCTGCTAGTGCTAAATAATAGATTAATTAATGTCTAAGTACATACGTGTCCTGACTAGCAGTTTGCAGTTAAATGCAGAAAGAAATTGTGTCAAATATTTCTAGCTCTGTTGGTGAGGGCGGGGGGCATGGGAGGAACACTCACCTGAAGGCCTCCTTAATGTCAATCTTTTTGAGCAGTTCTATGGGATCCACATCATCATCATCATCATCATTGTCCTCATCGCCGCCGGCAATGCTATTATTTCCAGATCTTGATTTTCCTTTCTTTTCCTTTTTGTCCTTTTTCTTTTTACCCTTCTTTTTGGACTTTTTGTGCTTGTTGGCGTCGCGCAAAAGTTTGCGCACACTGGACATGGTCTCATCGTCGTCCAGCTTGAATTCGTTGGCCTTTTCGGCATCGATAATGGCCAGCTTGTCGTCGCCACCACCACCAAACTGTGGCTGATGATGATGGCTGCCGCTGCTGCTGTTGTTGTTGTTGCCACGTGCTCTTCCAGCTAAAATGTGCAATAGGTTAGCCACCAAAACAGTAACAATAGAGAGCGCGCAGTTAAGTGTACTTACTTTGATCCTCGCTATCACTTTCAACACTGCCACCACTGGAGGAGCTGGACTCGTCCGATGTTTGGGCCAAATCGACAACATCTGCGCTGTTTTGTGTATGCTTACCATCGCCGGTGCCGCCGCCAACTGCAACACCTGCAATTCCTGGTGGCAAGTTTGAGCAACGCTGCAGTGCATCCAGCGAGAGACGCGCCTCCGCATGCTGAGGCAATAGATTCAGGCAATCGTTGTAGGCCTTGACCGCATCCGGTATGCAATTCTTCTCCTCGTAGCTACGTCCCAGGGCCACCAGCGTTTCGCACATATATATACGCGCATTCACATGGTACTTATTCAAGTTTAGGGCCTTCTCGAAGTCTTGCAGACCCTTGAGGAAGCTGCCACGATTCGCGTAGAGGGCACCGCGCGCCACCAAGCCCTCAACATTGCGCGGATCAATGTTCAATGCCTTATTCAGACACTGAAAGGCCTCAACTTGCTGGCCATTCTTAAAGTGCTCAATGCCATCAGCCACGGAGCTGATTTTGGTTTGTTCATTTTTTTGTTTGTTTGATGTGAGTAACGCAACGGTATGCAAAATTTTTGGGAATGGAATACACAATTTTTTTTTTGGTCGCACACAATAATAATCCTTGGACAAACTCCAAAAACAAAAAAAAACAAAATGCTTACCGAAATGCCCATTGGGAGGCCTGCTTCTGTCGCAGCTCTGTGGCATATTCCGCCTCCGGGAAGCCCAGCTTGATGTGTCCCATCATCGTAAAGTTCTCGTTGGGCTGCAGGCCATTCACTTGAAACAGCAAATCATAATTGGGATTCTCGAACTCTGGCGCGGCACTCAACATATCCTCGTAGTGCACGGTCGATGGATGCTCCAGATTATGAATTTGTCTACAAAATGGCCAGAGAAAAAATAGCTTACAAATATGATTTCTTTGGGGTTTTGGGGCGTTTGGGGCTGTCTACCGATAGTATTTGGGCAGATCCTTGATGTCGCAGAGTCCCAGCTTCAGATCTGGCGATTTCTGGTATATGCCAATCATATTTAGCGACAAACGCTCCGCATCCGATGAGATCTGAAAGATCTCGCAGCGCAGTATATCGTTGGGACCAAATTGACGTGGATTGCCCTGTTTGTCCAGCGGCAGGGGGCCCCAGTTGGCTTGCATTATGGTGGCCTACAGACAGCAGCAGAGATTAGAGATTGTCGCGCCAGAAACGCCCCGCGCTGTGCCGGCACTCACCTTTATGGGTATATCTGATAGATACAAGTGCAGTGGCTCGTCGGAGCACAGGGGCTTCACCATCAAACGATTGAAACGGGGCAAACTCAGCACCGACGCATAGATAATGCTGCCCTGTTTGAGGGCATCCAAGCGATATGTCCAGGCTTTGCGTTTGTCCTTCAGCTGTGTAAAGAACTCGTACGGTGGCTGCTGCACGAGGCATTCGGTGCCTGCAAAACACGCACAAACACACACGTTTAATGAGTCAAAGGACTTAAATGGCATCGAATGGTGGTGGGGTCTACCTGTGGCCACCACTGCATCCTCCATGACATTGGCCACCAGTCCACGGTCGTAGAGCTCGTTGGCCTTTCGGGTCAGGAACTGGTGCACCTTGAGGCGTTTGGCACGCTCCTGAAATGTAAAATACTTCTGCCGCTCCAGGTACACACTGAAGTCCATTTGGGTGAGGCCCATCTGGCGCAGCTCCTCGCCGCCGCGCTCATCGTCCCAAATCTTTTGCAGCGGCTGGCCATGGTAGCTGATCGCCTTGCCAATATATTCACTGTTCATTTTGATATTTGCGGCCCCAGCCCCAGAAAACTTTTTTCACAATGGGCGTCCGCTGCAACGAGAGAAAAAGAGACCGAAAAAAAAAACTATTAGCCCGTGCGAAAAAATATTGAGCAGCCGGCATAAACGCTGCACGCGTGCCGCAGCTGCACAATTGGGTGTCATATCAAAGCACACACAAGGGCACCAGTTTATGCACCTACTTTAAGCACAATTTACTTGTCTGCAAACGTGTTTGGTTCGTGTTTTTTAATCATTTATTTTTATAAATTGTGTGCAGTGTGACCGGAGAATTAAGTATTTGCAGGGGGTTGGGGGAGGGTTTGGTGTGGCCGAAGGTTGAGTATTCGATTTGGCCAAACTGCCAAAACTGGTCCCATTTTTTCTGGTTGGGAATTTTCAGTTTTCCGAATTGCGGACAAACGGTTTGGGATTTTTCCCAATTGCGGACAAACGGTATTGGAATTACAGAATTTCAATTGGAGCTCGCTTTTTGACGCAGAAATGAGCCATTCACAGTGTGACCGCTGAAAGATACCGCACTGACCCTCAGAAATATACCAAAAATCACGACACGCATGAGACTCTGCGCTGATAACTATAATTATTTACCAATAGGTGGCGTTTTGCGTTTAAAAAATTTGAATTCCGTTTTCCTATTTCTTGCAGCTATTAAAATCCAAGTCACTGGCAAGGGAAAATGCAAATGGATGGAAATACTGCGCAAAAACTCCAACAACAATGAGTACACGCGCAGTCTGTTCTACACCAGCAAGGAGATATACGAGCACAGCGAGACGCCATTGCCGGACTTTGAGCCTCGCGGTCTGGAGCTCTCCGCCGGCGAGCATACGTTCATTTTTAAGGTGGCACTGGGCAGGCAGCTGCCCTCCAGCTTCAAGGGCAGCTACGGCAGCATCAAGTACAAGATGCGTGTGCTCATCCAACGGCCCTGGACGTTCGACGAGCGCCACAACATCCACTTTACGGTCGTCAAGAACATGCCCCTGCAGGCCATGCAGCGCAGCGTGCCCAGTCCCCTGGAGAAGCAGATAACCAAGACGATCAGCCTGTTTGGGACACGGCCCATCACAATGGTAGCCCTGCTGCCCGAGGATTTTGCGGTGCGCGGCGAGCCGCTGCGCATCTGTGTCACCGTCATGAACAACAGCACCACCAATGTGGAGAAGCTGCGCTTCAGTGTGCTCCAGTACGTGACGTACTACAGCCATGTGCCGCTGCACGTGCAGAAGGTCGAGTGCATTGCCATTGCCAGCAAGGAGACGGGCTCCGTGCAGAAGAAGAGCGAGCGCAACTTCGCCCACGAGCTGCTAATGCCGGAGGGCGCCCAGCCGACGGACGATCATCTGAGCGGGGTGATCACCATTGTCTATGAGCTGCGTGTGGAGGCGGTGCTGCGTGGATTCTTCAAGAATCTGGTGCTTAATCTGCCCTTCAAGGTCTACTCGCAGGATGCGTCGAACCGTCAGGGCTCGATGCGTCCAACGCCCCCACCCAGACCCGAGACTGGGCCGCCCGGTCCCGATGCCAACGGAACGATGGGCAATCCGTTTGAGCCCGCACCCACCGGAGCCTTGCAGGTGTATCCCTCGCTGGACACGTCGATTGGCTCGCCCTCGCGCTCCTCCCAGTTCAGCGAATGCAGTTCCCTCAACTCCACCACCTCCGACTCGTCGACGGCCACGCTCAGCCCCGCCGTGGGCGGCGTAGAGCTGTCGTACACGTCGGGCGGGTCACAATCCTCGCAATATGGCTCGCAGTTTGGCAGCCCCTCGGCCCGGGCCAGCCTGCGCAGCTCCAATGTGCCCTATATGCCTTATTCGTCCAGCCCGCTGATGGCGCAGTCGTATCCGCCACCGCATTTGCCAACCTATCCGCTGCCAGAGTCGCCACAGTACTCACTGCTGGCGATGACGCCACCACCAACCCAGCCAGTGGCAGCGGCCCCAGCTTCGGTTCCAGTGGTCAGTGGCTACAGCCAGCTGCCCTCCAACACGGCCAACGCGGCATCATCGTCTTCGTTTCTGCAGCCCCGGCAGCCGCCTGGCGTACACGAATTGCGTAAGTTTTCGCATACACGATTTAAGTTGCTATTCAGATGCATAATCCATATCCCTTTTTGGGTTCCTTGCAGCCCCTTCCTATGAGGAGCTCTTTGGTCGGGCCAATGCGCCCCCGGAAACGGCCACGTGAGCTGCTGCTGACAACCCAGTTACGTCCAAGCTTTGCCTAGATTTTAGAGCTTCAGGTTTACTTTAATAGTGTTATCGAATATCAATATATCGAATGAATATCATAGACAACAATCGAACAAACAAACAAACAAACAAACAAAAGCAATGTGTCTGCGCACAATTAATTATGTGTAATTAATTTTTGAATTGAAAGCTTTGAATTTACATCAAAATGGTTGGCAAGAGAAATCCTTTATCCTTTGATATATGATATATCATATATATATTTATTTATATATTTATATTTATATCCTTAAATTTTCCACGAGGGAAATCTTTAAAATAGAATAACTTGAACTATTTTGGTGTACGCTTTGGTTAGCATTAGTTTTTGGCTGCGAAAGTTTTGAAGCAAGGCAAATAATTTGTTCAATTATAATGTAATAGATCACAGTTTCACTTCTGTTTGGAAATTTGTTAAAATAATCTCAAATGTTCCTGTGCAAATAGAAAATATTATATGGAAATTGTCTCAATCTTTGCACAAGGTCATAAACATTTAATGCAATTTTCTTTTGCAAATACAAAAATATTACGCAAAGCATTCTTAACATTTCTTAGAAAGCTTTTCCAATATTATCTGTTCAAATTATTTGCCTATGAGCTTCCAATGCCAACAAATCGGAAGAATCCTTTAGCAATGTATTGAATATTTAGTGCACAAAAATAGATAGAAAACCCCGTAGCATACAAAATTAGGCAACAAATTAATGAACATTAAAATGTCTATGAACAAATTTTAAATGAATTAAAATTCGAATACTACAATTAACAACCGATTTATTTAGTTAAGCTCTAACAACTTCCTACAATCAAAAGAATTTTTTAGTGTTTAAATGTTTGAACAAAAAGTCTGTCTTTGAATCTTGCATATGATTTGAATGCCGCCCACATGCCCCGCCCTTTCTCTCCGACAGCCAAATAAACGAAAGACTTTCCACGCCGTATTTTATCACTCAATTCACTCAAAACATTTATCCGCCTATTTATCTGATAATTTTTTATATTTTTATACTTAATCTATCCAAAGATACTGATTTTCTTAAGCTTAAGTTTCGCAATGATATTTCTATACCAAAACATACATATGATGCCTCCCCCCTCCCGCAACCATGATATAATTTATTTCTCCCTTAATCCCTGATTCACACATTTTTATAGGACTTAAGTATTTAAGCACAAAATCGAATATGTTGATTGATATTGTGTGGGCAATCACTGAAGCTTTAGTGCCTCTAAAGGAAGGGCATAATAAATCCAACAAAATAATTTTTATACCCATCAATATTTTGGATCCGCCCATCAACAGTCATCTTTAAGTTTTAAGCGCACAAAATGCAAATACTAAATACGAACAAGTATTTTCTTTAAGGTGCTTAACATATATTATTCTCAAACAAAAAAAAACAACATATTTTTGTATACAAATTTTTGCATTGTGTTTTTAGTTTTGTGGTAAAAACTAATTTCAATTTAATTTTTTTAAGCCAACAAGCAAATAAAATGTTAATACCATGAAAAAAAAATACCAAAAGTGTGGCTAACTGATATTTAAGGGAAAAGATCTATATACCCTGTAGGAGTTGGTTGTGTGGCATATTTGGGAATTGATTAATTGAAAATGTGTTTACCTTTAAATGGATCTGTTTTTAGTTGACCGAGTGGCGCTGCCGCATGTTGCGCGATTATAGGGAATAAGTTCCGCCCGCTATGTCCTGCCTTTGAACAGCTTTTGGGCTCTGGCTATTGCCAGCTAAGTGCTTTAATTCCTTAATTTAAAAAAGTATTCAATATTCGAGTTAACTTTTCGAAGAGCACTGCAAAAACCTCGCATCGACTTATAGTTAAAGCAGAACCACCAGAAATGGAGCCAAAAAAACTCTGCCCTAAGAAAAATATACAAAACGTATATTTTTGTACGTGTTAAAATACAATTTCTAGTGCTTGGAGGAAAGTGCGTTTGGGGAGCCCGCCCCGTCGGTTGTGGAAGTCACTGTATTCCATGCGTCAACGCTCCACGTTGATGTGTCGCCCACGCCCACGCCCCCTACACCTACTTTACCTGTGTCTGGGGCTGCGAGGACGACTACGAGGACGACTATAAGGACGAGTTGTAAACGTGTGCGACTTTTCTAACAAGTAACGGAAGTGTTAAGTCAGCTGTAATTGTTTTGCTTCATATTTTTCCCACTGGTTTTGTGGTCGCACTCCGCTCTGGGCTGCTCTGGGACCCTCCTTTTTGCAACTATGCCCACAAGGACCACTATTTAGTTTGCTTGCCTGGCCTGCCTAGGGTCCGGGGCCTAGGGGAATCAGAGTAAACCATAAATTATATTTCACTTGGCAATGGTATGCGCTGCCTCGCGCTGCTGGGTCTGGGTCTTGGGGGGCCCTGCATGAAAAGCATACATAAACAAAATTGTTAAATAATAGCGACATTTAGCGGAAGTGTAATGCCTCCCCCCCAACCCCTCACACACACACAAACACACACACACAGGGCACATTCTGCAAAACTTCAACACGCGCGACAAACGATCGTTCGCCCAGTTATTTTTGTTGTTGTCAAATTATAGAGGTGCCACCGGTACTAGCTGCTGGCTGTATACCCATTCCCCTGTGACCTGCACTTAAATGTCTTAATCGCCACCGCTTGGGCCCACCCTCCAGCTTTCCATTTGACTTTCCAGCAGGAGGAGGGGCAGGTTAATGATTTGTTGGTTTGGCCAGCAGGGTGGCAGCAATTTCTGAAGCTTTGCTTTTGCGGCATTGGAACGTGCCACTAACTGATATTGAGTATGCGCCATGTGGTGCCCACTGGAAATAGATACAGGATTGATAGACACGTACATACGTGGGGGCGAACGAAAGTAATCTATAGTTTGGCCACTTATAGTTGTATTTACTTCACTCATATAACAATATTTGTGTGTGGCATCAGGGACAATCGGAGTGGAAAGGTTGTGGTTTATCCAATCATTTATCAGGTTGTGGATAAAGTCAGTTTCGAACAAGGTAAGTGTCATTATCATTGGAAAATATCCTCTATCGATTTTAAGGATTACACATAACGGATTTATCGTGATATCGATTAAGTATCGTTGAATTTTGTATTTTCGATTATACAAATTTAATTATTTAAACAGTAATCGGATTGTTTATCGATCAATTCTCGATAATATTTAAATTTATCGATTAACTATTGGACTGACTTTTAAAAGTATTGGAAAGGTTAAATTAACGAATATTTAATATGTTATCGATAAACTATCGATATATTTTTGGCTATTAAAATGCTTGGAAAAGTTAATTTATATTATATGAATAGATTTCGAATGTAGTGTAGACCCCTTCTTATTCGGCTTTCCCTGACCGATTTTTCCAGTCCAACATCCGTAAACTGCCCCTCTCCGTTTTAGTTAAGAGATGAGTTTGTTTAGTTAACCGTCCGACAGAACTTCCGTAGCATATGGCACAATGGTCAAGTTTATATTAAAACTTGAAGCACATGTCCATTTCCATTTCCATTGCCATGTCCTCCCTGCCGCTCCCACTGCGAGACTGAACTTCCATGCCAGCATACAGCTGCGTCACCGAATGACTGGGAATTAGTTTATGCTACTGTCCAAAAAAGAAAAAGGGAGAGACAGCCAAAGAGGATGTTCTTGAAAAAAAAGGGACCAAGCATATTGCCTAATGCCAAATAACCAAATCAAAACTAATCAGGCAGAAGTTACTGCACAGCCAGCAGGTGCCATTCATGCGGACTTGAGACGACTGACTCTGGTGTGTGTGTGCGGGGGGGGAGGGTTGGGGGCGTTCTGGCCACAGTGAAAATGGTTTTAAATTGCTGCGTGATTGTCTTTCAAGTTGGCCCAACACTTGTTGGGCCTTCCCTGCCAAATCCGATGCCTTCTCGCAACCTTCTCGACTGTGAGTCGAAAATTTAATCAAGCGTTGAAATTTTTGCACGTACTCCGTATTTTCTATTTCTATTTCTATCATATTCAATGGCCTCCCAACCAATGCCAATTTCTGTCCACAAAACTCTTGGTCACATGTGCTCCCTCCCCCCCCCCAGTTACCGCTCTCGGTCCCAGTCCCTGTCCGATGTGGCTTCCTTTCCTCCTGCTGCCACTGTTCGGACTTCCGTGAATGGGTCCTGCAACGAGCTCTCTGGGGGCAACAGTTGCCAAAGACTGTGACCTCCCTCCACCCACATTTCTTTCGTTTTTTTTTTTTGTTGTTGCTTGTGTGTGTCGCTTCATTAAGCTTTTTTTGTGGGGCACGAACCACAAGCTGTGACGGATGGAAGGTGCGTGGGTGGTTGGCTCTGCCCCCGTCAAATGTTTCCATAATTAACCAGATTCTTTCTTGTTCTCTCATATTTTACGAGTTCTAATAGTAGTTATAGATACTTGATATTGTTTGTGCTATTTCTGTGCTGCCCGCTGCAACATTTTGACTCCTTTTTAATATCAATTTGACACAGTTGTTGGCCTTACACGTACCGTGTTCATTTTTCTCTTTTGGCATTTGATTGCAGGACGAGAGACCACAAGGGCACACACACACACACACACACACAATATGTTGCAATTTCTGTTAATTTTGTTATTGAGACACGTTCCGACTCTGGCCACGAAACTGCAGAGACGGGCACCCACACATCTGCTGCACACGCACACCATGTGCAATGGGGGGTGGTGGGGAGAGGAATATCTTTTGGGGCCACAAGTTCGGCTTTAGTTGATTGAGATTGATGCTGTGGGGGAGGTGGTGGGAGGCAGCTTGCTCTTTCTCTCAATTTGGCAAAAGAAGCCACGGCAAAAGCTTTTGCGGTATATGCATATAATTTTCAGGGAAAGAAATCCTAAAGCCAGTTGGGGCTATTGGCCACAACAAAGCACATGCCTCAGAGGCTTGCTGCAGAGCAAATTTATAGACGTTTAAGCCTTGTTATTGGTATGCCAGCAAATCAACTCGATTGAGTCTTTGTCTTTTCTCCCCAGGCAATTAATAATTTCTTAAACAAAAAAATAATGCTTATTTGAGTGGAAATTTGCTTGGAAAAGTTTGTGGTCAGACTTTAAATATAATGAACAATAGCAATTTGAGGGAATTAGAGCATGAGGACTGAAGCTCGTTGTTGCTGCATGTACAGTTCGGTTATGTGTGGGTGTCACGCGTCAAGCAGAAGCGCTCCTCGGTTGCTTGTGGTGTGTTTCTTTGTAAATTTTGCAGTCGCCCACAGTAATACCGCTGGTTTTGTTTGGAAGTTTTTGTTGGTGTTCAGGGCTACAGTTGGTATTTATACTTTTATGCCCTTTATTCTTTTTTTATTTCAAGGTTTTCGGTATGTTTCAGTAATGTTTGATTGATTTTTGATATTCTTACGAAATATTAAATCTTCCCGGTATTCTATTTATACATATGTTCAGTTTCATTTTACAGTCTCCGTCGCCCTCGCACTTACTGCACACACAGAGCCCTTCACACACCAACAAACTAACATCAGCTTAAAGTCAAACACTTTCGATTTCATTTAAAGTGAGAGAGGCAGACGAAAAGTAGCATCAGCAGTCGATCTTCTCTTTTGTAGTAGTAATGACAGAGCGAGGGAGGGAGACGAGGAACCGAAACTTTCGCTAGAACATTCGAGTAGAACAAGAGCCGTTGCAATTGCAGAGAGAAGCTGAAAGAGAGCCACTTTAAGCCTCCTCTACCTCTCCCTCTCCCTCTCACAATACATGTCGACGGTGCCGACAACCACACACTTTCGATTTCACTTTGCTCTTAGAGCGGGCGATGAAGAGCAGCAGAGCGTGGGAGAGTGTGAGAGAGCAGCAAGTGCGAGCAAAAGCATAAAAAGCATAAAGAGAGCGTCGATGGAACGTGCGTGTGCCAAGCTAACTACGCATCTGCATCCCGCTCACAGTTTTTTCAATGCCAGACCCGCTTGAAGGTCAGTTCCGCGTTTCGGTCGGCGAAAAAACGGGAATATTCGGTAAATCAAATGGAAAGAAGTGTCGCGTATTTGTGCATAATCTTTGAAAATGGGCAAAAAGTAGTGTTTTAGTGTAATCCAGAGCGGAGGCGTTCCACGAGGCAGAATGGCATTCAGAAGGCAGATCGGCGAGGGAAAAAGGCGGCAATATGCAGTGAGGTGCAGTGTAGTGTATTTGTGCAGTGCTGTGTAGTGTTGTGGCAACATAAATAATCAAATGGGCAAAAAATAGTGTACGAAAAACTGCGTGATTAGTTGCGGAGGCGGTCCACGAGGCAAATTGGCATATCGGCGTGGGAAAAAGGCGGCAATATATGAAGTGAAGACCAAAAAGGAAAGCGATAGAATGCAGTTATAATTTTTGTATGTGAAAAAATCAGAGGAGCCCCGATTCCAGCGTTCCCGGAGGTCTCAGTTTTTTTTCGTTGTGTGTGCGTGTCAAAATATTTCCCCTTCAAGAAGTAACGGTCGTTGGAAAGAGGGGAAAAGAGAGCAGATCGTAGTAGAAAAAAGGCAAAAGGAGTAAAAATATGAAAAGTGAGTGTGTGTGTGAGTGTGAGTGAAGTGCGAGTGCTAGAGAAATCTTTCCATTTGTCGTGTCTTTCATTCGTCGCAATTTCGCAATCGTCGTCCGCTCTCGTGTGTGTAAAAAGAACAGCACATGCTGAAAAAAAAAACTGTACAAGACTATGGACAAAACGAAATGCAAGTTTCCCTCCCCCAACCAAGAGAGAGGAGCAATATTGATGAAACGGTACGTGGAATTTATTGTTTTAGATGAAACTGACTTGTACTATTATTTAAGATTCAACGTCATACAAAATCCAATCAAAAGAGTTTCACTTCGTGTATTTGTTCCTATCTTCCGACTCTCCTTGCGATTTTTTACATAACTTTCAGGGCTCTGCAGCGCAGTGCTGTTCCAGTCCTTTCCTCTCACTCCGGCAGCTGCTTCAGATCATCCTCTCACTGTCCGCTTAGCTTAGAGCTCTGCCCACACTTCGGGGATTCTTTCTCTTCCTCTCTGCATGGCTCGGGTCGGTGTCAGGGTGCCTTGGCGTGCGTGCGTTTCTCTAGGCTTCGTGTTGGCACGTGTTTCGATATTCATTCGAGGAGGAAAGAAGAATAGAAAACTCTTTTTTTTTTTTTTCTATCACTTTCTATAATTATATTTGGATCAAAGGATATTCAGATTGTATGATAAATGATCACAGTCCTCAAGTATCATTTAAAAGAATATCCCTATCAAAATCCACCCCCCTAATGACTTGCCATCGGAAAACAATTTGTCTGACAGTCAATAAGTCCATTCTGATTGACAATTTAAATACTTAAACTACTAAAATAAATGCCATGTTGATGTAACACATTTCAAACAAACAATAGGCCATGGCCATGGTTTTTTTTTGTTCATGCCACGTCGAATGTGCAGTCGGTTGGGTCAATAAATATGCAATTAATGTGCAAAAATCAACATAATCAAATTACGACAGTCGCTTCGATTGGCTAAATTGAATTTATAATGATGGAGCAGCAGCAGCAGCAGAATTACAACAGAAACCAAAAACCATTCGCAAATGCCACACCATTCGATGCTGGGGATAATCAGTTTAGTGTTTTGTAATGCCTGAAAAGTACGGGGTCTCGTGTATTTTTGCGGCTGCAATGCAAATTGTTCGCTAAACCATTGATGCAACCGCAAAAAATAGAAACACACACAAAAACAACAAATAGAAACAACAACACTTTATGTTGCATTAACACTTTAATCTGTGACAGGGCAGCCGCGCGCACACCACCCCCTCGCATTATACTTGTATTTGAAATTAAATTAAAGGTATTTTCATATGCTAAAAAAACGGAATTGCAATTGCCATATTTATATAATACTCCGCCCCAACTATTTGCCTTCATTTATTGGCGTTAACTTGTGCAAAATGTTAACATTTAATCAAATCAAAACAAGCTAACAAACACAAAAAATAAAAAATATAACATCTCTCGATACAAAAAACACGGTAATAAATATTTGATTGGTTTTTATTAAGCGCAAGTCCTGCATTTTAAGCAAATATTCAGGAAAAAAATAGAGATAAAAACACATATGCATATAATTAGTTGCTAAAATTTGATTTGTACAGAGAAAACATTTTATAAGGAAATTGAAAACGAAATGAAATTTAAATCAATTTTGCCAACCATCCGAATGAACACACGAAACGTTAACTAAATGAAGAGACAGAAATGTTGGAAAACGAATGTGGGAATACTCTTCAAGATGGAGGAGGGTAAAAAAGCATTTAACATGGAAAATATAATAGTAAACAAAAAATATTAGTGGAAGTTCTACCGTGTAGATCGCTCTTAAACGCTCGAAGCAAGTTTCTATTAAACATTCAATTTTAAATCTCAGTGATAGCTTCTGATTCTGTGATTTTATGATGGAATTCAAAATTCTTTGGAATTTATTAAACATTCTCGAAAAACTCTTCTATATGTTCCGCTTCCTTACCTCTTCCTTTCCTCTAATAAAATGCATAAATAACATTCAAAATGCCATTTCAAATGTATATTTTATTAATGGAATGAAAAACAAAAAAACAAGAAATAAATTCACAAAAATTTTGACAGCGAATATTTTGTTTGGTAGCAAATGGAAAAAGCGAGAGGCAGAGGGAATGAGACAAAAATTGGTTAACTAGAAATTCCGTTGACATCTAAAAAGCCACAGGATCCACAGGACGTCAAGGTAAACGTTTCGAAATGAAATGCCAATGACTACGAAGTAAATCAAATTAAATTTCGGAATGTTTTCGAAGGTATTTCCAAGAGGCTATGACAAAATACTTAAAGGCTAACTCTCCCTCTGCTCTTGGCTACATTCCTGCGGCTTTATGGCCTATTACTCCAGTGCCAGTGTCCTGTCCGTCCAGTGTCCTGGTGGGTACTACGTCCTTCAAATTAATAAAATCCAAATATGCACAGTGCCTGGCGAAAGTTAACCAACGACCAACGTTTCAGTGGGAGCAGTGGAGGGGCAAGGAAAGGCTCTTGTTGATTAGTTCCACAGATTTTCCATGCCACATTCCATGGTGCAAATTGATTCAATTATTGGCATTTAATTAAATGCAAATACGAGGTAACAAAAACCACCTAGCTTTGGCTCCTCTTCCATAGCTCTCCTTTTTCCCCCTCCTGGGCACCTTACTCTCTCTCTCTCTCCCTCTCTTGCGTGGCCCTCTCTCTTTTCTGTTTGCGGCCACCTTTTTAAGAACTTCATTAAAATGTGAGCAGCGCCGCCAAGAGAGAGAGACTGGACCCGCAACCGAAACCGAAATATTTTCTACATTTCATTTTGTCAAATTTAAATGCCCCTTGACACAAAAGCTTCGCCCTGCCACCGTTTCCCCCCCACCAGAATGAATCTCAGATACAGATACAGATCCCAGACATTCCATCCATCCTCCCCTCTCCAATCCCGTTTCAGGTTGCCAGGATCCACTCCATTGCCATGTAATTGTTGTCCGTCTGAAGGAGCCAGGCAGTCAGGGCAGCAACAGCCCCTGCAGTTATTTGCATTCAAATCGCAATTTTTGTCTCATTAGAAAGTATGCGGAGAAGTGTGGGATGGTAGGGGATTGCCAGGGGGAAGAACATTGTCGTCACATTCTTGGCCCTCGAATCAGCAGCAGCAGCACCAGCACCAGCAGCAGTCGGACGGACGCTTAAGTGTCCCAAAGTTGGGGGTTCGTGAGGCAGGACAGGCCACAGAGCTAAATGAATGCCAACAAGTCGAAGGCGACACACAGGAGGGGGTGGGGGGGACGGCACTACGGGCTTGTGCGGGTTGTGGGGCCCACACACAGTGGGGATATTCAGTCGTTATCGCCTCGGGGCTTTAGTTTAATTTCACTTCAATTTTCATTGTACAATTTTCGCATTTTTCGATGTTTCCATAGGGAGGAGAGGGCAGTACCCAGGAGTGGGGTGCTGCAGTGGAGTGAGCTGGGGAAGGGGGAGGGTAGCCTGTCTGTCTGTCTGTCTGTCAGGGCTAAGGGTGGCTGCTGCCTGCCTGGCTGCTTTTCTGCTTTTGCAATTTGATATTGCCTTTTAAGTAAACGTAAATCAATATCCAAATGCCTTTCGGATTTAAGTTTGCAGTCGCCAGAAAAATACAATGCAAAAAAACGTACATCTAGAAAAGAGTAGGGATGAGAATACTCTTTTACAGAGGCAATTTATGAGAAAAGGAAACTAGAAAGAACAAACAAATGGAAGGATTAGTATAGCAATCAATATGATAGATTTATGATTTAAAGACCTCACTAAGATTCACATTAAGAAGAGAACAAAACTAAGGAATTCCCGTATTATTCTAATGTTAAAACATACTTAAAAGAACTATCATAATAGTTATGGAAAATGCTAAAAACTTTGCTGAAAGTGTTTAAAAAAACATCCAATCATAGGCATCTCCATCCTTTCCAGAAAATATGTAATGGAAAAGGAGTTTACCAATGAGTTATAAAGTCGCGTGTACCTCGTTTTCTTTTCCAGGGTATGGGGAGCGACTCTCTCTGGGCGCTTCATCAAGCAAATTTCTGCAATGATGATGAATGAAAAAGAATATTCTCCTCTCTTTCTGTCTCTCTCTTTTTTTTGTTTTCTCTCTCTGGGTTTTTAATTTTCCAAAGTGAAAAGCAAATTTGTCACAATTTTTGGTCCTCTTTTTTATCTGTTATTGGATTTGAGAGCCGCGATTTGATGGAGAGGAAGAAGGCTGTGGGTTCTGCTGCAGGGGTGGCAGGCGGCACGGGGCGCTGTGGAGGGTTAATGTTAATGCTAATAAATTATACGACAGCCTTGGCAAATTCGAAAATCCCAGCAACTGACGACAACTCCTCAAACGAAAATTTAATTGAAAAACTGTTTTTTTTTTTTCGTCGTTTTGTTGCGCGTTTTGCATATAAATCAGTGGGAAGCGAAGAGGGGGCGGACTACACTACTGCCTGCATTGAGGGGTGCCCCTGCCCCTGCATCGTTAGGCGGGCCCCCATGTTCGCGTTTCTCCTCTCTCTGCATTTGGGAGCAAACAAATGCGACGCGACTCGCACAGGTCAGTGGATATTCAGAGCAAACTCTTGCCGCACATCCAACATGTATGGGTGGGGTGGCGTATGCCACGCCTAGTTCATGTCAGCGCTTCCCCATAGAGCTCTTTCAATTAGCAATTTGTCAGCTGACATTTAACGAAAGAGGCAGGAGCAGCAGCAGTAGCGGCATCGGGAGGCGGCATATGGAAATTATTTTCTAAAAATATACCCATGAAAAATTCCTATATATGTATATGTAGATACGAGTATATATATAGTATACCCATCATTCCCATTTACAAATCTGTTGTAATTCAATTAAAAATTTAGAAATAAAATAAAAATGTATAAATATTTCCATAAACAAAATGTCGCTGCTGCTGTTGCTGCAAACTGAAATTCATTTAAATATCGTGTTCATTTTCTACCTTTTTCACCTGTTTTCCCCCATCCAAGTTATAGCTCGATGGATACTCTCCTTCTCTCTCTCTCTCTCTCTCTGAATGCCTCTCTCTGGTTGCATGAACAATTCAAATATGCAACGAGATTTAATTAAAAATTCGGCAGCTTTTGTGGAGATTTTTTTGATTTTTTTCTGTAAGAGCTGCTGCCAAATTTTAGACCATTTTTGTAGGGGATTTGTTCGGGGCGCCTTTTTCTATGGCTTTTCAGGGATTGATGTATATTAGAAGACTGGAAAATGTACATTTGGTGGGCTTAATGGGAGGCTTACAGAGGAGTGGGAAAATTTTTGAAGCTTTGAAAGCATATTACATATTTGTCAATGACTTTTCTATGGAGATATTCTTTGATTTTTCCATGCCTTTTCTATGGGGATATTCTTTGATTTTACCATCTAAAAATAGTAGTAAAAATAAGTTTAAACAAAACTAATAAATAATGAAATAAAAAAATAATTAAAAAATAAATAAATAATAAATTAATAATTAATGAAAATATAATATATAATAAAAATAAAATAAATAAATAATACTTAATACAATAATTAAATAAAACTATGTAAAAATATAATACAAATCGAAAACTTTACAAAACCCACTCAAATAACTTTTCCACCTATAAAATCAAAATCCTGTATTTTCCAGAGATCATCTGTAATAAGTTTCTAGTATTTTCAGAAATCGAAATTTAGTATAAAGTTCCTTTAAATATCCGAGAACACACGAAAAGAATTGGCTTATGCGCTTAAAAGTAGGCAATGCCCATGCCGTGGCGGCATTCGTATCACGTTTTTCGGGTTCACTTTTTACTTGCGACCGGCAGCCCCAAAATGGCAGCTAATTAAAACCCATTGACCGTGATGATGTTTACTTCAGGAGCGTACACCGCCACATATCCTCCTCCTCCGTGACCCAAAGCGGCACCAATAAAGGAGGAGCCATGCGAATGATAGAGACAGAGATGCGGCAGTGGTTTAATTTTAATCAGCTTGCCTTTAGTTTTGTGTCGATTCGTCAGTAGCTAGCATTGCTTATAAAATATCTAAAACCAATAGGTCCCTTATCAAGTAAAACATAGAACGTAAAATAATGGATTTTCTACGAAAATTCAAAGAAATCTTGAGTGACCTAAAAGAGACCAGCCAAGACATATTGACGGGCTTGATATATTCAATTCTGTCATACTTTATATTCAATGACAATCCTGCCGTAACCTGGATGCCATTTTGGAAAAATAAGCAACCAAAGATTGCGGAAATATCGTGGATTGATGGTCCAATATTGCAACCATACATTGAAACTATACAAAATTATGATCCAGATAATTATATGAATCCATTAATGGAACCAGAGTCTCTGGAAGAAAAGAACCCTCAGCTATTTAAGATCCAAACCGCCATTCTCGAACAAATAGGACACATTTACCTGGAAACGATGGCATCATTCGCTACGAAAGTAAATCCATACACGGCCCCAGCCATAAGCCATCAATCCGATTGCCGCAATTGCAGTCTGGGCCCCTTTTTAAATCAAACATTATTCTTTTACTATGTGCCAGGGGACAAAGTGAAATCGTAAGTTCTTGGGAAGCTAAAAACGATCCACCGAAGATTCCATTACCATTATTTAAATTACAGGGCAGAAAAGACGACTCTGAATATCAAATGGCTTTTCATATACTCATTCAAGTTAGCTTTAGTTTTGTATCACCTTTTGGATGCTTTCTTTAATAAGATCTTTAATAAGATCCAAGCCGCCATTCTCGAACAAATAGGATACTTTTACCCAGCCTGGCTTATGGTCCGCAATTGCAGTCTGGGCTCCGTTTTAAGTCCAGCATTATTCTTTTACTATGAGCCAGGTGAAGTGGAATCGTAAGTTCTTGGGAAGCTAAAAACGATCCACCGAAGATTCCATTACCATTATTTAAATTACAGGGAAGAAAATATGATTCTGAATGCCAAATTGTTTTTCATATACTCATTCATGTTATATATAGTTGTGATTCACCTTTTGGATGCTTTCTTTAAATCTTTAAATCGTCGTTGGGGTGTTCATCAACAAGTTCATCGACAAGCTCATCGACAAGTTCATCGACAAGCTCATCGACAAGCTCATCGAAATATTGCCATTGTCTACCCCCGCAACCAAAATGCGAACCGACAACCACTCAGGATCAATCAGCCACTCTTCATGAACGATGGGGCGTGCCAAACGATCGCTGAAGTAGAATCCCGTGGAACCCAAGTTTAACGGAGGAATCCCTTAAAATATGTATATTTCTATAATTATTTTGGGGAATTTGTTATCGCAATGTTCAACTATTATTTGTCTTGCAATTATTCCATAAATCCCCTGTCATAAAATATTTTCCAATTTGAGTTTTCAATCATCCCTTTTGAATTGGGGTAATATTCAATATTTGGCTCGCACTCAAACGTATTCACTGGAGAATGCCTGTCAAGCCTTAAGCTAACTCCAAAAATGAGCTAAAAACTTTTATTCATTGACTTTATTTTTCCATGTGTTTGGTTTTATTTTTATGCAAATTTTGTGCGGCACATTAGCTGACTGTGCCTGTGCCTGGGCCTCCTGCTACACTCACTTTTAGTTGCTATTGCGGCTGTGGCAAAATAGCAAAATGCTGCTGGATATATGCAACTTCATTGGCAGTGTGGCAGTGGGGCAGCGCGGCAGGTGCAGCTGCAGCTGCAACGGCAATGGCAACGGCAGTCGTAGCTCGTGCGATGTGGGGAGTACTCAGGCGAGGCGCAGCCAGTCGAACAATAAACGCGACGAACGGGCGGGACAGACGGGACGGAAGTAGCAAATAAAATTCAAATTTGTGCCATAAGAATTCCCCCGTGAGTTTCCTCTCTCTCTCTCTCTTTCTCTCTCTGTCTCTCTCTGTCTCTCTCCACACTTTCCCCCACTCTGTTTCTCTGTCTCTGTTTCCCTGAAGTTGATTTCAAATCGCTAATGTGCTTTATATGTGTGGGTTCTACTACTAAAATACATATGTGTGTGTGTGTGTGTGTGTGTGGAAAAGCGCTTTATGGGACTACACCACCTCACCACCCCTCGGTGTATTTGGCGGTAATAAATTTCAGTTCCCTCTCTCTTTCTCTCTTCTGTGCACTATTTTCGCCTTCCCATTTTGCATTTATTTCGACTGGCATTGTGTTGTGTCACTCCTCCTCTTATGCTCTCTTCCCACCTACCTCACTTCCCCACTTCCCCATCACGCTCTCCACACCGTTACCTTTTGTTGGTTGCTGCAATATTATTATGGTAATTATCTTTTTGATATTTCAATTGAAATTACATTTCAGAGATGCATCTAGCGAGAGACATAGAGAGAGGGAGAGACAGAGAGAGGGAGAGGCAGACCTGGGCACCGCAATATTCAGTTGTTTTCATTTGATGAAGGCATTAAGTGGCTGCCAAAAATGGGGAAAATCAAGAAGGAAAATCAAGATGGAAAATCAAGATGGAAAATCAGGAGAGTACAAACGTATATTTAACCACAAAATGCCAAGAATTAATGTCGAAAACATGACAGATGGCAAGGGGACTAAACATATTTAGAGATTTCGGCAGGGAATAAGTAGGGAGCTCTTTACATGCTTCAAGCTACATGTAACGTAGAAGAGGAGTGTGAGTAAAAGTAGAAGTAGAAGTAGTACAGCTAATTAGTAGAGGAGTAGAAGTAGAAGGAGGATCAAAAGTAGGAGTAGAGTAGAGAGAAGCAGCAGTACAAATAAAAGTAGGAGTAGAAATGGAAGTATTACGTAAAGTCCTAAATCATTAGGGTACTTTGTTTATTATACTCTAAAGAGCTTCAAATCTTTGATCATAAAATTCTTTGAGACTTCTACAAGCCCAGACACAAAATCCTTCCAAATCGTAAGGTGATTACGCGGCGAACCCCCCTCCCGACCCACTGGTCCCTGCATCTACTTAATAAAATACAAAAAGTGCCGCGATTGGGCCACCAACAAACCAATCCAATATTATTGAAATGTAATTGAGCCGCCGCGTGGAGTGGCCGCCAAATGGCGTGGAGCTGGTGCTGGGGTGTAGGTGGAGTGGCAGTCTCTGGTGTGTCGTTAAACCTCCAGTAGTCTATGCCTTATAATTAGCTGCTGTAACTGTAACTGCTGATTGCCAATGCCACGCCCCACCCCCCCCGACACACACACACACAAACAAACATGCAACAGCAGCAGACCACCAGCTGGAGATCGCTCTATCTGTCTCTGCCCCTCTCTACTCCCGCTAACAGCTCTCTTTTGGACACTGGGCCGTGGCCCTGTGTTAAGTTTAATTTAATTGCCTGGGCCCCATAGACATACACAAAAGGCCAACGCCAACGCCAACACACAGGAGGCAACAATTGTGGCCCCCCAAAGCAACAACAGGACACACACACAGGCATTTATCATTATTCACACACAGCTACAGATACAGATACAGATACATTATTATTGCTGCTGTTGCTGCCGCACATTTGTCCGAGGATTCCCCTCCACCGCATATGCAGTCTGCCGCCACTTTATGTTTGCTGTTTTCTTCTGCCCTTCATTTATGCATGTGGCTGTGTGTGTGCGTATGTCATACACGTTAATAATTGTAAATACAGATACATTGGAGGCTGGCAACAGGCAATATAATTATTGCTTGGGGGGCTGTGTATGTTTTTTTTTTTGTGTCATTTGTTGGGGCTTAAACGTAACCACACATTTGGGGAAATCGTTGTTCATAAGCAGCTGCGCTATTTTGCCAGTCATTAAAGCCAGCCAACCAATCCACCAGTCCCTGAAACCTGAAACTGATTCGCCCCAATCCTCAAGCAGTGAAACCAATCCCCCTGATGCCCCAATCCCAAATCCCTGAATCTGATGCCCCAATACCCATTTTCAATCGTGCGCCACTGCTGCCCCGCGTAGTATTTTAAATCTGACTGCTGATTAAGGGGCACAGGCCACGCAGTATGTTGCCTGAGAAACGTATAGGAGGAAATCATCAAGAAATTATTCAAAGAAACAAATTTAACTTAAACTTAACATTCAGAGAGGTTTCAGATACCAGAGATGCATTGAAGAAACTGAGTGAGACATTTAATTATACCCAGGAGTTAATTCTAAGCTAAGCCAGCTTTTCCCGTTCCTTGGAATATGTTGGATGTTTTACATAAAATGGGGAGAAAAACATCAAAATTTAATCAAATGTTGTCTAAAATGTTTAATAAACAAACTATAAACAAACATAAATGTGTAACAAAAATTATGAATTGTTGTTCACTTTGCTTTAAATAAGAAACTGTTGCCTATATTTAAGGGCGGCATTGGATTTGTTATGATTTGATAGCACTTTTGTGGTATAGTATAATGCTATTCGATGGTTATTTGTAGCTTCTTTTTATTCAGATTGACTTATCCACTCAATCTTTTGTTTTTAATCCTTGCGGAAATAATTACACTTTATTCATTTCACTTAAGTTTTATATAAAAAGAACCTTCTAGCAATTAGTTGAAAATGCAAAACTCCTATTAAAAAAAAAGGGCAATAAACTAAAGCGAAATTTAGTTCAAGCTACTTGCATTAGGCGCGGCCAATGAGTGTTTCGGGCCGCTTTTTATATTGTGGGGTGCCATAAAGGACACGGACGGACGATAGTGTGCTGCCGCTGCCGCTGCTGCTGGCTGTAGTGCTGTTTTATGATGCCAGGAATACGGAACATGGTTACGATTATGGTGGTGTATGCTAAGAATGGGGTATCGTTAAGAAGTGCACTTTGTAGAATGGATTTCATTGCACATGCATGCAAGAGGCGAGCCACACACAGAGAGAGTGAGATGGTGAGAGGGGGAGAGAAGAGAGGGAAAAGGAGCGAGGTAGAGACATGTTTACTGTTTTTGGCAGGCAGCATAGGCCTTCATAATAATCACAAGTAATCTAAATTCACAGTTATGTTTGTATTGTCTGCCACTCCACTCATTCCCCCCTCTCTCTCTCTCTCCCTCTCTGTCTTCATACCTTCACCTAGTCGCCCGACTTACAGTCGTTCAGTGCTCCCCAGTGCTGCCCACAACAGTGGGATAACATTAAAAAAAGGACCAAAAAACATCCAACAAGATTATAAATACAACACAGAAGTATAAAACATATAGGTAAACTAAAATTAAATACCTAAAATATATATACGAATTTTAAAACATAGCCAGAAATAGCTAGAAAATAGCTAAAATGGCAGCATTGACGCTCTCCTGCTTTCCCTTTCTCTCTTTTACATTTGTGTCCTGCCTGCCTTGAGTGCAATTGTAAAGTGCATAATTTTATAGCATACTTTTGGGCGGCTTCGTGTTATTTTTGCCTTATTGCGGCGGATCGCCCTTTGGCTGATTGTTGTTGCTGTTGCTCTTTGCCCACACACACACACACACACACACACACACACACACACACACACAGAGCCACTGTAATTTACATTTTTACAGTTGATGTTGATGATGATTATAATTGGCAAACGTGATGTGATGCATCCATCGTTTGCAATCATTTCTGCCGCCCGCAATCAAAACGTAGAACAGCGCGCTATTGTTCTTGCTTAGACCTGCAGATGCACCGCACGCGGCACGGCACTTGTTTTTAATTAATTAATTTCAACCATTTTTATTATGTAGGCTATTTTTGCTGCGAAACATTATTATTTCATGGCGATTTAAAAAGTTGTTTTTGTTCTGCGTGTGCGTGTTTATTTTTCAGATGATTTTTTTTTCGTATTTTATTTTGCATTAAATTGATCTGCATGAAAGATTGATTTAATTGGCAAATTTTCAGTGATTTTTCCAAAGGATTGCCTATAGAATTGAAAACCATTGTGAAAGGGCATCTGAAAATAACTTTTTAAATGTGGTTCGCCGTCGTGTTATGTTTAACGATTTGCCATCGCATTACTCTTAATTAATAAACATATGCACATGCACACAAAAAGAGAATACAGTAGATGGGAATATATAACAGAATAAATGATGAAACACTGAGCAGCTGTTTGGGCATGTTTTTTAATACAATTTGAGAGAAATTAAAGAGAAAGTCGAGCTCTCTATTTTTGTCTACATTTATTTAACATTTAGTATGCTGCAAGACACATAATTATTGGATTTCATCAAAACTCAAAGTGCATTTGGAGCAGTTTTTTTTTTAGATCCGTAAAATGTACGAAATTTTTTTACTTCATTAAACAAATTTTCTGATAAATAATTCAGTTTTAGAACACAAAAATAAAGTCACAGAGTCACAGAATGAGGCTGCGCCTTTAATTAAGTTTTCGCCCTACCTATACATACAAATCGACTATTCTGTGGGGACAGAGGAAAGCTTTCTCTTCATTTACACGGCACCTTTGGCGGCCTTTCAGTTTGTGGTTGTTCCATGTATCTGCAAATGCATTTACTATCTGTGTTCTGTCTGCATTTAAGCGGTTTCTCGACCAGTCAAAGGGGCTCTAAAATCAAGTAAAATAATTACTTTACGTTTTAACAATTAATGGAAATTTAATGCAGTTGTATAAATCACAGAGTGGCAGGCCAGAGTGCAGTGTCCCATAAATTTTGGGAATAGAAAATCCTAAGTAATAAAAATGAAAGGATGAAAGAATATTGAACTTTAAAGATAACGCATACGCAATGTGGAACTAGCACTGATGCTGCCCTGTTTTGGTTGCTTGTTCTCTCTTACCAACATAATTAAAATTGTGGTTGAATTATATATTGCACCTGTGGCGAATGGACCGCAGGAGCTTGCTTGTTGCAAGGAATTCTCTGGGTAAAACTCTGTGTGAAGTCCACAGCACTTTTAAGCCTTGCCCCACCCATCTGCTCTTCATTCGCCATTCATTCCCCTTCTCTTTCAGCTGCTGTCTCTGCTTGTACCTTCCGCCAGGCCATGCCACAAAGTTAAAGTTGTCTGCCTGCCTGCTGCTACTTTTTCGGGGGGCATAAATTTTAAGTGCAACACATTAACGGGTTGCAACCCAAGCGCAGCAGAGACGCGCAGAGGGGCAATGGCAGTGGCAAATGCATCTAGCGCACAGCTGCCACCCAGCGGCTCTTAGTAGCACTTGCAACATATGGATGTCGTGTTATAATTGCCACAGCCTCAGTGGCAGAGGGAGAGCGGGGAGAGAGGGTGAAAACTTCACCTAAATGACTTTCCATAAAGCAACTGCTGTGCGCGCCCCGGCAGCCCTGGTTTTTGTTTTAGTTTTTTTTTTATGTTAACTTTTCTATGGCGCCCCCTTTCGGCTGGCGCTTGTACCTGTGCCCCATGCCCCCACGTCCACTAGCCACCTTTAGTGACTTGCACTATTCTTTGAGATATTGCGCTTGCTCAAACAGTTTGTGGCTCGATTTGAATATCCTTTTTGTGGGCTGATAGGAGTATTCATGTTTGGGAAGAGAAATATGTGGAAGTTTGCCAAGAAACAAAAGAATGCAGTCAGCAGACGATTTATTTATTTTATTTTATTTATTTACAATTTTAGATCACTTTCATTTTAACATTAACCGGAAAATATTTGATTTAAATATTTAAATATTCATATGTAAATTATATTGCTTTAAAATGGAATTTAGTATATTTATTTTGAAGGGTTTTATATTCAGATTAATATATATATTCAGATTATGCTATACAATTTTTTGCAATTAATTTCTATGCTTAACAAATTTACGTGGATGTTTTTAGGATATTTCTAGGACTTGAAACACTTGATTTTTCTTTTCTTTTCTTTCATTTCTTTTTTTTTTTTTACCTTGAAGTTCTTTCCTTTTCTGTATTTTTACTGCTATTTCTTCCTTTTTGTTCAGCTGTAATAATGCCCAGGCAGTCTGGACAACATAATCACGGGCTTTATGCATATAATTTTCTGCATGAACAGGTCCTAAAACCCGCTACCACAAACCGCCATCACACTCCTGCTGCTCGTTGTGCAGCTCTGCCCCCCCACTGCCATTGCCACTCCACCTCCTTTACCTCTAGCTCTGCCACCCACTTAAATATCCATGACCAAAGCTGTTCATAGTCATTAGGTGCTACATTGCTGGCTGATCCACTGCACCACTCCCCTACGCGTTTGCGTCCAATCCGCTATGGTTCTGCTCCACTCTCCACTTGGATTCCCTCTCCCACTCTTCTCTCAATGTTCTCTGTGGCCCGTTTGTCATGAATAATGACTTGCCACTTGATATTGTTAGCAAATAGCGAAAATTATTAATGTGCCTCAGTGGGGGGGCCGTGTGGTCGGTGGGCGTGTGCTTAGGCCTCAACCAAAAGGTCAGTAAAAGCCTTGGCTTTGTGGTACCAACGAAATGCAGCCGAGATTGTGCTTGTTCGATATACCCACATCGATTAATGATTGGGTTTTCGCTTTTTGTAGATTTATGCGAATTTAAATGAGCCCCAAAAAAAAAAGATATACAAATAAGAAAAAAGAATAAGCGGAAGTAATATGTAAATCAAAGAAAAAACTCCTCTTATCTGTTGTTGAAAGTCAAGAGCTCCGAACATTAATCTTTATTTTTATTTTATTTTGATTTATCTGCTTTTTTTCCTTCTTTTTTCTTTTTGTTTTTCCATTTCTTTCTGTTTTTTTTTCAACGTTTTCCATATTTTGTTTGTATATCTTTTTCTTTTGCATTCATTTTTTTGTTTGTTTTTAAAATGCATTTAATGTGTGTGTAACGGGAATTTTGAGGGATGTTTTTATGCATGAGAAAGGTGCAAAAGTATATTACATGAATCAATGGGGCGATCCAAATGATTTGTTTATAAATAAATAGCATGCCCATGAAAAAAAGGCGGGGAACAAAAAAGAGATAAACCGAATTGAAATGAATTTTAAAATGCAATGAAAGTGGAATTCAGTAAGATGGAATCTGGGTGGGAACGGGGGTTTGGGATGGGGTATCGGCAATCTCGTAATCCGAGTCGAAATCGGCAGCAATAGCAGCAACGGCATCGGCATGTGCCTCCACGGGTCACTCTATTAAAAATGCATTATGAAAAACACGTCTGTTTGTTTCCCTCTCTCTGTTTCCCCTCTGTTTGCTTGATGGATGCCATAAAATGTCCGTAAAAAATGGAGGATTATATGACCCGCATGAGCATGAGCCCCTTACATACTATATGTGTATGTGTGTGTATGTATGTGTGTGTATGTATATTTTCCCACCTTCGATGCAGCATTCAATTGCAGCAGCAGAAGCAGAAGCAAATAAACATGCATCCACTTCGTGTGTGCTGCACTGCACTGCACACGCATCGCCGTAAACATGTCGCGACCGATGGAACGGCGGAGGACGACTCCAGCAGTAGCCATGGCCGTGGCACACGCTACCAACCGAAACCATGCACGACATGCCACTCATTTCAAGTGGTTTGCCGTTTGCCCCTACCACTGCCTGAAACACTCACCACTCTCCACGCCACACATGCGTCACTACATTCAGCCAAACCAATTGAATAAAAACATTACCCCATTTGCCTGCGTCTTTCATATGCCGATTCAATTAAAGTTGCAACTTGTACGTGAAAGCATCGGGGAAATTCTATAAGTTTTGCCAGCAGCAGCCACGAAATTATATTCTGGGGCAAAACCAAAAGCTAGAAAATTAATTGTTATGGGAATAATGGAACAATTGTATAACCCTTTAAATAAGTGCCTGAATAGGCAAGGGAATAACGGTCAGTTCTTCATAATGCCTTTAATTATATTATCAATTTTTCCCTCTCTGGAAATCCCTCTTGTATGTAGAATCATCAACGCACAACGAAATCAATCATGACGCTAGGTTCATTTTATGTGCGCTCCGAAATAGTTGATTCATTCGAATGAAATCAAACACAAAAGCAGCACAAAAAAATCGCTTTTTGTGTGTTGTGGCATAAATATGCAGCTTACAAGCGCAAATATCGAATATCGAGCGGCGATATGACCCTCCGCTACTCTTTTTTTTTTGTTCTTTCTGTTTTTGCCCGGATATAGAATGTAAATACAATTTATGCATAAATGTGGGTAATGCCACTCTGCAGACGCATCTCACTTATGATTTACACACACACACACATGCTCGTATCAGTGTGTATTTTTTTGTGTATTCTGCGTTTTTTGGTGCAGTTTTCAATGTCACTTGGGGGCCGTTAAAAAAAGATGTGAAAATATTTGATATTTGCAGCTTACGCGATTGCAAGCGATAGTTCCCATGCAGTTTTTGTTGTTGTTTGCATTTCATTGGAAGCTTGCGCGCTGGGGGATTACAGCTTACGGCATTTACAGCTGAAAGTGAGATGCAATTTCTTTTGTTGAAATTTATGGGTATTCAGTTGGAAATTTCAATGATTTCCAGTGACATTTGGACTTTTCATTATTAGCAGCGTTTTTTTTTACGGGGGGAGAAACTTTTAAACGAATGACATTAAACATTTCTTCTTTTTTCCTTTTACAGTTTATCTTATGGAATGTTTTCCAGTTTTTCAACACGTATCGTAACTCTTTAAGGTAAGCAAACAATATTTTCCTAAGCATTCATTCCTTTAGTGGGCTGTTAATTTTCTTGAGAATTTTAATTGGTTCCTTCCATTTAATTGGGGGTGGGGGGGGGGTGGTGGTAAAACCCGCAGCGTGAGAGCGTGTAATGGCATATAAAGTGCACTCGGAATAAAATGAATGCTTACACATGTAATGCAGAATGAAATCAAATAAAATTTCTAGTGGCCAAAAACATGTAAATAAACTGTTATAAAATCGAATTAAAATTACAAAACATTTTATTGATGGTGGCGGTCTCATAGCCATGGCTATGAACACCACTTGAGCTGAGCGCTGGGGCTAAATATTTTTCATTTATATAATTAAATTCAATAAGCTGCAAACCAACCACAGGACTACAACGGCATACATATACATTTATCAGCCATAATAAGTACACATAATATATTTATCAAATATATTTAGGTTTTGCTCTGGCATTTACTGGTATTATTAAGCGGGCCACAAATGTGTTCGGGCCAACAAATTTCGTGCGTACATTTTATCGCTTCCTGAAACGAGGAGCGAGCCCGCCCCAAAACTTAACATTATTTTTCGGCTGGCCATTTATTAACATAATAAAATTTGAAAATGCATTTGGGGGCCTATTAGTTGGGGGGTTTTTATCTCATTGCCTACCGGAAAAGCACATCACACGCATGGGGTGAGTGGGGTGCCGTCGCTACAAATTGGCCAAAAACGCAGGTGAAATGGCCATTGAACCAGCATTTGCCGCGCTCTCTGTTTTCCTCATTCCTTCCCACACTCTTTGCATTTCTCTTCTGTCTCTCTTCTTGCTCTCCGCAGCAGTCTGTTTGCTTCCTATTTTGGTATTTGCTTTGGCGGATGCATAATTAATGCATAATTATTGACAACAAACAGTGCAAATGGCGGGGGTTCACTGAAGTTCAATTCGAACCACAAAAGCACACACACAAACACACACACACACACGCACGTACACAATGAAAACTGCTATGCAAATCAATGCTTAGATAATTTTCCGCGGGCAGTAACCATAGTCCTGTCTGTGCTTTTCATTGGCCAAAAAAATAGAAAAAAAGAAATAACAAATTGACTTGCCATTAAATATTATTATCAATTGGCGTGCACAATTTTTGGCTGCTAATTTTCACTTAATTGCATATTAATGTTGGTAGATATTTTTTGGGGCTATTGTGGCATGCTTTTATTCTGTGGCATGAGGCATGAGGCACTTCACTTCACAGAGAGAGAGAGCGAGTCTAGCCCAGCAGCAGCCGTAAAACACTTTTGCTTTCAGTGAGTGCTCGCCAGTATGTGGCTGTGGCAGTGTGGCAGAAGTTTCCTGTGCTTTCAGTGATTAATGTGCCGCAATAATGTAACCCCGAGCCTTTAAACCAAAGGAACAAAAAAAGGGAAATGGCTTAAAAGATACAAAAACACACACACACACACACACACACACTCACACTCACACAAGTCCCGTGCACTTTCTCTGCGTGCACTTTTCGGCTTTTCTTAGAAGCTGGCAAATATTTTCGTCTGCTTGCTAGAAAATATTGTAATAGAACGGCTGTTAATGGGCCTGGGATTTTTTTTTCTGTTATTTTTTCCATTATTTTTGGGTTTTTTTTCTCTTAAGTTGTAAGCATAACAAGCGATAAATTAACCAGAAGTCCTGACAGCAGCACACACGAACCGCTGGGTAGGCGGGGCATGGCATGGGAGCTTTCCACTAATTGCAAGTTGTATAAAAATTCCATTGCTGGCCGGATTTTAAAGTGCTTTGCCCTCGCTGTGGCCTTTAAGTATGCTTCAGATTCCATTCTTTCATACACACACACACACACACACACACACATTAATTAATTATGTTATTATGCACGCAAAAAAAGTTGTTTACTGTGGTGGCGATGGCCAAAAGTTTGCTGTAGCATGCAACAAAATATTGAAAATTAATGCCCCCCCCCCCACAACCCAACCAAAAGGTGTAAGCATTTTTATATGCAAAAGTTTCGTCTCTCATGAGCTTCTCTGCTCGTCTGGAAGCTTATACACATTTTAAGCGTTTTTATAGACACTTTGCTGCCTGGTTACAGCCACACACACACACACACACTTGTATGTGTACGTGTATGGGGGGAGGTGGGCGTATGCGTAATGTGTGAAAGTTTTTTAATGATTTATGTGGCTCATGAAAAGATACAACAAAAAATAGGTGCAAACAAAAAGGTTATATTAAGTGTTGAGTGGAAAAGAAGATTAAAACATTAAAATGGAAAAAATGAATATGTGGAATCTACCATTTCATATTTATACGAAAGGCAGAAGGTAGATCGGTAATCGGTAGAAGGAAGATTGTGTCGGTAAAAAGTTGTTTCTAAAACGATTTATAGACAATTATGAAACGGCTATGAAGCGGCTATGAAGCGGCTATGAAGCGGCTATGAAACGCGTATGCATCGGGAACCGGGAAAGGAACACAAAGAAAGGTAATGCTTCTCGGAGAATCTGAACTGCGGTGCGTTGGGTGTGAGGTTTGCCCGTGGCAAATGCTTCAGACTTGTGCCAGAGTTTGTCAAGTGCGACAGTGTGGCGTCAAACAAGATTCAAACGACTAACAATTGTCGATAAATCATTACAATGCCCGCCTGGCGTTGTTTGTATGCGTAAACAAAGAGATAGAGACATAGAGAGGGACAGACAGAGAGATAGAGAGAGAGGTAGTAGTGTTTGCACACTCTCACACATCGAGTCTCTCGCACTTTGAGATACATTCTGGGCATACTCCCACGCTCACACACTTTCTGGGCCAGTGGCCCGCCCCTGACTGACACTTGAATAAACATAAATGCATGGCGTTTATGCTAAAAGCACCCAACGGGGGCACTTATCAAGGCACCCCCCGCCGCCCCCTATCCAAACCGCCCTTCCGGCCCAGAATGTTGTCAGGTTTTCTGGCCAGTGATCCACTCCACAGCTCCTCCTATTGTTCCTGGCTGCTGCTGCTACTGCTACTGCTGCCCCGAGGCTGCTGTCGGCATGAGTGATTGCTCTCCTGCATACGAATACGAATACGAATACTCGTATGTGGCGCAGAGGCTACGACTACGGCTACGTACTTGCTGCCGTCATGCGATACTTTGACAGCTTTCTTTTCCCTCCATTCCTCACCCCCTGGTGCCATGGGGAGAGAATTTCGCCAGAGATATAACGCCATATAACATGACAATGCCAGTCGCTTGAGGCGCTCTATGGAAATTTACTAAATTATATGTCTCTCTCTCTTTCTCGCTCTCGCTCTAGTTCTAACTTTCTTGCTTCGATTTTGCGACCTGACTTCAAACAGGTGGCCGCACAATTACCCCAAAAGGGAAGTTGTTGCAACCGAAGCTTGTCTTTAAATCGAAATATATAAATATATTAAAGCGCAATGCAATTCTGGGGTAGAGCGAAAAGGCAGTGAAACGCTAAAAGACGTGGGCGCCGCACTGTGTGTGGGTGTGTGTGTGTGGCTCAACGCGTTTATGCCTCAATAAGCTCATGATTAATAGCCCGTCTCGGTGGCTTTGTAATGAGCAAAAGGCGAACGAAACCAAAGGAACACGCCCCCAACCCAACCCAAACTCTTCGCAACCCAGAAATGAACGAAGCAACGAATGAACCAAAGGGCAAAGTGGTAGAAAAACAGTGTGTGGGGGGGCGGTGAAAAGCAGCAGCCAAAGCTCTGAGTTTTTCTTTTTTTATGATGATTTTTTCTTGTTTTTTTTTTTTTTTTTGCTGTTGAAGTTTATAAAACCCCCGCAAGATGCGAAAGCGTGGGATACAAACTCGCTGAAAGAAAAAGAACCTCAAAATGAAACTCAAGTGAGATTCGAAGCAAAGTGGATATAATGATCAATGGATCGAAGGAGCTGGCAAAATGCGGGGAATCCATTGAAAGTTTAAATGGTTTGGTGGAACTTTTTTTTTTTTGGTAAAAAGATTTGAAGATAGTTTTAACCCGTTATGAACCAGTTGGTTCCTCAAAATGAAACTCAAGTGAGATTCGAAGCAAAGTGGATATAATGATCAATGGATCGAAGGAGCTGGCAAAATGCGGGGAATCCATTGAAAGTTTAAATGGTTTGGTGTAACTTTTTTTTTTTTGGTAAAATGATTTGAAGATAGTTTTAACCCGTTATGAACCAGTTGGCTATAAGCTACGAATTGTACACAAGCTATCGGGTTCGGGTATGTGTATATATATTATATCTCCTAGCGAATCTCCTGCGAATCGGTTAAGTCGTGCCTCTGTAGCGCTCTTCTTTTAGCTTTAGGTTTTCGTTTGTATCGCTAATGAATCACTTATAAAGATTCGATAGTCAGCCCCATAAATAATTCAAATTTAAGTACGAATCGCAGTCTCTCAAATTGAATCCGTGAACCACTATCGCATGCAAAAGCGAGCGATTTCTCTCTGTCGCTCTCTCCCTGTCTCTCTCTCTCTCTTGCTCTCTTACCTTCAAATGAGGCGCACAGCATTAGAGGGGATGAGAGCTCTGCTGATGCTTGAATATTTTGTTGTTGAAAGACTTTTGCGATGAGGAGGGACTTTGAGGGACTTATGCAAATATTGAAGGAGTCATCCTGACGGCATCAACGCCACTGCCACTGCCACCGCCGCACAGTGCGGCAACGTCGTCGTCATCTCATTGGCATCGTCACCGCAAATCGTTCGCTTCACACACGACTAAATCATTGCCGGGTCGGGGCTTCCTGCTAAGTATACTACGAGAATATGCTATCAGAAGAGTGCGGCGTGGAGGGGATTTATAGTGTAGAAGGAATGAGGGGGGGCTGTGGGTATCGGTTGTGTAAGGGGCACACCTTAATGCTTTTACCATTACCATATGGAATATGGGCATCCTTTTTGGGGCTCTTGGATTCCTTTCCTGGCTCCTGGATGACTGTTTTGCGTTTTGTTTCTTTGTTGATTTTGCGTTTTTGGTTTTCGGGGTTTTTGTTTGCTTTTGGGTCGATGGTGAGGACGGGGCGGGGACTGGTTGCTAACATTCGCTGACGGCAGTTAATGTTACGTGTAAATGCGCATTTCCGTTTCCGCTGTCGGCTCAAAACCGCAGCCACAGCGGCACTGGCACTGCCACTGCCACAATCACTCTTAGCCCGCCCGCCATTGGATCGTCTTCTGGTGTCACATATGCCATTTGGTGGTTTTGTCAAAAAGCCAACTGTTTGACAGGAAGTTGAGCAAAGAAATTTCCACAGCCTGTTTGCAGTTCACTTGACGGAAAGACACAGTCCTTACAGCAGAAGTAGGCAGGTGAGGCAGGTGATGTGTGGGTGTACGTGAATTATGATAAATAGTTGAGCTAAAGCTAAAAACAAAGGTTTGTTTTTTTAGGGTAAATATTTAAGGGAAAAGCTGAACCACTTTTAGGAGTATAAAGAATAGATTTGCACTTTTCTTAAGAATTTCCCATATTATTCAGTGTCTAATATTCTTGAAATGGAGAAATTAGCAGCCCCCCTTCAATTATATTTCTCGTTGAATCAATCTCCAATCAAGGATCCATTGCTGTTTCTTACTTCTGTTCGTTTAGCTCCTGCTTCGGTTTTTTTTTCTCTTCATCTTTTATGTCCTTTCGCCTCTTCATTTGATTATCCTGTATTTCCCCCTTTGCGCCCATAGTTCAATGACATTTGTAATTGGTTTGATCTCTCCATTTCGTGCTCTCTCTTTCCCTGTCTATGCATTTTTTTCAAGCCTCTTTTTCAAACTGTTTTTGTTTTTTTCCCCACTCTCTACACTTCCTCCCTCCCTTCGTTTATAATGAATTTAAATTTGCTGCTAAATGCCTAAGAGCGAAATTTCCCTCTTTGCTGCTTCGCTGCATTGAATCTCACCTCTCTTCCCCTCTCTTTCTCTATAGCCCTCTGCAACGGCCACTTCCTCGCTATCTCGGACGTTGTTACTTTCATTAGCAGCTACGACTTTTTATGCCCTACAAAAAAGGAGGTATATCTACTTTAGTGTTTGCATTTGGCATGCAACAAATGGAGCAAAGATTAACAAAAAAAAGACGTATTGTGATTAAAGTTGTTTTATTATTCTTCAGAATTCTGCCAAGTTATAAGAAAATTAAAACAATTAATTTTTAAAGGGTATATACTCTTCGATTTCACATCAACTGCTTACTTTTAGTTTTTTTTTGTTTACTATATTTTTGTGTTGTTGTTGCTGTTGCCTTTTGTGCACTTCCTGTTCTCCGAAATTGAATTACAATGTTGTCGCTGCACTCCCCCCCAACAGCGAACGCAGTGCCTGGTCCAGTGGTCCCCTCTATTTTGCACTCGCTGCTCTTGTTTTTGTTGTTGTGTGTAATCAAATTGTAGATGATTTTTTGCACCTCTCTCTCTTTCTCGTCCTCTGTCGTGGGCTTTTGGCGAGTCATTTAATTTGGCTTTTGCGCCTACCACAGTTTTTATATTTTTTGAGTGTTTTTTTTTTTGTGTAGTGGTGTGAACACAAATTGCACTCTTTGCTGCTGTTAAAGTTTTTATTTACTGCAAGTCCCTCCCCCCCTCAACAAATGAGTTATTAATTGAGTTATTAGCTGGAGAAAATAGCGGCAGCTATGGAGGGTGGACATTCAATTGGTGGCAATTTTTAATGGGAATTTTATGATTTGTAAATGGCAAAGAACAAAAAAAAAAAAAACATATGCATAATCGATTTTAATTGACATTAAATTATGCTCTAAATGGAAGATGAAAATTAATATTTCATAAGTAAAACAGTTCCTGTGATTGTTGCATTAAATTCGATTATAAACGAAAATATTTAGACGCGAGTACCCAAAGTTCCACAGATTGCTATTCCTATTTATTAGCCATTCTTTCTTAATATTTATCAACCACTCCATTCAAAATTATGAATTTCAATTGCAAGGATGCCACATCTCGGTCTAAAATAACAACAGCAAAAAAACTTTGCACCCAACGAGAAAAAGAGAAAAATGAAGAGCGAAAAAAGCGAATAAATGAAAAACTCATCGTTCGCCCGTAGTTTGGCAAGAGCCTGTGCTGTGGCTGCTGGCTGCTGTGTGTGCTGTGCGTTTTTCTATCAATAAATCTTTACGCAGCAGGCGGCAGGCAGTCGGCAGTCGGCATGGAGTGGTAGGTGGCCAGGAGCAGGCCAGGCGGCGGTGAAGGCTGCTGCTGTCGGTGCACTTTTCATTTGTTATTGGCGCAATATGCGCGTAAATCGCGATTTCAATGGCTAAATATTGATTGAACGAATGAACTCAATATGCATGCGAAGAGTGAGAGAGAGAGAGAGAGCGAGGAGTAGCCTGTGCCCCCCCAACTTTATATATATGTATGCATTCCAGGACATATCCTATTTCTGGCCATCTACTACTATATCCCAACTATTCATCCCATCCATCCATCCATCTATCTATCCAGTCATCAGTCTGTCTATGCATCTGTGTGTGTGTGTGTGTATGTGCAACTACAGTTAGTTAGCAATTGCAACGGGAGAGGGGGTGGGTGGGGAGTGGGATGGCGCATGCTGCATATTTGTTTGCTACAGGCACATGGAACCCATTGACAGAGAAGGTGGCAGAGAGTTGCATTTACAGGTGGGGGGGTGCGGTGTGTGGGGGGGCTGGAGGGTCCGGGGTTATTTCTGGGGTTATTGCAATGAAAATCGCTTTAAGCTGCCAAATGCAAACTGCATTTTCGGACTATGAACAGGAGTACAAGGGGGAGGGGATATTACCAAAGGGAAAATCATGTTACCTGCACGTTTTGGCCATCTATCCCAAGCGTTACCACACACACACACACACACACATACGGACCCTGCCCCTTGCATGTTGCCTACTTTTTCGGTGGGTTGCACGCAGGCGGCTTTCGTGTTATTGTAGCAGCTAGCGATTTATTGAAATGCTCACACACACACACACACCGGCCATGGTACATTGAAAAGGTGTGTGTGCACTGAAAGAAACAAAAAACAAAGTCCAAATATAATTTTATCCGAATTTTGATAAACAATTTAGCTCTAAAGTTTGGTTCCACATTTGGTATAAATTATGGTCTAAACTTTGTTTTACATTTTGGTTCTAAATTGAGCTTAAAGTTTTGCTTAGACTTAGGGCCAAAGTTGGTCAAATATTAGATCTAAAATCGTATTTTTAATTCAAAGAATTTGCTAATAAATAAGCAAGAATTTTAGAGTTCCCATCCCACAAAGCTGGCCCATTTTTCCTGCAGTGCAGAGTGTGTTGGATGGATTTTGTGTGAGGCTTTTTGAACAAGGTTTGGCCGCCGCCCAGGCCCCAGCCGCTACGCTCGTCGGCGCTTGAGCTCCAATTGATGCTGTGGTCACGCTTTATTTTCATTGCAGTCTCCCGGGTCCAATACCGTGCAGTGCCCTGACCCGCGACCCGAGCCGAGCCGTACCGTTCCATCCCGTGCCTTGCTTTGAAGCCTGCGGCCTGGTGTGTGTGTGTGTGTGTGTGTTGTCGAGAACCATGTTTCTGCTTCTGGTGCTATCCCAAAATGCTATCCCTTTACTCCAGTGCAGTCTTTATTAGTCCTGAAACGCAGCTAAACATCAATTACTTAAGCTTTGTGCCGCACCAGAACTGCAACCCAAAAACCGAAACGAACTTTTGCCGGCAAACGGGAAACAGCCCCTGGGAAGTGCATCGAATGGCAATTTTGCAAAGCCTCATAAATGAGGCTGTCAACCGAACAGAATGCCATCAATCATGATGCAATGCCACTCACCCACAAACATGCAGCCATATGCTGCAACATTCCGAATCCATTAACTTGCCAATGGGAAAATACTGTTAAATATTATTAACAACTTTTAGACATCATTGGAAAGTGCTTAACTTACTATAAATTCGGTTTAAATTTCTACTGAATATCGTATGCATTAATTAACGCACAAAAAGGTCATGAAATGAGCAAACAATTCATCATAAATACTCAATTAATTCCCCATCAATTTCTAAACAAAAAGCCACTTCAGAAACCCCAATCAACGAGTATTTTAATTGTGTTTTAGCAGTTTAAGCCATTTACGGGAGTACTTGCACTTCAATTTAGTTCTCGTTTAGTTCTTGGGAAGCAAAATGCAGTTGCAATGCCCCAAAGCACACACGTGCGAGAGCGTTGCCTTAACCCATGAGTGCCTCAAAGGCTACGGCTCATAAATGTCGTTGCCAGCGATTGTCTCGTCTCGCACGTTTGGGGGCCCAGCAAAAGTTCGGTTGCCTTCGAATTACAAAATAAATCAGCAACAATGTGACTTTTTAATGTTGCCGCATAGCATTGTTGGTGTGTGGTTGTTCCTGTGCCACATGCCACACCTATGCAAAGTGCTGGAAAAAAGGGGGCAACAAACAAAACAGTTTATATAAGAGAAAGTTAGCGCGTTGCTTATTTTTTGTGCAAATTGATGTTGTGTTTGACAGTTGAAACTTGCAACAAAAACGCGCAAATAAATAAATACATTGGTCGGTGGGGGGGAAAAAAAAACGACGCAAAAGAAGGTAAAAGCAAATGCAAATGTTGGGAAATTTACACAGCTACCATGTAAAAGTTTTATTTTTGTTTGCAAATGAATTTCAGGAGTTTTTTTTTTGTGTTCTGAGGGGCATTGTGTGGCTCTCTCCTCTCTGGGAAGGGAGAGAAGGTGTTTGTTAGACAATTTGGTTAGAATTTAGTTGCCAATATCTGGTGCTCAAGCAACAAAAGTTACCGAATAAGCCAAGAAGTTGTGCGCCACAAAACTCTTGGCGTGTCCTTCTGATACGGGGATAAGTATTTTAATGTTTGTATGTATGTGTGGTAAATAACACAGAATATGCACTGAGCAACAAAAAATCATGATTAAAAGTCAAGAATATTAAATTAAATATTTAATATTTAATATATTAAATAAATAATTAAATAAATATAAATAAATGTAATTAATTAAAATTCATATTTAATATATTAAATAAATAATTAAATAAATATAAATAAATTAAATCGGTTATGAAACGGTTATGAAACTCTGCGGAGAAATGTTTTCTTGTACATGGGATGAAAAATTTCAAATGAGATAAAAATGATTGGAGTTTTCAGCCCGATATAAGTTATATGGAATCTTGGATAAAACATAATTTGCATTCCTGCTGCTACAGCTTACTCCCATTTTTCTTTCAGTGTATTTTTACTTTGTAGCTTAAGTCTGAGAGTCTAGCACTGACCCTTCGGAAAACTTTGCTGCCTGTGATTCCCGTAAAACATTCAGAGTGTACGGCGGCGACTGCATATGAGTAATATTTCATGTGCAGCAGCAGCAGCAGCATCACATTTGTGGCAAACAGAAGTCCTTGTATCTTTGGCAAGGAAATGCAAAAAGTTTCTTCAAAGATTGCCGGCCATTCATATGAGAATTAACTCCCCAAATAATTTGGACAAGCCTACGCGAGTATTTTCCAGCGAAAAACAATTCTCCATGAAAATTAACTAATTTATCAGCCACTGACCGAAAAGAGTCACTCATCCTCAGGGGCTGGGGAGCACAGTCTCCGAACAAAGTTGCCAAAGCGTGAAATTGCAACATCAAAAAACCCTCTGTCACACCAGAGAGGAGAGTGAGAGGGAGAGAGAGAGAGGGGGTTCCAAAAAATAACAATGTCAAAGCTAAGGGAGCACTAAAACTATAATACAATTTACTAAAAATAACACACAAAGGTCTCGTGCACAAAAGAGCACTAAATACACACACACACGCACGCACGGGGAGAACGGATGAGAGAGAGAGAGAGACGGAGAGTGCTAGAGCTAGTGTCATATGTAAATTCTCCCCTGACGCCATTGACAAAGACACTTGACTATGTGGGCACCGCCACTCGCAAACCCAAAGAAAAAAAAATAAAATATATGTAGGAAGCAAAAGCAAAACCCCCAAAAAAGAGTCGGGCGACTGCTATAAACTCGATATGGCATGCATGTAGGCGGCGGCCGAAGGGCATAGGGCACCTCGCTCTATAAATTGTAGCTTACTTTCGCCCCTCTAAAACCCACACACGAAAAACTTATCTTTTGGCCAAATATCTCTGAGGAGTTGGAGGCGGAGTAGCCCCAGCCATAGGCCCTGCAACACATATTTGTTTGTTTGCATGTGTGTGCGCCCTGCAAAATGACCCTAATAACTGTCTACGGGGCCATGTTAAGTGTCAGCGGCGACATGGCCCTGTCATGTCTGCTGCGGCTGCTGCTGGGCCTCTCTTTCTCTCTCTCCCTCTCTTGCGTGGCAGGCACATAATATTGTCTATATTTCTTGTCAGCAAATAAAGTGAGAAATAAACAAAACGCTGCTAAAAAGTTGCACCCAATGACAAATAAACCTAACCAAAAAAAAAAAAAAACAACAGACAAAAACCGACAGAGAAGAACCGACAAAAAAAGATGTCAAATTGCGCCTAAAAGCAGACCGCAATATTTTGTAACAGCAACAGACGAAAAAATGGGGGAATGTAACCCGTCTACAGTCTTTGGGGATACCCATTAATTGTGCACTCAATTGGAAAGAAAAAAAGGGAAAAAGAAGAAAATTAAATCTTGCAAAATTCTGGTATATACGGCTAGATGCATGGACCCATTGATCCCATGGATTTCAGACTGTTGCAATAGTTGATCAAGTCCAAGACTACCTTTGGAGCCCGGGAATACCTCTTCTAAAACTATTTCGTGGCGATCCGTGCTGCTCAGTCGCTAACCTAACCTACCCTTCTCCACTGGCTCTAAGCGTCTCCTCCCAACGCAACAGCGGCTTGGACTTCGCCTACGTTTCGTGGGTGTTGTGTGAGTTGGGTTGTTTTGGGTTGGGGCGCTCTCTCGTTGCTGCTCGTTGAACTTTTTCCATTTACTTTGGCTCATGCATTTTTCAAACGGCACAAACGGGGCACAAATTGTTTCTCCCAGCGAAGCCGCTGCCGCTGCCCCTGCCTCTGCCCCACCCACCCCAATGCTGCCTTAAGTGTTATTTATCTTTTGCTCCCACGACATTACTCTCTCTCTCTCTCTCTCTCTAGTTTTGCTCTCTCCTGCTATTGCTTCCCATCCCCTGGGTGCTGCTGCTGCTGCTGCTGATGGAGAGGGCGAGGATTGGGACTCTGACTGCAACTTTCCTGCTGCCTGACCCATTGTCCAGTTGATCAAATATTAACTTTGTCCTTTTTTGCATTCGCTTGTCGCACCCCAAAAAATAATTGTTAAAGTTTTACCCTGCAGGCCCCCCCCCCAAACCCTCCCATGCCCATGCCCAAATGTCCTTTTGTTTTCTCCATTCGAGCGGAGACTCCTACGTTCTAATTGTGTTTGCCACCGAAAAGTAGGCGATGAAAAGTTAATTACAACAAAAAAAAAAAAAAAGGTGCTGTGCTGCTGCATTGCTGTTGCATGCCGCATGGCTGCATTGCATAAAAGTCAGAGAAATCGCCTGCATGCCTGCCGCGTCCATACTGACTGACACAACCGTTTGTGGCAACCACAGCGGCACTCTACTACTCCCTCGCGCTCTCCCTCACTCTCTGTCAGTCTCTCTGTGTGTCTCTGCCTCTGGTTAGGGTTTGGGGGATTTCCGCATTCAGGTCGTGATCCCCTCCCCTGATCCACCCAATACTCTCGCTGCTTGCATTTGCATCGCACAGCAAACGTTTCAATTTCGGGTTTATTTCCTTCTCTCCTACCCCCCTTCGATGCATTGCATTCGCGTTTCGTTTGATTTTTAGCTAAAAGCTTTATTTGGCTTAGCTCTCTCTCTGCCCCTCCTGCTCCCACACTCTATCTCTTTTTATCCCTTTCTAGCTCTCTTTGTCTCTCTATCTTTCTGTTTAAGTGCGAAGTTGGGGGGTTGGGGTTTATTTTGAGTGCGAAATTGCTAAAAATTACAGTTTTTAGTTGCGATTTTTCCCTGCGTTTTGTCTGTTTTCGTTGTCTGCTCTGCTTCAAAATAAATAGCAATTGCTCGGCTTTTTATCCAAGCATTGAATATCGAAATTCAAATACTGCAGTTGGCAGATACTCGTATTAGGAGAGGAGATTAACTACAGAGGCAAGTAAGTACCATCATTGACAATCTATTGGCATTATTTTTAGGGGGAAACCTGCCTTGAATTTCCTGCCCCTCTAGTCTCTAGCTTAAAAGGGGTTTTTCCATTTCATTTTCTTGCTGCACAAATCATTTTCATTAGCATGGCTTCCTTGGCTAGTAATCCTTGGGGCGTTCCTCGGTGTAACCTGAGCGAACAAATCAAAGTGTGTGTGTGTTTTGCAGCAGGGGGGCTTAAGCCGAGCAGAAACCAAACCCATCCTGGAGCATGGGATACCAGAGAGCTCTCAGCATTATAGCCATTATAGTTTATGGCCAAAAAGCTGGCCCACATACGACTCGTATAAAAAGCGAAATTACATGGCAAATGCTTGTACAGAACGGCAGAAGCCACAGAAAGAAGAATCTAATAAATTTTATTGCAACAAATGTCATAAAATCTAGCACTAGAATGTGGCTACATACATACATATATATAGGAATATATCTGAGTATGTATGTATGTACGAGGGGGGCAAATAGCAAACATATCCGCATGGTATCACGGAATATGTGAAATTTGTATGCGAAATGTTTTATGTAATTTATGCGAAAATACGAATATTTAAGTTCAAATGTAAATATTTAAGTTGCATATGAAATTTGTGCAACATTTTGCTGCTGCCGCTGCTGCTGCATGTCTCCGATAGAGTCACTCCAAAACCCAAACAAAGAGAAAGAGAGAGAGGAACAGGAAGAGACAGAAAAACAGAGAAAGAGAGAGAGAGAGAGAGTGCGATAGTGCGGCTATAAAATTCTAAAACCACAAAAAAATAAAACGAATCCAAAAGAACAAGCCATAAAAATATATACCACAAATTCACGGTTATATCTACGCCGTTATGTGGGATATATGTTATATGTAAATACATACATATGTATTCGTATGATGTCAGGTTATAAAACATAGCGATGCATGATATCTGTATTTATTTTACATATTTCTATTGACTTTTCTTTCTTTTTCTTTTGTTTTCACTAAGCGACAACTATCACCAAAAATTCATGAAAAGAAGAGTAGCTTGGGGAGCTAAGAGCTAAATTGATGCAATAAATTTTAGTGACTAAAATATACATTCTAGCTTTGGAAGGACAAAAAATGATTAAGTCATACGAAAGTTAACTTTTTTAAATGAGTTACTTATGTAGTACATATGTACATACATATGTGTGTATCAATGTACATACGTACATATACAATTTCGAAAGCTTGTTCATTAAAATTGTTTAACAACAATAACTAGTTTAGTGTCCGTGCCGAATATACCCTCGGGATGGCGCTCGGTACCCTCGATCACTTAGGCAGCGCAGTCTGCGGTTATTCAATCCCTCATTCTCCCCCCACGCAGAACGCGGTCGAACAGCATAGCTGCAGAGAGAGAACGAGAGAGCAACACAACAACAGAATAGCTGAGCTTTTGCTTGTGCTTTGCCTTGCTACCTGCACACAAAATTTATCAGCCGACAGATCAGTCGCAGGCCAGTTTTTGCTCTCTCCGTCTCTTTGTCTGTCGAGTGGACGACATGCACAGGCTTGCACGGCAGAGGAGTAGCATGATGATGTTTGTCTGTGTGTGTTTCCCTGAGCACATAACCCATCAGTAATTAAAAGAATTACTTCGTTCTTAGTTTCTTAGTTTTAAGTGTTTTTAACAACAGTGCCTGCTATGATTTTGTTGTGACTCTGAATACTCTGAATAGGGTATGAACAAAAGTGTATAAGGTGTAATTTTTGTTTGTGGTAAAGGTGCACGAGAGGAGATGCTGGGCAGAGAAGTACTACGCGCCACGTACACCCACACATATCTCAACACAAAAGACAAAAAGTCACAAGGACATTGACTATGCACTAACCTTTGTTTGTCTTTTGGTTATATTTCTCTTTGTGCATGTATTTGTGTATCTGTATCTGCATCTGTATCTGTATCTGTGTGCGTGTGTTTGGCACAGGTAGGTAGGGGAGGAGTGTGTTTGTTTACCCATATGTTTGGTTTATTGACAACCAAAAACAACAAAAAACGAACTCTATCTGACATTTTGTTTGTTTGTTTATTCAAGTTTCGTTATTTTTTACTCGCTTGCTTTTCTTTGCTTTTGGTGCTCTTTCATTTGGCATTCAGCATTTATGTTTTTTATTCATTGTATATTTAGTTGCGTCTATGTACCGGCATACATATGTATGTACATGTAACTGTACGTTTGTGGATAATCTAATATTTGTTTTTGGGGCAGCAGTTAGCGCAAAGAAATTGAAAGGCATTTTTGACTGAGTTCTGAAATGCTTTAAAAAAACAGATTGAAGAGTGGATTATTAGAATAAAAAATAAACAAAAACTTAGAAAAAAGATTAAAAATTTTAATGTTTAAAAAAATTGTAATTTAAATTTAAAATAATATTAAATATTTTCACTGTTATTCCTAAGCCACGTTTATGATTGCTTAGAACCGTTTTGGGCTTTGCCAAAGACTGTGCATTATTTTCGTTAGATTCTACGGACCGAAAAGTCTCGCCAAAGGTTTTGGTTTCTGGTTTCATTACCTCTACACTACATGTACCATCTACAATCGGAAGCTACATATATCCTACCTTATACATCCTACATCTCATCTCTTTATCTACATTTAATCTCGTTCACTTCGACCTTTTTCTGTACAACCAATAAAATCGCAAGCACATATTTCCAAACTTTCCTCCCACACACAGAGAGAGAGAGTGAGAGATCTATCTGAGCCTCTCACTTGCACACCCTGCAACCGCTCCTCTATTGCCCCGTACCACTCCCATTTACTAATGCAATCTATTATTATCTATTAATACCCGTTTCAAGTAAAATTTAATTAAAAGTCTTGGGCCCCTCGCTACACAAACTTTTGGTGGAAAACTATTGCGAAAATTAAGAAAAATACCCAATGCGGTTATCATTTTTTTTTTTCGCTCCCTGCTCTCTCCCTCTCTCTCTCTCACACTCTTTGGTTTAGTTTTTCGGCTTTTCCCCTGCGGCAACGGCCTCGGACCATCGGTTGGGGCAAAAGTTCTTTCTTTCTTCTCATTTTCCTTCTTTTTTTTTTGGCGCTGCTTTCTTTTGCTTTTTTCTGGCCACAAGTTGCGCGCTTGTTTTGGGGTTGGCCAGAAGTTGTGCCACGTGGGAGGCGGAGAGTTTTTGGCACTACACACAATTTTCTAATTAAATTCATTTGAGACCCTCACGCACAAGATGCCCGCGTGCCGTGCATTAGCGATGTGAGAACCCTTTTTGAATTGACTGTACTTTTGACCAATGTGCAGTGCCCCCCCCCACTCTCACACGCCTTCGTTGCACAATTTGCAATCAGAAAAGAAATGTCTCTCTATCTCTTTCTCTGTGTGTGTCTGCGGCTGGTGTGGCGGCGGCTGCTGCTGCTGCTGCTGCTGCTGGTGTCTGCTGTCTGCTTATGCGGCATCGATGACATTGTGTGTAGCATAAAGTAATTTCCGTCTTGCACAAGCGGCGCTTCCGGTGCGGCAAACGTGCGCGCCGATGCCACAGCCCGAGCCCTGACACTTGCTGCAGACGTCACTTGCCACAGACACACACACACGCACACACACATGACACACAAACACATCACATCTCATTCTATGTTTTCTTCTCTTTTTTTCTCTGCTGCTGCTGCTGCTGCTGCTGCCTGCTCTGCTAACATGGAAATAATCAAAATGTCGCATTGAGATTGAAAATCACTGCATTTGCCAACACTTCCGCTCAAGTGATGAGGCAAGTTGTTGCCCTTCTTCTTCTGCTTCTCCAGCTGTGTGTGTGTGTGTGTTTGATTATACATATATATATTTCTGCGTGTGAGTGCCCTGCCTGGCTTTAACAATGTGTGTTTGTGTGTGTGTATGTGTGTTAGGAACGAAAATTGACAATAAGTTGCTGTTAAAGACAGCCGAACAGCCGTCCCTCCCACGCCCCGCAAGAGAGAGAGAGAGAGAAATGTGCCATGTAAGCAATTTTGATGACTGCTTTTTACTCGCTTGACATTGGGATTTTGGCTTATGTAGGTTCGATTTTTGCTGCCCTTTGCTGAGCTTTAAGGCGTGGCCTCTGGGTTCCAGCTCCAGCAGGCACCCAAAGACACCCAGAAATGATGAGCGCGCACTGGAAGTGATGACACGTGCCATTTCGCATTTGTGTGGTTGTGTGTGTGTGTGTGTGTGTGTGAGGAAGGATGTTGGGTAATGAAGTAACAGGAAACTAAAGCTGCTTTATTACCGATTCATAAACGGTTTAAAGAGTATTAACAAATGGCCTGGGATTCGATTGGTTTATATTTATGAGATTATTATAAGATTTCATTGGATACTTTTTTTGACTGTTGTAGCTTTGTAGCATAGATCCCTATATTTTAAGATCCCCAAAACGAGTACTGGATGCATAACCGGTCTATAACCGATTCAAAAGTACTTCATAAATAATTGTTTGCACTTCTAAAACGAACATTAGTGCATTGACATTTCAGAATCGATTTAGTACGGGCTCAAAACTTATTCAGAATTTAATATTTACTTAACCGGTTCACAGCCGATTTAAAAAGTTGTTTAGAGTCCGATACAAGCTTTGAAATGCTATAAAAAATATTTAAATAAATTTTGGAATTTCCTTTGGAAGTTCAAAATGTGCCTTTTGCCATTTATCATCTGGGGTTCAATCTCAACATTCACCCTACTTTCTAATAAATTTTTCGCATAACATTTTGGTAAATAAAAACAAACAAAAAAACTGTCCAAAAAGATGACATACTCGAAAGTGTTGGCTAATCATAAAATAACAAAATGAACAAAAAAGGAAAATAAACGTTCAAACAAGAGCATTGGAGCCCTAGAAAATGGCTTATGCAAAAGGTCATAGTTTATTTCTTCGACTGCTTAACACATTAAGTACACGCCTCAGGGCAGAAGCTGGGGAGAGTAGAAATGTGGCGAAAACTAAAAGCCCGACAGCAGCGGCAGCAACAACAACTGGAGGGCTACTTACTTAAAAAGCATTGAGCCTAAGTAAACTTTTACATCAGAAAATCCCATCCCATTCCCCTCTCTAAATATATATCTATATGTATTTGCGGCGCAGACTGCACTTAAAGACCAGAAGGATGATGGGCAAGGACACTGGTCCAAGGACGCGGCAACGGCAGCGGCAGCGGCAACGGCGATGGCGAACTGGAGAGCTTAATGCAAGCCAAATGATGTACAAACAGGCGAAACGCCCTGCCCGGCGCCTGCAAGTGAGAGTTACGTTACGTTACGCAGGAACAAAAACCTTGGAAAAATATTGACAAGAAGTCCAGGAGCCAAGCGAAGCCAAGAGGAGTCAAGTAGCCAAGGATCCGCTAGGACTGTGCCTGTCACTGGCCCAAGCGGCTTATGAATTAATGCAAAACAGATTGCTGCCAACTGCCAGAGCCAGAGCCGCTGCCGCCGCTAAAGGCGACACTTGGCACCTTTTTTTTTTTGCGCGCAGGTAGCACTGCCTTCTGGCTCTGCCATGCTGCCATGCTGCTGATTTTCCAGCACTAACTGCTGCTGCTTTGCCTGATTTTCCAGCACTAACTGCTGCCACTTTCCTGCTTTTCCATGCCCTTAAATATTAACCAAAGCTAAAAGAGAAAAAAAAACTAACCCAACGATTGCTGCTGCTATTTAAATTGCGTGGCCCATGCTCCAGGCACAAATTTATAACACCTGAGTGGGGGCGGGGGCAGCGACTGTAGAAGAGGGTGTGGCTGTGTGCCAGTGCCACGGATTCTGTGCTTGGGTTGAGTGAGTGGTTGATGAGGGTCGGTCGGTGGGTCGGTCGGCTGCTGTGCCTTGGGTCCATCCTTCGGGGCTGTTCCCTATCTTGAAACTCTGATCTCTGCCTCTCGATTTTCAGTGTATTTTCAATTTGAATTTTTTTTGTTTTCTGTTGTTTTTTTTGTTCTGCTGCTTGTAAATAGCAAATATCCTGGCAATGTGCTTGCAATGTTTGTCGCCTTTATTAGTTTATCACAGCTTAAGGATCTCTGGAGACAGCGGAAACGGAAACAGCAGGCAGCTGCGAGCTGGCAGCTGGGAGCAGATGTTCTCCGACTGCGCGCCCATTGTCCTTTCGTGCACCTCAATCTCAATGCTTTCTCCCTTGACTTCTTTCGCACTTTCGCACAGTCATTGTTTTGGTCCTGCTGCTGCCGCTGCCGCTGCTGCTCCACTCGCGACATTCTCTATAAATTAATCAGACGAAGTGCTTTAGTCCTTCTCCGGGCATGCTTCCACCTGAAGCTCCCTCTCTCTGTCTCTGTCTCGACGGCAACTCTCAATCGCGATAAAGCCCTCAGGTGAATTATAGTTATTTGATTTTGTTTTGGTGATTTGTTTGCCTTCGCCCTTTGCCTTTAAAGGACTTTAATTGAATTGCATTCGCGTTATAGGGACCAAACAAAACAAAAGCAACAAAAAAAAGAAGGGATAATAGTGCCCCCAAATTATGTGGCATGCATAAATTTTGCTGCTGCTTATCGGAAAAACTTTGCATGAATGTGGGCAGACAGGAAACTCCATTAGATACTGAAACACGAAGCCGAAACGCAGGCCAAAACGAAGACCAAGAAACGAAGATGCAGTCGATGCCTCGACCATCCTCCCTGTATGTCTGTCTTCCCCTGTGCGCCGCTGCCTCTCCTTGTGGCAGTCAAATCTGTGCATACAAGTTGGCGGGATTGAAAGTGCATAAAGTTGAGTTTATTGTCGGGCTAAAGTATATGCTTTATGCCCCATGCTTTATGGTGGTAATGCTCTACCTCCCACTCGCTCTTTCTCACTCTCTCCCCCTGCTGCAGACACACACACATGCCTCATGCTGCTGCTGCTGCAAATCTTTATCAGCCTCCCAAAGAAAATTATGACGGAAATCTAAAAAGTTGTGCATTAAAACTTGTTTGTGGTCGACTCGACTTGCAGTTGCTGTTGGTTCGGGGCTTCCTACCCATCCTCCGACCGGAGTCATAAATATGAAAATATGAAAAAAACCAAAAGAAGTTGTGTCTTAAATGGATAGCAATTATATGGGGGGCGTGGCAGTACTCCTGGGCAAAGTTTTTAGGTAAATTCCTTTTGCAGCAAAGTACTTCAAATATTTGGAACATTTTTCGGCCATTGTTTTTTGTTTTGTTTGGAACAGCTTGAGCTTATTTATTACCGATTGATAACTGGCGAACAAAAATATTAAATATATTATTCAAATATGGTTTTAATTTTAAATTTATTTTAGTTTTTTGTTTTAGATTTTATGACTTTAAGCGTATGGAAATTATACGGAGCAGTGGCTGCATTCCAACCTCCCAAACTCCTTAAGTTCTGGAAAAACTTTTCAGTGCAGTTAACTTTTGTTTTCCGCATAAAAGTATTTCAAATGTTTTTTTTTTATTTTTATTGGGCAAAATTTTCCAAGCAATTAGTTCGCTGGAAAACTATTATCCGAGGGAGTGCCTGGAATTTAATAATGAAAAATTGCTGCTTAAGTGCAATAATTCCATTTGATTTAGTTGTGAAAATCGTCAACACTTTTGGCTGGTCTGCCGGTCCGGTCAGTGCACATTCGTTGAACATAATTTGAAGCCAAACGAAAACTGTCAAAAAAAGGAAATCGCCAGCTCACCTCCCAAATGGAAAATCCAATGACCATACAATATAAATAGAAAATGCTCGGCGACAGCATTCAGCTGGCTTTCGGCTTTCGGGTTCAGCTTTAGCTGTAGCTTTAGCTTCGACTTGGACTTCAGTTGCAGCCACATCCCGCATCCGCATCCGCAGCTACAGCCGCAGCTTCCGCCTCGACCGCAGAACTGGACACAAAAATATTTTCAATTATGATGCCCGGAGTGAGGAACTCTAGAATTTTTCAATTAAGCTGCTTACAGGGCGCTGCAGGGGGTGCAGGGCGCCCAGAAGCTTGTGAATTTCTTGGAGCAAAAAGAAGCGAAATAAGAGAAGATTGTCTGCCATAGTTTTCCTTGTGATATTGCTGTTGTTGGTGTTGCTGTTTGCTGGGGTAGTAAAAGTGCTCTGGACATAAAGGTAAAAGCATTAAAGTTATATGCGATTTAAACTAACAATTCCTGCCGCCATAGTTGCCTCTGCTGCTCCATCTTGGGGCTGCGCTGCTGCTTCTATCAAGAAAAGGGGTGGAACTACTTTTATGGGCCAAGGCAAAAGTTGTCGCAGTTGCCGGTGGCCGCCGCCGCCGCCTCCATCCGCCCACAACGTGTCCGCGCGCCATAAAAATTTGCAACAGCTGCAGCAGTGATCCAATGGCCAGGAGGGGTGAGGTGTAGTGTTGCAAGCAGGAAAGTGGTTTGGGAATGGGAAATTGGACTTAAGAATGGCTCTGAGAGTTACCTTGACAGTAGTCATAGCCAAAAAGGATTTTAGTTTCTTTTTCTTTCTTTCTTTTTTTTTTTCATTGCTGTGCCACTGGCTTTTTATATACTCTTTGACTTGGCCGAAAAAGTGAAGGGGCATATGGGATTTTCTGGGGGATTTTGGTAAGCTTTTGAGTATGAAAAGGCTTGGGGATATATTCGGAATATACAACTAAATGGATTGACATTCGATTTTTGCTTGCACTATAATGGATTTTCATGGATTTGCTTGCAACTGTAGAAACGGAGTTTAATGTTTTGCTGGCAGGCAGCGTTGCCACGTTATTGGTCAGCAGTGGTGCCACATTGGTAGGCAGTGATGCCAGATGTTAAATATATATTAAAAAGAGTTTTTTTAGGCCACAAAATTTGCAAAAATTGAGCATAATTTTTTATAAAAAAAAACTTTATAGGTTTATCCCAAGCTTTTCCTTATATAGAGCATTCGCGCAGTCGGAAAGATTTTCGCTGGTGGCAACTTACTTCTTACTTCCATGGGATTTTAGTGTGCTATTGTTTCTTTTTTCCTTCTCTTTTTTTTGGTGTGTTTTGCGGTTGCTGTTGCTGTCTTTTGTCCCAATAATTTGGTCTATCTAATGGCCAGTGGCAGCCACCGAATGCATTTTGCAACGTATCTTCCTTCTTACCAGTTGGCAAATAGCCTTAGATGCAAGCCGCCTCCAACCCGAAAGTCTGTGCATAAAATAACAATATAATGCTATGGCCAGAGAGTGCCGCCAAGTGGCACGAGACCCGAGAACCGACGGAGTGTTGGCTGGTGGCTACAATATTCCAGAGGATTCCGGCTTGGAGTATTGTATTTTCCACTTTCCACCGCTTAGGCGATTTACTTTGCTGTCTCCGAAAAGATGAAGTTTTCGAAGGCTTAAAGAACAGCAAAACTTTTCTGTTGCGGTCGCTCAGAACTTTGATGTTAATTTTTTTTTTGTTGCTTGTTGTCTGTTCAGATGACAGACATTTGATGGCCAGCCGGGCCCTATATAGCAGGGATCTGTTGTGTCTGTGGAGCATCATAAATTACTGAGCAGCAAGCGCGTTTGGCTTTTGCCATTTAGTTAATTAGTTTTTGGGCGAACTGCAGAGGGCAGCAGGCAGCAGCAGGCAGCAGCAGGCTTTAAAGCACATCATTTATAAGTTATATATAGCATATCGTCTCTTTTTTGGCAGTGCCAAATGCGGCGGGGGGCCAATTACGATAATTGTCGCGTTCATTTTTCATTTGACAAACGTGCCCCAAACACACACACACACAGACACACACAGTTATAGCTACAGTAACCGGTTACTGCCTTGACAACTTGCGCGTTGCCAAAAAAAAGGGAGAAAAAAAAGCAGCAGCAGCCTTCTGGCAGCAGCAGTGGCCTCCCACCGCTTCTTGGGCCAGCCATGGCCTTGTGCCACACACAGCCTGCTGCCTGCTGCCCCCCCATGCTGTAATAATTCAATGAGAGTTGCTTCATTTGTCACATTGCTCATACGCCATGTGCAATGGAAACGGAAACCTCGGCGACCAAGTGAAAGTATTCATTATACTTACATTTACCCCCAGCTCTCTCTCTCTCGCTCTGCCCACTCTCTCTTGCTTCCTGTCTCTCATTCGCTGCTCTCTCTTTTTCGAGCAGAGCTTTTCTGCCATTATAATAAATATTTGATTATATATTTTTGCACAGGACCTTAAGTTGAACCTCCCGAACCATTGGCCAGCGCCGAAAGGAGGAGAGTTGAGGGCCAGCAGGAGAATTGAGTTTCGAGGAGGAAAAAGAGAACGAGGCAGGAGGCTGAAGCAGGCCTGCCACAGGAGGCAGCGAGCAGCTTCAGATTTGTGGCTGAAGGAGAGGCAGGAGTCGCAGATTGAGGCGGATGCTGAAGCTGAAAACTGAGGTTCAGTTTTAAGGCTGAGGTGCTGGTAAGCGCAAAAATTGGCACACCTGCTCAGGGGCCTGCCCAGCCAGGCAGTCAAAGGACGGACGACGGAGTACAGTTGACCCAGTTGTTGCCCTGCAGCAGCAGCAGCAGCAGCCGCAGCAGCCGCTCATCGAGGATGAAGTTGTGCAAAGAATAAGTAAATTGAATGGCCCGGCAGCGGCAGCGGCAGTGGCAGTGCCATGAACTCCAACCACATGAGGAACTCCACAGTTCAATGCACTTTTGCCAGCACCACCTGCCGTCCATGCCCACTGGCTTTGCCGTTGTGCCTTCGCCTTTGGACTCCTCCCTGCTTAAGAGTTGAGAGCAGCCTTCGATGTGCATTCGGCTGGGAAATGACAGAGCGAGGGTTTGACTTAAAGTTCTAGAGGGAAGACAGGCCTGTATACCCTGTATGTATCTGACAAAGTCTGCTAGCCACCCCACTGCCAATGGCCAATTCTGTGTACCAAATCTGCATCCTTAATCCATTCCCTGCTCATCTCCTGCGCGCACATGTGTACGTATGAGTAGAAGGTATTTCTTGTCAATGCATTTTAAGACAACAAAACAGACAGACATTGGCTGTGGCCCCAGGACTCCAGGACTCCTGGACTCCACTGAGGAGCCCGAACAGAAACAGAAACAAGACAGGCAACAAGGAACAAGGTCCTGGCATCAAGAGGGCACAAGCTGCAGCGAATTTGCAAAAGTGCAACATTATCTGCATGAAGTATTTGAAAATTGCGCATCCTTATTGCCTCCATGCACGTTGCACGTTGCAGCTGCATGCAGCTGCATGTTGCTGCTGCTCTGCCTAATCTCAATGCAATCACTCACAGTAGCAACAAGCAGGCGAAAGGTTAAAGGGCATGAGCTGGGCTGGGCTGGGCTGGATGCCTAGGCACAAGGTTTCACACTTGATTCTGACAGGGGAGAGGAGGAGGAGCAGCCGCAGCAGCAGCAGCAGCAAAGTGGCCGCTTGAGTTGAGTTTAAGTGGGGGGCGGTGTGGGAGGGGGGGTAGGCATGCTTTTAGAGTCGAGGCTTCTGCCCCTGTCCAGCCGTAGAATGCTGTTGATCCTTGGTCTCTGCTGCAGCCCTTTCCACTGCCTATTCCTGCATCTCTCGGCTGGCGCCTTTGCATCTCACCCTCCCTCTGCTCTAGCTCTTCCTGTTTTTCGGTGTCAATCACATTGCAATTTACAAAATGCACTTTCGACCCGAAAACCCGAATGAAACCCAAGCGCTGGACTGTGCCTCTCTGCCTCTGGTCCTGTGGTTTGCCTGCACTGCACGTATGATGAATGCCTCTTTGTTTTTTCTTTTGGGGTTTTTGTGTAAGTTTATTGTCTGGTTTCGACCTCTTGCTTTCCGTGCGTCCGTTCGGCCTCTGGGGCAGGCAGCAAGTGACAGGACTTACCCTTCCATCGGGCGCAGGTGGCAGCGTCGCTTCCCCTTCCATGTGGCAGGTGGCAGAAATGCTTCCCATTCCATGGGGCAGGTGGCAGAAACACTTCATTTCACTATCACTTGGTCGCTGACATGGGAACGAGTGTTGTCGAGGTGTCGTGTCGTGTCGTAGTACTTGAGAGGCCCCCCACCCCACCCTTTTTGCTTACTTCTTTTTGGGGTAGCAGCAGAAGGAGCAGAAGAAGTCGGAGAAGCAGCAAAATGAAGCGGGAGAATGTGTGTTGGGTTTTGTGTGTTTGGTGAATGGTTTTGGCCCAACGTCTAGACGGCTTGCTGCTTCCCTTACGTTTCAGACAATGCCCTGACACCTTTGTATCAGTCAAGTGGGCTGTGGGTGGGAGTGCCTGGGCGCAGGGGAAGTGCTGACAAGGCAAAGCGCAGATCCACAGATTAGTTGGGTTCCCCCTGCCCCCTGTTCTGCCCTGCTCTAGTCTCCTTCTGTTTTTAGAGAGAGTACAAAAAATTAATGTGCCAGCAACAATTCATTTGGCAAGGGGGCAAGGGGAAACGGGAGACGAGGAAGCGTTGGCATGTAGTTTAAAGTTTGGCGCGTCGCCTGACACTTAGACAGCAACAACTCATCAACGTCATGAACAGCAACACACAAAACTCAACAGCAAAAACAAAACAAAAAATGTAAAACAATATTAGTGATAGTCTGCTGGATGGGTAGGGGTTGACGGGGAGAGGGAGTGGGTGGCAAATGGAAGAAGGGTTATATACAGACTTACAGTTACATTTCATTCCACATGTGTGAATTAAGCGTCAATCACAGCAAAAATGAAAATAAAATAGAAATAAAACAAAAATAAAATACTCGAGCACAAAAAAGCCGAGAAGAAAGCAAAGGAAGTAAAGTGAAGAGCGAATAGTGCAAGAGGGGAGAAGGGTAAATAATTTTATAGCAGACGAAATTGTTGAGGGATTACAAAAAAAAAAAGGGGCTTCGGCTTGGCTTCTCCTGCCTTAGATGTCAAAGTGGGATTTTGAGTAATTATTGGGCTTGGGCTGTCTGTGGGGTTTGGGACGAGGACTCGCCCCAGAAATTAAGAGGGGGTACAGAATTTATATAGAAAAGAGATTGGGGAGGTCCTGACAGTATTCCGAAATCTCTTTAGGGTTAGCTTTTATGAATGAGGGCACAGGGGAGACTCGCAAATAAATTACATGACAACAAAGAAAGCAAGCAATTATCAAAAAAATTAAAATTATAATTTTGTGATGTTTTTCCAATATTTTTCCTATATATTTATTGGAAGTTTGGTATTTTTCTGTACCATACATTCTGTTCGAATATTTTATTTGTTTTTATATTTTTGTAAATTTTTTAAGTGTTTTCCGGAATTTTCAAGTAGCTTAAAATAATTTTTAATAGTTCTAGTATTTTTCGGTTTTTTTTATTATTTTATTTTATATATTATTTTATTTTATATATTATTTTATTTTATATATTATTTTATTTTATATATTATTTTATTTTATATATTATTTTATTATATATATTATTATTTTTTAATTTAAGAAAAAAGTTTCCTCTGTCGACGCCTCACTGTAAATCAAGTAATCAAATCTCCCCCTGGCTGATAACAATTCTGTTTGCTCTTTGGGCCAGGTTCTCACTGCCTTTAGGGGGCCTTTGACGTGGACTCTTTTTGGCTCAGTGCTCGGGCTGCCGCCTGTTGACAGTCTTGAGTCTCTGCAGGGCCGTCAACTTATTTGACTCCTGGTCTGGTGGGAGTAGGCTCTCCGCCCTCTCTGGGGGGAACTCTGCGGGCCAGCGACGGTTGAGCCCCCCCGATCTGGGAGTTGGACCTGAAACATTTGTTGTCTTAGTTTTGCTGCTGCTCGGTCTGGGCTTCGGGGACTCGGAACGAACTGCCATTTCTTACGCTCCTGTGGCGGCGGTGGCGGCGACGGCGGTGGGGACATTGTCTTTCTTTTGCTTGCACTCGCGGGCTGTCATTAAGTTTTATTTAATTCCGAGTCTTGTTTGACTCTGGGTCTGGGTTTGGGCTCTCTGGGACGGCTAAAGGCTGCTGCCTGCCTGCCTGCCAGTCTGCCACTACTACTCCTGGTAGTTTTTATTGTTGCGACAGTTTTTGCTAACAAATTGCTTAGCGTCAAGTGTCGTGTAATTACGACAGACAGACAGACAGGCAGGCAGAGCCAGAGACAGACAGACAGTGAACACACATGAGAATGAGAGCCGAAATGTTGTTATTAGATTGTTGCCAGCAAGTCCCTGGGGAAAGTTTCTTTTCATTTTTGTTCTTTCCTTCTTTGGCTTTGGCTTGGCTTTGGGTGTGTTTCTGTGGCGCAATTGATGCCATAATAATAGTTGGTTCTCTTTTTATACCCGTACTCGGATAGAGTTAAGGGGTATATTAGATTTGTGGTCAAAGTGGAAAGGTGCAAAGCAGAGAAGAAAACGTTGCCGACCCCATAAAGTATATTGTAAATGTAGATAAAAGATAAAGCAAAAAAATGTAAAACATTTTAAAATTCTACATAAATCAGTGACGGAGTACGGGTATAAAAGTAGAGTCGCGTTCCCAGAAGCGACTCACACGTTCCTCCCCGTTTTTTCTTTTCTGTTACGGCTGCTAATGATGCTGAACAACTCGTTGGCTGGACTGCAGCCAGCTGTGGCCCCTCGTCTCGTTCGCCAGCTGCTAATTATGCGTGGATTTGCCCTTTGACCGTACCCTAGGGAACGGCAGCGGCATTTTGGGGGCAGTTGGATGTTGCATGATGGACGATGGCCATCTGAGGGATTTCTGAAAGGTTCCATGCTCCTATGCGATTAAATGAGCTAAGAGGGCGAGAGGATATATTGCTGAAGGAAACAGGAAAATAAATTTAAGAAAAGACTGCGTTAAACAGAATTAAGTTAATAATTAATAATTTGTGGATTATTATATTTAAATTATTTTGTTTTGTTTTGTTTTTCGTAGTATTTTGAGTAGTTTTTTTTTAGATCCGTTTCTGGAAGTCTTCAAAGTGTTTTTTATTTTTTTTTTTTATTATTTATCATATTTTTAAAAAGTTTGTGGTATATTTATTAATTTTTCTGGTATTCTGTGTTTTTTTCTTACCAACGCATTCCATTTTGCTCATTCAACTTGCGCTGTAAATAGCCCTTAATTACATTTATGTCTATGCCCATTACTCACTTGATTTACCCAAAATATGTTAACTCCCCGGCCCTCCGCACCACCAACAACTGCCTGTACATATTTTTATGGGAATTCCCCGTTGTTGCGTGCCCCGTGCCCCGTGGCCCGTGCCAGCCAGCATCATATCCAATTAACATCATTTGGCCACGGCCACAATGGACAGCTTTGGTCGCAGGCAGCATTTGGCTGGGCCCCATAATTAAAACCAACTGCAACAGAAAACTGCACAAAAAATGAGCATGGAAAAGCAGGCGAAAAACCAAACCAAAACGCAGCTACAATTCTGCTGCAATATTAAACCCCCCCCACCGCTTCACTCCCGGGACGTGTGCCGGGATTCTACTGCTCTCCGTTTGGGGACAGGCCACGCTGCTGGTCAGGTCGCTGGCTAAACTGTTTGCCCCCGTTGCTGGCCGCATAATTACGAAGTTTCGGGGCAGGCAGGCAGTCAGGCAGCAGCAGCAGCATCTACCATGGCGACATTTTAAAATTGGCGCATAAAATGTCAATTTGATGTCATTGGATCAACTTAAATGCGCTTGCTAGTCCGCCTAGTCCGAGCCGCGTACTCCTCCGGACTCGTGGCAATTTACAATGACAGAAGAGAAACAGGAGAGCGGGCCCCAGGCGCCAGCGATGCGATGCGATGTCTGGTCGTCGCTGTTGGATGCATGTCCTGGCGGGTTAATTTTGGCATCGCATCGCGTAACCTTCCTCGCCTCGCCTGGCCTCGCAGCGAGCTATTCATATGAAACAAACTGCTGCCGGGACACAAAACACCCGCCAGAAGGCAAACGCCGTCGTGTCTGTCATGTTGCGGGGGCGTTTGCTGCAGCTGCCTGCTGCCTGCTGCCTGTCCTGTTGACATTGATGTTGTCATGTTGTAGGTTGCACGGAGTGTTGCTGCTGTGTGTTGGGCGTGGCCTTTTGGCCAGAACAGCAAATACCTGTTTATGTTATGCTTGCCACGGCACTGGACGACACGGCGCGGAACATGAACAGTGGGGCCATTTTAGAGCCGTTGGAGCCAGCAGATTAGTTTACTTAAATTGATGGCAACTTAACGCTAATAACACAGTGCCGCGTTCCGGTTGCATGCCTTGAGGCATCGCTAAGTAGGTCATACCCGCCGAATGCTGGCAGTTGTTCCATTAATGATGAAGTGCCCGGACCAGTGGACCGGACCGGGCCGCCTGTTGTTCTGTGTGTGTGCGGCTTAATTAAATGATCTGCCAGGTGCATTAATCAATTTTTTCTGCTTGCCTGCCTGCCTCGGACTTGCCTTCCTCTGCCATAAAGTTTGCTTATTTTCCTGGTGTCCTGCATCCTGCCGCCACGCCACATACTCGCCACGCTCGTACATTATTTACCATTCTTATGGCGTTTTTTTTCTTCTGTATTTGGGCATAACTTTTGCTTACTTTAAATAAATCAACGTGGGGGGCAGGGCACCAGCAGCTGACGCCCACTTTTGGGGCTACAACTTTTTGCCTCTTTTGAAATATGAACCAACTCTTGGACAGGGAATAGGGCAGGGCAGGGCAGGGCAGACCACCCAGCGTAAAGTATGCAACAGTTAATGGGGAATTGTGCGAAAAACACGCCCCTCCCCCCCCACACGTGGCAGCATGGAACGTGGCTATTCCGCCTGGAAATTCGGTTGGCTATTGACTTTAAATATATGACTATTTTTTGGCGGAGGAAATGAGCTGGTCAGGCATCAATTTCAGATGGAGATGTATGAGAAATGTGAGGAGGATATTGTGCTAGAGCAGGGGAAGTCAGCTAAGTTGGGGCAAGATAAATTAGATAAGTTACATTAAATCATAGGGTTGGTTGTTGTTTTTCTGAGGCATTGGGTGAACGAGACAAAAGGAGATGTAATGAAAAGAAAGATCCCAAATGAATATTTCCAAATTTCTAATTAATAAATTAAACCCTTTGCCATAAATGGATGTGCCCATCCATTTCCCCATCCGAAATTCCTTTCATCTGTCAATCTCTGTCGTCAATTAACGCAAATATTTTAATTAATTTCGCATGCAGATATTTCGCGTGCCCCCAAAATCTGGCGACAGCCAATTTACCCTGAGAATCGAAACGAAACGAAACCCGTGCCCAGAAGTAGGATTCCAACCCGTGCGCTGCGAAGGCCGCTCTGCCGTTCTGGCAGCCGTTTAATTATTTTTAGAAAATTTCACAGAAAATTATGCAAGGCTCGGGTGAAAATATTCATTAAGTGGCTGCTCATCAGAAATTTAGAGGCTGCTCTAAAAATAAGACTATGGTACGTGCAGGGGTTGCTGGAGGGGTGAGGTAGGGGTAGAAAGCCTCGGGAGGAGGACACCCAGAAACTACGGCTATTTATAAAATGTAATTTGGGCGACAGGACGACCGGCTTCGAAAAGTTTCCAGTGTTGACCCAAAAACGATGCCGTCGGCAGCCAGGATTGCTCCTAGTGCTGGCTGCTTCTCTTCCTGAACATCCTGATACAAACTCCTGCTGTTGGGCTAGCTTTTCCTGCTGCTCCTCCTGCTGCTGCTGCTCCTCATGCTGCTCCATTCTCCTGTGTTGCTTCATGTTTATTATAAGTTTTGCCTCTTGCAGCTTTACTGACTCATCTGCACACCTTTCCTAGCCGCCCGCTCTTTATATTTCCTGATTTTAATACCCTAAAAGAGGGTATTTCTAGTATTTATTAGTATTAATATAGTTCTAGTATTATTATTCCTCCCTTTTTATTTTAAGTTTTTTCTGGTATTTTACTTTGTGTTGGTGGTATATTTGGGTATTATTTCGGTTATGCTCTCCAGTATTTTCCTGGTATATTTCTAGTACTTTTTGAAGCATTAACCATGCAGATCTAAGAGAATATTTAATCGAATTTATATTTAGTTTTTGTATTATAGGGTTAGGGTATAGCTTCAGTTGGCCGTTTTTCCCCTTATTTTTGTATGCTTAAACTTTTCATTTTTGTGCTGGAGGTGTCTCGGGCGACACCGTTTGACACCCGGTGTCAAATGATGTGTCAAAATGTGCACAATTTACCGTATGGCTTGGACCTGCTGCTCCTGCTGCTGATGCTAAAAGCTGTCTGCCCGCCTCTGATGAGAGCAGGTACTTGGTTGGGGTATTGCGAAGGGTTGTGGGTGGGGCGGGGGATGCTTTCTGGGGTTAAGTGTGTGCGGGATTAATAGCCGGCACACGCTGTCGAGTGTCTGCTGGATTTTTGACTCGTCTCTCTGTCTCTCTCTCTCTCACTCACTTTCAAGCAGGAGCATGAGCACCTGTCTGTCCCGTCCGTTACTCGCTCTCTCTCTCACTCTCTTTGGGATTTTAGCATCTTCTGCCTCTCACTGGGTAACTCCTTCCACCCCTGGCACTCTTCTTTCAGTCAACATGTTTCTTTTGGGGGTCATAAATGTTTTTTTTTTTGGGTGCCAACTTTAATGGCGGGGCATCCCTCCCCCTCCATCCATCCGTGGTTTATCCCAGCACGTGTAATTGCCATACAATTTTTCTTATGTATGGCTGGCGATATCTTTTGTCACTCACTGTGCTAGAAGAGAAGAGCTATCTCTCGCTCTCTGGTTCTCTGGTTCTCTCCAGCGCAGTTTTGAGTGTATTATAAATTATGTTTTTGGCTATTTTTTGTGTTGAAAAGTAAGAAGCACGAGTCACAGGCACATTTTTAAATGCATGCACGTGCATGTTGCCTCAAGCACCTTGCCACCTTTCAGCACACACCTTGTGCCACACACCGCACCCTTTCGCTGGGCAGACTGGGACGCCTTTCACCTTTTTCTTTCGGGGTGTTGGCGGGGGTTTTGTGCCAACGTCAATTTTTCACATAAAGTTGTGCCAAACGCTTGACTTGCATATAAATGACTTGGACTACCGGAACTCCACTCCGTAGGAAAATGTAGCCACTGAGAGGGGCAATGGGGCAGTGGGGGAGCGGTGGGTTCAGAGGTTAAGGCAACCCGAAAAAGCATTCCAGTTGTCAACTCTTTCAACGTGTATTACATTTTCGGAGCAGAGCGGTGGGACACGGGGGCAGGGTAGCATGCGAGAGAAAGAAATAATTTCCTTTGCGTAATACATGCTGCTGTGTATATGAGCTTCGTTTTCCGGGCGGTTTTCCATCTTCTACGTTTACATATTTGTTGGTTTTCTTCTTCAGTGTGTTTGTTGTTCTACATATGTATAGAGAGGGGAGTCGCTGTGGGGGTAATCACCTGAGAGCAGTGTAAGGGAAGGTTGCACTTCGGTTAGTTGAAAATTTGTATGCGGTTTTTCGTATGTGTGCTGAAGCAAAGATTCGTGGAAAAACACGCAAAAGAGATAAAGAAAAGACAGTGCAAGCTTTCAATTTTAGTAGATTTTGAGCAGGTAATAGATAAAGATAGATGCAGATAAAGATTCAGATTCAGATACAGATACTTCAACTGATGGAATGGAAATAGAGTGAAATTTAATAAAATCAGATGGCAAAAGGTCAAATGCAAATTGATGGAACAAAATCAACAGAAAGAAAACGATGGGAAGTAAATTTGGAAGCAAGGACAGATTGATTTCCTTTTGGATTGAATAGGATGAATATTTGTGGGATAAAGATGGGAAATAAAAACATAAAAGAAGACGTAAAAAGGTCATAATACTCGTGTGTGCATCTAATGAAAATTTAACCTAAATAAAATATATTAAATATGTAATAAATGATGTGGTAAATGAATGAAATTATAACTAACTTAATGCTAAACAAATAACAATAATTAAACAAATAATTCTTCGATAAATAAGTTAATTAATTAATAAAGTTAAATAATTAAATGGGTGGAATTCCGAATAAAGGAATGAAATAAATGCTAATGAATGCATAAAATAAAATAAATGAAATAAAATAAAATGCTGTCTAAACACAAAGTTCAGGTTATGGAATAAATTATTATCTGTAAAACATAAAAAACATAAGATTTTTTAAATTAAAAAGAATATATATTTACAGTGGATAAATCACAAATAAAACTTCAACTTTTCGCTAAGAAATATTCCCATTTTTAAACCTCCAACAAACTGGTACGCCAAATCGAATAACTTTATATTTTCCACCATTTTATTTGCAGGGCATTCGACGGCTCTTTAGCACACGCTTAAAAGCTGTGCCGCTGCGAAAGTGAATAATACACCCACGACGTGCTGTCATTTCCCACTAAAATGCGAAAACATACAAACATTCGCAGCGGAGCGGAGCGACATTCACACATTATTCATAAATAGTACGCATACGAGGAGGAGGTGGAGGCAAAGCATTAAGCAAAAGGGATATACAGAATGTACAGGTGGAACAGTTTTTGCATTTGTAAACGATCAAATTTTGTCGACGTGCACTTGTAAAATAAATTGGCATTCCTTACAGCCGGCTAAAATGGGAGGAGCGGCTGAAAGTACAGGTAAGACCTGCGCGCTCTACGTGCAGATATTTTTCTGCAGCTATTAAATTATATTATGCACACATTACGCATACGACATGTGGAATCTCTTTTAAGGCTTGGCAAAAGCATTCAAAAGAGATGCCCTGAAATATGATTAAATTGCATTAAGTAAATGCTTCATCGTTTAGTGAAAAGAAGCCCCCCCTCCCCCCCATCCCTACCTAGCATTTTGTCATCCATCAATCAAAAGTTAAATCTCCTTTTTGATGATTTATGTCAATGCCAGATATAAAGATAAGCCCGGAAAATGCGTCTAAATGCGCGTAAAAATTGTGCGTGTGTGTGTGTGTGTGTGTGTGAGTGTGTTTGCTGTGGTTTTGCTGTGACGCTTTTCAGAGAGTTTTTCGACAGAGCCGCAAATTATCAATAAATAAATAAAATTACACGCACATTTTGGCTTAATATTTGTGAGGGGCGGGGATTTCCATTATTTGATGTCTGTTCTGTCTGACATTTGATTGGATTTTACAGCGGTGAAGGGGGGTCACACTGTGAGGCGTGGGGGCCCCCTCCTTTTTGTGGCACTGCGATTGAAGGCACTTTGGGATTTGAAATGTAATTGGTAATTATCATGGGACTCGTGTTCTTTATGGCCTGGAAATCGATATGAATTTGGGAGTGGATTTCTTTCCAAGAATCTCGCTGAATAAATTGGTAGATAATTGTAGTACTTTTATGAATGATTAATTTCACAGGTTTTGCTTATCTCAAGTCTGGAGGTCATCGGTTCGTCCTTAACGCTATATTAATTGGGGGTTCAAGGGTGCCCCACGAGTATGGGCATGTAATTTAGCTCTACTTTGTGACTACCATAAACAATAAACACCCAAAAAGGCTTAGACAAACATTTTGGAACATTAGACAGCTACACAGATGCACACACACACATAAAAGACACAGATACTTTCTGGCAGCAGACAGCAGCTGCCTCTACACCTGTCAGCACAGAAAAAAGGGGAAAGATACCTTCTGCAGCTTTTCTCCACTGAGATTTCTTTTGGAGCCGCTGGAAATGTGTTATCAAAATTTATTGAGCGGCTGTCATGAATGCTGTCAAAGTCGATATCACAAAACATTTGAGTTTTGACTTTATTTTGGCAGGCAGCAAAAGCAACAAGCGCGTCCCCTGCCGCCCGAGGCCAAAAGGCCCAAAGGCCCAACCCAATTTCCACGAGTCCCACAGAGACGCACACATTATAGCCGCCGCCGCGGCGGCCCCTTCGTATGTGATTTCTGCTGCTGTTGTTGTTGTTGTTCCCTTTGGCGAAAAGAAAGAAATAATCATAATAAAAAAAAGAGAGACCCATAAAACGGAAAGGTGCCGGGAGCAGCGCAGCCAAAAATTTTCATGCTCTCCCAAGGCGCTGGCACATTGATAAATTAATGATTGCCCGGATGATGACGAAGACCGTGCTGCAGGATGGGTAGAGAGAGCGGGAGAGAGAGAGAGATGGGTTCGAAGGAGCAGAGGAAGAATGAAAAGCGTCTGAAGGTGCAGCAGCTGAAGGGAGAGGGTTGGGCATGGCTTGGGGTGGGGAGTTGAATGGCGGGTTTTTATGGGAAATTAATCTAAATGTATGCAAACGATTTAAGGAATTTTCCGTTTTAATAACTACGATGTACATACACATATGCATGTACATATGTATGTATGTAAAGGTTGGAAAAAGGTGTGAAAAATACAGAAAATACAATTGAACAGTTATGGCAGAACTGCCCAAGGAAATACCTAAAAAACGCTGCAAATAACTGAGCAATAAATTCAGCAAATACTATAAATATAAATAAATATATAAATAGTTGAACGAGAAGTTATTAGAGTTCTTCAGAAGTTTTTGGATACTTTCTGTCATCTAGTATTTTTGTGTCTCCTCAAAACGCACTGTCTTCTGCGCCCTCTTTTTCGTACACATAGTACGCACAAATGAAAGTTCTTAGGCGTCTTAGGCGCCTGCCTCTGCTCTGCTTAATGAATATTAATCGTCGCCTGACTGACTGACGGGACTAGATGAATGCGCTGTGCTCTGCGGCGCTCCACCTGGGTGTGTGTGTGTGTGTGTCTATCTATCAAAGCATCAAAGCCACTTGTCTTATCAGCGAAGAACTGAATGGAGGTGAAAGCAGTTGAGTGTGGGTGGGTAGGGGAAGGACTATTAACAAAACAAATATAGTTTCTGCATGAGAGGGCCAATGGAATAGCAGTTGTCGGATTGTTTCTGCTGGAGGATACTTTCGGTGCGGCTTTGCCACTTGAATCGGCTGGAACATGGCGGATTAATGTCATTTATCACGCGCGTGCTATGGATTGTTGTGGGGGGTAGAGCGTGGCATTAGCAGGCATTTCAAATGTACAAAATAAATAAAAGACACCCAAACACACACAAACACACGCACACACGCACACGCACGCACATTCACACAGATACAAATACGAAATTTAAGCCGCAATTGTTGTTGCTGTTGTCACTGGCTTTGTTTTGCCGTTTTCCCTTTTGCGGTTAGTGCAAAAAGGATAATGACAAATAATCAAGGATAAACGCTTTTGATTGATCTTTAATGGCAGTTGCTCCTGGCCCACCACCCCCTCGCTCACCCCCTCGCTCTGCGGGAGTTCCTTCCCTTTCGAATGTAAATCATATTAACTTAAATGTAGCATAAAACAAACCTCCTTCTGGATGCCTCAGCCTCATGCGTGGATTGTGGATTGTCGATTGGTTTGGTTTCCTTCTCTCTCTCCCCCTCTCTTTCTCTCTCGCAAATGCGTGCCCAGGACACTTATCCTTCGTGCCGCACACACACACGCACATCAGTACGCATGGTGGGGCTTATAGCAGGGGCTTGCCACATTCTTTTGCAATTGTACTACGTAGCGGAAAATGCTTTTCAATATATCAAAGGCATCAGGCAAATAAATAACGAGGCTGGCGGGTGAAAACCAAAAATCCCTAATGAATACGTTGACTGCGACGATGCTCTATGGAAGAAAATAAGCTATGGGAAAATACGTACATATTTTACAATTCTTTTAATATTTTATTTATTAAAATAAATTGTTTTGTGTCTCTTTAGAAATTTTAATTATTTTATTTTTAAGTTCATTTTTGGAACTACTTTTTAGTATACTTCTAAGACTTGTTTGCAGTGTTAATATTTTTTTAAAAATGTTTTATGTAATTTTGAGCATTTATAAAATATATATTTTTTTAAATTTAATTTTTTAGTACATAAATAGTGTTTTGTAGTACATGTATCTAGTATTTTCGTATTAATTTTTAACTGAAAATTCTTTGACATTTTGCTCTCCTTACAGGTTCCCCTTGTCAATGTTGTGCACCAAATACGTAAGTAAATATTATATTTATAGTTTAACTACATATGTGGTTACAGCATTCCAAATGCCGTGGATGTACCCTTCTTGCCGAGGCATGAAGCATACATAAAAGCTTTAGGCTCTAGTTAACAGGCTCTGCTGTTCCCCTTGTTCTTCCTCTACTTTTGAACAATAAGACGAATACATTGCCCAAATAGTATCTAACTGAAATTCAAGAGAAAAGCCAATTGAAGGAAAATGTCTATGAAAGAGGAGGGCAAAGCAGGAGGAGGAGGAGGAGCAGGAGGAGTAGGAGTAGAAGCAGGAGTGGGAGAAATAACAGTAACAGCAGGCAGGGCTCGGCGTAACACTCGAAAGAAGAGAGACGCCGTCAAAGACGGCGAAATAAAGCAATTAAGCGGCTTACAAATGCCAGCCATTGCCATTGCCATTGCCAGAAACTGCCAGAGGAACACATTGAGCGTGTGTGTGTGTGTGTCTCTTACAGATACTGATGCAGAGTGTGTGGTGCAAACAACTCTGACAAGAGATGGAGCTGGAAAATGAAGAAAACATCAGAAAATTAATTTACATGTGCGATTCATCAATCAGACTCTCGAGGAGAGTCGAGTCGAGTCGAGTGAAGAGTCTCGGACTCCAAGAGATGCGCGCCACGTTCCGTTTGTTCCAAAAGTCATAAGCGGACATATGTGTGCGTGTTTCTCTCTCTCTGTGTGGAGGATGCATGTGTGTCTGTGCAGCAGGCCGTGCGTTGATTGATGATAAATACTCCCTTCCACCCCTCGCCCGAAAAAAGCGTAACGAAGCGACGACCATTCGGCCGCTTGAGATAAAGCGCTCAAATGCGTCGCATATTAAATGATGCAACATGAAAAGTGAAAAGGGATGTTCCCCCAACATCCCCTGCCCCTACCCCTGCCCCAGGTCCCTTTTGGGCCCCCTTTCAGACTGTGTTTATTTTATTATTATGTAATGCTTTGTCCATCCATCGACCCCACTCCTGTGTACTCCCCTTTCTCCCTCTCTCTCTCTCTCTGGGGGCAATCGTTATAAATGACCATTTGCGTGGGGATTTCCGTTCCATTCCTTTGACTAGTTACCCCCCTTCGTTTCTCTCGTTGTGCTGCTGCCCCTTGTCCTTGTCAGGCTTTTGTATTGTTTGTTTGCCAGCGATAACATTTATGCCCATTACATATAAATATATAAATAAATAAATCAGTATTACTAGAAGTTCGCTCTCTCTCTCGTCGCAATGTGCGAGGCTTAGCCCTGTTCCCTGTGTGTTTAATATTTCATTTCATAAAAAATATTTCATGTGATTAGGGCGGTGCATATTGGCCTCATGTGTGTACATTATATTAATTGTGGGTCAAGCGAGGTTTCGCATTTTCTTTGGGTAAGGAATTCCTTTGCCTTTTTTAGTGGCTAAAATATGCTGTAAATACGAATTTCTATGGAGAAAATTATAGATTAAAAGTCGTTGAGTTGCTGCTAAGCCACACTGGGAAAGAGACATGGAGAGTTCCTACCTGTTAAGGTAAATAGAAAAAATAAAAAAGAGCGTGAGAGGCGGTAGCAGGTGGAGTCAGTCAAACTAGGAAACATGATTTTCCTTATTCAGTCTAAAATATCGTTTCAACTCCAAAAATAATTATTTTAAATTATTATTTAAATTTAATTTTAAAGAGTTTTTTATACAAATATATTTTTTATATTTTTTATATATTCATGGTTATGTTTATGTTCAATTAAACGTTTATATTTTTAATAGAAATCTTTCCGCACTGCTGATTTTGTATTGCTTCGAATACACTAATTTTAAATACTCATACAAAAATATCAAAGCAATCATCGGTGCATATAATTTTCTGCCTTACCAACATTGACTGACATGCAATATCCTCCGAGATAGAGAGAGCGAGAGAGTGGTGTGGAGGCGTGTTCACGCTCTCATGTCTCGTGTCACTTGGTTTTCAGGTTCATATGTGCACGACCTGTCGTCCGCCCACTACACCAACACAAAACCACAAAAAACGGAACAACAAAATGCGGTCGCTCGCATTTTATTTAATTCATTTTCTCATTTGTATAATGCGTCGTCGTCTGCTGCTGTTGCTGCTACAAAAACAATTTGCCAACCAAAATACTCAAGGGACTCGTTGTCGTCTGAGAAGGTGTTGTTGTTGCGCCTTTGATGCTTCCACTTGCACCCCAGTCCTGCCAAAGGGATAGACCCCTTCCTGCTGCAGGATACGCTCTTGTACTTGCACTGCAGTCGGCAGCCCCACCCCTCCAAAGGTCACAGACATTTGAAGCGTTTTGTTGTCGCGACATAAACGGCGGAGGCGCACCCAATTCAGTAATTCACATGCCATGCAGCGACCCCATCAGAAGAACTGAAAACAGAGCCCAGAACCCAAACCCAAACCCAAAATCTCCCTTCTGTCTGTCATCAGACGCGCGGCGAAAAAAAAATTCATTCACATTCGCACTCACAATACTCATGCGAATGCGAAAGGACTCAAATTAAAAATGTCCTCTGCATGCGACGCTCTTTTGGGGGGCGGGCACTGTTATGAGTATTTGCATAACATTGGCCAGCCCAGAAAGCCCACCTCCCGCCCTAAACACGGTTTTCCATTCATAAATTCAGTGTGCAGGGGGAGGGCCCCCTAATAATAGTAGTGCACCTTTGGGGGCAGCCCCTATATGGATGGCTGGTGGGCGGCTCGGGCTCTCGGGCTCTCTCTCTGCATGCCATGCAAAGTACAACAAGTTAATTATGGAGGCATGCAACTTGCAGTTGCCGTTGCCGTTACCGTTGCCGCCGACGCCATAAATTGTGCGGGCTTCGGGGACGTTTAATGAGTGTGCAAACGCACCTGAATGCTGCTGTTGTCGTTGTTGTTGCGGCAAGCGACGCAGAGAGGTGTGTGTGCAATGTGTGTGTGTGTCTTTTTAGTTTCGTGTTCACGCTCGAACGAAACTATTCGATTGACAAAGTTCTTGGTGCAGCAGATTCTTCTGCAAGTTAAATTGTTAAACGAAAAACTCCTACCCCAATAGAGCAGGTGAGGAGGAGAGCACTTTGGTGGGGGAGTGCGGACAAGTTTCTTCAAGCAGCAGCCAGTGGCAGAGATTCTTGCTGCAAGGAATTTCCATTTTCTGGTAAAATATTAAAATTTTCTTTTTTGGCCATCGATTAAAGAGAATGAGACGAAATTTTAATACAAATTAAATTCTAAAGAATGTGGGGGGCAGCCTTAAATTTTGAAATATGTGAATATTACACGAAAGAGTAAAAGTTCTTGATATATTACTCACTTTTGCGGTTCAAAGTGCTTGTATTTGGTTGGCTTGCCTTCTCCCAGTGCGGCTTTGCAGTTGACACTTGTTTCGCTCGCCCAGTGTGACTTGCCTTAAATTTCCATTGCGTTTCAATTGCTGCCATCTTTTCTTAGCAAAAATGCCGGCTTTAAATTTCATTTTCTTTTCTTATTAATTGCTCATACGCACATCTGCTGTTGGCAGTTTGGCCTTGGGAGCTTTTAATCCACGCCACGTGGCATGCTTCGGGGCCTTCGCTGAAAGCACTTTCCTTCGGGCACTAGGCACAAATGAATAATTTAAAAGGGTTGGATAGATTATGATAGCAGCACACTCGTAGAAAGATGCCCGTCAGCCATTGCTTGGCCAGCGGCAAGCACTTGACTGTGGAATATTCATCAAGTTTTTATTCCCCCGAGTAAATTACTTGTGAACATGCAACATGCAGCAGGGCAGGCAGCAGTCAGCAGTTGCTGGCACTCCGCAGCAATACAAACAGGCAAAAGAAAATTAGCGTAAAATTTCGAATGAGTGCAAAACAAAAACCCAACTCAAACTGTAAATTCCGGACCCGCATTTGAACTACTCGTACGAGAGGCAGGCAGGCAGGCACCAGCACTGCAAAAAGTTGCAAGTGTTTGTCATGTGCCAACACTTGCCACTGCTTTGCGTTTTGCAATGTGTGTGTGGCGTCCCTTTTTTTTTTTTGTTGATGGGAATCACTGGGTGAGCGGTGCTGATCCCCCCCGCAGCAGACTAATTTGCGCATAATTAAATATAAATTGTATGCATCAGTGTTTGTTCTTTGTGCATTGTTGTTGCAACAAGCATTGGGCGTAAATATATTAAAGAAATTGCTGTTGTTTTTTTGGTTGCACATTACGTATGCGCCATGTGCTCCATGCACCGTAGTTGCAGTGTTTTCTTGTCGCTGCCACTGACAGGTTGCACTTGCACCACCCCCCTTCCACTCGCCGAAAATCAGTAGAGATGAGGGGACATTTGGGGTAAGAGTGTTGGCAGCACCCGCTCCATGCACTCACCCCCGCCAGCCCCCAGCAACCTCAGCAACAATTGCAGCGTTTTGGCAACAGCACAAAGAAAATGTAATTATTTACGCTCTTGAGCAGACGACAACGACGGCGACAACAACTTCCTCTGTTCTCTCGACCAACTCGCACTCGCTTACTCCCGCTCCCCTCTCTCTCTCTCTCTATCCTTCGTGTTGTGCTACCTCGCTATTTGTGGGGGTGTATTTGTGTTTGTGTTAGGAAGAGGTTTTGAAAGCCACAAGGTTAAGGAGCCTTCCGATGATCAAAAGTGCGAGCACTGCAGTTGAGAATCAATAAAATTTCTTTTGCTTTGAAGTCTATGAGGAAAACATCCAGAATTTATTATTATTTATTTGATTTATTTATTATTCTTATTTATTTTTTTATTCGATATTTTATATATTTTATATTATGTATTATTATTATTATTATACCTACAAACATTATACTTTATGTGACTATTCTCAGCTTGCCCTGATAGCGACAGATCTGCTGGAGAGAATAATTAAAATTAATACCATATTTTATGGGGTTAATCTTTGCCGTGCAAGATCGTGCCTGTCCACGACTCTAAAAGCAAAGCGACGGAGAGCGCAGAAACTCTGCAAAGTGCAAGCAGGTAGCAAAGCAAAGCCACAAACAAAACCTAAGCTCTCTCGTCTTTCGTTCTCTCTTCAGCAAAAGCTCAGCTCTCTCGCCTCTCGTTCTCTCTTCGGCAATGCTCGTGGGTGTCGTTCAGTTGCGTTCTGCGTGAGAGCGTGAGAATTAAGAAACGAAAAAACGGCGACTGCTAGTGCAGTGTAACTGTGTGATCGAGGAAACTACTCGGTTTCCGAGTACGCCCACCGCTGGAGTATATTCGGCTGTGTGTTCATGAGGGGCAGCAATGGCTTGGAATATAATTTCTAATAAATATTGAATTACAGTTATAAAGAAGATTATAACTTGATTATATTTGTAGGTAAGGTCCAACGCTCCACTAATAACACTCGCACTACAAGCGCCCACTTCAAACATCTACCCCATTGAACGGGGTAACATTTAGTCGTGGCATCTTCTTCAAATCAAATTCTGACTTGTTTTCTAGCTTGTTCCTCTGCTGTTCTGCTGTTCCTCTGCTGTTCTGCTGCTGATGCTGTTACTACTGTTGTTGTCGCGTCAACAGCAATTTATTTGAGTGTGAAAAAGATGAATTAATTTTACAGCATTGTGCAGCACAATTAAAAATTATTTGCTCTCCCGTTTGCCATCCGCCCTTTCCCCATCACATTCCGCCTTCGCCTCCTGCCGCCACCCCTGCCAATGTCAGAGCTTGCCCCAAGCTTAATTGCTGCAAAGTTGTTGTGGCTTAGCCGGGTCCTTGGCCATAAGAATGGGGGTGTGGCAGCAGGCAGCAGGCAGCAGCGGGCTGCTAGGAGATGCCTGCCCATTGCCTAGGCTCGACTCTGGCGCTGCTGCTGCTGCTGTTGCTGCTGTCCTGCAGCAATTTATGTTTTTGGGCCTGGTCCACCGATTTTGGGTTCTTTTTTTTTTTGTCGCGCCTCCCTGCTTGTCTCTTTCTCTTTCTTTCTTTTTCTCTCCCTCTCGTTCTCTCTCTCTCTGTCTCTATGTACCATTGTTTTGGCCTTTGTTTGTGGTTGATGATGAGAAAAGTTTTTGCCTGGCAGGCAGCTGAAGTGTTGGCGACGTTGACGGCGAATGTTGGGCCATGTTTTATGCATTTTCTTATGACTTTACTTTTGGCGTAGATTTGTGCGTTCCCCAACTACCCCTCCACACAGCGAGAAGGGCAGTATCCAGTGCGGCGGGGTAGCGTGTGAATTATTATGTACATTTCAAATGTGCAACAACAATAACGACGGAACAACTAAAAGCAATGCCGTAAATTTGTTTTCCTGCCAAGTGGACAAAGACCGCCCTCAGGGGCTGAGGATGCAACATGCCAGGGAGAGGGGAGAGTCTTGAGTGGGAGCAGGAGAGCAGGAGCAGGAGAGCGGGAGTGGAGAGGTCATGTCAAGAGATGTATAAAAACTATGACCTGCTTCCGTTTTGCTGTAAAATAAAGTTCCTTCTCTTTTTTCGGTAGGCGGTTCTCCTTCTCTCTCTCTCTGTGGAACATTTGTCTTCCCCTAGAGGGTAGCGCGGGAGGGGAAAATGACTTAATTAAAGTAAATGTGTGTTTCCGCAGGAGACATAAGAAGTTTGTAATTAGTTGGGCGTGGCATTTGACAGTTGAACAATAATTCTTCAAGGCGTACGAAAATCACCAAAAAATACAACGAAGATACAGCAAAGTGAATTAATTATTTAATTAGTCTCACAAGCAGAGAAATATGGCATAGTAAATATACAGCCACACGCCCATTTATATTAAATAATCGCGTTTTAAATACACACCAAATAAATAAAATGTAATAGAATTTACTTTGTATTTAAATATTAAATTTAATTTATTTTAGGCCCAATGTGAATAGAAATAAAAAATATGAAATTCGTTGAAAATATATATATTCAAAATTTTTAAAATAAAATAATTAACGGAGCAAGTCAATTGTTATTATTTTTGTTGTATTATGTTAGTTACAATTTTTGTTCTGTATTTTATTTTATTATTATGGTTTGTTTTCTGAAGGAGCAAGCATCCTTTATGTGGCTGCAAAATGTGAATGTGAATCATTATCTTTGTAGTCCCTGGCCTGGCCAATAACTTATGCAATGTGTCCACGCTTTGGGATGGCATTTCCGCTGACAGGACGAAACTTAACTCCGACATCCGCTCGGGCCAGACACTCCATCATCGTACTGCCTAATTGTTGCCACCGTACCACCCACCCCCGCCTGCCCATCGTTTATAGATTTAATTTGTTAACAACTGAAGGGATGACGGGGAAAGGACATAAAGCAATAGATGCAATCTGCATTTGAAGGAGCAGAGCAGAGCGGAGAGGCTGAAGCTGTGATGAGTGCCAAGTAATTTATTTTCACTCCTTGGGAGTTTCTTCTTTTCTTGTCCTTATTTTTCCTTGCCATTTTCTGTACTCTGTTTTGTTTGGTTTTGCCTCCGAGTTGACTTCCTTTTCTTTTGCAGAGTCAAGTTTTTGACAAAACAGGATTTAACAACGGAAAATTACATTTAGCACAGGACACAGGCAACATGCTGCCTGCTTCCTCTCTGCTCGAAAGGAAACCGAAAAGAAAACGCAACAAATGGGTGGCAAATCGGGGGAAAAACACGGCGGGGCGACCCCACCTCGCCTTGGTCAAGCAGTGGCATGAATAAATGAAAATGCGACAACTTTCTGCCCCCCAAACAAAGGCAAAACTAAACGCGGATGTAAACGGCTGCACTTTCCCTTCATCCCAGAAAAAGTTGCGACAAAAAAAAAACAACTTGAAATTCACTTCCGTTTCCGTCTCCGTCTCAGGCTCAGAGAGAGGCCCTCTCAGATTGGAGGGCGCCTCCTTAATAATGCATTTTCCCCCATGCGAAAAAGCGGCCAGCAAAAAAAATGTTAATTGACAAGCAAAAAATCAAAACAAAATAAAAAAAATCTCTGCTGCTACTGTGGCAAGGATTTTACTAGCTGTTCAGAGTGCGAGTTGCAGTAGTTTTTGCCCCCTCGAAAAAGTTGTGAAAATTAATGAATCAACCATGACATCACACCCACCCATTAACAAACCCTTAAATGACGTCATAAAAAAGATGGTGCGCTGCCTCCCAAGGGACACATGTGGTTAGGTGGTGGGGGGTGGCCTTACAACATTGTAAAACACGAAAATGTTATCATTATAAAGTAGAAAAATTGCACGAAAAGGGGTGGTGGGTAAGGGCGAAACGGAAGAGTGTTGCTTAGTGGGTTGGGGGTTTTGTCCACCCATGAATAAGCACAAAAATAGATTTTCTTTCTAAAGAAGAAAGCTGCAAGAAAGCTGAAAAGTCAATGAAGATGTTTTCTGTCTGGAAAATAAATGCGAAAATATATAGAAAATATGTGTTAAGTCATTAAGTTTATTATTATTTATACACACACACACACACATGCCACACCGAAACAAGCACATATCGACATGCCCCCAGCCCCTTAGGTAAATTTCAGAATGGTTTGCCGCGCGGGAGGGTTTTGGTTTGTCGCAACATCAGACTGGGGCCTAAACGTTATGTCACACGCCCCTTGTTTTACGCCCACCCCTTGTTAGCCCTACCTCAGCCATGCTCAAGCCTCTTGCAACCCTTAACCCTCTTTCTTGTTTGGCTTAAGCAAAACAAATGAGTTAAAGGGTTTTTACTTGCCTTCTACGACGACGACAGCGACAGCGACTCTTGCCCCACTCCCCCCCATCAAATTACAACTAACTCATTGTGTGTTGTGGCATGGTCTGGTGGGCAGTACTACTTGCCACTTGTATTCCCCGAGAACACCAGCCGAACCCAACGAACGAACGAAAACCCAGACTCCTAAACGGGCGGGCCCTCTAGAACCGTGTGCTCCAAGGATAATGGCCCCACAAACATAATGTGCACATTAGTGTTCACACATTTATAGATGTTGTCTATGTGTCTGTGGAGCTGTGTATCTGTGTGTGTGTGTGTGTCTGTGTTTGCTGCATGTTTATGGCTGTCTCCGTGTGAGTGGTAGGAGAGCTGTGAAAAAAATCACAGAAAATATATGCGGCAAGCGAATCACGGCACACATGTGCAACAGCAAACATACAGCCAGAGCTTTCACACAGCAGCAGCAGCAGCATCCGCAGCAGCAGCAGCATTTGTGAGCTAATGACATTATAAACATGAAAACTCCATTAATATTTTTTGTGCTGTTGATTATGATGCTGTTGGTGCTACTTTTTATGCCACCGATGTTACTCCTTTTTTTTTTTTTTTTTTGTGTTGCTGTTCGCTGCCAGTGCCACAGCTACCACATGGCTGCTGCTGTTTGGCCTCCTTGGCTGTTGCCCCGCACTGCCGCCGCCAGTGTGCTCGCTGCTGATGTGTAAGCAAGTTAAGCTGCAACGCTGCCTCCTTAACATTGCTCTTTTCCATACCCTTACAAAGGGTATGAGTAGTGCAAGAAGATGATTTTTTTTGTACGTGTTACATCTTAACTTTATATTTTATATTTATATTTTACACTCGTAATGCAGGAAGCATATAAAATATTGAAAACCCTCAGATCGGATTACCATATCAAGTAATTGTGCCAAAATATATATATTTTATAGGAATACATTTTTGGTGCCTGGAAATAATTCCACAAAATGTTAGATGCTGGTATATATTTATTTACATTTTTATATCGCTTATGAATGGTTTTCAATCGGCAGTGAATCGGTAATAAATCGTTGTTTGATCTGAAACGGCTATGAATTTCTTGTGACTCTTTTTGATCGGTTATGAATCGGTTAAAGCTTGCTTTCGAATCGGCTATAGCTTCAGTCTTTAATCGCTTAAAATTCTTTTAAGAAACATAAAATAAATCATAAGATAATGACTATTTATCCATAAGATATGGAGCTGCGGATCTGATGGAGTATTAAAATATTCGCAGCTACCCATAATTTCTTTTTCTTATTTCTTTTTTTTCCATCTTTGCGGTGAGCAGGAATGGGAATAGGCCAAGAAGCAGAGCAGATGCAAGGACCATTTCTCACACTTTTACCTGCGTTATTTTGCTCTCCATAATTTATTTGATTTATTTGCACGCACAGCACGCGGTTCTCCTGGCAAACATTTCTGCTGCTGCGACTACTACCGCCACAGACCAGCAAGTAACTTCTTCGGCCTGGGCTCCTCCTTTGCCCTACGCCTTTGGCTGTGTGGCGAACAGCTCTAAAAGTATTTTGATGCTTGACAATTTTTTCAAATTAAAGAACAGAAAAAGAGCTGCTGCTGCTGCTCATCATCTCTCTCGCTCTCGCTCTCTCTCTCTGCTATGAGCCGTGAGCGCTGCTTAACTCACTTATTTGGCCAGCAGTAAAGGTAAAGGTAAAGGTAAAGGCAAAGGCAGAAGGTATGGCAGGTCCATGGGGGTGGCATAGGGCGGTGTGTGTGCCCCATATGTCCTCTCATGCATGGCGAGTGTGCAGGTGTATGCGTTGCATACTTGATGCCATGCTCTGCCATGCCCTGCGCTGCCCTGCCGCCTGCTGCACTCCAAGGGTCCGTCTGTCTGGGGCAGGAGTACGGCACGGGGCTATTGGCCGAGAATGCTGATCATTATTGGATTCCCAGATACCCATATTGCGTCGGGATGTTGCACAGAATTTAAATTAAAGTTTCACGATGCTATGTAGATACACTATGGCGAGATACGGACACCAAAAGTACTGAATATTGCATTTACGGGCTATCGAATGTACGGAGTATCGAACGTTCGGAATTATTACCGATTTTCCATCAAGTGCGTGGAGTTCCTGGAGGGATAATTTCAGGCTGATACTTTGCAGGAAATTTTGGGGTTTGAGAGCAATTTGATTAAAGCGTTTATATTGATAAATAATAGCACTGAAAAATAATCATTAATTATAATTAATTAATAGTAAAAATAAATTTAGACTAATTTAAAATATTTTAATATGTACACCTAAAAAAACAAATATAAAAAATATAATAACATTAATGAAAATAAAATAATTAAAAAAAATAATAATAATGAATCAATTCCGACTCGGTTGTGAAAATAAATGAATTAAATAAGTTGCTAATCGTTTAAAAATGATTTTTTAAATGTCGAACGATTTAAGTTCCGATTTCCCATGAAACTACTTTGGTTCCCTGTCGATTCCTATAACTTGAGAGTTATCATTTAAGCAAACAGTCGTAGCCGTAACCTCTCACCTTTACCGACTCAATAAAGACGAACATTTACTCTGCTCAAGAGTTTTCTATGCATTGGAGAGGACCAGCAAAAGCCCATTGGATTGCCTATTAAACGCCGCAACAAAAGGCCCAGCCATGGGAACCTCTTGGAGCTCCTTGGAGCTCCTTGGAGTCAATGCTGTTCAGTCATACAATACACAAATATCCTTTTGGCAGGGCAGGGCAGGCACTCGCCGCTGCCTGTCCAATGGCAACATTAAAATCTTATGGCTGGTCTGTGCGGTGGGGAAGCTGCAGGCAAATCAATGGGTAAAATGGGCCCAAATCAATGTGCATTTTCATTGGCTCTCTTTTCATTTCATTTTCAATTGCATTTCCGCGCATTTGCACACACAAAGGAAGAGGCAGAGCAGAGCAGAGAGTTTTACCCCAGCCTTCCGCCACGTGCCCGTGCCCTTCTCTTCAGCCACATTCCACATGCAATAAGTTGCACTCCATTACGCGGTTTTTAATATAAAAACTTGAGCTCCATGGATTTGCCTGCAGTGCGGCAGCGGGAGCCCCCCCAGAGCTGCAAGATCTTTTAGCTTTGGTTGTGGGATTTTCATTTGTGTGTGCGTGGGGAGGGGTGAGTGGTGGGGCCATTTTCTTAGTGTGGTGCCACGAAAGGCAATTTACTGCAGTAGCTTTTTGCTTTTGCTTTTCTATTGCTGTTGCCGCTGTTGCTGTTCCTCTGGTGCGTTGCCTTCGATAATAGCAATTGAGTGTTGCATTTGCTTTGATTTGCTTCTGGGGTTCTGGGGGTTCTGGGGGGTGCTGAGGGTTCTGGCTTCGATGCCTTTCCCATTTGGCATTTTGTTTTTATGCTCCGGCGCTAAGCTTTTGTTTGCCTTCGTTACGCTTTGGCTTTGGCTTGGGCTTGGGCTGCTGGCTTCGGTTGCAGTTGTTGCAGCTGCAGCTGTAGCGGCTTACGCGGCTCCGATTCGGCTCTCTGTTTGAGAAATGTTATAGCGGCTTAGGGATTTGCGGTTTTGTGTTATTGCTGCTGCTTGGGCTGCTGCTTGGGCTGCTGCTGAGTGCCAGTGCGCTACGCTGCGTAGCTTTTTGTCAAAGAGCCACATTACACATACGAAACGCACTGTGGCAATGAAATGAATTCGATTTCTAGAACATTTGTTGCAGGTTCCCCCTTTCCACTGATGCGAGGAGGAGTGCAAGCTCTTCTATCAATCTGTAGTTTTGGCTTTAAGCTGCGGCTGCCATTCACACCCTTGTGCAACAGAGGCAGTTGCAGTGGCAGAGACACGCCTTTGTGTCGCCCTCTAAACCAAACCAATGATAGTTGATATCACGCATACGCCACGCTGGACACGTTGCCATCAAACTTAATTCGTTTCTGGTCAAAGTCAGTGGCTTTGAATGATTCTGATCCGGTTGCTGGCACTGCCCCAGTGCCATAGAGCCACCAGAGCAGCCAGTGCTATTGTTGCCACTGCTAATGCCACTGCAGTTGTCAGGGTAACCCTCGGCACCATAATAACTTGGACGCAATGCGCTAGCCACCGTCCCGAGCACATTAATACACTTGAGCAGCAGCTGCTGCTGCTTTTGTGGTCGGCAGCTGCTGCTGCCACGGAGTGTGCACCCCACCCTGCTGCTGCCAGTAATAGTTATAGCGCTCTCTGGCATTGATTTTCATGATGTTTCGCGCGCGCTGCACAACAATTTTGGGTTTGGCATTCGAAGGATTTCGCTCCTTGAATTGGCAGCAATTTGGAAATCGCTTATGAATGATTTGAAGCACGCCACGGCGAGGCGATTGGATGTTAAAAGTCAATGGAGAAGAATGCGTTTTGGCCAGCCAATGAATTGAGCACAACACACACACAGTAATGTGTGTGTGTGTGTGTTAAGGTTGAGAGAGTTTCAGCGAGAGGATTGAAAGTAGTCCGATCTAAGAGATTTTCATGGTTTGTTTTGGTTGGGAATTGAAGGAATGGATCTCTTTTAAATTTCTAAAATTTCAATAACCGATTAAGGACATAATCATTTATATTATATCATATTAATATCTATACTATAAGCACTTCATAAACGTTTGCATAACGCGTACATAACCGCTTCATAACCGATTGATATTCATTTGGTTTTTACACTGCTATCAAAAGATCTTTATTTATTTTTTGAAAATTGAAAATACTTTCAGGAAACCAAAAAAAAAAGAGAGAAGAAAAATAATGGAAAATAAATTCGTTTTTGCTGCTGCTGAGGCAACGTGCCAGATCTATTACCCCCCGCCCCCGCCCCCGCAACTGCCACTACCCCCCAATAATGAATCCGCACAGAGTACAGAAAGAGCCAACCAAAAATCCATCTCCCGCTGTGGGGCAGTCGCCGCCGCAGCAGCAGGTCGGGTCGGTCACTTATATTTTCAGCACTAAATGCTGCACAAAACACAATTCATTTTTGTGCAATTTCCCGCTGTGTGGCACACACACACACATGCAAGCTGACACCAGCATGCCACACGCCCCACACACATGTACCATTATATTTTTTGGCCATTCAATTGCTGCCGCTGCTGCTGCTGCTGCCTGCCTTTCTGGCTTTGGCTTCAGTATTTGAGCTTCTGGTAGTAGCCTGCTTGAGCTGCGGTTAGCTTTGGTTTTTGGATGCCGCTCTTTTTTATGGCGCGAGCGCTTTTCTTTTTGCACAGTTTTGCTGCCCCCCACTCCGCCTCTCTTGTTTTGTTATATATATATTTACAGAGCTTATCTTTGACCACACGTATGTTGGCCGAGTAAAATTGTTTTTGAAATTGAAAAATTGCAATACAAGCTGAGCGAGAGAGAGAGCCAGCCGAGCCAGCCGAGTGGCCAGTGGCCAGGGTGCAGGGTCCTGTCCACTGTGGAGCATGTGTGTGTGGAGGAGACGCCGCTGCCGTAATACAAAATAATGCGAGAGAGCCAAAAACCCCTTTCTATAAAGGCCATCCTTCTTCTCTCTGGCTCCCTGCTCCCCCTCCCTCTTTGCCTTGCCCCAAAAGCGCGGCATTTTTCTTTTGGCTTTCAGTTTTGCCTTGCGCCCCACATATTTTCTTGTTTTTTTTTTGTTTGTTGTTGTTGTTTTTTTACAGCGCTTTTCTTTTATTTTCTTTGTTTAGCATTTTCATTTTGTTGGGTTCCTTTTTCTAGGATTTTTTCCATCTTGTTTTCTGTATGAAATATGCAGTCGCTTTCGCTGTACAGAAAACCGGCGAAAAAATGCTTTTGTGTGTTGGAATCTCTCGTTTTTTTTCGGTGGGTTTTCTTTGGGGTTTTTATTTTATTTTTGTCGTGTTGCAAGGATGATGATGATGCAGGTGCTTTTTGGGTGTCCAAAAGTTATACACATATTTAAATTAAGTGCGCTGAATAAAAAATAAAAGGATCAAATCATAAATAAATGATGGACGGAGAAGTGGGATAATATTATGATTACCACAGGGCGAAGGTGCGGGTGTTGCAGCACGACAAAAAAGAGTTGGAAATGTGGCAACATTTATGGAATGTGCACGAAAATCATTTCCATGGATTGACTTCGTTAAAATTATGTTTAAATCATTTTTAAACGATTTGAAATCATTTATGAAACGCTTATGAACCGGAAATGATGCGCCAAATAGATCTATGAACTGGCTATGAATCGGTTATGAGCCAGTTATGAATCGCTAATGAAAAACAAACATTTTTCGGATCCTTTTCAAATTTTAAATCATAAACGTTTCTTCCATTAAAACCTTATATATTTCTCCATTTATATTCTAAGTACTAACGATCTTGCCTACAATCGAATATGTCTTTAATTACATCTCACTAGCAGTAAGTATTCGATAGAATAATCCCGAACTGCCCTTTCCTCTAAGCCACACTTAATACATTCAGAGTTCATTCCCACACCTTTTTGATCACTCAGCCAATTATTAATTACGACAAATATTAAACACAGATTAATCTGCTGCCCCATGCAGGCTGCGCCGCCGCTTGCCACAAACGGTACATTTAAATCCCTGGCCAAACACTTGCTGAAGGATAATCAATAATCACTTCCGTTCAATTGATTTAGATACGATATTTGCATAAAGGTTTCATCTCTGGTTCATTCTCTCACTCTCTCTCTCTCTATGTCTCTGTCTCTCTTCCTTTTTGTTGTGCTTAAATTGTGTATGGGAATATTATACAAGACCGCAAAACGTGGCGGGTAGAGGCGGCAGGGCGAGGGCAGGTGAATCAATGAATTGCTTATTATCGCATTTCGGATTTGGGTTTTCATTTTGCTTTTGGTTTGGTCTGGCGAAATCCCTTTTTAATGTTAGCGGCAATCCCTTTTAATGCGCACAATTAATTCCGTTATGCTTTGTCGCCCTTTGACATGCCCGCTGCAGGACCTCCCCCTCCACACACACACACACGCCTGCTAGTGTGCGTGTGCGTGGGGGTGGTGGGGGGTATGTAACAATTTGCTAAAATATCGAAGGCTCTGAGCCCATAATACCAGGGAATCGCCAATTTAAATCCACGCATTGCATAATTATGGGGGCCGAGGCGGCTTTGGATTCATTCTGCTATTGGCGGCGAAAATTCACCCAATTTTCCATCCGCAAACGCAAAACGTAATTAAAATTATTTTAATTTACCAACACACACATGCACATGCACATATACACTGATACGCACTGATACACACACACACACACATGGCTGAAACATTGGAAATTCATTTTCATCTAAGCTTTTCGGCTCGTTGCCACGCATCGAAAAACCATCAACAAATTGTCAGGCTTTTCATTTATTTTCCCTTGATTTTATTTGCCAAAATTTGTTCGTGCTCATGTTTACACATGAATCCAACAATCCGACCCCACGCCACCACCCATAGATATTCCCCGCCGCCCCACTCCAGCAGCCTATCAAAAGATTCCATTGCGGCTATAATGTGTGACCAGCCAAAGAGTTTGTTGCTTGGGCCAACAAATGCCATCGCGGTTTATCAGGGTTCATCAGGGTGCGTGCGCATGCAGAGATTAATGAATTAAGGCTTTACGCTGCAGATCGAAATTAGTTTTAAATTTGGAAGAAATTATTCGACGGAAAAGGGAAGGAGCTTTGGATTTCATTTCAGTACCGATTCATAACCGATTCAGGTCTGTTTTATAGCGCCATAACCGATTCATAGCGCTGTAGCTAAAACTAAATTTAATTTAAAATCAAAATCAAACAAAATCAAAGAAAGAACTCAATCAATTGGCTTTGCCTAAATCAAATTAAATTTCGTCTTTACTCTCATATTTCTATAACTCTCCAAGTATTTTCCGTATAATTCTAAAAATAGCAAAAACCTTTAATAAAAAATAACAGTAGCCAGATGTAGCTATAAGTGCGAGTAATTCCAGAACTCAAATGTAGCTGCCTGCCCCGGGGCAAAGCTGGCTCCTAATGCCGGCTCAAATTTCATTGGCTTGCCCCTTGCCTGGCGCCACAATCACTTACAAGCTGCCTCTCTAGCATCCACATTCGCATTCACCCCATCATCAGCGTCATCTTCATATCCGTCGTCATATCCATTTCACATGTGGATCTCCCCCTTCCCCTTGCCATTCAGATTTCAGAATCAGAATCAGATTCCGATTCCGATTCCTCTTTCGATTCGGTTTCAGACAGGCGCTGACCAATGCAAACAATTGGCGCTGGTTAGCGTCCCGTGGCTGGGGCTGGGGCTGGTGCTGGCACTAGGGCTCTCTGAGTATTTGATTAAGTGCCAGTTGAAAATTGAATGATTGTAACCCGATATGCGGCCCAGGCTACGATACGTCGGTTGCCGCTCCCTCCCTTTCTGTGTCTCTGCCACTGTCTCGTGTCTGTGGATCTGTGTCCCGTTTTGGAGTGGCCCCATGCAGCCCATGCAGCCCCGTGATGGGCGCTGACAACGTTCGTGGCGTCGTATAATTGCCAGTCATGTTCCGGCGCCTTTGGGTATGCAACAGTTATCTTCGAGCGCAACTCCAGAACGCTTGGTTTTTTTTTTGTGCGAGGCACAGCAAATAGTTGAAAGGGTATGATGGGCAGAAGGTAGAAAATGTTCGAAGATTCAAAAATGATACGATTTCGCGTAGAAGAATTTTTGGGGTATTTTTTTTTTTGTTTTCTTTTTCTCTTTTAATTTTAACAATCGAAAAAAGTCTGTGGCATACACAAATTAAAAGCTAAGAGAGGCATATGTTTAGTTGATCCATAGATGATGATATATTCAAACTATTTGCGTAAAATCTTTATAAACGGAACCTTTAAAGGATACCCTTTAGTCGTCAGATCTGCCATAGCTTTTCCTTCGTGTTCCTTGTTTTATTTTCTCTCTCTCTGCCTGACCAATCGATGCGACAAGGGGCAAACGATGAATGCGTGGCATTTAAAACAATATAAATGTCCAGGATGTCCAGAACGAAGACGATGACGACGCTGCTTGGCTGGCTGGCTGCTTGCTATCCAGCCTGTGTGTGCCATTGCTGTGTCTGTGCAACAAGAAGGAGTTTTGCCGCGTGGGCGGGGGGCATGACCACCAATTAACGCAAGGCGATGCCTCCTTCCGCTGGCAACATAATGTGCGCACACACGTCTGCCTCGCCTCGCCTCTGCTGCTGCCACTCCCTGCCGCGCTGTCCGTCCGACTGTCTGTCTGTCTGTCTCTGTGTGGGTGGGTGCATTGCGGTTGTTGCACGTATGTCTATGGTGCAGACGGTGTGCGGTGCATTGTGTGTTTTCACAAGAGAATGCAATTTAAATTGCATTAAAATTGATTGAATTCATGGAACGCATTTCGCCTGCCGCCTGCCTGCCAGCCTGGCTTGGGCCCGCCTGCCCTGCCCTGCTGGCTGGCCGCTGACTACATGCCAGGCATCCTGTCAATGCAAGGATGCGTTCGGCGTAGCTGGGTGTTGTGTGTGTGTGTGCGTGTGCATCCTGTGTTGTTTCTGTGCGCCGTTAAGTGGGCGTTCTGCTTTAAAAACTTGTTTATACACACGGAAGACGTCTCAGCATTTCATTTAAACTGCACCAAAAGGCCATGCCATGGCAGGGAAAATCCCATGGTTAAAGCAATCTGCCAGCCAATTGGTTGATTGAGATTTATTTTCATTTAAGTTTTAGTTTGCGTGCAGGAGAGGAGCCAAAATAAGTTGGCGGAGGGGAAGGTACATCAACATGTTTGAGCATGTTTGAGCATGCACAAATCTGCTTTGCTTGCGATCAGACTCAGTTGTTCGTTCGAGCACGCAACACGAAACATTTCGAACATGTTCGTAGCCAGCATTTGCGTCGTTTGCCGGCTCGGTTCGATCTCACGTTCGAGCTGCATCGTGTGTGACGATCGGGCTTCCGCTTGGGCTTCAGCTTGGAAGTGCTTCGGGCGAAACCAACAACAAAGCTCGGTTTGAGTGCTGCTTGCCCGTTCGCTTCGAGCCTGCACTCATTGGAGTTGTTCTCTCCAGCAATTTCGATGCCGCTGCTCTCTCTCTCTCTATCACTATAACTGTTGCTGCCCTTAATATGTGTGTGTGTTTGTGTGTTTCTCTCCTTCTGGGCACTTGTCCATCACAAATTCCATTAGCGGCTGGGCTGGCTGACTGGTTAAAGCGAGAGGTGCGCGTTCGCTGTCTGGTCATAATTTGTATGAGTGTGTGCGTGTGTGTGTGTGTGGCACATAATTACACAATTATAGCAATCTGCTTAACACGAACAGGCAACCAGCCATCCACACCCCCACCTGACAAGAAGCATACAAAAAGCTATACAATATTTATTTTCCCACGATGCTTCAATGGGTTAACTGCTTTCGTTTCGGTTTTTGTTTTTTTGTGTGTGTGTGTGTGTGGCTTTTAATAAATGCATGTCATGCACACAGCAGGGGGGTTGGTGCAGGTGCAGCAACAGCTCGTTGACCGCAGCACTCAACAAAAGGTAGCAAAGAGGGCGGTGGGCTGGCGGAGTGGGGCTGATGTTGCACTTGCAACATAAATATAAACGATGCTGGCATAAATGTGCGCTATTTTTAGTCTCTGATTAAACAAAGGCCGCCAATTAATTTGCCAGGCGATGCATTGAGAGGCGATTATAGAGATACGACGAGAACAGCAGAGAGAGCGAGGGAGAGAGAGAGAGTGCAGGAAAGAGAGAGTGAAAAAGAGAGAGCTATAAGCATATGGCAGTTGTTGTTGGCTCTTTTTTTTTTTTAATGTTTGTGTTGCAACAATTAATGCGCATTAATGAATTATTAATTTTCGCAGTGGCGCCCCGCCACTGCCCAAAAGTATGCAATTAAATTCTATTTGTTAATTTATGGCCATTTTCCCTCAACCATTCGAGCGGCGCGGGTAATATGCATTGATTATGCAAATGGAATTGGTCCACCACGGGGCATTGGCAGGGGCAGGGACAGGGACAGGGACAGGGACAGGGGCAGGACGGGATGAGCAGTGTTGTTCGATTTTAATCATCCTCTGATTTCACTCCTTTATATATTTTTTGTATCTTTATCTCTCGCTCTGTCTGGCTGTGCTTTATCTCTGTTATATAATTCATGATCCTTTTTTCCAAATTGTTAATGTTTAATTGCATTTTTGATCTTGGGGGCCTTGGGTGCACGCGTACGCCCGCCCAAACCGTTTGAGGCGTCGCCTCACTTCAGGAATGTCGCACTTAATTTATTATAATTAGAGTTAATCTTACGTTTAATTACATTTAATTGCCGCTTGCAACACAGAGCGAGAGAACGAGAGAGAGAGAGAGACACAGCACACACAGCTGGAAGCTACTACAAGGTGATTTAATGTAATGAATAAACAGTCAGGCAGACAAGGAAAGAGAGAGAGAGAGAGAAAGACAGAGACGAAGACAGACGAACGGACACGGGCCTGACTGGGGGCCTGGGGAGGGGCGCCACAATTTAGCAAAAGGTGACAGATGTGTGCGGGGGTGGGGGTGTGAACACGAGCGATGCGACAGATAAGATAAGAGATTGTAAATGTTATCGATTACTCCTCAAGGGGGCAGGGCCTCAGGACTCGGAAGTCCAGGAGCAAAATGAAAGGCCCAAAGGCCACCATTAAGCTGCCGCCCCAACAGGCGTAATGAAATCAAGTGGCAGGATACTGGGAGAACCAGAGATAATGAGAGGGCAAACGAAATCAGCAAAAAGGATAATCAAAGTGTAAAATATCTGCAGGCTAAAACTGTTAAAAAAAAAAAAAACAACACAAATTAATGTAAATAGAATGGGCCATCGAATCCAACTCCCGAGACGACTTTTCTATTAATTTCTATTAAAGTTTAAGAGAGCAAACTACGCGTAAACTATGGCAAGGAGCTACGACGCCATATGGCCTCCAAGAAAAATCACAAATCATAATTATACATAATTCATATGTTTTTGAATCGCACATTTCAATATTTATCACAATTGATTTAGCCCGAAAATTGATTTAGTGCCGCTAAACACATTTTTCATATGGGAAATTGATTGATATTTAAATTCGATTTAATTAGAAATCATACGAGTATTGTGCACAGCTTATGAAAACAATTAAGCTTCAATTGATGCAGATTTATGTTGTTGTTTATAATTCGAAATGTTACGCCCATTCATTTGATGGTCTGTGCAGCTCTGCGACTCCTGGCAGCTTATCGCTGAGGCCAGGTCTCTCTCTCACTCGCCCTCGCCCTGTTTGCACCTTGGCAAATCTTTGCTTTTAGCTTTTAACGCCATTTTTATAATCTTTTTCAAGTTGCAAAACTTTTACTGGTGCGGGGAGTGTGGGGCAGGCAGCTTCTAAGATTTTTCGACCACACTCGAAAGGGCAACATCGATAGGTTTTCGTTGTAGTTTTGTCGCTGGGGCCATCCTTCTTGGCTGTGTCCCCCCCCTACCACAGTTTCTCCTTTGTTTCTCTATAGTTTCAGCTGTTCTCGCTCCTCTTTTCTCTGTCCACTGCTCGGCTCTGCTCTGCTCGTTGCATTTTCGCTATAGCTGTATTCTGGCTGCCTTTCTTGTTGTCGCCACGGCCACGGACGGGAAGTGTCCATTAAACTTAACCATTCCAGAGACATGGCTGCGCTCTGGCTCCCAATGCCAGCACCTCCACTTGCTCTAGGTCTCCTCCTGCTGCTGCTTCTGCTTCTCTTCTGGTGCAAGTTTTTTGGCCAAGTGCTGCTGCTGCTGCTGCTTCTGGTGCTAAAACATCTGTATGGTGTTCGCCGTGGCGTGTCCGGATGGCCAGGTGGCAGGATGGCTGACTGGCTGCCTGGCTGCCCCTTCGAGATACATGTGTATCTATGTATGTCCGTAATTCACATGCTCACAATTTGAAATTGTAAATTTTGTGTCTTGTTAGTGTTTTAGCCAACAGACACACAAAAAAAGAAGGAGGAAGAGATAGAGCGAAAAAGGAGGAGAGCGAACGAGAGAAACGTGAAGCGAAATAAAATAACGAACAAAAATCAACAAACATAAGGTAAAAGTGATGCCCCCTCCCAGCTTTCCCCACTGCTTTCTCCACTGCTTTTCCTGCCCCCTCCACCCTCCTGCTTTCTCCACTGCTTTCTGCCGCTCTGTTGCTTCTGTATATCTCTGTGTTGTTTTCATTGTTTGCTCAACAAAACTGTTACTTGTTTTTTCAGGCGCTGCCATTTTTGCTTATTTTAGACCACAAACATACCCACACACACACACACACACACACACACACACACAGATTCACGGAAAACTATGTACATTTGTGTAGCCAAAAGGTAGCATAAGAATAATGTGGCATAGATAGCTTTTTCTTCCCTTCCACCAAAGACGCCGCTCAAGACAATGTCTCGAGACTTCTCCGTTTCCAGCTCCATCTCCATTTCCATTTCCGACTCCGACTCACCGTTGCACGGCAAAATTTATGCCCACTGTATTTGTTTATACAAATTTAATGAATACACATAGTGGAGGAGTGCAGAGGAGTGTAGAGTGGAAAGGATACAGCACAGGATACGTGGGGCATCCACATTACATATGTCTGTGTATGTATGTCCCCCCGTCCGCCGGATGCTTAGGCATCGTCTCCTCCGTACGCGTTTTGCATATGCGGAAGGAGATGCTCTCTCTGTCTGCAGGGCATTTCTCCCGCTCCCACTCTAAAATGTTGAAAGAAAAGTCTGCCGTCGGCCAGTTCCAGGAAATATATTTCACGTTTCTCATAGAATAATCTCTCCTTCTCTCTCTCTCTCTCTCTCTCTCTTTCTCTCTCTCACTGTCTATCTGTCTGTCTGTCTGCTGTGTGTCTTGGGTTTTCGGTGAAAAATTCCTTATTGTTTTTTCTACTTAATAGTTTTTCCATATGCGCATATTTAAGATAATGCTTTCCTTCGAATGATATGTCGGGGCCATTCTGTTGATTTTTCTAAGAAATTCCAGCACAATTTTATTGAACTCTAACTCGGCATCTTGAGGGCAAATGCCCTTTAAAAAAGGTGCCATAGAGAGTATGCCCTCTACCGTTAAAAATATTCAAATATCAAAGAAATCTGAAGCTTTCACAGTTTTCAAAATAGAAACTAAAAGCAGCAGCATAAAGCATTATCTTATCTACCAAACTGCCAAATCTGATTGCGATTTGAATATTATTTTGGCCAGAATTAACAAAATAAAATGTCGTTGGGCTGTTCGAACACCTGGCTCATGAACCCTACTACGAATGCTGGCAGCCAAGCGCTACCACTTCTGTCTTGCAGCTAATCACAATTTATAGCCATAATTCTGTAACAATCTTCTTTAAAATCCACGCCACAGAAAATCCTTGAGGAAAATGGATTCACTTGGAATTTACAGAAACAGCAACATCTCAACTGCCTGGCGGCAATGTCAAAGTATTTTTTTAATTTTCCAAACACGTTTTTCTGTGAGCTAAGAGGAAAACCCCAACCAAAAAATAAGTAAAGTAAAATGGCAAAAATAAAGAAAAAAGTATAAACAAAAAATAAAAATAGGAGAGAAGTAAACACACAAAAAAATTGTCCAAAAAAGTCGTGGAAAAAACTAAGGAACTAAGAAAAAAAAAAAAAAACGAAGAGAAAAATAGTACAACAATTTGTTGCAAAGTACTCGTAGTGGTGTTGCAGTTTGTTTATGTTAAATGCGCGCGACATGTGTGTGTGTGTGTGTGTGCAGCAGTGTTTCTATGTGTGTGTGTGTGTGTGACTACTTTTGCTTGGCTTAAACGCGTGTGTCCTTGTGGCCGCTCGTCACAGTTGTTGTTGTTAATTTTTGTTGTCACTTTAAGCAAAGAACACAAAGGCAATAAAACAAACAGAGAGGGAGAGAGAGAGAGAGATGTCTAGAAAGAGACAGAGAGGATGAAGGACAGATAGATGTAGAGCAGGAGAGAGAGAAAGAGCTACAGATAGACAGGCTACAGTTTCTCTCTGCCAAAAGGAGAGACGAAAAACTTTGCGTTTTGCTTAAGTGACGACGTGCGACAAGCGACCAACAAAAAAAAAAAGAAACCACACCAGCCCCCTCCCCTAAAACTTGCCCCTGCCGTTCTCTCCACCCCCTTTCAATGCCTGCCTGGACTTTTAATATTTAAGCAAAACAACAACAAAAAAGAAAAGGAAACCCAGCGAATGGAGAAGGAGTCCAAAACGTCTGCCTGCCACCAGCTTTTCCACGCCTCACTGGCTGCTAACAGCCGCAGCATACACACACACACACACACACACATAGACAGAGAGAGAGAGTGAGAGAGATGGATACATGTGTTGAAAGTTTTTTGTGTTGCAAGGACTCTTGGTTACACCTCTGCGGCGGCTGCCTGCCTCCTGAATCTGGATTGCAACAAGGAGTGTTGCCACGGCCACTGCCACTGCCGTTTCCTTTTTAGTTTTTAGTTTTCCCTCTTTCCTTTTTCTTTTCTTTTTTTTTTTTTGGTTTGTTGCAAGTTGTTCGGGTAAACTTGCCACTTGGCCAAAAGGCAAAGAAGAGTTTCGTCCCCTTGCTGCTGCTGCTGCTGCTGCTCCCACCGGAATGTATCTCAATGTGTGGTAAAATAAATTTACAGCTTGACCAGAAAGGAAGATGAACCACACAGAAGAGAGGGAGTGGGAGAAAGAACCGCACAACGAATGGTAGATGCACTTTCTTGTAACCAAAAACTTACAGTGTTCAGTTTGGTCAAAAATGTTGTAAGGGTTTAGATGTATCCCAAAGGATTATTTCTTTTTTTAAACATAATAAAATTTGTTTCACATTTTGTTTTCCCAATATTTCAGGCAAATGTAAGTTAAAAATTATTTTTTTGGCAGCACTTGTGGAATATTTATTCAATAATAATAGAATATGTACTTTTGTATATCTGCTAGTATTTTTATATTTTAAATGGATTTCTTCTTATCTTTTGTTGATCAGAGATTTATTGATAAATCTGAAAGCGTTCTGGGTTATAAAAACGTTTTTTTCGTCATTTATTTATATATTTTTTTACTTAATTAAAATTTTGCATTTTTGTATTTACATTTTGCTGTTGTTTATTTCTATCTATTTATTTTATTATTTTATTTTATTATTTTAAATCAATTTGTAGTTGTAGTTTGTAGTTTTTGTAAGTGGACAAACCTCTTGACGAAGTTTTACATTAACAAGAAAACCTTTTCTTTTGCAGACATCCAAAACATCATCTTTTCGGCTACACAAATCACGAGTATCTACCAAAATAAAGAACCCTCGACAGCGGTAAGAAAATGTATTAAAATTCTTTGTTAAAATCGTTTCAAATTTTATTTCGGATTTTCTTCAACTTAAACTTTTCTTTGACTTCCCTTCACCCCTCTGCTACGCTGCTCTGATAGATATTGTATCTTCAATATTTGTGTGTGCGTGTGTGTGTATCAGTTTTAATAATTAAATGATAACTTTTTAGCTTTCTTTTGCCTGCTTTGAGTCCTTTGAGGACTGTGTCCTTGTGGTCAGTGCTCTACTGTGTTCGGCTTTGTGTGGCTCTTGAGTTTTGATTAATTAATGAAACACCGAAACACCGTTGCGCTGCACAAGGAAAGGGTTCAAAGGGCACCATACCATACCACCCACCACCTTGAGGGTTGAATAATTGTTGGGGATTTTCCTTATGCGATTGAAGGTGGGGGCTTTCCCCATCCAACCATCCAGCCATCCATCCATCCATCCATCCAATCCATTCATTAGCACTCCATCAAAATGACCTAATCCCGCGCACTCGATGGAGTCGCTGGCTTCGATTTAATTGAGTGTTTGATTTAATTATAGACCATTTAAATGGTGCATGCCGCTGCTGCTGCCGCTGCCGCATGCCACTGCCGCTGCTGTCGCTGATGCATCATTAAGCATTGATTACGCAAGCTGATTAATTAGTTGCCTCTTGCCACACACACGCACACAGATACACAGATAAATGCTTATAGACAATCCATTTATGACATGCAAATCCAAAAGTGCGTTTCAATAATTATGTAATTGCTGTGTGCCTCATCACGTTGCATGCTAATTGTGGGGCGTGGCGTGGCATTTGAGTGAGAGTTTCGGGCGAGCATTTTGCACTGGCATTTAATCCGTAACTTAACTTTTAATGACAGTTTCAGCTCAGCAACAGCAACAGCAACATAAACTTTCCACGCAACAGACAGACAGACAGGCAGACAGACAGACAGTCAATCAGTCCATGAGTCCCGTCTGTGCTTCAGTCTCGTCTCCCCTTCAGTCCCACAATCCCTTCAGTCACGCTGGCGGCAGCCGCAAACCGCCGTCTCATGATTTAAATTTGAAGGCAACTTTTTTGCCTTATGTCGCCCACTCGGACAGGACCCCCCCCCACGCACACATATACACATGCACATTCACATACACATTAATGTAAAAGCTATAAAGTCATGTGCAACAGCATTGCCACTTCCTGGCGGCACCAGTGTGGCAGTGGCAGTGGCAGGATCAGCAGCCGGAGAAGGAGCGACTGGCCGAGGGAGGGTGGATGGGAGCTCTTTTGGCTGCTATTTGGTCACTGCACTTAGTGCACTTCCTATACTCGCATTTCTGGGGTTTTTCGACAGCCCAGCAGAAGAGGTTTTCAGAGGGGAAAGAAGGCGGGCAGAAGGAGGTCAAAGTGGGTGGTAGGGAGGAGGCAAAGGCAAAGGTTGGCGGAGACGGCCGGGTAGGAGTCAGTGGCAGGGAAGGTCGGAAGATTGAGTCGCCAGTGGGTGAAGGATTCTGTGCTCAGTCCTCTGGCTGGCCCTCTCGTGTGTTTGCTGCTCATCCTTCTGCTGCTGCTGCTGCTCCTCCTGCTGCTCTTCTTTCTACTCCCCCTCCTGCTGCTGCTGCTCCTCCTTCCTCGAGGGCTTCCTCTTGCGCCTGATGAAATGCCATGCTTAGCGGTTGAGCGTTGAGATTTTCCCAGCAGCAGCAGCCAAGCGGCAGCAGCAGCAGTAGCAGGAGACGAAGGCTCCGAACATTGGCGTCAGTCCATGTCACAAACCAAAAAGTGCATACGTATGTGTGTGTATGCGTGTGTGTGTGACACACTGTGTGATGTGTGGCTGTGTGTGTGTTGGAATTTGTGCAGTTTTAGTTAATGTTTTTAGACCGTAGCGCAATTTTCGGTCCAAAAGAATGCCGTGTGTCGGAAATACTTTTGATGACACCAACCCCCCGCCCCCCTCACTCGTAACATTTTATATATGTGTGACAGAGAGAGGCATAAAGAGAGAGAGAGGGGGGAGATGTGTGTGTTTTGAAAATGGTTTACTGGCATTGGATTTTGTGCCATTAGAGTGTGGCCAAGCGCATAAATGAAATTTGATAAGATTAGGCCCCCCCCCCCTCGCCGCACCACAGCACTTGCAATTGTTGCAAGCAGCACCACTGCACACACACACACACGCCACTTGCCCCCCAGTGTGGCAAGGAGCAGCTTCTTATCTTTGCTCGTAAAAGCTTTTCCTTTGAGTGCAATATAAGAGTGAAACCGTTGCGATATTTGAAAATAAAACCACAATAGAAGCCACAGGCAAAATATACTTTTATGCTGCGTTCCACAAAGAGAGGCGCATGTCCACACGCATTCGATATCGAAGTTACGCTGAGAGAACTGAGAGAGAGCGAGCGAACACTAAAGGGAGAGCGAAGTGCTTCGGGTTTCGTGTAATTTTACGCGCGCCTCTGCCATTGTAGTAGCGTTTTCCACACACTGTTTTGCCTTACTGTAAATGGGGGCTGCGAGGGGGATTTGGTGGCAGTTAGCAGTGCTGGCAAAGGGTGGGTCAGTTAGAGGGGGGGCGGTGACTGGATAAATGGGTGAAATGGTGGCGTAGGTTAAGTTGTAGCATTTGCCATGCATTTTTTTTTTTGGGCATGCAAAAATCTTATTAATGAATGACTCCCTTGGCCACCCTCCCCGCCCCAAGAAACAACCGAAAAGTGGGAGGGGCAGGTAGATGTTTGTGTGTGAATGTTGTAAGATGAAGTGACCGGAAAATTGGGCACCTGCAGCAGTTGCAGTTGCCTCAAGTTTGAATCTCTCAATCAAATCTGAACAGAAAAGTTACTCAAATCTGCAGACATTTTGGTGCTCGATTTTTGGCTAGAAATGCGACTAAATTGATGGTTCTTCTTGATGGCTATATCGATGTTGCAAGTGCAACATGCAACATGCAACATTATGTGTGTCTTGACTTCTACTTTTGGTCGGCGATGCTGCAACTGTGCCGAGGCGGTGCACCGCGCGGTATGCGTGTTTTTTTTTTAAGCAGTGATGCATGCATAAGAGAGAGCGCGAGAGAGAGTGCTCTGAAATGGGTTCCATTAAGAATGCGTGGTGGAACGTGTTTTTGGTTTGTAAGAGAAAATCGTAGTTCGGAATCGGTTGATGGGGAATATTGGGAGTGTGAGGGGTGTTGAGGTAGGCCAGAGAAGGAGGAGTGTCACGAGTTGCGAGGGTTCGGGACTTTTATTATAATATTGGGCACTTTTCGTTGGGTTCATTTTACATGGATTAGGCATTGATCAAAGTGAAAAATATTCTTAGAATTAATTGTAAATTACAAAAAAAAAGTATGGCTGTTAAAATATGATATATGAAATTAAACAAAAAAAATAAAAAAGGGAATTAAAAAAACAGAAATCTAAGAAATTTGATGAATTTCTATCCAATTCAATGGCAAGCATACAAATTTAATAATCTTAAATTAATGAAACGAATAATTTAGATTTGATTTTATTTTAATTTTAATTTAAACAAAAATAATCTAGAGTTTCTTTTTTTCGTTTTGAATCCTCCGCTGATAATACGTAGAGAACTAACAGCGTACCCATAATTGTATTTGGAAGCACAATAATTTATATATTTATTATAAATATATTTATTATATATTTATTACATTATTTATTCTTTATAAAATAAATTGTATTCCTTCAAAATGTGCCCCACACTTTCTCATCTTATACGAGTTGTTCCCTTTCCGTGGCATCTTCTGCGTGAGAAACATTTTCATTCAAGTTCAAGTCGAAGCTTATATTCCACCCATCCAAATAGAATCCACACACAGACACACACAGACGCAGACACGTTCTACGCACGCACTCACTCTCTTTGGCTTGCTCTCTTTTCGGTCAAGCCTCCGCTGTCTGATTCTCTTTCGGCTCTACGCTTTTCGATACCGAAAGTCTCGTAGCGCCGCGTTGGCCCACTTACAAGACAAGCCCACGGACAGCAGGCAGCAGGCAAGCCGCTCGTGGACTCGTGGATGCCGTCGTGCTTTTCGATAATGCGCGAACCGAATGGCGGTGGGGATGATGATGGGGGGGAGCTGCTACTGGTACTGGCACACGAAGCCTGGCCTGCAGCCTCGGCAGTGGAGTCGTGTGGAGCCAGAATCGAATCAAAGCCACGAATGAATGACTGGCGCTTTAGTACTGAAAAGGTCGTGGATTTGTGTAGTTCTCGTGTGCTCCTCCGCCGTACGTAGTGTGCCCCGTCCGTCGTCGTCGTCGAGTCACCGTCGTCGAGTCGTCGTTGTTGTCGTCGTTGTCGTCGTCGCGTGTGGTGTCGTGCAGCAGCAGCAGCAGCAGTAGCCGTCACCGCCGCTGCAGCAGCATCGCCGTCCGCCGTAATTTACAAAAGAAAAAAGGAAAAACCGGAATGAATAGCAAGGAAAACAAGTGTTGAATATATAAATGTATATAGTCCATATATAAAACAAATAAAGAAGAGCAGTGCCATCCTTCAATCGGTAATTGTTGAATGTTTGACCCAGTGATACGTACCCCAAAAAGTGTTGCACGTGTGGCAGGAACCAGAGACTCTCCTCCACCGTCGAGTGCTGTGTGTTGTTATGCAAATCGCGTACGTCGTTTGAGGCGGCAGCAGCGGCAACAAATAACTGGGCTACAGCACTGAGAGAGTGAGAGATAGAAGGCGTAGAAGTGGGTGTGTGAGTGAGTGTATGAGTGCTGCTGCTTGAGTGTTGTGTCTGCCTGTGTGTGTGCGTGTGTGTGTGCACGCGTACGCGCCCACAATGCATAAATCAAAAATACACATTATTGAGTCATAAATAAAGTTCCACGAGACGAAAAGCAACGCTGCCGCCGCCAGCACCGCCACCGTCGCTCTCCCTTCGCTTTTGCTGCTCTGTTCCTTCGACTTCGACTTCGCCTTCGCTCTGCTACTTTAAATAAAGCCCAAGGCTGTGTGGGTTACAGCCCACACACTCACACCACACATACCAAAATTTATGCCTTCTCGCACTCTGGCCATATTTTTTGCTCAATTGCTTTCGCAGCGCTATTGATCCTGAGATCAGGAGAAGGAGCAGCCAGCCAGCCAGCCAGTCAGTCTGAGACTCTCCCCTGATATGATGTGTGCCTCGTTGCCGCCGTTTGCTGCATAAAACTTGCTCAATTTCTTACACGCCCTCAAAAACAACAATAAGAACCAGCAGCAGCAACAGCAGCAGCCAGTTGCCTGCTCTCCATAGAACCCCTTCGGGGTCTGCTGCTTTTATTACAGAGGCCGTAAAAAAAACGCCAAAAAGTGGAGCGCCACACACACACACAAAAAAAAAGGATACAATAAGGCAACTTTTTTGTTGGGTAAGTGCAAGCACAGGATATACATGACACACACATCCTCCTAAAGCGTGTTTAGGTATGGCGGCGGCCATAGGTGTAACGCATAAGCCATAAGCACCGCAGTACCTATAAAAAGGTAAAGCAATCTATATGACATTACTCTGGGGCTGAATTTTCGGTGAATGTCATGAATAAAGATCTCAAATGCATTCAGTGTTCGAACGGGAGATTGACAGATTGCCAAGGGATTTTGGGAGCTGGGAAATATGACCAGTCGGTGCTATGTGGAGTCAGGACTTGGAGTGCAGGTTTATGTAAATCTTTGATGCAAAGATTATATTTTTTAGAAAACTCCTAATGCTTTCCATTTCTTCAAAATGCATAGGAAATTTCGGGTACCATTTTTGGAGCATGGCTCTGCAGTATTAACAGGCAATTAAAAGTTCTATTGGAATTTATCTTATAACTATTTGCACCTTTTTGGATACTCCCCTGAACTTCCTTTTCTGAACGAATTCTGGATAATATTTTATTCACACATTTTTGTGAATTTTGTAAGCTGAAAGCTGACTTAGAAGTTTTATAGGAAAGTTGAAATTTAATCCTCAATTGATGACTTAAAATAATTAGAAACTTATTTTGATATCAAAACAAAAAGGATTTTCGAGGGTTTAGCAAAAGCAACGAGCGCAATTAAATTAATAAAAATATTGGGTATTTTTCAACAAGTAGAGCTGTTAGCTATGGTTACCCTGAAAAACAACAAAATAATATTAGTCGTATGCCGAAAGCAAACTTAAATGGAATACTTTTGGGATTTATGCACTGTTTTCATGGATTATTTTATTAGAGAAACAAAGGGAAAGACATTTACATAGAAGAGAGATGGAGAGGAAATAAATAATGGATAGAAATATGGATAAAACGTGGCAGTAAAAATATATTTAAATTCCTAAAAAAATTTAAATTTACTAACGCTGAATTGTAAATTATGCCTGTGTAAATATTCTAAATCTATGAAGGTCTATAGGAAATTGCGATAGCCAAGAAATATTAGGTTGAGAACGTTCAAATAAACATCTGTCCTCCAAGGCACAATTTTTACTCAAAAAAACGCAGAAAAGTATGCTATATATTCGTCTAAAATTTAGACAAAAATTTTACTGGCTACCTTGCTGCCTGGCTGACCAGCTGTATTTTTTTAAATCCCTTTCGCTCCATTAAATGCCCGCTACATCAATTAGTTACAAAGTGAATATCATACCCGTACGTGCACATGTATTAGTTTGAACATTCAAAATAAAAATAAAAATAAAAAACTATAATCCGCCACTGAAAATCGGATCATAAAAATTGAAACCACTTTTTAATGCCACAAACAAAATAAAAAGTGTGTCACACATGGATAGGGATGCGGGGCTCCATGCTCCACTTTTGGGATATTCGTCAGTCTTTTGATCATTTTGAAAACTGAAAACAGTAATCGTCTAAACTGGCGAGTCGGTTAGTCGTTGATTTGTTCTGTGTGTCTGTTTTGGGTTTGAAAGCCGAGCCCAAGCCAAAGCCAAAGCCAAAAGCCCATGGGAAAAATCATATTAAAACGCTGTCGTCTGTGGCATAACCTAGTTTTTATTTGGTGTGCTGGTGTGTGTGTGCGGCAAACAAACTCTCTGTCTTTCCCTTCTCATGTGTCTGCCTGCGTCGCTGTTTCTCTCTGCCGCTGTGCCCCCGCCTTTGGTTTCCCTCCACTGCCAGTGCTTGTGTCTGCCTGCCTGCCTCCTGCTGCCTCACAGTCTCTGCCACTGAGTGCTCGCTTTCAGACGTAGTACGACGACGAGTATTGTTGCCATTTCACTTTTGCTGAGCACGTCGTAGCGCTGCGTATTTGCTGGCATTGCTGCAGGCGCTTGCCAAATGCGCTTTGTTGCCACCATTGTCAACATGCAGCAAGAGCAGCCAGAGGAGCAGCTAGAGCAGCAGCAGCAGCAGCAGCTGAAGGAGACACAGCAGCCAGAGGAGCAGCAGCAGCTGCAGGAAGGAGCACAATTTTTGCATTTTTCGGCTCTGTCAGCGCAAAACGTGTCCTGGCAGCTGGCCAGAGAGTACTGGCGGGATTCTTAGCTCTATCTGATTTTTGTGCAGCGCCTTAAATTATTAAAATTCTGAAGCATAAATCAAGCGACCTGGTCACAGCGTACAACCTGGCGTATGCGCAACTTTAATAGCAAAAAAAATATAAAATAAAATGAGGGACAGCAGCAGCTGTAAAAGTTTTTACTCCCTCTCTCTCCCTCTTTCTCTCTCTCTCTGTCTCTATATATATTTTTGGGAGAAAGTTTAATGCAGCATGTAAATATTGTCATGACACACCCGAAAAACTTTCATTGGCGACGCTGCCCCTGCCCTGTGCTGTTGACGGCAACTCAAAAGGATATATGTGTGTGTGTGTGTGTGTGTGTGTGCAGGGCAGAGATTTATGAGAGGACAATGCGTCGTCTCGTCCTCACATCAAAGTCAGCGAGGGAGAAAGTTTTAAAATTAATTTGAATAGTTTATAAGTCACAAGAGGAGAGAGGGAGAGCAGAGACGCAGCCAAAGAGAGCGAGAGAATTAATCCTCGAAACTATTCGCACTCTTTGAAGATGCGAAAAATGCTCGAATATCATTTAACAGAATGGATAAAAAGTGGCAGCAAAGGCAAACAGAAATCAAAGGCAACAGCAACAGCAAAAGACAGCAAAAGATTGGCGTATAAATAAAGCTAAATAATCCATCAAGTGGCATTAACTTGAAACAATAAATTTAACACACATACAGCCCTCCCCTCCCTCTGTAGATCTGCCCGCCATAGATTGCCCCTTTGGATTTTGCAGGCCGGAAAACAGAGCACAAACAGAGGGAGCAGAGGCAGAGGCAGAAGCACTTGAAGTGCTTGACAACTAATCAGGTTTCAAATGCCTCACACAGATACTCGTAGAAACACACACACGCACAGAGAATCGAGTAGGAGCAGTAGTCGGCAGTGATTGCAGCGTAAAGGTAACAACAGTCAAGGGCGGGAAAGGGGCACAAGCTGTACAAATGTGGCTCCCCCCCACAATATCCCGCACTTGAAAGTGTTGGTAATCAAAGCTGCTTTGCGCTGCCTGCGCTTTGATTGTTTGAGCAATGAAGGAATCGAATCCGGTGTATCGGCATCGGAAAAGGGGAATATAAATCGGGAATGCGAAGCATAATGAGGTATCGGAAAGGGATAATAATCCTCATCGAAGAGAAAGGAAATGCAGAATAAGAAAATCGTCATCGGAAAAAGGGAATCGAAGTGAAGAATCGTCATGGCAAAAGGGGAAATACGAAATCGAACGAATAGAAACGATGAAAAGGAATGACGAATCCTCATCGAAGAAGCAGGAATCCGCATGGAAAAGAGTAATGAGTAGTAGGAAGGGGTTTGAAATGACGAATTCTCAGCGAAAGGTGAGAATCCGAATGGGAAATCGTATGGGGAAAGCGGGAAAATCCTTATTGAAATGTGGGAATCGAGCAATCGAAAAAGGAATGTCAAAAGTTTGTTTATTCTTTTGTTTTTCTGTATTCTGTTCGTTCATTCTTCATGCATTTGGTTTCAGTCTAGACATTTGGCTAATGTTTCGCCTCTTTTTCCCCCTTTCGACTGTCGTCCGTTGTGTTGTTCGGTTCGTGGGGGGGGGCGCAGAGATTGAATTTCGTTGTACAATAAAATTCTACGCTAGAATACAAATATTGGGTGTGTGTGGGAGTCCGGCAAATGGTTATAAATAATTGATACGCGTTGGCCAAAGAAATGCCAAAGAAATGCTCAACATTTGAATGGTTGACAAAAACAGTTTGACACTTGATTGTATGTGTGTTCGATTAAGGATTTGGGACTTTGGATTTGGGATTTGTGTGACAAGTGACCCATAGGCCTCATAGGGCAGAAGATACAAGTGGGTGTTGGTATATGTTTCCTGACATTTTTGATTGATATTTTTTGGGGTTTTAAAGATTAGTTTTTGTGATTTAATAAGCCAATAAAATGTGTACTTTAATTGTTGTAAGAAATAACTAAGGAAAGTCGCTTTAAATGTCTTCTTTGGCTTGGAAATGTTTCACATTTTGAAGGCCTTAGGAAGCTGTCTTTGTATGATTCATAAGTGTAAGTAAGTTATGACTTATGGCAGCTGTTAACACGAATAAGAACAAACTTATTTCTGTTGGTTTTTATCAATGCCAAATGCTTAGCTCTTGTGGCTTATTTAATTTTCTTGCATTTAAATAACTAGCCCAATCAAAAAGAAGACATGTATTTCCATTTTAATTTGATTTGTCTTGTCGCAATTTTCATTTAAATTTCAATCTTGCTGCATTTTATTCTAGCATTTGCGCCCCACCCCCACTTGTGTGTTGCCCTCGGAAAACCCTCGAAATAGAAAGGGATTTTTCTGTGCTTTCAGCCTTTTACTTAGCATTTCCGCATTTCCGAGACTTGCTGCGCTTCAATCAAAAAGAGGAACCTAATCCCACATTCACATTCGAGTGCTGCATTTCCTTTCCTTCTCTGGGACTCTCTTTTCTTGTTTGCCTCTTTAGCTCCGTCTCTGGCTTTTTATTTCTCTTTTGGGCGCTTCTTCGATTTCCCATTCATTTTCGCAAGCATTAAGTCGTCGTCCATTGCCTGCCTGCCTGCCTTCCTGCCTGCCTGACTCCAAATTAGCACAGAATTGTTTCGAAATGCCAGGCGATGCGTTAAGTCCGGCGCCAAATGCTAATCTCCGGATATCAGAGTCCAGCTATGCAGCCTCTACCTCTCTATCTCTCTCTGCAGAAACAGAGTCCCTGGCCTGGCCTGGACTGGACGGAACGGAGCGGAGAGGCTTTAGAAAATTAACTGGACTTTCGCCTGAAAAGGCTAATGTACTTTCAATGTTGACCCGCAGCAGCAGCAGCTGAAAAATAATGAAAACCCAGTGGAAATTCTGTAGAAAACGAAAATAAAAAAAAGCACAGAGGGCAAAGGTAGAATGAACGTGCAGCAGCCAAGCGAGAAGCAGCAGCAAATGAAGCCACCGCAGCAGCAGCAGCAGCAGCAGTGGGAAAATATGAACTCATTCAAGTTACTCTCGACCCAAATTGTGCAGCAGAACGGAGTCACCACCTGCCCCAGCAGGCGGAGGCACACAACCTTCAACAAAATGAAGAAATGCAACAGCATAAAAATAAGTGAAACCCCAAAACCGCAGAACAGCCAGCACCAAAAGCTTTTAACCTCGAAAATGATTTACTTTTCTCGCACTAACAGTACAGGGTATTAAGAATATATCAAGAGGTTGGTTAAGCTGCCAAAGAGGTTCATAAATTAAGTTACTTTTGAGGGGATTTTCAAGGAAAATCAAGACGCCAAAGCGGGAAAAACGTTGAGTAAAAGCTGGGAAATATTTAAAAATTGTGTTCTGGAATTAAATGTGGCATACATTTTATTATTCTTTATTCTTTAAATACTCAGAGATCTAAAGGAGTGACAGGAACAACTAGAGGGGCAACAGAATGTTATGGGAATTCTTTTGGGAAGGCTCCTAAGGGGTTCCTCTACGTTCTGGGGAGGCTTCTAAATAGTTCTTCCATGTTAACATAATTTCTGGCCAAAGATACGACTGATCCATTTATGCATGATGCATTTTCGAACCATTACATGACAGAAGGGCTCTTTTAATATCATTTAATATATTGCAAATATTTCTCTACACTTTTGCTGGCACTTCCCTTCTCTTTTGGTTTGAAAGATCTCTCGCTCTCTCGCCCTCTTTCTCTCTGTACCATCTTACTGTTTGCTCTCTGTCTCTGGAGTTGCTGCCATCAAAAGTAATTCCATCATATCGTAAAACGGGGGAACACTACTTAAAAGAGGTCTGTCTGCCTTGGAGCTGCTGCTGCTCTTCTCTTTTTGTTAGTTAGTTATGCAAAGTGTATTAAAAGCATCGTCTAGTCTCTGCTTCTCTCTCTCTCTCTCTTTCTGCTTTTCTCTGCTGTTTGCTCTTCTTTTCCCGTTTACCGCTTTGGCTCTACCGTTCTGTGTGCGCATAATAGCCACGTTGGAAATTAAATCAGCAAGCGACGGCCATGGGTAACTCTTAAAATAATAGCCATTCCTTAGCTTATGTTTTAAGTAAAATATGTACATTGTGTACCAGAGAGAGAGAGAGAGGCAGAGAGGGAGAGCAAACAAAAGAGAGAGAGAGAGAGAGTGCAGGAGGAACTTCATTGCTAACGTATTTCCGTTTCCGCTTGGCCTTCCAGCTGCTTGCTGCCTTTTGCTGAATTTTTTATTAACATTTCACCTTTACTGGCATATTATTTAGAAATCTCTCTCTCTCTCTGTTCGTACTTCTCTGTGGCACTCTTGTAGCTCTTGTTGCCACATTTCAGTTGCATATTTTAGTGGCCACTGGCCAGCCATGAGAGAAAGCCGCTTAAGTGAGCTTTTACTTAATTTTTGAACTGCAGTTTCGTACAAACAAGCGAGACTCGGGCACTATAATTTGTATCCTAAACCAGGCATTATCCTTGCCCATGTTTTGGGGGAATAATTCATGGGTTTTTGTTGCCACAGAAAATGAGAAATACTGCCATTTGATTGGCATTCGGGGGCAGCACCTGCTCCTTGGGCGGGCACCCATGATCTACATTCAATAATTATAATTAATAAAAGGAAGTCTCCTGCTTTCCCTATTGATTTATGGCTGTGTGCTCCCTCTCTCTCTCTCTCTCTCTCTATCGCTGCGTAAACTGCGGCACTTACGGTAATTGTTTATATGTACATATATCTATGCCCTGCACCAGCTAGGAGGAAGGATGGTTGTGGTGTGGCCCCTGATTAGCCCCCAAACACCTAATGGCAGGAGGAGGCAATATATTTCCCATAAATTTCATTATAATTTTAACTAAATTATTCATGCAAATTGATGATTGAGAAACAGAACGAATGAATGATTGAACGAATGACTGTCTCCTACGCTTGAGTTTGTGTGTCGTTGAAAGGGCGGGACTTGGCTTGATTGCTCTCTATATAGATTTCTGTCCCTATATGTTGTGAGTTTTGAAAGGATACCCATAGAAGGAAGGGTTGTTTTCTATGAAAAATACTTATGACTAAATTATGCGTACCAGAGAATAATTTTATTTCCGGCATACAAAAGGATCTATTTGCCACACATATCATTAAGGGATTTTAAATTCTTTCTGTTGTCACGAGCAAAAAAAATTGAAGAAGAAACACACAGAAAGAAGCAAACAAATGCAAAAAAAAGAGAACAATATGAGGAGATACCATGATCCGAAAGAAGAGAAGGAACAGATGGAGAAGCACAACAAGCCAAACAAATGAGCAAATATATAGGAAAAAGACAGGGAGAGGGAGAGAACAAGTGAGTGAGTGAGTCAGTGAGGAAAAGCGATACATTCAATTATCTAAAAAGCAAAACAAATATGAAAATTAATTTGACATGTTTCGACATTTTGGACAAACATAAGCAAGAACACGACGACCACACACAGGAAAAGCAGTGAAAGCGGTGGGAGAAAAGCGACAGGAAAATCAGTGAAAGCAGTGGGGGAAAAGCAGTGACAGAAGCACCGGAAAATCAGTGGAAAATCTAAAGCAGTGTGGGAGTGACAGGGAAAAACATTTGATTAACCCAGATAAAAGGGCATCAGCAAAGTGCGGGAGGAGTGGTAGGAAAATGGCGTGACGGCGCGCTTAACTCTTTAATCTGAAATTCCTTTTGGGCGAATTTCCTTTACAGCTAATTTTCAAGGCAAATTGTGAGCATTTTTTTTAGTGCTTTTTTGGGGTTTTTTCCACTGTTTTTTTTTGTTTTTGCAGCTATAATTTTCTCATGCAAGAGTCACGCAAACTTGTGCGTCTCGTCTCAAAAATGTGTATGTCCTGTGTGTGTGTGTTTTTCTTGTGTGTGTGTGTGTGTTTGTCACGCATGAAGCAAATGCTGACAGCAAAGCAAACAGACAAAACAGCAGCAAACATGAAGCAGCAGCAGCAGAGAGAGAGAGAGAGACAGGAAAGAGAGAGGACTATTAAAAGCCAGAAACTAAAAGTCGAGCCTAAAAAATGTATGCAAGGACATCATCACACACACACACACACACGCACACACGAGTGTGTGGGAAAGCAAAAGGATTCTTGGGGAAGCAAACAAACTAACAAAACAAAAAAAAGAACGAAGCAAAAAGCCACAATGTTGGCTGTGGATGTGGAATGATGATGAGGATAGATATACTCGTGAAATAAAAAGCAGTAAAAGAATTGTACTCCAGGGTTCGAAGCTAAAGGTACCCTTTGGGCACAGCAGTTATTTCTATGGCTTTCTGTACCTATTTCGTTTATTTTAAGACACATTTTGTGCCAGCATTCGGTAAAGATTGAAGTCTGTAAATTTTGTTTGATTTATAACCAAAGAATACTTGTTCCTGGCAGCAAAGCGAATGATCTTTGGATGCAGATGCAAGAAATAAAATAGACCTACAATATTAAAGAGCCATTCATACCCCTCTTTATCTCTCTCTCTCTGTGCCATAGAAGGGTATCAAAAAGCAGCCAGCGCTCAAAAGCAGGCAACAAAATAAGTATTTCCTGTCTGCGCTTAAAGATTTCCTAGACGCACACACACACAGATACACACAGATAGAGAGGGGCCCGCCTGAAGCCCTGAAATTGAAAGCGCGTTGCATGTCAGCGACCCTCTCCATGCGCCCCTCCTTCTGCGGCCCCTGCCTGCTGGGGCCACGCCCGCATCTCCTAACCGTCTGCTTAGGCTTGCAAAAACTTTTTTCTCCGACGCATATGAAAATGATGCCAGCACACGCACACACACACACACACACACAGACACGAGTCTAAGGACATCATTTTCTCTGCTGCCTTTGCCACTGTCTTTTGATATACTTTTTTTTTTGCTCATCTTTTTTAGATATTTTATAAAGCGAAATGTCTGTACTTTTTTTTTTGCCATTAAAAATGAAGTTGTCTGTTGCCTAAAAAGAGCAGGCGAAAGCCAAGCGAAAGCGCAAAGAAACAAACTGACAATCTGTGTTTGTATTTTGGTATTTGCTTTGCCATTTAAATGCAAGAAAAATGTTTAAGAAGATAAAATTGTATTTAAATTCCTTCAGATTCTGTAAATGTAAATATGAAAGCGGTTAATTTGCCACACTTGGCACTTTTCCCATAGATTTTCGTGCAGCAATATTCACTTAGTTCTTAGCAAATACCTTTACTTGTATTCCTGGCCCCCCCAAATCCGCATTGAGATCTCTCGTTCATGACATATTTCCAACACAAACCCCCTTGAAACCCTTTTGCTTACGTTCGGTTAAGCTCTAATTCCGATTCCGATTGGCCTGTCAGAGAGCCATATAAATTTCCCGTTTGGCTTTCACTTCATATTTCCATAATACACATAAATAAAGTCATTTTGGGGCTATACTAATACCCACTCATGCACACGCACAAGTAGCAAAGCAAAGCAAAGCAAAAAAAAGGAGTACAGGAGCCACAAAAAGTTTGGGAAAAAACTTTGGCTAAAAGTTTTTTTTACCTAGATTTTCGGATAGTAGTCCCCGAAAATCGAAGCGTAATCAAAGCAACGGGGAATACAAACAAATGCTAATGCTAATGCCAGAGTCTTAGCTTTTTTCGGGGTAATGATGTAGTAGTAGTAGTGGTAGTAGATGTGTGTGTGTGTGTGTTGGAGTGTGTGTGAGATGGTAGCGCGTGTGCGGCACTAACGGAAACGACAGCCAGTTACGTGACTTTTATATTCTCAACGCATTTTTACTCAGATCCGGCTCAGTGCCTACACTTAGCCAAACAACAAAAATGGAAATCGAATGGAAATCGTTTATAGTATTTGATTATTATATTTGGGTAATAAAACAAAATAAAGATTCCATAATTAAATTTCTAAAATATTATAATATTTTAAAATATTAAAAACCAATATTATAATATTTTTTGTTATTTTCTGATTATTTATTATTATTATTTAAATTGCTTAAATTTTTACACGAATAATTTCGAAAAAAGAAGAAAATGTTTTCCGTTCGAAGGAAATTTATTAAATTTTCTTAAAAGTGTAGTAGAAGTGCATGTAAATTTCTCTAACTGCATCACACACACACACACTCGAAGGATTTGCAACGACGGAAGGTAGGATGAGGGGATACCAAAAAAATAGTGAGTGTGTTATCCCCTCTGATATGCTGCGAAAACTTTTATATAAGTAATTTTTCGTGTGTGTGTCCCTGTGTCAAAGGCAAAGCCAAAGGCAAAAATGTCAAAGGTCAAGTTCGCTGGTTCGAGTGGCTCTCGCATCGCATCGCATCGCTTGCTTATGCGGTGACATGTTCCACTGACTGGCCAAAGGGAAAGAAAGGAAACGTGACTGGGGAACAGGATCAGCAGCAGTAACAGTATCCAAAGAGGGAGGGAGAGAGAGAGCGGGAGAGAGAGAGTGACTCTTTGGAATCAATGTAAATCCCTTGCGGCATTTGGTTCTAATTAAAAAATTTACCTATGGCAACACCTTTCGGTTGGCTACTGGGCTGGCCGTCTTCTGTCTCAATTAGGGCAATTTGTACAAGTCATTAATGTCAATTGAGGCAACAACAAGCTGAAGCAGCAGACGCAGCAGCAGCACCAGCAGTAGCACTGTGTGTGGCAGCCAGGAAGTATGGCAAATGACAATGAATAGACAGAAAAAAAAAAGAAGAAAGGAAAAAACACGGCAGAGGAAAATTAGCGCATGACTTTCATGCGTAAAATTGAAAATCATTGCAGCAACACCTGACAATGCGAGTGTCGGTGGCGCCTCACGCCTTGTGCCTTGTGCCTCAAGTGGCACAGTGTCGAGGAAACTGCCTGCTGGCATTACGTGATTTTCGTTTATGATTTGTGCTTACTTTAACCACTTCCGAACTTCCGTTTCCGTCGTGTCGCTGCCTGCTGCCTGCCGCCTGCTGCCTGCGTCAAAATTGTGTCCTTGTCTCCTTTGGCCATAAAAATGAATATTTATGTGTGTGTGCGACAGTGACTCTTGCGACTGATATACATCTCTAGGAGAGACGACGGCTATACATAATATATGGTACGAGTATGTGCCACACATCTGCATAGATGTGCCACGGCAGCAGCAGCAGCTGGCATTCATCAAATCGCATCGATTATTGTTTATGGAACGGCATACCATTTCCCTCGAAATATCTTTCTCGCTCTCCATGGAGCTGCTGCTGCTGCTGCTCCTCTTTCTCCTCTCTATGATGCTCCGCCTGCAGCTCCTTCATGGGGCTGCTGTTGCTCTACGCTCGCGTCATTTGTCATGGACAGGCGGAGGCAGGCACCAGAGCAATGGGTGATTTATCATATTTACTCGTACCTTTGGCCATGCACAGGAGAGCTAAAGCTATGGGCGGTGGAGAGGGGCTGGGAGGGATACATGCACAGGTGCAAGGGTTCAGGACCTTAATGCAATTTGTTTCGCGCTGCCAGAGCATTTTATGGCCAGAAAACTAGAAAACATACAGCCAGAGAGAGAGGGAGAGGGAGAAAGACAAAAGTAGAAGCAGAACCAGAACGAGGGGCTAAGAGCACTTTACAGCAGCATAGCTGTGGGTATGTGTGTGTGTGGGGAGCATCTCAGTGTCTGTGATCGTATCTATGAGTGTCTGTGTTCTGCATCTGCGTGTGTTTTGTATTCATTTAAGTGCTTTGCATAATATTTAAAAGAAGATGAGCACGCAGATAATTCTGGCGCTGCAACGAAAAACTGTCATCAGAAATACTTTCGAGCTACGAGAGTTCTGTTTTTATTTTTATTTGTAAAAAGGGAGTACAGAGTGCGCTTCCCTTAACTATTGATGGCAAAAAGGTTTTCGGCTTTTCGTGTTTTCGGGCCAAGATTATGCAGTTCAAGGTTCTCCAACGAAAGCCAAAAACAAAAACGTTTCAACTGCAACTGCCGAAAACATTCATCATAATTTATTCATACAAATAAATCTCCGCTTTCATATTTCGATTTCATTTCGAAGAATATGTACATATGTATGTACACTCGTATCGACAGACAGCTGGACAGACAGACGTACGCAAATGGAAAAACTAGCATCAAACCAAAGTGGTTTTCTAATGAAATGCCATTTCAGAAATGATTTAAAACCCGAACCGAAATAAACCATAAATCTGCCATAGAAAATATGAGCGAAAAATGAGAGACAGACAGAGTGAGGGAGAGTTAGAGCCACAGAAGAGCTAGACAAAATTAGCAAAAATATAGGACATAAATTATGCATGTAACGAGATTAAGCAACAGATTCAGGATTTTAGTTTTTGACTAATTTTACGCAAAGAAACAGCAGAAGAACAGCAGGAAAATAAGAACACATTTCAAGGAGCTTCCCCGACTTTCCATTATTATGGATAGGGTGCTTAAAATAGGCGCCTATAGTGCGCCCTTCATGAACACAGAGACAAATATAGTCTACACTCGGTACTCTGTTCCCTCGATCGCCTGAGCAGTGCAGTCAGCGCAGTTTATTCATTCCTTCATTCTCCTACTCACGCAGAACGCAACCGAACGGACCGCCACCCACGAGCATTGCTGAAGAGAGCAAGAGAGACGAGAGAGCTGCGTGAAATATTTATCAGCCGACAGATCAGTCGCATGCAGAAACCAAATGTATCTGCATAGTTTTTTTTCACCGTCTCCTTTGCATTTTGTACATGCAAGCGATAACAAATTCTCGCCTTTTGTGCCGGGAACGAACATGCAAGAGCTTGCAAGGAATAATCTAAAATATTTGTCTGTGTTTCAATGAGAATTAGTCGCATCAGTAATAAAGATAATTCATGCCCTAACGACCCCATACATCTATGCATTACTGTACATGCACCTAGTCGGTATGTTTTCTTTAAAGAATTTTGCAAGCATTTTGCCGATTTGCATGCATCAAAAAGGAACTCAAAGATCGATGGGTTCAATGAAAATTCCATACATCTGTGCATATGTATGTTCATAAATACATACATATGTATAACGTACAGTGAATAAGTCCCTGCTTATAGCCACATCACACAAACATTTCTCCGAATTTCCACATGCATCACTTGTGGGCTGATTGAACAGTTAGCTTAATTCCCATCGAGCGGCGGACTCCGTCAACAAGAGGTACAAGTACAAGTATTTATTTATTGGAGATGCTGCCGCATTATGCTTGCCTCTGCCCCCTCGAGAGTGTAAGAGAGGATATAAAAATGAAAATGCCGCAGAAATAAGAAAGAAAATCATGAATAAGTGAGTGTAATCAATGGTTGGAGTAGAACCCCAAAACCGAAGGGGGGAACGTACAACTCTGTGTGTGTGTGTGTGTTTGCATATGTGAGAAGAGAGCGAGTGAGCGAGAGAGAGCGGGAGCTTAAAACGATTTGTAGCCTTTAATGCGTTTCGTGGCCTTACATAAGCGAAACGGTAAGCGATACACGTGTCTCTGTCGCTGAGAGAGAGACTCGCGCCCCCCACTCACTTACTATGCTTCCTTCTCTTTCTCCCAGCCACTCTTCTTGTTTATGTTTGGTGTGTGTGTGTGTGTGTGTGTGACAGGTGCTTTGTATTTTATGTGACACGTTTGGTAATTTGATAGCCACGGATATACAGAAACATACACTGAGCCAAACTAAAAAAAAAAACAGTCAAAAGTTAAGTTTTTGAAGAAAGTTTTGATCATTTCTTTACATGTATGCTTAAGAGATTAACCTGTGGATCGCTGTAGAAATCGTGAAAGATTTCGAGGTTTCTTGGACCTTGGAAAAGGTCTTAATTATGCCTGAATTTTAATATGAATTTAAGGCACAAACTGTGACTTTAAATAGAAAATTATGAATAATAATAAAACGTATTTAATAAAAATAAAATTAAATATAATTTTTTTAAATGAAACAAAAGCTGAGAAAACATTCATCAGTGAATGTTCCGCCTAACGGAAATTCTCCTAGATAAATGTTTGCTGCTTTTCTGTTAACATTTTGCTGCATGGCCACAGCCTTCTACCCACTCTTAGCACGTGGTTTGTGCCTTCTCTCAGTGTACATATAAATATTTAAATGGCAAAAAGCTTACACAATTTACCAAAACACTTGCTACGCTGTACCTTTTACCCCCCCTGGCCCCCTCCCCCACTCGCCAGGCCACCGTCAAAACCTTCAGTAAGTTGCTTATTTATTTGTTTGCTTTGGTTTCCGATTCCGTTTCGATTTCGAATCGATAATTCAATTTTGGGCATAATTTAGCAATGGATTTTGATTGATTCGCTCATATCGAATGACGGACATTTGTTCGCTGCCGTGGCCTGGCAGGGCTGTTAATTTGCATCAATTTTGTGGCAGGCATCATAATTCTGGGGCTAATTTCACGTTTGATTAATGTGTGGATGGATCTGCTACCCAGCCACCTTTTCTCCCTTTGAGGTCGGTCCTTTAAGTAGTTCATGAATGAGTGGAAAAAGGGTTGGAAAAGTAAAGGCAAAAGGGATGTGTGAATGGGGCTGTGGGTGGAGTTATGGGTGGGGTATGGGGTATGTGTTGTCAGGTGTGGCGGCATCAAAGCGCATTAGCTTGTATGGCAGAGAGGGAGAAAATTGGCTGGAGGAGGAGCAGCAGGCAGGCACTTTACACCAAACGCAGGCAGGCTCCTCTCAAACATATCAGCGTCTAAATCTGTCATGTGCTCCATTTTTTGGGGCACAAACACGAACAGAGAGAGCGAGAGAGCGGAAAATAAAAGAAAATAGATGAAATTGGAAGGGAAAATAGAATAAAAGACGAGGAAAGTACAGAGAAAAATAGAGGAAAACATGGAAAAATAGAGCAAAACAGAGGAAAGTACAGAGGAAAAATGGCAGAGAAATAAAGCAAAAAAGCGGTGAAAAAAAGAGCGAAATAGAGAGTAACAGAGAGAAAAGTTGAGAGACAAACAATGCCAAAAAAAAGGGCCCCAAAAGTGGGTCTAAGCCTCAACAAAAAAAAAAAACGAGAGAAGGCAACTTGCAGCAGCAGCAGCAGCCTTTGGGTGCAAAGCCTGACAGCCTATCCATAGAGAGGGGATGCTGCGGGGGCCTAGATGGAGGCACTTATGTGTTAGTCACCCGCTTTGATGGCGCGGCACCTTTTGTGCCCCCGTCCCGTACCGTCCCATCGCTGTGCCCACACACCAATCACAGTACACAAAAGCAAGCGGAAGAGCCAGAGCCAGAGCCAGAAGTCTTTTTGGGCCTGGCGCCCACGCCCACGCCCCCCGTTCCTTTGCTGCTGGCCCAACATTTTCATCTCTGTTTTTCGTGTGTTGTTTTGGGCTTGTTTTTATCTTTTCTTTCTGGCGTTTTAGCCACAGGCGGGCAGGCGGGCAGCATCTCTCAACTTTGACATATGACAAGAGGAATCTCTAACGAGCAGCAGCAACGGCAGAGAGACAAGAAGAATTCTCTAACGAAATCTCGAGTGAAGAGAAAGGATGCAGAGATATGTATCTCCAGGGCTCATTAGGAGCAGGAGCAGGCTCTGCGCTGGCTCTGCTGTGGCTCTGGCTTAATTACTCTAATTCCAGGAAATCTACAATTAGAAGATTGTGTTGCCAGGACACCGCGTTAGAAGCTCCTCTAATTGGGATTTAAGAACACGGCGGGCTCGGGCCCTGGCACTGGCAGAGTCACTCCCCGTCGAATAATTTCAATTTAATCGCTGCGAAAACTTCTACCTAATTGTTAAATCAATGAAAAACCAAAAAGGAGAAAGAGAAAGAGAGAGACAGAGACAGAGAGAGAGATTATTCAACAATACAAAACAATACACTAATTACCGAAAAGTTCTACAGGAGGCGTGGGGCGGGGTAGCGTGGAGTTAGCAAGGAAGGACGCTAATTAGGGGGGTTAACAAAATAACGAGGAAATCGATACCAACGGTGGGCAGCACATGCTCTGGGCATTAACTGAGCAAAAGTCCTTGGCACTTTCAAGTGGGCTTCAATCAAAAGAAAAGTCCTTCTGCAGCCCTGCCTGCACCTTCTTGGAGCACTTCTTGGATTTAATCTCAGACTCGACTTCTCTTCTGCTTCGCTCTCGTGTCTGGGAGTCAAATCAAAACGATATCCAGAGCGAGAGAGTGGTAGAGGGAGAGAGGGGGAGAGTGAGAGCAAAACAAAAGCTGTGAAATAAACAATCGATATGGCAACAAATAAAATCAACAACACATGGATGCAGGAAGGGAGTGAGCAGGTGCCAGGCGGGTGGGGCAGGGATATCCTGCGAAATGTGAAGCAAACAGAGTTGCCAGGCAAACACCAGAAACAAATAGATAGACAGACGGCAACCGAGACAGGGAGACAGAACAGAGGCGGAGCAGAAAGACGGCAGAAAAGGCCAATAAAAAATCAACACAAGGCAGCTGGCAAGACAGACAGACAGAGACAGACAGAGAGAGGGAGTAAAGAGCCATCCGTACAGGCCAGAAAAACCAAAGCAAAATCTTGGTTGGATCTGCGGGCCAAGACAGGCGAAAAAGAGTCAAGAGTTTGATTTGTGTGTTTTTGGGCGACACCTCGGACACGCAGCCGGTGATTCTACTGCTAGCCTCCTCTCTCTGTTTCCTCGCCCTGCACAGCCCCCTTCATCCCATGTTGACCATCTCTGCGCCAACTCCTGCTAACTGTCTCCCCTTTACGTCTAGAAAATACACAGAAATCCCCCAAAAACCCGCCATGAAATGTCATGTAATTTATTTATTACTGATTGCAGGATAAGACAAGCAGATAGAAGGAGTGAGAGAAGGTGCAAAGAAGAGATGGAGAGAGATGGAGAAAGGCCAAGGCTACTTACCAACAAAAATGTATTAACTAATTACTTACAGTCAAGGTCATTCGAAAGGTGCCGCCACCTAACCCCAAACGAATGCCTGCCTGCCTGCCTCCCACTGAAGCATTACCAAAATCTGATTCTCGAGGGCTTCGCCACGGCCACTGCCTCTCACCCGTTGCCTGTCTATCTGTCTGTCTGTCTCTCTTACTGATAAATGAGAATATTTCACTAACAAAAAAAAAACAAAAAACAAGCAAACAAAAACCAAACAAAAAAACACAAACAAAACTTGGCCAAAAATCATAAATGATTGAGGCTTTTCTGTGTGAGTGTGTTGTTGTGGCTTCTGATTATCTTTTAGCCAAAGCAAAGGCACCTAATGACCAACTGGAGTGGCTGAAGGAAGGGTGAAGAGGGTAAGGGGGTACTAACTTAAATATGAATATTGTTTTTGCTGGAATCTAGGGAATGGTATGGTTAATTGATAGTTTTCGGCATATTCGATTTTTTTCCCTGTGATTTTCTTTATGTATGAAAAATGAAACCATAATTAAAGCTAAAGCTTTCTTTTGGTTTCGAGTGGAATGGAAAATGTGTGGCTTAAATGGGTGCAGAAAATTAATGGCAATTGTTTATAATTAGATGTTTGAAAGCTCATTAGGAATTTTTGTTTGTGCATTTTGTTCCTCCATATTCCCTTTACTTTTGTAGTCAAAATTAATGTCAATACTAAAGTGGTTTTAGCTGATATTTATTCCTGTAAAAAATCATTGGGCAAAGAGATTGAAAAATCTACGAATTTCGCTGTGCAAATGTTTGCTTTTAACTAAAAGAAAATGAAAACTCTATGGATCTGCCTCCCATCATAGGAAATGCATTGAAGAATCAATCATCAAAATTCCCCTGCCTTAATATCATCTGTGTGTGTGTGTGTGTGTGTGTGTGTGTGGGGCATGCAACGTTTTCTGTTGCTGTTGCATTTGAAAGTCACTCAGTTATGGCATGCAAGCCCGTTATCCCTCTCTGTGGGGAGCATACCGCGAAGGACAGAGTCTGCAGCTTGCAGGGACATATTGAAATTTGAACCCATATACACCCCCACCCCCCTGGGTCCCCTGAGTCCCCTGTGGCATTACATTTTATCAAAGTCTCAACGCTAGCTTTGTGGCGGCTGCTGCTGCGTGGGGGTGTGGCAAGCAAAATTTGATCCGTTGCATGGCGGACACTGTTACAAAGGCTTTTGCACACCGCTTTGCCCCCCTCACACCCGCTCACTCTGTCTGTCGCCTCTCTGGGGCGCCGCTGAGCCCCTGCCTTGTGGTGGTATTATAAATCAAAGTCAGGTGTGTGGCATGCGGCAGCATCCTTTTAATTTTTCGCCTACGTGGAAATTAGTTGCGTAAATCCCAACACGAGAACGCACTCGGCACACTCGACGCACTCGTCGCCTTTCCTCTAGCCAACAAATTAGGCAAAAAGCTTATGTAAGCATGTGGCAAAGTGTGTGTGTGCGTGGGGGCAGTGGCTATGGCAGGGGCATAAAAATGAAAGCGGCAGATGGTAAACTATCCGCTTAATAGTGCGGGCGGGATGGTGGCAGGGGGCAGGCATCGTTGTGCAACAAACCAACACAGAACAAGATCCCCCAGAAGGAGGGAAAGAGACCTAGAAAAAGAGACAGACATGGGGGACACACACACACAAGCGAGAGAGGGGTGGTGGGGGGAATGCCGTCTTTGGGGAAATTAAAGCGTGGCAAAAAAGTGCCCAGGCTTCATGTTAATTTTCATTAAAATTATATTAACTTGTAACGTGGCTCTGCCGCTGCCGCTGCTGCTGCTGCTGAGCCGCAGAGGTGGCTAGAAACAGAAAGAGAAAGAGAGAGAGAGAGACAGCAAGTCACAGAGGAGCCTAAATAGAGAGAGTGAAAGAGAGAGAGAGGCGGAGGCAGAGGCACACACATGGATGGAAAATGCGACCAAGCGACTAATTTTTAGTGTCCTTGCAAGTTTATCCACGAAAAGGAGATGGGAAAGCGGAAAGTGGAGCGGGGGAGAGGATGTAGGGAAAGACGACAAAGGCGGGGGATGAAGTAAAAGAAAAGGGTGGTGCGAATACGGGGCTGGGGCGTGTGTACCATATCCTGCGGGACACTTAAAATATTTAAATGCGCAAAATAATAAATTAGGACTTTTTTTTTTGTATTTTGGGTGGAAGCTCTAGAAATTTGTTGCCTCTTGTGGATGGGTTTTGAGAAGGTTAAACAGGCAAGGAGAAAGGTGAAAGGGAAGGTGGGAAAGCAGTAGGTGGGGGCGGGCGGAGACCTTGCCCCATGTTCATGTCCATTGTACCTGTACAGGACTCTCCTGGCACCTAACATGACAGGCGCCACAGCACACCAGTGTCAGGTTGAAAGGAGACGGCAAGTGAGGCTTGGGGTTGGTTGGGAGGGAGGGTTGAGTGTGAGATGAGGCGAGACGGCCACCAACTGGGTCACTCGGTTAGGAGCAGAACAGCACACAGAAGAAGAAGCGGAGCGGCACTGGAGTTAAATAATAAAACTAAAACTTAAATAATGAAAATGCTTACAAGTCGGACGCAGGAAAAGCATTCCATGCAAGAGGCAGGGAATGGGAGGGGATTGGGATTATGTACTATATAATGCATCCATAAATATATTTTGTGTATTTTATTTGTAATAAATTATGAAAATAAACTTAATGAGAAAAGAAATTAAAGTAAAGTAAAGCAGAGGAATGTAAAGGGTACACACATATATATATATATATATATATATATACACATATATTTCGATCAACATTTTTCCATTCTTCCCCTGCCCCGTTCGCCGTGTCTCTTCCTGCCACTCTTTGGCCAACGCAAATACAGAGCAGAGCCGCTCGCACCATCTAAACATTTGTTTACACTTGAAGCGTAGCTAGGGAGGCGCCGCCGCCAACGCCATCTAAACGTTGGACACATCTGTCATTATTGTAATTGTCAAGTGTCCCGCATGAATCCCGAAGAACAGATACAGATACATTCTGTGGCAGTGGCAGTGGCAGTGAAGCAGCTCCCGCTCTCTCTGAGATATATAAACCATTATGAGTTCTCTTTTGGCCCCATAATAATGTCGAATGGCGAATGGCGAATGGGTCTGCGATGGCTGGGAAATGGATGGGGAAATGGTGCAGGGAAATGGTTGGAAAATGCGTTGTTGGTGTTGTGGGTGAGCGGTGAGGGGGAATGTCTAGGTGTGCGCTTTACGAGGAGTCGGTTGGTGGCGTCAGTTGGCCATTTATTATGTTGCCACATAAACAATATTTTATTTAACATCATTACCTACAAAGCACTCGTACACATGTGGGTGTGCAGTTGTGGCCAATGTGTGTGTGTGTGTGTGTGTGTCCTCAGTGTCTGTGTGTCTATAAAAATTGTCAGCTTTTGTGGGCCTGTGGCCGTTGGAATTATTTCACGCTTTGCTTTATTATAAAACACTTTTATGTTTATGTCTTCATATAACCCCCCGAAAAACATTTCGAGTGTGCCACACACACACAGACAAACATCCCACGCAGCAGCTTCCGTTTCCGTTTGCCATTGTTTCTGTGTGGCGTCTCCTTGGCTTTTCATTGCACCTCCCACTTGTGCTGTAAACATAAATTTCACGCCACAAGCAAGCACAGACGAAGATACACAGATACAGAGATACACAGATACAGATACTCCCGTATTCCATGTCTCAGAACTCTTAGACTTCGCGTGTGACAATAAAGCGCATCATAATCACACACAAAGGGAAAAGGGGATTGATGGCGAAGCAGCTGAGGAAGCTGAGGAAGAGGCAGCGGAAGAGACAGAGACTGAGGCAAAGGCTGAGAAGGCTTTTCCTTTTTGCTTAAAGTAAAGCCCAGAAGTCACACCCCCACACCCCCCACACACACACGCACATGCATTTCTGCCATGTCTGTCAGCTGTAAAAATTCGCATCAGTTAATTAAAACAAAACATTTTGCAATTACAAAAATAAGAGAGAGGAAAGGAAACGAAAGGCAACGATAAAAGGGACATGGCTGGCGGCGCGACTGCAGCTGCTGCTGCTGCTGTTGCATAGACACAGACACATGCCACATGCCACACACTGCACTGCACTCTCTCTCTGACTGCACAGCATACTTATAGTCGTGTGTGTGCTGCAACATTATAGTGATGTTGCCGCCTCTGTTTGCCATAGGTGTGCGAGGCACAGGCACCTCGTATCTGTGTGTTGCACCACCACTGCCAGGAGTTATTGTCATTGCAGCTGTTGCTCTTTCTGCTGCCTGCCTGCCTGCCTGCATTTTATTATTATTGTTGCTGCTGCTGGTGGATGCTGATGCTGCTGCTGCTGTTGCACCTCTTGTCAACGAGGCAGCCAAGCATCATGAATATATTATAAATAATAAAATATAAAATAATATGTGTACGTGTGTGTGTGTGTGTGGGCTGGAGCTGGCACTGTGCATGTTTTCTTTAAAGCTATTTGCTCTGGACGGGGGCTCTAATTTTTGATGTAAAATATATGGAAATATATAGCAGAGCTTCAAGGCATAAAGAAATTATACAAAAGCAAAGCGGAAAGAAGCAACCTGAAGGGTGGGCAGCATGTGTACTGTTTTCATATTTTTTTTGTGTGTTTTGTAATTCGAATTTCCGAATCGATAGGCTTTAGAAATAATTTTCCTTTCAAGCCTTTGGGATATATCTGATGTAAGACAATATTTATTAACAGATGGATAGTTCAAGTTGATTATCATTCGAATTATTATGGGAAATATCTAAAATAAAAAAGATTACCCAATCATCCAAAGGTTGTCATACAAAAACTAGTCTTAAAATTATTTAAAATAATTATTTGAGTGGCTACAAAACTACTATTTACCCTTTAAGTAAAGCAGAATGATCTCAAAAGAATAAGTCTATAGACATCTTATTAAAAAAGCTTTCTGGATTTCAAAATTCGATCCTTTTTGCTTAGCAACTATTTGCCAAAGGCCATAAATATCCTTCTAAAAAAAAGAGTACCCCGTCTTACTGCCCATCTTACCTACCTTAAGTCTCTTTCTGTTTCGCCTGTGTCACATGTCTCACGGGAGCCATGCAATCAATCAATCAATCAATCAATCAGTGGTCACACAATCAACATGATTAGAAGACCCCGCAACGTGCCGTTTAATTAGTCTCGAAGTCTCCTCCGTGTGGCAAAAGCGTGAAAAAGTTGTTAACACCATTTGAGCTGTGGCTGCGGCTGTGTGGCTGCCTCACACGCGGGAATTGTGCCGCTGTTTGTGCCGTGTCCAAAATGGTTTTAGATTAATGGCTGTTGCCTCTCTGCCACTCTGCGCCTTTTCTGCCTCAGACAGTGAACGGCGAAGGAGAAGGCGTGGGCCTGTGGCTGTGGGGCACTCGAATTAGGTCATATTCCATGGAGCGTGCATGCGGCTTATCATAGGAACAGTCCTGGAGTCCGAGCGGAGCGGAGCGCCAAGGAGCTTCAATTTCTTTATTAAAAAATGAAACTTAATTTCATAATTTACATTTTCCGTTAAAGCATGTTGAAGAGGGGAAATGGGCTGGGGGGCGGTGCAGGAATTTCCCTAACAATAATGAGTAAAGGGCGAGGGAATTCCCTCCAAAAGAAAGGGCAAAGGAGGAGGATGATTTCCCTCTCCAAGAGAAGATGGGCAAAAAGGGAAGGAGGAGGAAAACCTCCGCAAAAAAAATGTGGGGAAAAGGAGGGAGGATTTTCCTGCCAAAAATAAAGGGAGAGACATAAATAGCTTCCAAGTGCCCCGCCACGCCACGCCATAGATAAACCCTCGGCCAGACAGGGGGTTTCCGGTAGGCCGCCCAAGGCACCCCAACCGCCCATGGCTGTTTCAGCCATTCCTGTTGCCGCCCCCTGGCACACTCCTCTTGGTCAGTTTTTTTGTGTGCTTGTGTGTGTGTGTGTGTGTGTGTGGAAAAGACGCAGACAAATTATGGACAAATTATGTCGACCTGGAAATGAGCAAAACGGCGGCTGGCCTGGCCCTAGAGGGGGCGCCTCATTATGTAGCTATCACCACTACCCCCCGCCAGTACACTACTCCCACTAGCTCGCCCCGCTCGTCCCGCTCTGTGGCCTGTACCTTTTTTTCCCCCTCTTCTATTTGCATGCGTTGTCCTTTGGCTTTGGGGCTTTGGTTCTGGCTGCGGCTAGGCCGCATATTTAAATCGCAGGAAGTCAGCGGCAGCGGGCCGTAGGTTTATCCTATGGCCAGCATAGCCCCATCCATATGTGTGCGTGTGTGTGTGTGTGTGGCTACCTCCGGTCGTATGTCACCATTTTCCACCATAATGTGTCGTCTGCCGTTTGGCAGCCGCGAGGCATTTGTTGATTTAGTTTTTTTCATGCGCCACTCTTTTTCTCTGTCGCTGTCTCTATTTGCTGCTGCCCTTTTTTTTTTTACATTCTTTTAATTTAACAGCATGACAAATATTTAGGTCGCTCTCCACCAGCCCTCTACCCCTCCTGAGAGACTCTGCTCAATATTAAAAATGCATCAGAAATTCGTGCATTCTTTTTTTTTGTGAAGCAATCCGGGAGTGGACGCTGCACAGTTTTTGTTGTATTATTTAGTAAAAAAATTCACTTGAGCGTACAGTCGAAATTAATGGGTGGCATGGGGCATGCCCCTAGGCCCCGTAGGCACAGCCAGCAGGCTGGGGCACGGCACGGGACGGGAACCCAGGGATAAGCCGTGTCGGCAGTTTTGCCGGAAATTGAGGCTGCTGCAAACAAAAAAATATAAAGAGAAGAAATTGTTGCAGTGCTGCAGGTGCAAAAGTGTACGCCCCCTCCCACTGCCCCTGCCCCTCCCTGGGTTCGCTTGATTCTTGGCCGGCAGCAGCGGGGCTGGGTAGCAGCTCCCTACTGGCTGCTGCTGCTGTAAAATATAAACCATGAAATATGCAGCAGAAAGTAGGGACAGACCGACGAGGAGGCTTTTAAAATATTGCTTAAATTTTGATGCCAGCATCGCAGCCAGAGTTGGGTGGGGGCTGTCCATTGGGGGCTGCCTCTGCCTCTGCTGCGGCTGGCGGCAGGATTTAATTGAAATGTGGGCACCTCCACGAAGTAAAAAGGGTTTCCACCACATCTACCCAACTGCCGTACACACTGCTATCCGAGATCTTTAAATTAATTTCCATTTAGTCAATCAATTTGCATTCTCCCCCACTGCCATTCAGTTTGCGCTCCTTTCCCATTGCTTTCTGTTGCCTTCTGTGATGTCAAATAATGTCAAATCGTCTGACAAATGCAGATGGTAATACGGATGCGGATAACGAATAACGGATATATATCTATCCATCTATCTCGTAGAGCAGTAAACTCCGCCAATCGCGAAGTGGGCGCTCGAGAATTGAATGCAAATCAAATTTCGAATGACTGTAAAAACAATGGCAGCGGGAAACAGTGGAAAAGCGAGGGGAAAGCGCTGCAGGGAGTGGGTAAATGAGGGCAGGGGGTATGGGGCAAATGAAAATAAGGAAAAACCCAAACGTTTGTGTCAGTTTATGTTGGGCAAAGAGCATGTCAAGCGACTAAATTAGCTTCCATTTCCACCCACTAAAACAAAACAAACAAAAAAAAACAAAACAAAAACAATTTCTTTTGCTTTTTTCCACGTATCTTTCTCCGGCAATCTTTAACTCTTTTTCCAGACCTTTCCTGGCCTCTCCTTCCTGTCCTGTATCGTTTCCAGCTCTCTTTCCCTTCTGCTTGCTTTGTGTGTTCTTTTTTTTGTACCTCTCTTTCTAGCTCATTCTGCTGCTTATTGATTTCCCTGTGAGACAGTTTTGTCCGCGTTGCATAAACTTTCCCTGCCAGTTCAGTTCCTCTGTGGCTCAGTTCCTTCCTGGTGACTCTTTTTCTTGCAACCGCAAATTCATTTCAATTGCCACAAGTGTGTGTGTGTGTGTGTGTGTGTGCTGCACTTCCGGTGCAAGGCAGCGATGGGCTGCGGCTGCGGCTGCGGGTGCGGGTGACTGTCATTCATTTGGCATCGCCCCTAGCTCTCCCCTCCTGGCGCACTGTTGCCCGCAAATTTAATGTGATTTACAATTTAGACGATGTGCAGACATAAACGATACAGAAAGGGACGCGAAATGATGGCCAGAACGAGACAGAAAAAACAGAGGGAAGAGAATAATAGGTAGAGGAGAGACAGAGGCAGAGAACTGCCTCAAGGGTCATGGAACTAAGTTTATTGTGCACATTTAAATGAAATTGCTGCGCTCAATTTATGCGCTAAACGCCAAAAGGCATTGGCCCAGGCCCAGGACCAGCAGCAGGTACAGGTCCTTCGTCCGCCCCGCTCTCTCCACAGGTGAACGAAAAGCACAACAAAAAAGTGGCGAAAAAAGACAGGGCGAGGGGCATAAAAACATTCACACAGTGCAACTCCAACTCCAAGCAGTGCAACTCCACTCGTACTTCACTGCTCGCTGCACTGTACAGTACCCACTCCCTGCCATCGCTTATTCATTTCATTTCATTTCGTTTGGTTTTAGCATTTTGTTCCTTTTTTGTTTCTGCTGTGGATTGATACCCTTTGCTGGGGCAGCGGTGCTCTGAATTTGAAGTGCTGCTTGGATTGAATGTGTCGGATCTGTGATTCACATAAGCATATGGCATTAAAAATGAACCATAGAGGTGGCTTGAGCTGCAGTGATTCCAGCACGGAATATAGCAGGAATCGAGAGACTATTGATTATGGAAAGACTGGGAATTATTATACTTATATATTTATTTATTTACTGGGCTTATTATTATTATTAATTAGAAATTAGACTCCAAGGAAATTTGATGGTTTGATATTTATGTACAAGGAGAATTAACTAAAATTAACTAAAATATACCGAAAAACATTTATATTTGTTTGAGTAAATATAAGTGCATTTAATATTCCCCCTGCAACAAATCATATTTCAGCGTTGTTATTGTTTTAACCATGGGCTATGGCTCTAGTTCTATGGCTATAGTTCTATGTCCTCAATGTCCTTGTTGCTGCTGCTGTTGCTGCTTCTAGTTGCCAGCCATTCCCACCTCCCTGCCTGCTGGCCACGTTTGAAATGAAATGTGGTGCATATTGTTGGCATAATTGACTGGGTTTTTGTCATGGCTTTTTGCTAGCCTTTTTTTTTGTAGTTATTTTTTGTTGTTTTTTTTATGTTTTTTTGTTTGTTGTTGTTGTTGTGTGCCTTTCATTTCCGTTTCCCGTTTTGCCATCCGCTCAACTAATGTGCCATTTGTTGACTGTTTGTTGCCATAGGCCACATTTGCCACATTTTTTGTCACATTCTGGCTGGAGGCAGGAGGGCTGCCAAATGGGTTCACTGGCTGCACACACAAGTGACTTGGAATTTGTCGGAGAAGAGCAGCACAAACTGAGGGCAAGCCAAGAGTTATGACTCGATCAATATCTGCTGCGAATGTCTAGCCCCAACCACTGTGTGTGTGGGCTTAGTTTGGTTCTTGGTTCTTTCTCTTGTAAGTTTCAGTTGCCTCTTCGAAGTTTAGTACTTGAGGCGGAGTAGCCGTGGCCCTTCTGGCGTGGGGGGGGGGGGAGCGCAGCTCCTGCTCAATCTCTCAATAAACACTTGCCACACACAGCTCTTAATTACCTCCAATGCAAAAACTTCTGTGGAGCAGGCAGAGTGTCTGCTTCTGCTCCGCCACTGACCTGCCACACACCTTACCAGCTTGCCAGCTTTGCCACCTTGCAGCTACTTCCTGTTACCAGCTCCTGCCACTTGTTTTTTTTCTGCTGCTGCCCTTCACTTCAGTGGCTGTCATATGAAAGTTTTTGTCAGGTGGTGCGGGGAGCTGCTTGTTCTGGCTGCGTGTTAAACAACAAAAACGTGTGCCAACAACTTTCCAGTCAAAGTTTTCATGACTCTTTTGTCAATTACCGTTAGTTAGGCAGAGGTTTAGTGCGGTGTGGTGCGGGGTGGTGCTAATGGGGTGTGGTAGGGGGGTGCCTGTGCAGGTGATATTTGTGGGGGGGCAGGCACAGCACACATTGGCAAGTCGATTTGGAGGAAAACTTTCACTCTTTCTTGCCGGAGGTTCGCCCTCTATGTATCAGCGTCTCCCTCTTCTCTCTCTCACTCTCTCTCCCTCTGTCTTTACCCCCCAAATTAATGCCCCAAACAAAACTTTTGGCTATTCATTTGCCTAAGACAGACAGACAGATAGACAGGAAGACATTCAGATGGATGAACAGAACAGGACAGAACAGAACATTCTCCCTTGTGTAACTCTTGTGTAACTCTGCCTCTCTCTCTCTCATGTGTGTGTGTGTGTGTGTATCGTGGCCTAATCTATCATTATTGATTGGCATTAAGTTGTTGGCTGTGTGCAAGAATGATTCCTTTTGCTCTCCCCTGTGTGTGTGTGGTGGCATTAGGCAATGGCCTTCAAATTAATGAGCATTTATTTATGGCAGAAGCAGAAGCACAGCGGCTGAGCAGAGCAGAGCAGGGGGAAGAGCCATGTAATCCCCCCAAAAAAAAAAACCGCAGAGGAGACTGGAGTAGAGTGGCTTAGCGGTCCGGCAAATATGCGAGAGAATTTATAATTAAAATTAAAACTCAACTAAAATGCATGAATCCTTACAGTCCTTGGACCCCACTCTCTGTAGTACCTCTTTCAGCCAGTGTTTAAGCCAGCTAAGGTCGCGTTTTAGCCAGAGAACCCTGTGTCTGCCTGCTGCCACTGGCTGTTGAATCCAGTTACCAGTGTTCCCTTTTTTGTTTTTGTCTCTTTTATGACCGCAAACTAATTCCATATTTCTCACTCTCTTTCGCTGTAATTGCAGTTATCACAGGAGCAGGAGCAGGAGCGGAACAGCGAAACATCAGACAACAGGATGTGAGGAGATGTGGATAAAAAAGGATTTGAAATTACATTTTTAATGCTGTGGCAGAGAGGAGCGGGCCGCGCCACCAAATAAGCAACACGTGCGCGTTTTATGTTAAATATTTATAAAAAAAACAACAACAACACACACAGCAAAGACAGAGAGGGAGAGAGAGAGTAGTGAACAGAAAAACAAAACAAAAAGAAATTCTATTAAATATTCATCTTAACGGTTATGCGACGCAGGACTTGTTCTCGTTCAAACAACGGCTAAAAAATGGATGTTTGTTAATATTAAAATGAATTTATGTGCGAGGCGCCCGAAAGTTTTTAATTAAGTGAAAAGCCAGCAAAAAAAAAACAACAAGCAACAAAAAGAGAACGGCAAAGAGAGTGCAAAGCAAATCAGTTAAAAGAGAGAGACAGAGAGACAGAGAGAGTGTGGAAAAGTGAGTGACACCGAGCGAGATGTTTGAACAGAAAGCCGCAACAATTTATTTGCATATGCAATGCTCATGTCATAAACTGGTGTCAAAGCGAGCTTAGAATATTAATCAACGCTTAGAAACTGACATAAGGATCAAGCAGGAGGATCAGCTAACAGCAGCAGCAGCAGCAGAAGGAGCCAGAGCCAACAGCCAGCAATCATGACATATACACTGATGCTCTGTCTGCTTGTCGTGGGAACCCTGCACCGTACGGTCTCCCATGAGCATGCCGATGGTTTTAAACCAGGTGAGTTTTTTAACAAACAATTAAAACATCACAGAATTAAGGCAATGCATGTAAAAATGGGTTCAAAAATAACTTAAAAAAATTTGTTAAAATACATTGTACTTGCTGGCTATTTTTGGCTACTTGAACATCTGGCTTTCGATCGCTTTTCAAGCAGGGCGATTTTCGGTGTATATTTTTAGGACTAAAACGAAAATCAAGTACCTGACTTTCGTGTATTTTAGTGTCGCATCTGATTTATTTCTTTAGATTATAATTCACACTGTTTGGGGTTGCCGCCATAAACATTTTAATCACAAAAATTGTTTATTAAAAAATGTTGCAATCTGTTTCATCTTATTTTGATTCTTTCTACATATGTATATGCAAATATTATTTATTATTGGTGGATTGTTTGCACTGCCATTTGCTGTATTTGTTCGCACTGTGCGGCATTTCATTTACATTTACATTTACATTTGTGTTTGCTCTGAAGGAAAAACCTTCGGATTTCATATTCGTTTTTTTGCCAGTTGTGTTGAAGACAAATAAAATTTAATTATGCATCCAGAAAAAGTTGTACACATTTTTAATTAGTCATTTTTTAACTTTTGTTTTGAGAAGCGTTTATGGCTCAAAGTCACGGGAGGAGAAAATGTCTGGCAAGAGATAAGGTTTATTATATGGCTAATTAGGCGGGAAAAACGGATAACGACGGCAAATTTTTCAGCAAAGAAGAAAATAATTATGGAATAAAATTATGAAACAATTTTTTGGGGGAGCGGGTCGGAGCGAAGAGCGGGTACTTCTTTGGGACTTCTTTCGTTTCATGTTTAAAGGTTTCGGATGAAAAAGTTTAATGCATATTTTGCATTAAATTTTTACGGGCATATTAATGAATATTTATGTGGGAATTAAAAAAAAAAGGGAAACGAAATTCCTAAACAATTTTTGGCCTGCAATTTTATTTAAAGGAATATCTCTTGTTCAATTGTGTGACGAAAATTAAGAAGAAAATCCATTACAGGAAGTATTTGTGCTTCTTTTTCCTTTAATCTAGCTCCTATGTTATCAATCCCGTTCTTTTGAATATATCCTCCTAACCCAAGTACACCTGTTTCACTCTGTATCAAAGAAAGTTTATTTTAATTTTCTCATCATTTATAAAAGTCAATTGAAAGACAAAATGATGAGAAATTCTGCAAAGAACTTTGAATTAGATTTTCCTAAAAGAATGCAAGCGATTTCGTTAACTTCTATGTTTGCTTGCCCCTATAAACTTTCTGGGAATCTGCTTCTATAATCTCCCTGAACTTTTTTATGTGCGAATATTTCCTTAATATTCTGGTGTAATTTTTCTTCTTTATTGACCATTTACTGAACCATTTTTTTGTGCGCTGTCCATAGCATTTAAAAGTGTGGTTAAACATTTTTTCCGTGGCATATATTGTTTGCATAAATGAAGAAAAGTTGAACAGGGAGAGAGAGAGAGTGGGAGAGAGAGGTAGAACAAAAGAGAAATAAAATTATGCAATTTTATACAACTTCATTATGGGACATGTGCGGCTGCTGCTGTTGCTGCTGCTCCCCTCCCCTCCCCACCCCAACCCCCTTTTGTAATAAACGCCAATGTTGGCCACAAATCCACAAAAGCGTCACCTGTGTCACCTGTGTAACCGTGGCCCCCTGCCACACCCCACGGCGGCTACTTTCCAGCACCGAAAAAATGCATAAATTCTCATTTTTATGTGTCTGCTGTTGGACTTTACATTAGCTTTACCTCTGGATGTTGCTGCCCCTGCTGCTACTGCTGCTGTTTCCCCCTCCCTGATTATCCCCAGAGAGCCATAAAAATATATACATATATCGTGCATATACAATATACTATATACATACATATATGATGTTATTCCACAGCGAAGAATGTGTGTAAAAATATATACTTTTCTGTTCATTTTTGTTTTGGGGCCAAGTGGGAATTTCAACCCAGCGAAAATTGAGTTAAAACCGGAATATTATCAGGCAGGAGAACGTTGAGAAGCAGGGAGGGGCAGCAGAAGCGTGTGGGTGGGAGAGGTATTTAAACTGAAGGTTAACTATATTTTATGTGTAGTCCATAACTGAACGGGTTATAAATTATCGATCATAAAGCAATAGGGAAATTTTCCACACAGCTGCCACACATAAATTACACAGCAGCAGCAGCAGGAGCAGCAGCAGGAGTAGCAGCAGCAGAAACGTTAGACAGGGTAGGGGGTACGAGGGGCATGTCCCACTTTAGCAAACGCTTTAATTTCATTAACCAAAAACACTTGATGGGGCAGGCTGGCAGGCAGGTAGCTTGAGGAAAAGCGCTGCGGCAAAGCGCCCGTCCGCTTACATAATAATTAGTAAAATAAATTTCACCTAAATACACAGAGGAAAAGAGCGAGAGAGCAAGGTGGGATTTTCACAGAGGAAAACGCACGTACCACTTACTCTTTGGTCCTGCTTCAAGGAGGCGCTGGCACTGGCAGCCCCCAAGGCAGGGCAGGGCAAGAGGCAGGCAGGATTCGCACAGGACAGCATCGTTGACGGTTCCTGCGTCCACGTCGCATGTCCTCGTTGTCGTCCCCGTCCTCGTCCTGAGCTAACGTTGGCAAATTATTTCCCATCATTTTTCACGCAAAAAGCGCAAAAATGTTTGCCAGTGCCCAAACATTGAGGGACGGGGAAAAAGCGCTGCACAGGGGGTGCCAAAGAAACGCAGGGAAAGAGAGGTATGAAAAGGGAGTGACAGAGAAAGAGAGAGAGAGAGGAGTGTCCTAGTCAGACAGCAACGCAGTTGTCAACGTCAGTACGGCGTGGCGCAGCCTGGCGTTGCGTTCGTGCCTCTGGTGTCGATGTCCATAGACAGGACAGGACAGGGACAGGACACCCAGCAGACAGGCAGACAGACAGGGAGACAGACAGACAGCTAGAGGAGCAGGAGCTGGAGCGGAGAGGACCTGCCAGAGCATCACGGAAGAACGATGTCATCCTCCAAATGAAATCTAATTAAAGCGTGCAGCAAACGTGCAACAGCAGCAGCATCTCTCTCAGTGCAGTTAGCGAGTCGAATCGGCGCAGCGGGTACGAGTACGACAATGATGGATATTTTGGTAAGCAAAGTGGTCTTTTATGGCTCCAAAAACGTGAGCCATTGGCCATGAATGGCGGGTAGCATTCAGAGTTTAGAATGTCATTTGGAATTTAAGATCAAAATTTAACTAAATAAAGGGAATGGGAGAAAGTTTAGGGAGTTTTAAAAATTACTCACAACTAAAGATTTTGCGTGGTGTTTTTGTGGGTTTAAAAGGAATTTAATTGCAGTTTATTTTGGCTCCTTCCCTTCCAAAATAAGGAAATAAAGAAAATGTACAATCCGCTCACAGAATAAGAGTACAATATTTCCAAGACAATATTTCCCATAGACATAGTCTTTGCTTTTTAAAGAAACAATAAACAAATCGTAAGGATTTTTGTTGCATTAAAAATCATGTTTTGAAAATCGAACCCATTAAAATCAAAATTACACATAAAATGAATATTTAATATGATCCCTTCGTTCTTCCTTCCTTTGCTGTGTGTTTCCTGTGTGTGTTCTGCGGGTCTCTCTCTCTCTCCCCCTGTAATTAAAAGCCCCGTCATCGGAAAACAGCAATTAACATGCCGCCGCCTCAAAAAAGTAGGCAATGAATTTTTTAATGCCCAACGCGAGTCAAGTGAAACCCCGAAATGGTCACTGCCAGGCCACAACACTCAAGCGATTTTCTAATTCAATTTCTGTGACTGTTTTAAGGCATAAAGAAGTAGAAAAAACTACAAAGAAAAAGAAGAAAAATAAACCAAAACCAAAAGCAAAAGCAGCTGAAAATCAAAGTAAACTAACCCAAAAAAATACTGTAAAAGCAGTTCATTGACAAAGAGGAAAAGAAAAATAAACGAAGAGGGAAAAGGCGCCGCACAAATGTCAATTTTCCCATCAGCAGCAACCACTGGGTGGGTGGGGGAACTACAGCCAAAATGTATCCGTGTATCTTTGAGTGTGGCAAGCACTAGAACATTTCGACGAATCGTTTACCAATTTTCTCTGACTGCTGTAAATCAAAAGGAAAACCAACCTCTCCGCCCTGCAAAACTTTTTAAATTAACTAAAAAAAAAGACAGCCAAAAGAACGTAACGAAACGAAAGATGGAAATGCTCAGGGGTAGGGGTAGCCAAAAAGGGGGGAAGAGTAGTGCACGGTGTGTTGTCGCTGGTGTTGGCATTCGGTTTGAGTGTATTTTAGAGGCAAAGTGGAAAACTTTTAGTGGCATGTTTACAAAATAAACTTGCCTGGGACACAGGGCAAAACGGCCGAAACGAAATAAAGAAAAATGCTGATTGCCACAGCCACACACCGGAGGAGGAGCTCACATCACAGCAGGCAGCAACAGCAGCTAACAAAAAAAAGATGATTATGATGCGTGGGTGGTGGGGCAGTGTCGCTCAGCTGACACACATTTTTCGCCAACATTTGGGGGCAAGGTAAGAACACACACCAACAAAAACTTTGGTTTTGTTCAGTTTTCTCTCTCTCTGGTTTTTTTTGTTGTTGTTTTTGGTTTGTTTTGGGCCTGAACTTTTGTTTGGTTTGTTGTCACTCTCTGTCACTACTGCCAACCGAAAAACATAAAAAATGAAGAAAGAAAAAGTTTTGTACGCCCATTTTTGATACCCTTTTGATGTGTAGTTTTTTAGGTTGTGTTGATTTGGGGGAAACAGTTGGAGGACTTAGAATGATTTTTTAGCTCGAAATTATATTTAAATTTATGGAGAAAGCAGTTTAAGATTTGTGGCAGTGTTGCATTAGTTTAATGACTGACAAACTGAAAAAAAATTAGTGGTGGATTCTGGCATCCTCTCTCTCTCTCTTGTACTCTCTCCCTGTGTGGCTTAGCACTTTAATGAGGGAAACTCCAGACACTTTAAGCAAAGGGAACATTTAAACTACACCAAAAATCTAAAATATCCAAGAACAGAACTCCCCTTAGTACTGGGTATCATCATGGTCTATACTCTAAATCCAAACTTTCGCCCACTTTTCCATTTTTTGTGTAATTTTTGTTGTTGCTGTGTTGTCTGTGGTGTGGATGTGGGATGTGGTGCCTGGCGCTGCTTTTTCTGCTGACAGTTGGGCAAACAAAGCATAATTTTTAATCTTTTTTAATCTGGCCAAAGCAAACATTGTTACATATGCCGCACACATACTCAAACACAGAGGAGAGAGTGGCGAGCAAGTGGAGTGTAGTGTAGGGTGTAGGGTGTAGAGAGGCGCGTGTATTCCACCTGAAACGTGGCTTTTAGCTTGATTGTTGATGGCGACAAACGACAGCAGCAGCAGCAGCAACAGCAGCAGCAAAAAAATACGTCGCAGCAACAAAATTATGTTTATTTGGCTTTGAGCCACCGCCAGCGTTCACACGATTTTTGTTGCGCATACGCAGCAGCTTATGTTGCATGCCCCACACGGCACGGCACGTGTACGTGACAATATCATCAAAAACACAATCAGAGAAATACTCACGACAGCATTTGTTGATTTAGCTGGCGGGAATCATAGCACAATTCTAATTAACAATCATTCAAAATCGATTTAAGCCCGAGGCAGGGATGTGAGTTATTTTGTTTTGTTTTTTGATTTCCATTTTCCATCAAACCATTTTTGACAATTATGAGGCATTATTTTGTGGAGGGTTTATTAATGTGTGTGTGTGTGTGTGTGTGTGTGTGGCAGAAAGCATTGAGCTGCCCCTGCAGCTGACATTTAATGACCGCACAACCTGCTATTTTGCGGTAGGGAAAAACGGCTTTGGCTTTCCATTTAAAATTCAAGTTCAGGGCTGACAGAACGGAACAACAGCTGCCACTGACAGCTGGCCACATCACCACATGTGTGTGTCGACCCTCGTCTAGACCTTTTGCCTTTGACTCACTTTAAAAATGCCCAATCAAGCATGACAAATGTGCAGCAGAAGCAGCAGCAGCACCAGCAGCAGATACGTTGAACCCTGCTTGCTGCTGCTGCTGCTGCTGCACCTGTAGTGCTGTTTGCAAATTTCTTAGCACGAAATTAGTCGCCATAAACAAATGGCAAACACACGAAACAGAACGGAGCAGAACAGAATGGTGGAGCCTCCTAGACAGTTAGCTGCTCTAATCGAAAGCAAATAAAATGCATGCCACATACCTGCATGCCATAAACTGTCACTTGCACACACAGCAAGAGCGATAGATAGAGATAGAGCGAGAAGGCAGTGGCAGTGGCAGTGGCGGAAGGCAGTCATGCCACTACAGACATTGCTGGATAGACAGGCAAAGGCAGCACAGCAGACAGTCAGAGAGACAGACAGACAGACTGTGGCAGGGGCCTCGATGGCATTGCATGCAAAGTCCTCGTTTACATTGCTGTATGTTTTACCATAATTTGCCACCAGTTCTGTGTGTCGTGTGTCTCTGCCCCTGCCCTCTGGCAGTGTGGCCCCTTAGGCTCTTTATCGGAATGCAAATGCAAAAAACTTGCAGGGCAAATTAAAATTGTTTACGCAAAATGATATTAATGTCTGTCCTCTAGCCCCTCCCCACACCGCAAGCCCTGCTACAACGAATTGCTTTTAGAGGCGCCCCAAGTAATTGTGCCGCACGCGTTTGTGTGTATGTGGGGCAAATGGCAAATTAATCTACAAATTCAAAAGGAATGACAAAATGCAAAAAAAAAAAAAAAAAAAGATTTTCCTTTTCGTTTGTTTAAGCTGCAAGAGGACGAGGTGTAAGGCAAAAGAGTGTGGAAATAATTGAAAAGGTTTTCCATGCACACACACACACTCATAAATAACAAACACACACACAGACAGAGAGAGAGAGACACACACAGAAGGATCTGGCGCTAATCCTAGGGCTGTGTGGCAGGGCAAAAAGGGTGCTGCTATTCGGTTGGTTTGGGCAGAATGAATCCCCCAGAATCCCTGTGTGTCAGAGTCAGGAGCAGCAATTTTTGGTGTCGTTTACATTGTCAGCGCATGTCGCGCTTTAAATGCTTTGATTTCATTTTTCATTTCGGTTGTCACACAGCCCCCAGCCCCCCGAAAGAGCTACCCAAAGGAAGGCAGGTGGAAGATTCTGGGTTCTGGGACTTGTGCTGCTGCTGCTGCTACTTCTGGCTCAATTCAATCACAAGCTACTTACAGACAAAGCCATTATTTCTGGCCATGTATTTTCGTAGCTCTTGTAATGAATTTCCACGTGTGTGTGCTTGTGTGTGTGTGTGTGTGTGCGTGGAAAATGTGTAGCATACTTTGCCGGGTAGAACAAGAAGACGAAGAAGATGGAACCCTTGGAATACCTCAACACTGTGTGCTGTGCGCTGTTATTGTTGCCATAAATAATCCAATTGAACTGTAGACTTTTGGGCTCGTCGCCGCAGAGAGACAATGCCTGCAAATACACACACACGTCGCAGGCAGAGTCTATAAATAATCAGGAAAGAGGCTCTGGTTAAGCAGGATTAAGGATGCTTAAAAGCAAGTCCCAGTCCCACTCTCTCTCTCTCTCTCTGTGTTGTTTGCTCTCGTGCTTTGATTACAGAAATTAAACGAAAAACGAGCGACAGTCTTAACCTTGAGAGGAGGTGCGTTGCGGACCTGCCACAATTTGAATGCCAGTGCGTGAAGGCGGCGCAAAATAAGTGCCAAATAAACTAACAAACTCTAAACATGCAAGGCCCGCTCTAGCTGCTGCTGTCTGTGTGGCTCTGCTTTAAGGAAAAAGCCTCCCAAACACACACACAAAAAGAGGCTGAACAATTGCGAGAGAGTAGCGGAGAGTGGGCAGAGTGTGTTTGGGGGGGCGGCAGGGCTGCAAGAAAATCGTTTATTTAGTTAGTCGGCCAAGTGATTTTCATGAGCGCTAATGCAGACCAAAAAAAAAAAAGGGAGCAGGACGAAGCAGGACGAAGCAGTACCGCCCAGGGGTTACGGCGCACGGTGGCAAGGAACAAACAACAGGCACAAATTGTCGTTTCGCGCTTCAGTTGAGCAGCAGGCAGGCAGGCAGCAGCTTAAAGCCCAGAGTCAACACAACACAAAAAACGAGTAAGCTCCCACAGACCTCCGAGTCCTGGCATTCCTTGAAGCCCACAAAAACGAAGAAAAGACGCCACCCCAACCATCCCGCATTAAATTGTGTAAATTTCTCTCATGCCTGAGAAAAGCGTAAAGGAAACCAAAGAAAATGAAGCAGCAGAACAACAAAAAAAAACTAAGCATCTTAGGCATCTTTTTCGGGCAGCCTTTTAAAGATGTGCCTTAACCGCCGCCGCCCCGCCCCGCCCGCACCTTTCATATCTGTTTCGCTCCTTTTTTTACCTTCTCAAATTGTTTTCGGGTTTTTATTTTATTTATTTACTTGTGTGTTCAAAGACTAAGAGATAGAGAGCGAGAGAGGCAGAGAGAGGCAGAGTGGCTGAGGTTCCCCTGGCTGATTGAATTTTCCAAGCGAGTAATTTTTAAATTGTGCTCTGGTCAGAAGAGAAGATAATTCAATTTTAGTGTTTAGGTTTCTATTACCAGAAGCACTCGCCCGCTCGCTGGCAAACTTTCCATGGGCTGTGGTTTCCTTTTTTGGACAAAGCGATAGCGAGAGATTCAGTCCATTTATATTGCAACTTTATGATCCGATCCGATCCGTTGCTGCTGCTGCTGCTTCATGTTTTTAGGGGAATTTTCCACAAAAAGGGGAGAGAGAGAAACAATTTGGTTGTAAAATCCTGGACAACTTTTCTCTTTGAAGGCTTTAATATTGCATGCACATATTTACGGTCCTGGTGTTAACGGATTTATACTGGGGAAAAAAAGTATTGGAAACGTAATAAATAATACTAGTATTAACTTGGTGAGATTTTAGTACTTTACTGGATATTTTTCTATTATTTTCTCGTAGTGCGTATTTTTTATATATATTCCTAGTGTTTTTTAAAAACATTTTTAAATATTAATCTAGTTGTTTACAATAGTTGTATTGTTTCTATTAATTTGTATTAGTTTTATTTCTTTTCTACAATTTTTCTGGTAATATGTAAGCTTTCGATCTTGAATTTCGGGTATTTTTCGAATATTTTTCTGAAACTGTAACGTGTTTTTTTTTGTGTAGTTCTTTCGTATTAAATAACCTGTTATTATTTCCGTTGCACCCTTATACACTAGTACTGGTAGTAGTAGGTGTGCCTGTCATAAAGTAGACCCCACCACTACCCTCTGCACACGCTGCAGTGGCCCATTGCACTTCATCCGTGCAGCGCCCTTATCGTGTGTCCAATCGTTAAATGTCATGTTCAATGCTACGCCTTGCCTTGCCCCCGAAAAAGGCAGAGCAGCAAGCAGCAGCAGCAGCAGTAGATCCAAGGCACAGGCGACTCATGCGAGCGAGGAAAATGCCACAATTTGTATGCATTATGCTTGCCACGAGTAACAGATACTGCCATACACGATATGTAGCATCCACACACACACACACACAGAGACAGAGAGGCAGGCAGGGTTAACAGAGCTACACAGCTACAGCTACAGCTACAACAGCTTGGGGCTCTCGAGTTCGTTGTGGGGCTTGGAGCTTGAAGCAGAAACTAAGCCAAAAATGCCACAAAACATTTACCATATATCATGCATTTTTACGTACACTTTCGGGCCACTTGTGTGTCTGTCTCCCACTATCTCTCTGGCATTCTCTTTCACCCTCTCTCTCTCCCTCTCTCTGTCGTAATTTACACATGTAGTGCGGCGCGACTCTCGTAGTACGACTCTTGTGGTTTGCTTTGCTGCTGCTGCTGCTGTTGCATGCAGTCCATGGCATTCCGTTTTATCTGCGAAAAGCTCTGCGGGTTAGCTCCTGGCTTGAACTTACTTTCTACCCATTCACTGTCTAGCTCTCTATCCCTATCATCCCCTCTCTATCGTGCTCTTTTGTTACCCCTCTTTGCTGCTAAGTCCTTTGCTTTGCTTTTTCGGCTACCCTGTTTTTGTGTGCGTTTTTTGTTACCTGTTCTATTTTTTGTTTTCTTTTTCTTTTTGCTAGCGGATTAAAGATTTATTTATTTATCTTTGCTTTTTTTCAGCAGCTTCATTATTTTCCCCGTTTCCACCTGTGTGAGTGTGTCACCCTGTGTGCGTGTGCATCTGTGTGAGTTAAGCTGTTTCTGATCCTCGGCTGCTGTTTTTTTGTTGTGCTTTTCTTCAAACAAATTTAGTGCCAAAATAGAAGAAAAATGCAAATTTATTTTTGTTTCTTCTTCTGATTTTCCCAGTTTTTTCCGTGGTTTTTTTTGTTGTCTGCTCTTCTATTTATATTTTTCATCAATTCTTTGTGGACGACAGCTGAGCCGCAGATTTTCGAGAGGATTTTCCTTCTATTTCTGTGTGTGGAATATTGATCCAGGAGCTGCGCTTTATTTTTTGCTGTATCTTTGTGTAGGGGAAAAATCCTAAGGGCGTAGCATTTTCATTAGCACACTTTATGCTCCAGTGCTAATGACTGAAATCTAAGAACCAAATGGGGGTTCGTTTCCTTGCCTCGCCTCGCCTCCTGTCTCTTAACAAATGCCACTTGTGGCCCCTCAACATCCATCTCCATCGCCGTCTCTGCAGCAAGTGCAAGTACAAGCGACTCTAAGCCCTGGCCAACACTTTATTGCCATTCTATCCAGCGGTTTCTACTTTATTCTGCACACCGCCCCGCCCCGCCCCAGCTTGGACTTTTTACAGTGCTTGTAAATTACACTCGAGTGACATTTAGTCGTCATCAGCTTCAGGAGTGAAGGACTTGGCCTCAACTGCCAGCAGCAAGGGAAGCAGAAGGCAAGTAGTGGCGTATCTTCTGACTTTATCTGCTACGAGTATTTTCTTATACACTAATGTGTGTCCTGTGTCTGCGTCTGTGTCTGTGTGCCCTGTGCCTACCCCCTGCCATGTCCCTTGCCTGACAATTGCCTGCCATATATCTCTCGCTGGCTATCTCTGGTCTAGTCCTTTCTTGGCTTTACCTTGGAGTGGATTCCCTTTGCCTTTTGCCAGACATATCAATTTGACCTCGACTAAATACTCAGCATGTGACGAGAGCCCAGAGAGCCCCAGGGCCAAGGACCAAGACCAGAACCAGGACCAGGACCAGCACCTGAGCCCAGGTAATATTCTACTCTGCTCTGCCCCGCTGCGGTCCGCTCTGCTTTGCTGCCCCGCCCTTCCTGCTGCAATGTCTTGGGCGAATTTTTAATGATTTTCCTTCTGGGTGTCCTTTCTTTTGTTGGCCAAACATTTTTCTTGTCGTACACTTTAAGCCGGGGCCCCATTATTAAAATGCCCGATAACAGTTTTTGGCTGCAAGCCCAAAGTCAAACACAGGACGGACCCCCCCACCACCACACATGGCTGTGCTGGGCTGGGCTGGGTGGAGGGAAATGCCTTATGGCTGTCTGGACATGTCCTTTATGGTGCGTTGAACTTGTCCTTTGCATAGTCCTTTCGTTCCGACTTTGAATTTTGCGCCGCGTTGGCAGAAATCTCTGTGAAAATCTCTGGCCGCCTTTGCGCCGTCCCTCTGCCTCGCCCTCTCCCTCTCTCTCTCTCAGTAGAGCCTTTTGCAAGGTCAGATATGTGAGTCCTTTTTTCTTTGGCAAACCACAAAAACGTGATAAAGTCAATAACAAACCAATTTTTTTGTGCCGCATGAAATTTATAGAAATTTACTAAGGTCCGAAAAATTTGTTTGGAAATTTTACTGCCATTGCAGACAATAAAAAAACAGAAAACGTTTGTGGCACTGCCGCACAGGAATTGTTGGTCAATTAAAATTTTGCCAGAATGATTGAAATTCAGGCAACGCACCCCCACTCCATCCCTCCCCCTGCAACATCTAATGGGTGGACTGGGGGGCGTATGAGTAATGTGCTGATTGCTTTCGATGATTTTTCTCCTCTTTTTTTTTTTTGGAGTTAGCAGGCAGCTGTGGCGCCGCCCCGTCCACAACCACAACAAAGTGTTAGAGCCAGGTTAATTGATTCACAGACACCGCAGAGCAGACACCACTCACACCTCCCCACCCCCCGAGCCACTGCTTCATGCCCTCTTTCCACCTCTATGCTGGTGCTGCCTTTTGCTTTGCTTTGCGCCATGCGTGTGCGTGGAAGCTTTTGAAATATTCATGAAATCAATTTTGAGGCAAGCCCTGGATGCCACCCCAACACCCCAGCCCCCTGCCCCAAAGGCTGACTAATCTCGCTATGGATCGGGTTATCGTGGGATATACATACACATACAAATACGCGTGTGCTGGTGTGTGTGTGTGTGCTGGCGATTATATCAAAATATGGCTATGGTTATTACTGGGCGGGAATGGCTCTGTTACGGCGGCGGCCCTTGCACTTTGCTTTCTCGGCTGTCGAAATTTATATTAATTGGCATCCAGCATTTTCTTCTTGCTGGGTGGAAAGTTTTCCAGGGAAAATTATATAGTAACCAATTTAAAGATGCGAGTATTTGTGTGTGCCTTCCTTGAACAGAATTTCGGGACTTTAAGCAGTGGCAGTCGGTTTTTTTCCTTCCGCTTTTGGATTTCATTGTCTGCACTTCTTTAAGACAGTTTTATTGAGGCAATCAAATAGTGAATAGAGAATTCATTTAATGGACTATTAATATTACCTAATATATATTAGTATGTTTGTTTTTTTATATTTTTAAATATGTATATATATGTATGTTTTCTGTGTATTTGTTTTTTGAGTTTTAAATTAGATTTCCATAGGTAATAATTAGGTAAACTTTTGTTTTTGGTTATAGGAACTTGAAGTTAAATAATCTAATAATTACTTACAGTCTTATAACTGGAATATTGGAATTAAAATAATTACTTCAAAATAAGTTGATTAATTTTGAATGTGAGATGAGCCATGTAGTAGCCAGAAAATGGAAGGAATTTAAAGATTTTACGCCTGGAAGAGACATTAAGTGGACTCTCAAAGGGGATCAATGCTTAGATATATGCCATATCCACTCCTAGAATCCATCTTTCAATCAATTTGTGCCCCAAGAAAACCTTTTTCATCTCATACATTGATGGGAGTAGCATTCGATAGTAAACCTTTTTCCCCCAGCAATTAATCAAAGAAAAAGGCACACACAGCGCAGTGTGTGGGGTATTCGCCCCAGTCAGTGGCAAACAAAAAGTAGCCGTGCAGCATCTGTTGCCACATTAGCCACAAGTTGAGAACCATTTGCCACATCCCTCGTGGCTGCTTGCAACCTTTCAAAGTAGCCTCAGAGTTTCAGAGTCGCTGCCACGCAGCTGCTGCTGCTGCTGCTCCTGCTGCTGCTGCTGTGGCTAAGCGCAAAATTAAGCAAATTAAAAGCCGCACCAAGAGGAGAGCAGAGGCACAGATGCATAACTCATGTGTGTGCGTGTGTGTGTGTGTGGCATGTCCTTTCTATGCCAGGGATAACGTGCAACAAGACCAGCAACAACTGAAACCGCAGCAGCAGCCACACAACCTACAACCTGCCCCCCCAAGCGCCCCACCCGCCACAGCTCAGGGTCACCTACAGAAAAATTTCAAACCAAAGCGCAAAAAAAAAAACTGCTGAAGGAAAAAAAAAACTGGGTAAAATGCCATTGAAAAATGTTCGCTTTTGCCGGCCATTTTGCAGATTTTTCATCAAGCTCAGGTTCGCCAGCAGTTCCAGACCCGCTACACCCCACACACACACACACACACATGCATGTACAAAATCAGCGCATAAAAGCCGCCAACACGCCCACCACTGCCCTGCCCTGCCCTGGCCTGTGCATGTGGGGATGGTGGGTGGGTGATGTTTGTGTTGGTGAAGCGTTGCGAAAAGGCTGCCAAAAACATTTAAATTAAAATTTCTCTCTCTCTCTATATATATATATATATATAGGGCTTACACACATATATATATGTATATATATATATATTTATATATATATATATATGTTTGTATATAGGGTGCATATTTATATATTTATACGATTCAGAGCAGGCAGCGTGGGGCAGCAACAAAGGCACGAAAATTTCATGGCCTCTACCGCTCTGGCATTAACTGTTATGGGGGTAGGGTGGGAGGGGCTATAATGCCTAAAGGGGGGCCGGGCCGTCTCTTTGTAGGCGTGGCCATGTAAGCCGTTTAGCGCTGTTTGATGGGCGCGCAGCAAAAATTTATAGCATGCTTTTAGGCTAAGAGCCATCAGCGAAATGAAACGCGCAGAGCAGAGAGTCCCAGAGAGTTCCAGAGAGAGAGAGTCGCCGGCGCCACAGTCGGAGACAATTGGGCAATAACCAGAAATGCAGGCCACACACACAACGCACAACAAATGACAGTTTAAAGTGTCTCTGGAATACACACACACAGGCACACACAGGCACACACAGACACAGGCAAACCTAGCTATGCATAGGCCTAGTCCTCGTTGAAGGGTTGTTGGGGGGGCGGTAGGGTAAAACACTTTGGTTGCATGTTTAATGGCATTTGTTGCTAATCAATGAATAATTTATGTGCCAAGGTTTTGCTGCAACTACACACACACACACAAGCACACACCGAGCGGAAAGTGGCGAAGGAGCAGGCTAGAGAGGAGAGTCTCAGGATCTGGCAGGGTCGCTGGGACAGCTCAGAAAACGGCAGGTGGACCCACCGTCTCATACCTGACGTGAGAAGCTGGGTTAGTAGGAGAGAAGGCGCGGTGACTTTCTACACCACGCAGCTACTGAGCGGACACGGATGCTTTGCCCACTACCTGTGTAGATTCGGGCACGAGGAGTCGCCAAATTGCAGATGGTGCGGCAGCGGGATAGAGGACGCGGAGCACGTCCTATTTGTCTGCGGGCGCTTCGAGCAGAGTAGGAGGGTGCTTTGGCAATCCGCTGGAAGGCAGTTAACACCAAGCAGCCTGGTGGAGGCGATGCTAGGAGACGCCGCGGTATGGTCGGCAGTAAATACTTTTGCTGCCGTCGCGATGAAGGAGCTCCGGAGATGCGAGAGGCTTAGAAGAGAGAGAGTCTAAGAGGAACCTCTGTCCCTGCGAAGCAATGCTTCGCGGCCGTCCCGCAGGGACTAGGTATCTTTAAACGGCTCTACAAGATCTTGGCCATCAATTAATTTTATTATAGACTAGTATTTTTATAAACTGTAGTTAAGTTATATATGTACTTATGAGAAATAATTAAAATAATCGAGATAATGGAAAAAAAAAAAAAAAAAAAAAAAAAAAAAAAAAAACACAAGCACACACTAATACATGTGTGTATGGGTTGCTTCGGGTTCTCTGTTTTGCCTTCTCTGTGCGTGTGTGTGTGGCTGAATATTGTATGTTTTTAGTGCTACACTAGAGAACTAGAGTAAAGAGGGTATTACTCAACCGAGCAGACAGTTGGGCACTGCCCGAAAAGTGAGCAGCAGAAACTGCAGAAACTTAAACAGAAGAGAAAATCGAACAAGTTTCATTGTTGCAGAATTTCTGTGGCATGTGAATGGAGTCGGCAGCATAAATATTATCTTTCAGAGTATTTGGCACTTCGTTTAAAAGCTGCAACTATTGCGGCGTGCCCCTGGGGCGTGTGCGTTGCATGTGCGCCCCTAAGCCACTAAGCCTAAAATGTTGTTACTGGCGTGTGCCGTTACACACATTCCCGCCTGCCACTTGTTTCGCGCAACGGGTGCTGCTGCTGCTGTTGCGACTGGCCGCTGCAACTGGCCGCTGCAGGTTGCAACTTGATGTTGTACTCGTGTCGCATTTAATATGCGACTTTTAATAGCGCAATTATTATTTGCATGTTGTAATGGAGTTTTTGTTTTTTTTCTGTTTTTTGTTTTTGTTTTCCGTTCTTTACCCCCCAGGGGGAGGTTTACTTTAAAGACTCGCTGGCAATTCTGGGAAAATATGTGGCAAAAGGAGCCGAGTGCTGTGGCAACCCTGGCTCTGCTGCGGCGGCCAACAATTTTTCATTAGAATAATGGGAAATGTGTAAAAGCCGTCGAGTATCGATCGCTGTGGCCAAAAACTATTTAGCCATTCAAACATTCAAACATGCCACTAAAATATTAAACAGCCAGCGAAAGGAGCCGAAAGAGCTGGCCATGAGCCAGGCCCAGAAAGTGTCGCTGCGGGCAGCGTACGAGTACAATTTTCCAGCAATTAATCTTGATACGAGGCTCTTTTCAGGCAGCGCAATAAACACGGCCATAATCATAACTAACGCAGCAGCGGCAGCAGCAGCAGAAAGACTCAACAAATGCTTAGCCCAAAATACATTTTGGCAGCCAAAAACTTTTAGACAATAGACACGAGGAAGGAGCGAGCCAGGAGACAGAGAGACACAGCCATGTGTGTGTTTGCGGGGGGCTCTATGGCATTTAACCATTAGATAAATGTTGACGAGGTCAATGGGCGACAAGCGGAAGTTATGGCCCTGTGCAAGAGGGCCAACGGGCGACACGTACAAATAAACTCCACTCTGGGAAGCATGCGGCAGGCGGAGGCAGGCAGGAAGATGCTGCCAGTCAACGTTGGCCCATTAGCAAAAAGAGAGAGAGAGAGAGAGCCGCCAGAAGGCTAAAAGTAGCAGAAAACGCAGGCAGAGCGTCGCAAAGCGTAGGTTCTGGGCGGTGGCGGTGGTGGGGTGGTGTGGGAGTCTCGCGGGACTTTAGCTGCATTACGTGCCCTGGCCAATAATCTCTGTCAACATCAATTTGCTCAACAGCCTCAGCCACGGCCAACAGCCAACAGGAAACTAATTAAATGGTGTCCCATAAATTGCACATTAAAGTAAATTTATTGCAGCCACCTACAGCACCACCAACCCCACCGCCTCTCCCGCGCCAGCGCTCGCTCTGCCGAAACACACGAAATCGAAATTATTGCCAAAGTCTCGCGAGAGAAAAAGCGGTGGGGAGGGAGGGAGGAAGGGAGCTTGTAAGAAACGTTTAATAAACTTTGTGTGTGGCAGGCAGAACGTGTCGCGATCGTGAGGCCATGTGCAGCGGCATCAATTGTGATTTATTGGAAGACTTTGAAAGGGGAGCAGAGCGAGCCGCGGGAGTGGGAGTGGGAGAGTAAGCTGTAAGCTGTGTGGCTGCAGGTAAATTTAATCAAGCCAAACTTTTGTTAATCGTTTTGAGGGGGGGTAAAAGGGGAATGTTACGAGCAAACAAACTGCACCGCCAGAGGCTGAGTAGGGGGAGTAGGGGGAGTCTCTACACCATGCCCTGATAACACTAGCATTGAAGCTCTGTTTTAAATGAGGAACGCACATTGCAAATGGCTATAAAGAAACCAAACCCAAGCCTTTTTTCCTCCACAATTAAATCAAAGAAATTCGCGGATCATTAAACGGTTGAAACATCCCACTCTATATAACAGAGTATCCATATTAATCTATGATTATTGTTCATTTCTTCTTGACTCTTTGCTACTCAATAAATCATCTGAAATGTGAATGGAAGAGCTTAAATCGAAGTGTTTCGGTGTTTACCTTTGCTCAGCATCCAGCGAAAGTCTTTAAAGGCATTAAAAATTCCATTTAATTGCTGTAAAATCATTGCAAATATAACTGCAATTAGTATTTCCCCTTAATATAAATAAATTGTATAATGAATATGCCAGGAAAATAATTCCTCTTGCTGTTTGTTGTTCAAGCAGAAATGCCAGCCAAATGGTCTGCATTTTCTTACCGCTTTCTGCAATATTTTGCCCCTTTGCTTGTGGATATTTTAAGGCACATTCTTGCTGCATTTTCCCCTCTAAATTTAGTAGGTAGTACTAACTAGCAGCAGTAGCAACAGCAGGCTGGCAGCATCTTTTGAACTTTATTTCATTTGACTTGACTTGCCCTGGCCCTGCCTCACATTTCTTCTTTATTTGCTGCTGGCTGGTGCCCGCCCCCCTTTCTGTTTGATTTGAGGTTTGAACCTGCTTCTGCTTGTTGTTACCTTCCGTCTGTCGCTGCTTTTTTATGCACCAACAATTTGTGCTAACGATGTCCGTGAGCAATGAAAGAATGGCCTCGAAGCCAGCATCCACAATTCACAGCTCACAAGTCTCGAGCAGCACGTGTCTGCAGTGATCCATAAATGGAAGTCTCAAATTCCGTTTCCGGAGCACGGGCATGCGGTTGGGGGTAGAGTTTTGTTGTTCCTGTTGTTGTTGCCTTTGGGGTTTACATGCCACCCTCCCGCCCACCAGCCCCTGCAACCCACAGATGTCTCTTGCTGTTTCTCGTGTGGCTTTTTTCTGCATTTCTGATTTCCGAATATTTGTGCTGATTTTTGTATGGCGCTTTCATTCCAAAAGATATTAATTTGTACAGAAAACATAGACAGGCACAGCCAGGCAAAGCGCAGACACAGCACAGACACAGAGAGGGAAACTTTTGATATTATCATTGCAAAAGTGCAGGCAGGACTCTGCCTTCAATTGTCAGGATAGTTGACAGGAGTTCGCCCTCTATCTCTGCCCTGCACTCTCCCTTCTCTTTGTTATTCCTGTGGGTGGCTGGTTGTCTGTGTGTGTGTTTGTGTTATTTTATCTGTTGTTCTCGTGTTGTTCTCGTGTCTTGTTATTCGATTTAACGAAGTGCACTGACATGTGCCACAATTCCCATGCAATGTTTGTGGCCCCAACAAAAAAAAAAAAAGAAAGCAAAAGATTAAATCCAAAGCAAGCCAAACGTAACTTAAATATTCCTTACCTTGAGCTGTGCACCTTTGACCCTTTTAAAGTGCGCCCCTCATGCCAGCCATCCATTGCCGCAATCAATCCTTAGCCTAGTTATCTTTTAGCACGGCGAACGTGTGTCTCGGTCTCCCATCTGCCATTTGTCGTTCGGTTGCTGCTGCTGCTCCTCACAGCTTGATGCAACATCCAGTGCCGTACCCAGAGTTGCGGTTGCCATTCTGCGAATGTGGCAAATGCGACACACAGTTGACTGCCTGCCTCAGCGCACCCACACCCTCACCCGTAGCAATGTCTGGCATTCAAACGGAATCCTCACTTCCTCCCCCATACCCAACAAAGACTCCCTACCGCTTTTTTCTTTCTCTTTCGAGAGAGAGAAAACATTGTCACGTGGTTTTTGTATTTAGTTGTGTCGCCCACGCCTGCCCCTGTCCCTGTCCCTGCTCCTGCCTGCCTGCCTGCGTGCCTCTTCTTTTGCCTGTCGTTGCCAAGGACTCCATTCTGCCACTCCACACGCCACTGTGTTACCTGTGAGCAGCAACTCCCGCAGCTTTTTCTTTGCGGTAACTGCAACCACTAGGATTCGTGTCGCCCCTTTCTTCTGCTGGCGCTCCTTCTCCTGCCATTGTGGCGTGTGGGGGGGAGGCGCCTTTCATTGTCCTACAACTTGCCTCAGTTTCCATTTGTTTGTTTGCTGCTGCTGCTGCCACTGCCACTGTGTGTTTGTGTGTGTATCCCATTGTTTCGTTTGTGTGCTTGGTGCTGCTGCTGCTGCTGCTGGCTTCTTTTGTTGTTAGGGAAATTGAAATAAATGTATGTGTAAATGCGTCAAAATTAAGTTTATTTCTTCTGCTTGTTGTTTATCTTTATTTGTTTGCTTTTTTAAATGTCTTTGCCAGTGACAAGTGTCAATTAGAAAAAAGTTCAATTACATTAAGGCCAAAGAGGCGTAATGTGGTGCGGCAGAGGGGGGCTGGTGGGCAAAAACTACAAACAAGTGCGGGGTGGCAGTGTGGCAGTGTGCCATTGTTGTAGGCATGAGGCATGTAGCATGTAGCAGTCATTGTCAGTGTCGCTGCTGGAACGCTGAGACGCTGAGCTGCTGCCGCTTTTGTCTCGTCTCGTGGGGAAAACAATGTGAGAATTGTGGCAGAGATGTGACTATAATTGGGATAACTATTTCGGGCAGGCATGGGCATGACTCTGAAGCACATAATTAAGACGCAAAGGCAGTGCCCATGAAGATGCAGACACAGAAAGATGCAGAGAGAGTTACGTGGTTAATGGGGAGCTACCAGTGACATTGGGGGAATTTTCGGAGTGGCTGAATGGCTATGGAAGGGAAATCTTTAGCTTCCAGTAGCCAGAGCCGGCTGCTGCCTGAGGTTTGCTGCCTTCCCTTAAACTGTGTCTGCATCCTGTGGCTACTTCCTGAGGCTCTGACTATCACTCCTGTGCCTGAGCCTGTGCTGTAGCGTTTGCCCGAGGCTGTTTGCTGTTGTCCCTGTGGCGCTGCACATGACATTGGCATTTCATGGCCCGTCTCCAAATGAAATAAAATATTAATTACGCAACTGCAGACGGTAGTGGGGGGGAGCCCAGAGCCCTGTCTGTCTTGGCTTTCATCAACATTTTCGAACATTGTGGGTGAGCCTGTCGTTGTAATGTTTGGCAGACAAACACACGACCCTCACACGACCCACCACCACCCTCCTGCCAGTGTCAATCCAAGCTAAAACACATCTGTTGTTGCTATTGCTGCTGCCCCCCTGTTTTGGCCTGGCTAACAACAAATTGAAGGGAAATGATTCCATTTCATGCTAGATTAAACATGTGTCCACATAATTTATCGATTATTTATCATGTGGTCTGTCGTTCCATCGTCTCTGTGTGTGTGTGTGTGCATACGTACGCTTAGGTTCAGTTCGCTTTTGTCGTCGTCGACACAAAGTGGAAGTGTAGCCTCAGGACGGCTTCTCCTGCCCCTCCCTCTCCCGCTGTGATGTTTTTTGGCGTGGGGGCCTTAGTGCTGTCTCCCTACCATGTAGGCCTTTTGCGGCCACATTGCGCACACAAGTGCAAAATTAGAAACAAAAGCTCTGCCAAAGGCGTTTACCGTCCACTGGGATGACTGGCAGCAGCAGCAGCTGGAGAGCTGCAGGAGAAGCAGACGTGACGCTGGCTATTGCTGCCATTTGTGGCACTTGTCGCTGGCTGTCGGTCGAATGAAAGTACCCCAAAGAGCAGCTAAGGAATAAACTGGAACGGGGGAGAATAAACGCATAGAAGTCAGAAGTCAAACGAAGTCCACGCTCGTCTATGGATTTAAGTTCAAGAAGTTGCCTATTTCTTGACTATTCGAAGCAAAACTTGCCTCATTTAATTATTTTTCCAGTGGTTGAAGACTTGAACAGTTCTCAGCAGCTTTTTGTGTATTTTTGGGGCTAATAATTCACTTTATTTCGAATATTTGCCCAGAAAAGTTAACTTTAAGTGAATTTTATACAAAATAAAATCTCAAGGGTATAGCTTTAAATTGATTTCAGTTTTATGAGCCAGAGAAATATTGATTTTTAATAATATTTCTCTATGAACCAACCAAAAGGGGTTTTTATTATTTATTGATTAATGAAAATTCAGGCGACATTTAAAAGTTGCGTACGAGTGCCGTTGGCTGGAGAAACTTCAATGTTGCTGTAGCACCCAAAAGTTGATCTTCCTAAAAGCAACTAATGCTTAGAAATTGTAAACATTCATAGAGTTTTCACATAGATTTCCAGGGTGGAACTGCCAGGGAACTGTTGGCAATAAGGGGATACCCTCTTTGATTCTATTTCTAATAGTCTCTCAGCCATTAAGGGCTGCCCTTGTCCTTTGATTATATTTCTAATTCAAACTCCCTTCTACGCCTCTCCCTCTCTAATGCTCTCCCCCCGTATAGGGCTTCCCTGTGGGCATCATTTCACTTTATTTTTAGCATCGCTCTCGTATTTGCTTTAGCCTGCTGACTACTGCCTGCCTCTCTATGGTTTTTTCCATGCCGCACGCATTTACCATTGCATTTTTACCGCATAAACACACACACACACACACACACACACACTGCTGTGGAAATGGGTGCGGAGGGGTGAGGAAAGGCGGCAGCGGCCAGGAGCATAACACGAAAATGGCGGCCATTTTGTAATCCGCATGTGGCTGGGTAATCACCCCTAAGCCTCGTTTTGCCACTAACCCCTGGCCATCACTCTCTAGACCCCCTCCCTCCGCTCACAGCCAGCACTCTGCGCTTGCAACGTGTGGCAGCTTTTGCCGGGTTTTGCCTGTAATATTTTTTTTTTGCCTTGTTTTGTTTTTGCAGCATTATGCGGTGGTCGCCGCCTCACCGCCGCACCGCCGCTTCACCCTCTCCCCGCTCCAACTCTGTGTCCATCTCTCACTTTAACTATCTGCCCATCTCCCTCTCTAATGCTCTTCATCTGCCACTCCATTGTACACCCCTCCATTCCACCCTTTTGTCCACTGCCCCAGCGATTGCTGCTCTGATTTTGTTTGTACGATTTTTGGGCTATTTTCGGTTTTCATTTTGCCAGCCGCAGATCGATCGATATTTTAAAGCTTAGCCAAATGGTGCGAATGCAACGAACTTGGTCAGATTTTGGCTAATTAGAGACAGAGAGCGAGAGAGAGAGAGTGGGGCTAAAAGGGAACCAGGGCGGGAACCAACCATTCTGTTGGTTAGCCAAAAGCTTTGCCACATTTTGAGCCAGCAGCACCCGAAATGGACCCGTTGAATGGCTGCCAGAAAATACGAAAATATTTCATATTTTTCTCGCACCAAAAACAAGTTTATCGCAAAATCTTTACCAACTTCATAAACTATGTCTGTGTGGGCGTAAATGATTGTTTGTGGGCGTGGCTGGATTTTATTCTATTTTTATTTTTATTTTTATTTTCTGACAAATTGTTGCAGCAGCCACTTGAAAATCAATTTGCCAAAAGAAAAATTGACTTCGCCTTGCCAGCGCCAAAAATAAAGTAAACGAATTTTCCGTGAAGTGAATTCTTTCTGCAGCCGTTTCTCACATTTTCTCCTTCTCTCATTCTTCTGCTCGTTTTAGATGGGGAAATCCTGCGTGTTTTGGTGAACAGCTCGGCCGAAATCAAATGCGATGTGGGCTCCAGTCTGCCCGATGACAAAGTCCTTCTGGTTGTTTGGTACAAGAATAATTTACCCATTTACAGGTAGGTCAAACCCAAGCCCACACAACAACAAGTTCATTCCTGTAACTCAATCCTTTTTCTTATTTTTCTTCTTTTTCTTTTTTTTGACAGCTATGACACACGTGGCGCCCACGCGGGCACACCATCGCATTGGCGAGACGAGGAGGTCCTCGAGAATCGGGCCGTCTTTCGCACGCACAAGGAGCCGGCGGAATTGACTATAAATCCGGTTAAGGTAAGTCTGTCCTCCCGCCTCCGCCCGGAAAAGTGTCAACCACATTGAATTTTATAATTGAAATTTTCTACGTGGGTTTTGCTTGCAGGAAAAGGATGCGGGCAACTTTCGCTGTCGCGTGGACTTCAAGCTATCACAGACCCGCAACAGCAATGTCAATTTGGAGGTTGTCGGTGCGTATACAAAACACAACTAGAGATGACACTACCACAAAACGATTTGTAATCGATTCAACAATAGGATTTGCAATTTTTAAAAGTCATTTGGTGATTGATATTGATTTTAAAAAATCTCTAACCAAATCCAAAGATAACTCCATGACATTGCAGACGGTTAAAAAAGTTCAAAGTTTGCCTCTGATTTTTCGGTGTATCTCAATCAAACAATTTTCCACTTGGAAAAACACCCGTATTAATACGGTGGCATAAATAAATAAATATGTGTGTGTGTATGCATATATTGTGCAGCCAGAAACGATTATAAAAGCAATTAACATTTTGTTTTTGTGAGAGAGCAAACACGCGCTGGACATAAATTAGCTGAAATGATTTTCTGGTTAGCCGCAAAACTTACAATTTATTATTCGAATGCCCATAAATAGTATAAAAGCATATAAATACATAAATATATATGTACATTTGCGCGTGTATTAAACCGAACCCTTTGACAGTTCAGTTCAGTTGTTTGTTTGTGCAATTGAAAAATCTCGGTGAAAATTGTTTCCGATTTGCGGCTGGCTGGCGAATGTCAGAAATCATTGCAACTAATATGAAAAAAGGGATTCCCTTTGAGTCTCTACTGTTAAATGATGGTTAATTATACTAATTAAATCCCATTACCTTTCTGCTTGTTCGCACAGTGCCACCGATGCAACCGAATATCTTTAATGAGCGCCGCATGCGAATCGATTCGAGGGCAGGGCCCTATGAAGAGGGCGGCAGCCTGGAGGTCACCTGCGTCGTCTATGGAGGTAAGAACTCCTTCAAATGGCGGGGCCCCTTCCTTATAGGAAGTGGCTCCATCAATAATTAAACTTTTTACAACTGGCTGTAAAATAATAAAATATATAGCAGCAGTAGCAGCAGCAGCAGCAGCGAACACACAACAGGCACGCGAATATTATCAGCAGAATTTTGAATACAAGAAAAACAATTGAATGGGAAATTCCACTGTGAAAAGCAGTGGTGGGGAGGGGGTGAGGGCAGGCAAAGGAAATGCCCCCTAAGGCCAAGAGGCATAAATAACAAACAATAAATAAAAAGTTAAGTAAAGAAAAGTAAAGGTTCAATTGTTAAGAAAAGCGAACACAAAAGTCACTGAAAACAGAAGCCAATTGAAAGGAAAGTAGACGGCGAGCAAGTAGGGGTGGAAAGTGGGGGATGGGCGGGGGCCAAGTCAATTTCTCAAATGTGTCGCCTTACAAAAGGATTAAAAATGGCTGCTCAGAAGGGCAAGCTAAGAGGCAGCTAACGAAAGGGAAGCAGTGAGAAAGCGTGGAGAGGGTGGCAAAGAAAAATGAGTGGGCAGAAGAGAAAGAGTGCTTGGGAGAGTGTAAGAGGCCGAGCAGAAGCAGGAGGAGGCCAAACAGTCAACAGGCTTTGTTATCGATGATGATGATGCCTCCTCTCAAGCCTTTTTGAGCAAGGCGACAATCTGACAATAAATATTCACACACACACACATCACAACAGAGGAAATGTAAGGCAGAAAAACACTGCAGGAAAATCGTAGGGCAAACTGGGGGAAACTTCAATTGAAGTTTGTGCATTTATTTTGTGGCAGATTTGTGTGCTCAAATGATTTCCAAAATACTCGTAAAATTGCAGCTTAAAACAATTTAAACGTTTAGACACAAAAATGCAACATTAAACAAATTTTTCCTTTGAACATATTTTCAACTATTGAAACTATTGAAAAAAGTACCCAAAGAAATTAATTAACGACTTCTAAATTGTGTCAGAAATATTCTTAAACTAAGAATATGCAAATACCGACGTTTAGCTGGGAAATGTTAGTGTCTATAGCTATGTTTATATTTAAATGGTTTCACAGCTAAATTGCCCATAAAAGGAAACAAAAATATGACGACAAAATGTATGAGAAATATTCGAAATAAATCGAGTATTTTGTAGGGGTGCACATTGCTTTTGCGCTTAGTTTGCTGTCTCCTTTGCTTGATTTTTGTTTACATTTTGCTCAGTGTACAGCCACAAACACATTACGAAAACGAAGTTATGCACAGCACCCACGCTTAATGCCAATACCCGGAGTCAATTGCCGTTAATGAAAACCAAAATAAAGATTAAATGAGAGAATAAAATGACAGCCGCCCCAAACAAGAACCAGAAGCCAACAAAAAGAAAGAAATGTGAGGCTGGAAAGGCAGAACCGACAGAGTCAGAGCAGACCAGACCAGAACCCTAGCCACAGGCCGAGCTATGTGTGTACTGCTCTACGACAACAACAGTGCCTGACATAAGTATGTCACAGCAATCGCGTGCTTTATCGCTGCTGCTGCTGCTGCGTACTCCTTTTGTTTCTTTTCGGGAGGGTTTTTCCTGATGGGGGGGGTTAAACGGAAGCGAAACCACTTTGAATGGTTTGACATGTCAACGTTGACATAAAATAAATCACCAAGCGACCGAGCGACCGAGCAGACCCAAAACCGGAGTCAGGAAACTGCACTTGAAACTGCCTTGGCAAACTGTTAACTGCTTCTGGTTCTGGTTCTGGCCAGCAGTAGCGCTCGCTGTAGTTGCCTGGGCGTTTACAAGTGGGAGTGACTGTGTGTGCGAGTGCAGGGCTGGGGAGGGCAGGGTAAAAATTGGGCACTCAAAATGTTGTATGTGCCAATTAAATGGGGGCAAGGCAAATGTTGCAAATGTACAAATGTGAATACATCCATGCTACATGCGGCAGGCAATCCTGAAGCCGTTGACAAGCAAAAAAGGAAGTCCGATCCATTGAGTGTGTGGCGGGAAGGAGTGCGGTGCGGGGGTAGGAAATGTAAAAGGAAGAGTAATTGGAATAGGGTTCTGCGGGGGTCTGGCCAGGAGAGAGGGAGGGCAAGAGCGAGCCAGGCGGTGGTCTCTCGTTGACATTTGAAGGGAACAAATTGAAGACCCGTTGCCAGTGGCCCCAACAGGGCTAATACCCCTGTGATATCTCAATTATATCTCAATGGCTTAATGCCCGAACAGCTGTAAAATTGGCAAATTGAAAAGCGGCAGGGAAATATCTTAAACAGCAGGCGGCAAATAAATTGCACGAAAATGCCTGACATTATGCCAAAGTCTTTGGGCCGCCGTTCTGCCTCCGGCTATGACTCTGACTCGCTAGCTGCGGTCTCTGGTCTTTGGGCATTGAACATGCAATGTCCATTACAGAAAGTGCAATTCTGTGGCCAAAACAAAAAAGCCAAAAGACAGCGACAGTCGGTCGGGCAGCGGATGGGTGGAGACCATAAAGTGCTGCAAAAAGTTGCCACTTAAACAAGTGCAATCAGCAGAAAGTAAGTCAAAAAGAGAGGTGGCAGCAGCAGCAGCAGCAGCAGCGGGCAGGAAGCGGCAGCGGCAGCCGGAGTGCTGCACGACAGATGGAAATGGCTAAGAATAGTAGTAGGTGGGTGGTGGAATGGGTTGGGGGGCCTTAAGAGTGTGCCAAAATCGGCCAAGGAGCTGTAAATTTTATTGGGGTCTCTGTTGCAAATGAACGCGACACGCCACACGCCCCCAAAGAGAAAGAAAGAGAGAGAGAGCGCAGAAATAAAGTTATAAACCAACAGCAAGAGGCAGCAGCAGCGGCAGCAGCACAGTCTGTGTGGGTAGTAAAAATTACCAATCTACCGAAGGGCTACCCTTGCCCCTTGCGTTCCCCTAAATCATACAGAATATACCATTTTGCTGGGGGGTTGGACTTCTGTGGGGAGGGAGACCAGCCATTGTGCGGTGGCATTGGCTGATGTTGGGGCTCAGTTCGTGCTGGGGGTTGGGGGTTGGGGCTGTGGCATGGGCATGGCTGGGTGGCTTTATGTGGCCACTAATGCATAATATTCAGCGTTGCCTTCTTTTGCACGTCATGAATTTTACACGCGGCTTCTTCTACTTCTTATGCGGGCCACTAGCAACCATATTTCCATTGCTCTTTCGCGCTCCCTGGAGCATATACTCGCATTCGTATAGAAGCCGCCAGAGAGGGTCGCGTCGCGTCGCGTTGCCAGCGGGGAAAACATTAACGAAACAAAGCGCAGGGGGTGGGTGAAACGTTTTTGTTTGGAATATGCGGTACCCCTTTTGTATATTTTGCGTTTATAAATATATTATTTGGCCATTAAAGCTATAGAAAGAAGAACTCCCTCCTACACGAGTCAAAAATTGCATTGACAACTAAACAGTCCCTCAATGGGTATGACGCTTCAGTCAAGGACATCGACTAGCAGCTGAGCAGACAATCAATCAGCGCAGAATGAATGCACAATAAACTTAATGATTCGGTAATCAAAGAGCTAAAGGTACTCAAAAAATATCAAAAGGAAACCTTTCCTACCAATCTTCATTCCTTAAATGCTTTAATCGGTGTAGGAGAATAATAAATAATAGTTCCAAGCATCCACTGAGATCTCTCTGTTGCATGAGTGACGTGACTGAACTCTCATTATGATCTCTATCACTCTGGAGATTAAATCCTTAAAGCCAATATACCTTTTACTTCCTACTATCCGTATCCCGCATAACAAAAGTGTGCTAAAATGGCTTACTCTTCCCCGATTTCTCGCTCCCTCTCCCTCTACCCCTCCATCGCACTCTGTGTGTGTGTGTGTGTGTGTGTGTGTAAAACGGAAGTGCAGGCGTTTTCCGCTTTTGGCCCCAAACTGAACGTTGGCCATATTGTTATGGCTGTTGCTTTTGCTGTTGTTGTTGCAGGCAGGTTGCTGCCGGCTAAAAAATTGTTTGCATTTTTATATATATATATATAAAGAACATTTCTCTGCTGCCGCCTGCACATTTTGTTATCCCTTTGTTATTATTATTATTACTCCGCTTGTTGTTGTTGTTTTTGTGGGTCTGGCACTTTTTGGAGCACGCAAGTGCAACAATAAGGAGAGACTAGCCCAAGAATAGGAAAAACTATCGAAAAAGTGGCGAAAGTAGCAGAGTGGTAGGGAGGAAGGAGGCAGCAGAAAGGGAGGGGGGAATTTCCAGGCCAAAGTGGCAGGGGGTATGTGGTAAAGTGGCAAGACATTTCGCATAATTCCAAGCTCATTTATATTTCATTTATTGCCACATTGCCTTCAAATGGCATTTGGCTGTGGCAGGCACTTTAAAGGAATAAAAAAGAGGCACGAAAACTACGGCAGCAGGAGGAGGATGTTCACAGGGCACTTTGCTAATGTTTCATTGCGAAATCAAATGAAGAAAAATGATTGTATTATGAGTCACATTTTTGTTCCACATTCCATTTCCGGTTAAATCTGCCATGGCTGCAATACCTTTCCGAGAATGTTCTTAAAAACTTTTAAAATTCTGCTTTAAGCCGGGCTCATTCTGGCTTTTAGCTGTTTCTTGCCACCAACTGGTCGTTGCTTCCTTTAAAAACAAACAACAAATGGCAATTGAGTGGAGCTACAATTTGTGTTGTCTGCTGGCGATCCTTAAAGTCGGAGAAAGCTTTAAATTTATTTAACAACTTCCTCAATGGACAACGGGCCAAATGGCAAAGCAGCTGACAAGCAAGAGACAGAAAAAGAGGAGCAGACACTGCCTGACACAGCGAGAAAGAGTGAGAGAGAGAGACGGGGGACATGCTCTGAAAAAGAGGAACAGACACCCACTAAAAGAGAGGAAAGAGAGAGTGAGAAAAAGGGGTACACAGATGCATAGAGCGAGAGAGCAAACAGAAAGTGTAGCAAAGACAACAAAACATAAAAAATATTTATGTGGCATGGCAGAGGGGTTTTCCTTTCCTTTCCATTCCTTCTTTTTATTTGTATTATTTTGTGTGTGAGTGTGTGTGTGTGTGTAACTATCACGAGCAGCAGCAGCATGCAGCATGTAGCAGCATCGGCTGGTTGTTGCTGTTTTCTCCATCTATTTCTTAAGTGCTTTGTTTGCTACGCTGCAGCCCACTACTAACCCATTTTTGTTTTTTTTTTTGGGTGTACACTGTACAGGGTATCCATGCCAAAAATCCAAAGCAAACGCAAGCGAGTAAAAGCCAAAAGCAGATGCACGAGTGCGGGAGATGCGGAAAAGATATGCAAAACTAAACAAGCAAATATTTCAGCATTGCATAACTAAGCCAGAAGTTCCACTTTCTGTAGCTGTATCTGCGTGGGGGTGTCCCTCTCTCTCTTTGTACATGTTTCTGTGCATTTGTGTGTGTGTGTTTGTGCGAACAATAAGCAACAAGAAATAGGGACTCTGAAAGAGAGAATAAGAGTCCTGAAAACCCTGGCAACGTTGTGTGCAAGAGCACATAAGTGAGTGCCACCCGTGAGGAAGGACTATGGGATGCATATGGGAACAGGGCAAAAGATTTTTGCTATACCATTCACGATCGGTGGAGTATAAAACTACAGGTGGAGGGGGGCTGCTGGAAATTACTTAACGGCAGCGCTAACATAGTAACAGCACTGTTAACATTTCACGCTAACAGCTTGTGGCCGCTCTTCGTTAACAGTCTTTGGCTGCTCTGCATTAACAGCCTCTTGCTCACTGTTAGTGCTCTCTGCGAGCGCTATTACGATCCACACGGCTCTCGAGCGGCAGAATAACGGTCCAGCCCCCCGCGTGCATAGACGTGTGAGAAAGTGATCCGAAGGAAACAAAATTAAGAAGATAATCTTCAAAGAGCAAACCACTTGTAGAAAGCAACCAAATTAAAGAAAAATATACTGTTCTACACTTCAGATCATACGTAATACCAAATAACATCCCCAAGTTACGGGTAAATGTGAAATATATATCCCAAAATTTCCATTTTTTGCCCAAAAAAAGGGTAGGGTAGTCCCATAGTTCACTGTGGTACGAGTATCAGTGTGCGAGAAGTAGGCGCGCGGTCTGCTTTAAGGCTGCAGCTGCTTTGCTTATGCTCAAAAGAAGAGCGCTAAAAACTAGCACGCATTTGAATGCTGCTGCCTGCTGCTGCTCATTAGGAGGTGGCTTTAAGGGGGTTTGGCTGTAGACTGTAGGTTGTAGGTTTTCCCTCCTGCCTGGACAGGTGACAAAGAAATGCTAATGTCGCTCTCTTGCATCGCTCTCTCTCTGTCTTTCTCTCTCTCGCTCTGTGGCACAAAAACCCGTTTTTTGATGCCTGCACTAAAAATGGCAAAGCACTTTACAAAAAAAAATAAACAGCAAAAAAAAACCAAAAGGTGGAAAGAAAAGAAAAGGAAGGACAGCAAAAAATAACTAGTGCAAACTTTGAGTGTATGCGTGTGTGTGTGTGTGTGTCTGCAGCTGCATATGTGAGTGTTTGTATGTTGACATTAAAAGAAAAGAAAAGAAAAGGGGAAGAGAAGAGGCGCGACCATCCTTGGTCAGAAGAAAACTTACAGCGAGGCTTTAAAGCGATTTTTACTAGACGAAAATTTAAGCGAAAAAGTAGTGGAAAAGAAAACTTTTAGCAGGCACTTTAAGCTGCAGTTAAAACTGCACTTTATGACTTCATTCCATAATGTGTTGGGTACATTTGGCTACAAATATTTAAGATCACTTTACAACAAAGAAACACAGACTGACTTTTGCTTGAGGCTTGGGAAAATGGCACTTAAATTTGCTTAAAGAACCAAACAAACGGAAAATGCATTGCCAAATCAAACAATTTTCATGTGGCTTTTCCTACCCAGTTTCCCGCGCCCAGCCCCCTAATCCCGCTTCAGTGTCTTTCTCGTTGTGTGTGTTTTCTTTTTTTGCATTGTTTTCCTCCTGCCGGGAAAGGCTAATAAATCACAGGCAACCATTAAGCCGCCTTGCTACACATACGCTAATCTACTCCACACACAGCAAGACATACACATGTATGAATAGGAGCGAGAGAGAGAGAGAGAGAGCAAGAGAGAGAGGAGCAAGTTCTGTGTTCATTTTTGGAGTATGTGAAATATTTTCATAAACAACATAAAACTCAACCGAAATGGCAGTGTTATTAATCAAAGTAATGTGTGCTCTCGTGCTCTACCTAAAACTGAATTTGTATTTGTTTATTCGTATTTGTGTGGGTATATCATTGTATACAAATGTGTGTGTCTGTGTGTGTGTGTGTGACACAAATCAAGTGCAGTTTTTGGGGCACCAATCCCAGTGCCTAGACCCCCCCCAAACCCATCCCGTCCTGGGTTTAGTGTGTTAGTTGAATTCTTTTTTTTCGCAGGTGGATTTAATGGCACTTGTATTTGTTTGATGGCCGCTCATCAAGCATTTTTGCTGCGGTAATAACTATTATATAATAATACTCGTAGGACACAAAAATACACCATACGTTATGCGTTCTATATATACATATATATATGTCATACACTTGAGAAAATACTAGACCGAAAAGTGACATAGAAATCATTATTTATGGGCCATTTTCTTGGAGTGTATTTATTTGCTTTTTCTCTTATTTTTCTGGTTTGAGAGTGAATGACGCGACGCAACGCTCGTTGGACGGGGACGGGGACGGACCACCCGTTGCGATTAAATTAATGTGCGCTCATATACGCACACAAAAGCTAATTTCAGCGCTTGATTAAGTTGAAGTCGTTAAAAGCGGCCAAGTGCTGCCACTGCTGCCGCTGCCACACGCTGCGTATGAGTAATGTGTGCTGCCTGATTGTACATAGACGAGAGTGTGTGCGTACGTGTGCTCAAGAGCCACTCACCCACTCCTTGAGAGAGAGAGCGAGAGTGCAATGCCATGGAGGGTGGTCTCTAACAAATCAGTTAACAAGCGTGTAGTCAGTCAGACTTAATTAGTAGGTTGTATTAAGTGGGGAGGTACGTACATGCGTGGGCTACAAGGTCTTGCAAGTGCAACACGACAACTGAAGGCTCTAGACTTGAGAAGGCAGTCAGGGATATTAAGATAAAGATTAAGTTATATTAAATGCATTTAAAAAATTCAATAATTAAACACTTACTGGTAAAAAAAACTCGATTATATACTGTCCTAAATGTTTACAAGTGTGGGCCTGTATTGGTCATGTGAGAACTGCAATAGAGATTAAAAATTGTTAATTGGTCAGGATTGCATGCACTTGAAAGTAATTAGAGATTGGGCTTAAGGCAATACTAGGGAAATCAATTATTCAATTATTATTTCACAATGTGTTACATTTAAGCAAATGATTTTCCATTTAAATGGCCAACTGATATAAGCAATTATTTCGTCAATGTCGGGAAGATGTTTCTGCTTCTAATTAAGCTCTAAATACTGTATTTTTCTGCAACAATTGTGCCCAACCTTAAACAACTTTAATAATCACCTTTTTCTCTCTCTCATTCTCTTTCTCCCCCTCTTTGTTATTTCTGCGATAGGTTCGCCGCCACCCACTGTCACGTGGCTGATGAATGGGCAGCTGCAGAACAGCGTTGTCGATTACACCTACGATGGTACCATCAACAGCAAACTTGTGGTCCGCAACCTGTCACGCATCCACCAGCATGCGGTCTACACCTGCCAGGCGAGCAATTTCCACAAGAAATTCGTGGCCACCAACATAACCATTGAGCTATACCGTGAGTATTCCTTTAAAGCACAAAGCAACGATCCCTGGGATCGAAGCAGGTTGAATGCTATTTTTGGGTTTAGATATTCATTAAAATATTTTCTCGTTTATAAATTCGAATGCGAAATGGTGTGGTGGGGTGGACTGGGGAGCTTGTTCAGTTTGAGTTTCCCAGCGAGAAATATGGTGCTAAAAACGTTTTGGGCAAACAGATTATTTCACTTTCTTGTTGAAGGGTTTTGCGAGGGTGTGCGATGCGAATTCTCTTTCTTGTTTTTGTTGTGTTTTTTGTTTTGTTTTGTTTTTTTTCAAGCGTTGCCGATAAAAGTTTTAACAAATAGCTGTGCAGATAAAAATGAAACCCGGCCACCCACACACAAACACTGAAACAAAAAGAGAAAGGAAATAGTAGCAGAGCGGGTGAAAGGGAGCAAGAGAGAGGGAGAGTGGGTTGGACAAAAAAATAGATAATAAAATGGCTTATGCAAATATAACAAAATGCAAACGGCAACAACAGAAAGAGAAACAGAGAGGGTGATAGAATGAGAGAGAGAGAGAGAGAGAGAAAGTATTGCAAACAATACACAGAAATAATTGGTAAAATGGGAAAAGAGAACACATTTTTGTGTGCGTAACTTATTCAACCTACCTACACAGCGCGCTGTGACCCCTGACCTGACACATATTGTTCGAACACATCACGCAGCCCCAGCTGCCCCATCCCGCCCCCACTGCTGCTCCCTAGCTCTATATGTATGTTCTCTGTTCAGGTTAGTGGAGTGTTCCACGCCGTGTCGTGCCCCGCCTCCCGCATGGATTTATTATTTTGTGACAATTTTTAAAATGCCTCTAGAACGACACGCGCCCCCCTGCCACCCTGCCACTCTGCCACACTGACACAGGGTACATGCTTCTCGTTGCAATGGCCATGCAAATTGTTAAATTGAATTAAATTGTTGCCAATTCCAGGCTCCACAAGAGAGTGTCAGGGGTAGGGAGCGGGGGTCATGGGCAGCGCAAATGGTTAAGAGATTTGTGTCAGGGCAAGCTGTTTGCAGCAAGAGTTTATTTGGAATGACAAATATTCCATGGAAATATCCCATCAACTTTATTAGTTTCAAAAGTCACTGAATGGCGGACAGTGGGGTTAGGGTGGAGGGATTTTTATGGGGATTTGCATTCCATAAAGTCAAATGAAACATAGCTAAAAAACCGGGCAAAGCTGCCATTCGTTTTAAGCGGAATGATTGAGGATTATGTTGAGGATATTTCTGTACCAAAAGAATGCAATGAAAACATTAGATGAAGGGATTTAGTGTTGCCTGAACACAAATTAATTAATAAAAGAAATTTCTCAAATGCAGTTGGAAACAGAAAAATTGGCACCTCTCTGCGGCTGTACTTGAAACTTTTCTGTGTACACCCAAAAATAATCGAAAAGTGTCTCCACTTTGTCTCTTCTTGTGGATGGCGATATGCCCCCTTAAACGTATAATATTTTGTTGCCTGCTACTTGATTATTAGGCCCCAGGCATTACGCTAACATCCAAAGATTGGCCATAGAATTTTATGGCACTTTCGCGGCGTCTGTCATGGCTCTCAAAATGCCAAAGCAATTGATGTCAATTCCTACTTAGGCGAAGCTCCTCCACTGCTCTGCGCGCTGTTCTGCCCCCCAAAAAGAGGCACGAATAAATGTTGAAACTGTTCCTGCGACAGCAACGGCAGCAGCTGGTGATGCGCATATTTGATATTATTGCTCACAGGCCAAAGATACGTATGGTACGTACGGACATCCGTACGGCGTGTGTAGCAATTGCGAGGGGCATAAAAGTTAACACCACTTCAATAATGAAGGAAGGCCGCCCGGTAGGAGTAGGCAGGGGGCAGGGGGAAGGCCACACATTGACTAGGTCAATTAATGTGCCCAAAGTTCACTAAAGATATTACACAGCCATGAGCCTTATTAGCGGCATGTGCAATGGCTGACCTTGAACAAGAGGAAAAAGAAGGAGAAAAATAGAAGTTAGTTTTCCTCTTTGCGTGAATGGAAATTTCCCACTTTTTTTTTGGTTGTGTACTGCGCGTGTAATAGTCACAGAAACGAGAGAGAGAGAGAGAGAGAGTCAGAGTCAGGTAGAAGTTTGTTGAATAATAAGTATGACCTTAATTAGTTAATTTTATGGCCACTAACAATTAGATTACGCCCGTCACGATACCCTTCATCCCCCCACACTCTACCACTCTACACACTTAATTTGCCTGGAAGGGGGGCTGGGCCACAATTATGAGGTAGGATAGACCTCATTAGCACACACTTTAAGGATTCCCCCACGAACAACAAATTGTTGAAAGAATTATTTTGGGAATTATTTTTAGAGTGGAACAAATTTGCGTTATCCTTGGGCTTATTTTAACTTGTATAAACTGTGTTTAAAAATCGTTTCTATGACATTATTAGAACATTATTTTGGGGTGGCCAAATGGTGTTGGAAATGAATTAAAAGTGTAGCATACATCTTGGGGCAGAGTTAATCTATGACACTTGTGGCAGCTGTAGCTTTTTCCGTATACATTTTTAATGTGCCTTTGCTTTTATATTTACTTATTTTAAATTTAAAATTTATTTCCCTTTTTCTTTTTTGTATTTATACAAATCAGACATAGATCTTGTTGCATGGATACACCCGAGTAATCCTTCAGCTGTAGTAACTTTTCCCATCGATTTTTCATGTTACAAATTTAACAATTTAATATCCTCTTTGGCATAATTGGACACTGGTTGTGAATGCCACCGCCCGCCCTTCATTTTGGGGGCGTTTTATATTCAATGCTCTCTCTCTCTCTTTCTCTCTCTCGGTGTAGTGTGTTTAATTAAACATTTAAACGATTTTCCAATGCAAATGTGCATAATTAATTTAATTACAATAAAACGCAGCAGCAACAAAAACAAACCTGTTCAATGCTGAAATAAAAACAGCGGCTGCATAAAAAATTGAAATAATATTGTAATATATGCAAGTAAAATATATAAATGCTGCAACAGCAACACCAAAGGAACACAGAAATAAAATAAAAATAAATGTGGGGAAAAAATAAATACACAACGAATTGAAATAAATAAAATTGTAGATAGTTTTCTCTGTCTCTCTCTCTCGTGCCTGCCTGCCTCCAATCAGTTTTTATCATCGCATTTGGGCTTAACTGAAATGTCACGCCTTTAAATTAACGCACAAAATGCGCGGCCAACCGCAGTAAATGTTGCAACACCAACAGCAAAAACAACAGCCACAACAATGGGACTTAACCTGGCTGTATCGGTGTTAAAATATGGATACGGGAAAGAAATTGCAAAGACCCTTTTGCAGTTGATTGTATCAATGTATCATAATGCGGTGCAAGCGGTTTATGTTGAAGGTAGAATCGTGTAATTGGAAGAGACTTTGGATGCTGGAGAGGTGTCAAAATCAGCAATGATATATTCATTGAGTGGATAAGCATCTAAGCAGTTTATGCTGGAACACAGACAGGGATTTGTGTTAAGGTGAATGCTCGAAGGGACTATGGGAGGAAAAGCGTTGCCAGCACCAAGCCCCAAATGGATCATGTGAAACGGCAATTCGAAGACTGGAAGCGTAAAAGCATCTCGAGGGAATTTGTTCCACACAGAACTCTCTTTTTAATGGTAGAGAATTATTCCATTGCGCCCTTTCCCTTTGCTAATAATGATTGCTTAAAGCGTTAAGTAAATCACCCAAAATTTCAATTGATAAATAAAAACCTAAGTTTGAAACTAAAAATTAAAGAGCTGTTTAAATATCTTTCGCTTATACTACACATCCATTCGCCAGGCAATCTCCCAAAAAATCTGCTAAAAATAAAATATTAAACAACTGCACAAATATTTGATTTTCCACAAAATAATTTTGGACCACCAACAAAATGCCATTTTAATATTTATAATAATTTTTCAAATTGAAAACCAAAGTAAAATATTAAATGAATGCAGCGAAAATGTGCACCCAAAAAAAGCAAGCATGCGAAAAAGGTAGAAATAATGCAAAAACAAGTGCAAATAATAACAATAATAATAATGATAGCGATGCTGGAAAATGGTGATAATGGGAGACAGTTGTGTAATGCTGATAATGAACCTGAATCAAAATCCGCTACGTGATGGCAGCGGCGGCGGTATTTATTTTTCGTTGAGCAGCAGCGGGGAGGGAAAAACTAAGAGTGGAAAAAATACCAGCCTGATACACCTGATATATTTATATTTTCTGCATTTATTGTTTATTTGTTTTTGGGGGCAGGCACTTTTTCAATTTGGTGGGTAAACAATTTGCTGTCACCATATGAATATTAACAAATATTCAAATTACATAAATGATAATTGCATGAATATTTATTGGCCATTGGCCATTGGCTGTGCATTGTTTTGTGATTCTCCACCGCTGCGGAAACAGCCCGAAAAAGGATTGGCAATTGTCTGGACATATGGCAATTATTAATTGAATAGAGACTACTGCCACAGATTCGTCATTAAAGTTGGTGCTTAAATCTTTTTCCGGAGCTCAGATTTTTTACAATTATAATTGGGATTTTCGCACCACCACCACGCGTTGCGTCGCTTGATTAACTTTTCATTTATTTTCTTGTGGATTTTCTGTTGCTTATTTTAATTGATATTTTTCTGATATTTGCCTTGGCGTTTTTTTTTTTTTTTTTTTTTTTTAGTAATTTTCCCGACATTTATCATAGCGTTTATGTATCCCTTTTGTGGAGCTGCGACAGCGCACTATGGTCCCAACGACCACTTTTATTGGCAAAAATTAATAACTCGAAAACGAAACCAGATTTTCCAAATTAGTTTTTTGTATTTTATATATATAATCAATAGGAAGAAGATTTACAAAAAAAAGGGGTGTGGCACCGCCTTTTTTTAATAATGCATATTAAAAAATAATTTTTTATAGGGAATAGCAAGTATTTATAACAGTTTTATTCAGAAATTTGTTTAATTAATTTTTATTAAAATTATAAAGGCGTAGCACGCATAAAATTAAACAAAAATTTTAATTTGAAAAAAAAAATTTTGTTAATTGTTGCCGCCAAGAGAAAAACCCCTTTGTCAGGGTGGAAAACGCTTTTTCGAGGGTGCTCGTTGGGTCAGAAAGTTGGCGACTTTCCTACTGTGTTCTGTACAGCCTTGTGAATTAAATAAGCCTCCTCTGGGCATACAACTAATTCTTTTACAACAAAGTAGAACGCCTAACAAATCTGTATTGTTGATTTTGAGGTTATGATCTACTAATGAAAATTTTAAGAGTTGTGGTCAAATGTGGTATTTCTTACTATATTCATTTCAAAAAGAATTTATTAATCTACGACACACAATAGATATCAAGGTGGGACTAGGTGGGACTCACTAAATATACCTTTTCAAAAATCAGTTTTCAATAAAAATTAGCTCAAAAAAAAGGACTCACTTTAACCTAAAAGTACGAAGACATCATAACTACTAGATGCAGTTCACAATACAAAAAACGTAGTTAAAACATAACAAATTAAGATTCAATCAAAAAATTTGATCGGCTAATCGTATTTTTCAATTTTTGAGAGATTTAAAACTGTAATTAAATTGACACTTTTCACTGCGCGTGCTGTTCAGCAATAGCAGCTGGGTTGCACAGCTGATTTTGCGAATGTGGCGCCATCTATGGAGTTTTCTGGTACGCAACTTATAGCTCACTCTCTTCCTACTACATAGTGATCAAAACCGCGGTGTTTTTTTAACTTTTGTAAAATGGGTTTTGGCCAAGAAAAGTGGTCGTTGGGACCATAGTGCAGCGGCACCATGCCCCACATAGTTGCCATGCTGCTGTTGCTGTTGCTATGGACTGCACTATGTGTGTTGCAGAGAAAGAGAGAGAGAGAGAGAGAGAATCGTAATTTGTTGCAATTAATTTTAATTGCATTGGCTGTCATTTTCATTTCCATTTCGTATTCGATTTTTCACACACAATTTGAATAAATCAACAAAAAGCTGCTCTGCAATGAACCAAAAAAATGAAAATGAAAATGAAAGAGAAAGACAGAAGGACAGAGAGAGAGAGAGAGAGAGAGTGAAAAAACGCAACCTTAAATGGCATTTAAGCAAATAAATTAACTATGGAAATTAATGCCAACGCTCATAAACAAACTGTTTGCCTTTGCCATTACCATTGCAGTGCGTCCCCTTTTGGTGGAAATCAGCTTCAACAATCAGCCCATGTCCGCGGACCGCAAATACGAGATTGAGTGCCAGGCCATTGGCTCTCGTCCGCCCGCCAAGATCACCTGGTGGATGGGCAATCTAGAGCTGCACGGACATAGCCAGAAGGTAAAGTATACAGGGAATTCAGAGAGAGGGAGAATGTCTTACATTAAATATAAATATATATATATTTTCCTGCTCTCTATAGGTCTCGGAGGATGGTAATGTAAGCACTTCCGTGCTGTCGATTACTCCCACGAGGGAGGACCATGGCAAGGCCTTGTCCTGTCGCGCCACAAACGAATTGGTACGCAACGGCATACGGGAAACGGCCATGAAGCTGAATGTGTTCTGTAAGTATATATCAAAAAGAACTTCAAATAAAGCTAAAATTAAACTTGAGTTAAACTGGGCGCAGAAAGATTGTCTGTTCAACAGAAGTTAAAGTTAGTTTTGGAACTTAAGAAATTACTTGAATTTTTAGCAGACTAAAACCTCCAACTGGAGCTCATTGTTAAGAAATGCTTTAAAGTAGAGCAGAAAATAATTACAGAAAACAGCAGACAAAGCGCTTATCCTAAAGTAGTTTTGGGTGCCCAAATATATTTGTATGGCTTTATTTAAGCCACTTGGAATACCTCACAAATAAATATAAATTTTAAAATTCTTTGCTTTGAATTAAATTTATTTTAAACCTATTTCCCTGTCAGTTTTAGCCAGTAGCCCCTGCAATACCATCAAATAAATTAAACACAGAACCTTTACAGCTTAAAGTACAGGCCCCCCTCGCCTTTATATTTGTGCGCCTCTTTCCACTAATAGCACCGCACCCTGCCGTGACATATGCCACTGGCTTTATGAGCGGTGTCCCCCATAAACCATCAATGGACCTCAGTTCTGGTTCTGTTTCCGTTTCTGTTCGATGCCATAAACTATGTCAACCGCTTATCGCCCATGTGCTCCCTGCTCCCTGCCTGCCGCTCCTTTACCCTATTTGTTGGGTTGGAATCAATATTCATTTGCATACCAATGGGCCGCCTCCTCCATAGTGACACACAGACAGGCAGTTGGACAGACAGACGGACAGACTTTTGTGCCAAATGTTTTGGAGGCCAAAAACACTCGTATGTCAATCGTTTGCTTTATGCACGCGGGCGGATTGGCAGGCAGGGCAGGGCACAAAAGTTGGTTAATAAAAATGCTATGCTAAAAAACGCGAACGAGACAGAGAGAGAGAGAGCAAGCAAGCTGCTATCCAAGGAAAAAGCTCACTTTCCAGCAGGAAAAACACACACACTCCACTCCACTCCAATCCACTCCACTCCACAGCCCCTTAATGTTTCAATAGTCGCGCAGAGTCGCGGCATGTCCGGGAAAGGGGATGCTGGCGACGCGACGACAGCGTCTTGGGCAAACAGTTGCCACGTTGCTATTATTTAAAAAGCTTGCCGCATCGTTCCGTTCCCCAATGCCATTGAAACTTTTACTCCTTTCGTTTGGGGCTCCTGCCAACGCGGCGACGGCTCCTGCTGCCTGCCACTCGAGGATGCTACTGCCTGCCTGCCTGCCTGCCACTGGGTGCTGCTTGCAGAAGCTTCTTCGCTGCTCGCTGATATAAAAAATTAGATAACAATTTCAATTTCCATGCTCATTTACATGTTTATAGCGTGCTTAAAATATTTTGCCCTCCCACTTCCTGAGATTTCATATTTCCCACCCTACCCCGTCCCGTCCTGACCCGTCCCCACCCGTCCTTTCCCAACAATTTTTGTGTCTTTTTTAAGAACGTTCTTTGTTTGCCTTTTCCTTTTCAAGGGGAAAATTGAAAAGTTGATGCAATGATGATGGAATGGCGAACGGGGGAGTGGGCAATGGGGAATGGGGAAAAATAAATGGGGCAGGGGAAGGATGGGCAGGGCAGCCAATACAATAATTTTCTCATTATATCAGAAGAGGCCATAAAAACGCGTTATCTGTAATATATCTTAATTCTCTTCATCTCTCTCTCTCTCTCGCTCTCTGGGTCTCATTTTCCACACAATCAAGCACAGGAAAACCCGCTTACCTGCTGGGCAAAAATTAAAGTCACATAATGACACGGCAGGAAAAAGGGAGCCAGCCGCAAGAGGCCGTGGGGAAAAAAAGCAAAGGTTGTCCCCAAACTATATTTGCAATTAATTTTGCGGCTCGTAAGCCAATTTTCCCAAATGATAAAAAGCAGCGGGATAAGCGGAAAAACTAAACTTTGAAAACATAATGTAATTTATAACGTAATTTATATGGCAGGCAGCAGGCAGGACAGTCAGCCAGTCAGCTTGGGGAATCAATTTAAGGCTCTGCTAACGAGAACTTGTACAAGTTTTGTGCAATAGACAATGACAGGGGCAAACACACACACACACACACACACAGATACACGCAGCAGCAGCAGCAGCATCAGCAGTTGCAGCTGCAGCTGCAACATAATGTGGCAGTGGCACTCAAAAGTCGTTACGTTAAGCTGCAGTTTGGGTTGTTTTTTTTTTTTCGGACTTCCTCTTGCGGCGTCTCTCACTCTGCAGAACCATAAAATGCATTAGCCAGGACGCAGTAGTTGGCCAGCTTTTGCGTCCAGTGACAGTTATTACCACTTAAGCCCATCCTAACCGCAACAGTGTGGCCTGCCAGACAGCCCGGGCAGCCCAGCCAGCCACTTTCCAATTTGGCCTCTCAGTCGCTGCTGTTCACAAGAGAAAACTCTTTGCTCATCCCTTCGTTCCCTTCAGGGAATGGTCTACATCTGCAGCTCTGCCGCTTGCCTTGGAGAGGGCTTCTCTGTGCCGCTGTCTCTTGCCCCCAGAGAATGTGCCTTGTCCTTGTCATTGTCATTGTGTGTGTGTGTGTGTGTGTCCGTGTGCTTAGTTTTTCCTGAGTTTTCCCTGGGCTTAAAGTCATCGCTAATGAACTTGTTGAGCGGGCAGAAGAGTTAAGAAAAGCCTGGAGAACTCTTTAAATTATGCAAACTGCTTTGACTCCTTCTTCCTGTCCCAGCACCCAACTCCCCCATCGCACTCTCTCTCTTTCTCTGTCTTCCTTTCTGTCTTTGTATGGGCGTGTGTTAAGGCAAGCACTTTTCATTTTCATTAACAAGTCGTTGCAAAAGACGAAATCGGCTTAAAGAAAACTTGCGTAGAAGAACAAGAAGAGGAACGTGCACAGGGCAACGGGAAAGGGTGAGGGTAAGGGTAAGGAAGGGACCCAAAGATTCGACCAAAAACTACGAGCAGGAAAGGAGAAAAGTTGCCAAAAACAATGTGGAAAATAATAATAAACAAAGGCGAACAGAAGAGGAGAGCAGAGAGAAGGGAAAGAGCAGAACAGAACAGAGGCAGAACAGAGATAGAAAAGTGGCAAAAGAAGGCGAAGCGACACTAATCACAGATAAGCTGAGATTAACCCCCTTTTTAGCCCCACCCCACACCCAATGGGTCTCCCACTGGGTTGAAGGATTGTCCAAGACAGCAAATTACAAGCGATAGACTCTCACGCTGTAGAGGAGCAGCAGCAGGAGCAGGAGCCGGAGCCGGAGAAGGAGTATCCTAAGACCAAGAACAAGAACTGTACAGGAGTCCCAATCTTAAGCTCTGCGAAGCTCTTGCAAAATGCAAATGAATACAATGCTCATCCCCGTATTTCGTTTTCTTCTCTCACATTACACACTCATTCTCACACTTTCTCTCTCTCTCTCTCTCTCTTTGCAGTCATACCCACATTGCAGCTGGACCTGGGCTCCAATCTAAATCCCGAGGATATCGAGGAGGGTGATGATGTCTATTTTGAGTGTAAAGTGCATGCAAATCCAGCTGCTTATAAAGTTGTATGGAAGCATAATGTAAGTACAAACAACAACAATAGCCCCAAAAACTTTGATTCCTTTGAAATATTTATGAAGTGAGAGAGCGAGCGCGATACATGTATTTATATGGAGAGAGTAATATAGATAGATGAATGGCGGGCACATCCACTTTTGGGCCCGAAAAGTTTTCGGTGTGTGGGGCTGCGCTGACCTTCAAACGTACTTCAAACGATGCATCAGCCACTCAAGCCAATTGAGCGTACAGTTCGGTCGTTCGCTCGTCCCAAAACGGAACGGAACGGAACGGAAAGCAAAGAACTTCCGGCAATTCCCCAAAGATTGGCGTGAGACACACACGAACGACACAAGAAAAAGAGAGAGTGAGACTGGAGTGGAGTGTAGAAGCAGGCTCTCTCTCTCTCTCTGGGTAAATTATTATGAAACAAAAATTAAGTGGTCATTTTTACTGAATTATTGGCCAATTATTTTAAGGCAATTGAGTCAAGTGCTGGCCCGAAAAAAGCCTAAGACACGGCCTGGCACTACAGATGGGTTTCGATTCGCTTTGGTTCGGTTTGGCGCGTGTGGGGAGGGTTCTCTGAGGAATGTTTTTTCGGGTTTGGTAAGGCTCCCACCGCCATACAAGTTTACAAGGCAAATTATTTGTTTATTAGTTGTACAAGAGGCAGCGGCGGCAGCGGCAGCAGCACAAAGAACTCGAGCTCGAACAACGGTAACAATGGCAGGGGCAAGGCAAATAAATGTTATTCAATGTCGAGCACACAGGAGAGCGAACTGTTAAACTGGGTAGAGTGTGCAAGCATTTGATACCCTCTCTCTGGCAAGCTTACTTGGCCGAACGAGAGCCATGTGCAGATCGTGTGTATCGTGACAGCGAGCGCGAGCAACTCTCAGAGAGCGCTAACAGTGAGCTGTAACTACGAGCGGTCAGGGGCTGTTAACGGAGAGCGCTAACAGGCTGTAAGCCCAGGGTATTAACAGCGCTCTGTTGATCTGTTTACAGACATATTTATGTAATTCAATGATAATTTCAGGGAGTACAAAATACAAGAACTAAAAATACATCTAATAATTGCTCTAAAAAAAGCTTCCATCTGCTCCAAAAATCCTATACACCCTGCTCTGCACAGGGTACTCTTAAACAAGACCGAAAAACCGTACGACCGAACGACGAATCAAGTGTATGAATAATATGAATGCTAATTGAATTCATTCACAATGCCAGCAATAACAACAGCAACAACAACAACACAATGAAGTACATGGGCAAACAAGCAGCTAAGCTACGCTAAGCAACAACAACAACTACAACGACAACAAATAACCACGAACAACCAGATGAACAGCACACACAACAAAACACAACAAAACAGAACAGAACAGAAGAAGAACTTAACTTGGTCATAACTTTCACCGAAAACAACAAAACAAATACTCCGTCGTTTCGTGTACACTCGAAGATGGCCAAAAACTTTTGTGTGGCGTAATTTTTGCGTACAAAAGAAAAGGGGTGGGTGGGACTTACTTAGAAGATAAGAGGGCAGTGGAAGGAGGTTGGCAGGACATGAAGGTAGATAACAACTTTATATGAAATAATAATTTGAGCGAAGAGACAAAAGGAAAGCACACACAAGGTCCTGCATAGATTTGTAGGGCGATTATCCTATAAATTTAAGTAATTATGGAAAGGCTAAGCCATACAGTGGACACTGTAAGAGAGAATCAATTGGAATGTGGGCGAGTGTGCACTATATCCAAAAATATATTTATTTTATGTATTTATGTTTTAAATTTTATTTTATTTATTTTTTATTATTAAACAAACTCCATTATCCAGTATTCCAAGCATCTGTAGCAGAGTCTCAAAAACCAACGGATGGCTGCTGCTGCACGACGCGTGACTCGTTTCCAGTAGCTTCTTGCCCGGGCTGAATACTTGCTTACTTGTTATCTAACATTGAACCAAAATGCTAATTATATAAGCGCAAGACTGAGAGAGAGAGAGAGACAGGGGGAGAGCGTGAGACAATCAATGAGCTTTAGAAGTCAATGTTAAATGCAAATGAACTGCCAACAAAACAACAAAAACAGTGCGGTGTGGTGCGGAGGGGGGCAAAGGCAAAAAGTGTGTGCGTACGAGTGGGCTAACAAGCAGGCGACAGCCACACAGGCATAGCCCCGTAGCCGTACAGTTAGTTAGTCGTCGGCAATCGTCACTTGCATTACCCTCGTGGCAACGACAGCAGGCAGCAACGACAGCAGCACTCTGAGCCAGCGTTCCCCCCTTCTTGTGTGAGTGTCATAACAATAAAAGTTGACTACAGCAGTACACCGAAATGAAAATGAAAATGAAAATGGTAATGAAATGGAAACGAAACGAAACTAAGCCAAAAAAGCAGAGGATAGAATGGCAGAGAGTGTGGCAGTGTGGCTGGGACAGACAGCGACACTTACCATAGCCAAGTGGCACAACCATCAGCACACACACACACACACACACACACACACATGTGGCGTAATGAGTTCAAGGCTAAGGCGCAAAATTGCAAATGTCTTTTGGCACGAGCAAATGTGAAGCCAAGTCAAGACGAAGCCAAGTCAAAGTCAGCGCTAGGTCCAAGGCAAGGCAAGGCAGGGGGGTGGGGGGCATTCATTAAAAGTCAATTGTTAATTGGTAAAACGGGGGCAGGGCGGTGTTCAGAGAGACAAAACAACACAAGGCAGTGCAGTGCAGTGCCGTGCAGTGTGGCGGCACAAATGCAATTCAAAGTCCAATCAAGTTAAAATAAACTTGTTTGCATTTGGCATTCAGCTAACAAGTAAATTAATTTTTGTATTTTCCATTCGATTGGCAGGGCAGGGCAAGAGGAGCAGAACAAGCCGCCCCCAGCAGATGGCATCGATGCCAAGGCAAGAAAAGGGTGGAATTTGGCTGCGGGTTGGGGGTTCGGGGGGTTGGGAGACCTTGTCATTTGTCTGTGTTATTATTCAATTATACATGCTGACAATTAACGACGAGCTGGCAAATTAAATTAACAATTAGTTTTATTAAACTTGCACACACACACACACGCATACGCAGTGGGGAAAAGTTTTGCGCTACATGTGTGTGTGGAAAACTTTTGCATGCTCATTAACAGCAACAACAAGAAGAAGCAGAAGAGCGAAGTAAAAGGAAACAAACGAGAGACGAGAGACGAAGACGAAGGAGCTGTAGCTGTAGCTGTAGCTGGTGCCCTCAGGCATAAAGTTTGATGGTAAAACGTTGCCAGAGCAACTGGGAGTTCAAGCTTCAAGTCAATTCTTACTGCCAGTAAAAGTTATTTAACACACACACACACACTGGCGCACACTGGCGCAGAAGTAACCGCAGAAATAGCAGAAAACATAACCAGCTAAATTTGATTAGAAAACCCAACCAAGTGGGTTGGAAACGTCTTTAAAACTTTCCACGGCACGATAGAACTTGCAGCTTAAATATTTATTCAAATTGAATATGCAAATGCTGCTGATGAATGGAGTGCATGGGAAATAGATTTTGGGGCTATAACTATATGCCACACAAGTGTGAAAGAGCCTAAGGATGTGAATGGCATCAATGCACTTGTCCTTTACATAGTTAATGGATCAATTTTTGATGCAGCATATAGCCGGCTGAGTTGTATTTAATTTAACAAAAATCTGAGTGTTTATTGGGACATATATTTAATGCCCGAAAATAGCCATATTGAAGCAAAATAATTGTACGAACTCTTTTGCGATTAATTTCTTTAATTACAAAAATTTGTGCACTGGAAATACTTTAATTTAAAATAAATTAAACTTTGTGGCAGTCAAAAATGAATTCAAATATATTTTTAGAGATATTTGTTCACGGTTTGCTATGGTCATAAAGGGTGTTCTTTAGCGGATATATTAATAAATTAATTCTAACTTGGGCGGACTAAAATCTGCTATTTTTTGATAATATTTTGTAAATGTTTATTATTTATTTATGCAGAGACAAACGAGTAACATGGCTTATATGTAGTAATAAAAAGCACTGGTTGCTGTAACCTTCGGCTATATGATTTTTATTATTTATTTATTTTGAATCTGTATTGTCCCCGCGCATCAGTAAATTTTTGCTTCAACCAAAATTCACCCTGAACTCAACTCCGCCGAAACCGAAACAAGGCCAACGCGAAATGGCAAAGGAATGAAAAGGAACAGAACGGAAAGGAACGCAACGCAACGGAATGTATAAACCAAATCCACCTCAATCAGTCAAAGCCATCAGATAAATTACCAACACTAATTGGGTATTTATAGTCGAAACAAACATCAATGACAGACTATCACAAGTGGCAGGCGGGCAAACGGATTGTCAGGCAGGGGTATGGGGGATGGGTGATGGCAGGGGGTTGGACAAGCAGTGAGGCTCTTCAAAGAGGAGTGGCTGCTTGCCTGCCTGCCTGCCGTCGTGCAAACATGTCAGACGAAGAGACAGACAAACAGACAGCAGAAATGGCAACGCATAAAATGCGCCATTAGCATTTGAGGGGCTGTGCCCCAAAGGGTTGTGCAGACATCATCAACGTGAGTGAGGGAGTGGGAGAGATTTGGGTATGGAAAGGTGCCAGGACCCAGGATCCAGGGACAATGAACCAACGTGGCGGAAAAGCTGCAGCGGATGTGCCCCCAAACTATTTGGAAAATACTCTCGTAATGCTCAACGCCCCCTGCCCACTCAGGCTCAGGCTCAGGCGTTTTTTTGTTTTTGTTTTCTTACCTAACCAACATTATTTTTCCTTCGTTTTTCTCGTTTTATTATTTGTTGTTGTTGTTGTATTTTTCTGGTATTTTACTGTCACACACAACCTTGAACTCTATTTACTTTTTTCGTATGGGCCTGGCGACATTTTTATTTGTTTTATGACAACAAGGTCGCTGAGCACCCTGCCCCGTGCCCCATGCCCCAGGAGCAGCTTTTCTGGCGCTCTCCTCTTCTTTATTTTGGGCCATTTAAGCCCGAAAACCCTATGGGAATTGAGGCTGCGCTTGGGTTGTGGGCCGAACGAGGCCTTGGGGGTGTGTGCCGCTGCTTTGGTGCCCTTTAAGCAGCTCTTTAAAAATTGTGTAGAGCAATGCAAATACACAGGAAAATGGAGTGTATCCCATGTTCCCATGTACATGCTGTGGATCTATTTTCAGAGGCATAGCACGCACACCCCCCCACTGTGTCTTCTGCTCACTATCTGTGTCTGTATCTGCGATATCCATTACGGTGTGCCCCAGCTACAGCTACAGCAATAGGTGTAAGTATCAATCATTGTCTGATTTCGAATTGAATAGCCGAATACAAATATAATTTGGGGTCAGGCATTCCATTGCTGCTCGCACGCTGTCTAAGCCACTGTCTATCCAGCTATATAATTGTTGACATCCATATAATGGAAAGGACACACACACACACACACAGAAATACCAGCAAGGAGACAAACAAAAGACGGGATATACCGCCGGGAGTAGCAGTCCTGCTCCTCCTCCTGCTTCTGCTTCTGCTCCTCCCCCCCGATGCATTATTGTCCAACGCCCCCAAAGATACGAACGACGCACTGGCCTACATCTGAGAGTTCAGAGTTCATGTGCGGTGTGTGCTGCGGGGTGGGGGCAACGATACTATTATCAAAGTGTTGCATTGTTTCTGCTCGTATTTATTTGTGTACTGTGGCACAGGCTGTACACTGTACAGCGGACAGCGTACAGTAGTGTTTGCTACTTTGTTTTTATGCTAAGGTCATCGAAGGCATTGTTCTGGCGATGGCGATGGCTGGGACTGTGGCTGCCTTTTTGACTTTTGTCCGACCATATTTATACACATTTTTGTTTTTATTTCTATTTCTATTTATTTGAATGCTTTTATTGTTGCCTCCACTATACCCTGCCACCGTTTCTCTGTATTTGTTGCTGGTGTTGTTGTTGTTTGGCTCTGTGGCAAAGTGCGAATTTGTTTTGCTGCTAAATGGCACAAGGCTCTGGGGAAATGCGTCAAAATGTTGTCGAGTGTCGGGCGGCGGGCGGCGGCCCAGGCCCAATGGGGAAAAAGGCTGCAAAAAGGCAAAGCGTTGAAACGTTGGCGGAGGAGCATCGAGCAGCAGGCGGAGCAGCATTATTTAAAAAATGAGAGCAAGCGAAAGTGCCCCCAAGAAGACGCAGAAGAAGGTCAAGCAGCAGCCTCTGCAAGTATTTGGGTTGCCTGTGAATCATCCACTCTCAATGGATGGATGGGTGTGTGGGGGTGTGTGGTGGAAAACTTAAAGTAAATATTGGCTGATTTACCAGGCACATCGAAGGCAGGCGCAGCCCACTCAAACATGCCAAACACGTAGCGGAGGCGACTCCCTAATGAAGCTGCCGTTCAGCCATGTGTACATTTATGAGTGTTAGAAGGTGGCAAAAATGTGTGTGACCTTGTGCCTGAGCCAGTCAGAGCCTCGCGTAAGTGAAAGAAAGCTGGCAGCGGCCAGCAGGCAGCAGGCAGAAGGGAATGGGAACGAACGATTTTTAAAGCAGGAATTGGGCGCACCTAAGTGGTGCTCGAAACTAGCAGAAAGTGGACTTTTTAATGCCGAGATTTTAGCCACTGAAACGCCAACACAGCCCAGGAGTAGGAATTGTTTTGAGTGCAGAATTTTGCGATATATTTCTGGGCATTAAAACCCAACTTAAAAGCCCAATCTTTATGCCACGATTTGATGCACGTTTATTCTACCGCGAGTCCTGCCTTTATGATTATCTTTTAAGCTGACAACAAAACGTCCATCCAACAATACACATAAATTTCCCTGGCAAAGAAAACTGAAGTGAAAACTTATTTGAATGTGGTGAGCGGTGAGTGGTGCTGGGTGGGGGGGTTGGGCTTTGCCATTGTCCTCGCATGCAGCTCAAAGCGTGGATTTCGCTCTCTTTGTGGTCTTTTGTGCAGCATACTTAATATGCTTAACTAGCGCTAATTAAGGGACAATTTTTGAATAGAGCAGTGCGCTGCACCCTCCCTCTCTCTATCACTCTCTCTCTCTCTCTCTCTGTCTTTTGATGACAAACAAATGCTCATTAGAGGGCTTAAACCTGGCGCTCTCTCTCTCTCTCTCTCTGTCTGCCTGTCTCTAATTATAAGCGACTTATATTGGTATTAATGTTGATTCCCCACTTCCATTTGCAGCATCAAATCATCCAGCACAATCAGCGAGCGGGCGTCATCGTCAGCAGCGGAGATTTGGCCCTGCAGGGCGTGACCCGACACCAGGCGGGGAATTACACCTGCACCGCCTCGAATGTCGAGGGCGATGGCGACTCAAATGTTGTCGAACTGAAAGTGATGTGTAAGTATTCTGTGCGGGTTTTTTGTTTGCCCTGTGAATATGTTGATTTGTGGCCTGGCCGGGCCACACGTTTCGATTGGATTTGGCTGAACACATTGTTATGTCCTGTGCTGTGCTGTGCTGTGTGGGTGGACGGAGCCATAAAAAAGAACTCAACTAAACTCTCAATGTCCATCTGCATGGCTCTCTCTCGCTCTCTTTTAGGGCCATTAACAAACGGTTGCGTTGCGGGCTTGGCGCTTAAATAGAAAATCGAATCGTGGCTTTTTCTCATGGCGCAGATTGCCATTCAAACCCCACTCAAATCCTTCTTCAGTGCGGCCGCTGCTGCTGCTGCTGGTGCTGCTGCTGCTGCTGTTTGGTTTCTCGAGTGGACCTTTGACACACAAAAACGAGCATTATTGAGTGTTCGAGTGTGGCTGGCCAGAGCTGAGAACGAGAACGAGCACGGGGACGAGGATGGATGGCAGCCAGCCAGGCATTGGCATTGTGCTGCCCGCTCGTGCCGGGGGTGGCCTCTTGCAGTTTTATTGCGTATACGCCCCATTATTGTGTCCCTGCTTGAAACCTGTTCGGTGCTGCACTGTGAGCATTCCCGCACGGTGCCAAACTGGCGCTGGAATACACAAAACTCCGCACAAACTGAAACCAGCGGGAAGGAAAGGGCGCAGCCGAAATACCAAATGTTCTTTCAAGGCAGTTCTCTTTCTATGGAAATATATCACTCTCTCTCTCCATCTCCTCTCTCTCTCCCACGCAGACACTCAAAGAAGTGTTGCGCCCCGGCAGACCTTTCCGTGGAGCAAAAACCGCAAATCTTCTGCTCAATTTGTGCGCCCAAGCACTGAGGGCGATGGAGACCAAAAGTTTGGTTAATTAGTTTGCCCTTTTGCGAGCAATTTAGCACAGGCGGCGGCACGGCAGCGGCAGCGGCACATCCCTCCCACATTCATCTTCGTCTGCTGCCCCACCCCCTGCTGTTGCCTTATGCTTTGGTTTTTCCGGTGCCATTTCCCTTTTATCACTTGTACTTTTCTCCGTGCTGTGCATTGTATTTTTTGCACTGCTCTGCTCTGTTATGTTTTTGGCATTTGTTGTGAGCCGAACTTCCGCTTTGGCTTTGGCCACAAAACTCACACACACACACACATAGCCACCCAGTGGGGTCATCCTCTTCCTTTGGGCTGCTGGGGCCCAGCATTTTGTTTACAGCTTTGTTGCTGGCATGCAATATCGACAGTTGTCATCAGAATGCGGCGCACAAATAAATTCTCGCGGACAAACTCAACAACCTGCAGCGAAGTAGGGCCCAAAACTCTGTGGCAAGCGACAGTTGAAAGATTTGACTGCTGCAAAGGATTAGAAAATTGAATTTTCTTTTTGGCCTCAGCCAGCTGAAACTTTTGCGTTTCGGCCCAAAAGTTTTTCTTTCACTTAACGGCTGGCGGAGCCCGTAACCCCCCCGTAACCCCCCCGTAACGTAGCGTAGCATTTTCCTGCAGCACTACTGCTACTATTTTTGTTGCGCCTTCCCTTTGTGGGGGGCTTTGGCTTTGGCTCTGTTGCTGTTTCTGCTTTGCTGCTGCTCTGTTGCTGTTCTGTTTCCTCTGTTTAGTTAGCTGCTTGAATGGGCAGCAAGGAAGCCAAGCCAAGACCAGGCCCAAGCACAAGCCCAAACCCAGGCCCAAGCCAAAATCCCTCACATGCACACACAGGGCAAAGTTTTCTACTTAGGAGATGATTCCATGCGCGGGCAGTGCCCAAATACTTCAGCCTCTCCACTCTCCACTCGCTGATGCGATTATTGATTTGAGCTTCTCCCTCCCTCTCTCTCTCTCTGTCTCTATTTGGGGGCTGCTGCAACAGCAAAATGCACTACAAACATCAAAAACTTGAACTGACTTTTGCCGCTCTTCTCTCCCACTCTCCCGTTCTGCCGTTACAGATAAACCAATTTGCCGGCCCGATCAAAAGAAAATCTATGGCGTGGCCCGAAACGAGGCCGCTGAAATCGTTTGCGAAGTGGACGCCTTTCCGCCGCCGGAGAACTTCAAGTGGTCGTTCAATAACACAGCCGAAACCTTCGATATGCCACAGAGCGGTTTCCGTCCACACTCGGCACAGGGCTCCACACTCACCTATACACCCGTGAAGGTAAGTCAATTTCTCCTTTTTACTTTTACTTTGACTCCAAAAGAAAGCAGCAGGAGGAGGAGGAGGAGGAGGAGGCGGCGCAGTAGGAGGAGTGCGTGACCCCAAAAGGCACATTGAAGTGTATGCTAGAACGTCTACAAAACTACATTTTACATTCACATTAAATGCCAAACATGCCGCGACATTTGGGGCTGGAATTTTGTGGTGTGGCTGCCTGCTGGCTGATCAATTTTTCATTTCATATTTTGCCGTCGCTCGTTTTAATGTGGAAATTGTTATTGACACATCTGACATTTGGTACTGTACTTTCCGCCGAATGGGGAGGAGTGTAGGCGTTTTTGTGTGCGTGTGTGTGTGTGTGAGCTGTTTTATTGAATAGCAAAAATTTTAATTAATAGGCGGCAGCATATTTGCTGTTTTGGCCTGTGTGCGTGTCATGTTGTCAGTGCGGGCCAATGACGGGAGGGAGGCGGCTGTGTGTAGGGCCCATTGTGGCCCCTGATAGAGAGACAACTGGGAGGCGTGTCCCTGTCCTGGCGGCAGTCAAGCAATTTTAATTAAAAATTCTATTAGCACTGCTTTCTAATTAAAAAATCCAATGCCAGCAGCAGGCCCCATGGAGCATGGAGCATGGAGCATGGAACATGGAACATGGAACTTGGAAGGAACATCATCATCGAACAGCACAAAATGTCAAAGGTTATAGGAAAAAACAACAGGAAGAGGCAGAGCCAGCTAGAAAGCAAAGGAAAAGCCTGTGAAATTATTGGGTAGTAAATGCCACTTGCCATTGACTTTTATACGAGGAGTCGTTATCATCCATTCGGGGGGAGCAAATCAAGCAGATAAAGGACGCTGAGTATCGTTTTATCTCACTCTTACTCTTACACTCTTACTCTCTCTCTCTCTCGTGTTCTCTGGGTGTATATGTGCATTCTCCATGGCAAACATTGCTCGCATTAATAGCCAAAAAAATGTCCATTGGCGATTGCAAGTTTTGACGCTCCTCCCCGGCAATTGGCCAAGCAAATTGGCCATCAATGAGGCTGCACTCAGTCTCCCGTCTGCCATCAGTGTCGAACATTTCTGCAGTTTCAGTTTCAGTTTTTGCATTCTCATAGCCACATAGACACACACACACACATGCCCAGCTCATGCCGTGTATATTGCGTGTTTTTGGGACAGCATCATCTACTCATGATGGCCATCATCATCATCTGGCCAGAGACAGTGGCAGTGGCAGTGGCAGAGACAGGCAGCAGGTCTTCACTGCTGCTGCTGCTACTGTTTTTTTTTTCGGGGTGCAGGGTGTAAATTTTTATGTTCTGCCAAAACAAAGTCAAATGTGAAACTGCAAATGGAAAGAGTCTGTGAGTAGGTGATCAAATTAAGAAGCCATTCAACGAAATTGAAGCCAAGTGCAGAGGCAAGCACAGCAGCAGAGCAGATGGCCGCCATTCCAATGGCTTTTCCTGGGTATTTTCATTGCAGCTTAGACAGCAAACAGTCAGCAGAATCATCTCCTAAGATGCTTTTTGGCATTTGTTTATCATTCTGCAGCCTTGCGGAAATTATGCCTGATTTATTTCAAGTGTTTCTTCATTTATCTCTGACTTTTACTGCATTTTTTTCGCACATATTCTCCCTTACTCCCAGCCCAAACTGCATAGTTTTTTTTCTGGTGGTACAAATCCCATTCAAGACCTGTCCACTGATTTGTTCAAACCCACTCGAGCAGATCTTTCATTTGGGGCTTCAGTTGGAGCTGCAGCCTCGCCACCAACAACATTTCAATGCCTGACCACAAACGTGTTAAGTCTCTTTCAGCCTGCGACTGAGACTGTGTGGGTCTGTGTCGCTTGCAAGCCAACAAGGCTGCCCCATAATGGCTGCAGCAGTGGCAACTACTGCGAGTCGATGCTGTAAATGGTCGGAGGCAGGAGGCAGGAGGCGTGCAGCAACAGCCAGCGACAGAGGCACTCAACACAGTTGTTCAAGTTCCATTGCACCCCAGATGGTTTGAGCTTGGCTTTGGTTAGACTTCTCTTTCTCTGCCTCTCCCCCGTCTCTCGCAATCACCCTCTATTTCTCTTGGTTTTTTTGGTTTGTTCATAGCTGACCCAGTTTAAAATGTTGCGGTGCTTCTTGGGTGCCGCATTCTCTGCTGCTTTTATTTCCTCCCTATTGCCCCATTTTTTTTTGGCATAGGAACTAATCAAACTGGCGACGACAGCCACACAGGCTCACATTTCAGCGATCAAACGAACAAATTTGTGCAGTCCAAAGCCACAGTCAAACGGAATTCAAATGAGTTCCGTTCACAAACACTCCGACGACAAGGGAGAACTGATTGGACGAACAAGCATATACACATGTACATATGTACTCGTACATCACATAAATCATTTAGCTCAATTGAATATGAAAAATCCCTTCCGTTCTGTTGTCATATATGCTGTTTCCGGCTTCAGCAATCGCAGCTCAAACATCGCTCGCTCGCTCGCTCGCTCGCTCGGTCGTTCCTTCCTTTTGCCTTTCTTACCCATTTTGTTGCCCAATTTTTTCTGACTTGTGTATGTGTGTGTGTCTGTTTTGCCCAAGGGCAGTCGCCAGAGACAACTTCTCATTAATTTTGGTTTTCTGCATGGGGTTATGCTGCATGCTCGGGAGTAGATGAAAAGGGTTTGGAGTTAGATGGAAATCATATTCTTTTAATCGTACATACATATGTGTTATTTTTATTTAATAATTTATTTTATTTATGTATTTATTTATCTACTAATTTCATAATTTTCATAATTTATTTCTAGATTTTTATTATATCAATAGATCCAAAATTCTGCTGCTTGGTTGGGAATTTCTTGGGGCATTTTATTCTGCGTGGGCTGGCGACCTGCTGACATATAAATTTCTCAAATATTTCCCCATAGAACATACATATTTCAGTCTTGCGTGTTGGTCTCTCACACGGCTGCTCTATGCTGACTGGCCAACAACAGCAAAAAAAACTTATTAAAATGTCACTTAAATGTTTGGATTTTTAATTAAAATGCATAAATAATAATATTTTGCACAGAGAATGCAATGTCTTGTCAAAGCTGTCCCCTAACTTTAGATTTTTAGTCACACGCACGCACGCACGTATACATATGCACACATGTGTGTGTGTATATTCTCATATTTTATGGATTTTGTTTGTGTTTCTACTGCTGCTGCTGCTGTTGCTGTTGCTGCTGCTACGCTTGACAACTGCAACAATATTTATCCTTTTCTGGCTGCTGCTGGTGCAACATTAAAACAAAATAAACAATATAAAATAATCATAATAAATAGATGGGCATAAATTTGCAGGCACTGTGTCTGTGTGTATGCCTCAACGTGTGTCTGCTTCAGGCAAAAATTATCACAAGGATTGTCGGGTCTGCAATGATGACAGTTGCACCAGAGAGAGACAGAGAGAGAGAGAGAGAGAGCCCTAAAAGGCCTGGCCTATGCCTTTTTCCAACATTTACTCTTACAGAGTGGGCCCCCAAAAAGTATGCTATGCTTTTTCCTACATTGATTATTACTTAAAATTCTATGCATTTCTATGTAGTACCAGGGCTGCTGCTTGTTTGTGTGTGTGTGTGTGTGGCCCTGGCAGCTCTATTATTATATTGCCATATCCTCTCTGCCTCTCTGTTGGTTTGTTGGTGTTGATGCACAGTGTTGGCAGCTGCCATGTTGGCGCCTTTGTGCCAACACTCGTACACACAGAGCAACAGCAACAATAACCAGAAGAGCACAACCACAATAACCATCCACACTAGACACAAACACAGACACCGACATGGCACCTAGCTGAAATACACATACATATGTACGAGAGTATATTTTAATTTTCATAAATTTGTCATAAATTTACATAAATACTTTTGCCGCCCGCACGCCCGCCCCCAAGCACTCTTCAACGTAGCTTCAACACGTTCAATTGTTGAAGGCAAAAGCACTTACACAGACACATGCACACACACACACACACACACACACACACACGTGCGTATGTAACTTTTGGTAAAGGAAACAACCAAATGGAAAGGTATTTTCCTGCCATCTTATGTAGCTTTTAATTAGCAGTTTCGAGTTCTTTGAAGTGAGCAAACTAAAGGTCAAAGCGATTTTGGGCTTAGGAATCCATAGGTACATTTTGTGTGCATAAAAGGGCAATCAGTCAGTGCTTCAACTTTCAAGATTCTCCTTTCCATCGAACCATTAAAGCCCTTTGCTTCATTTGCTATCGCTGAAATACTTTCTACACACACACACACACACCCGCTGTACGTATCTGTATCCGTATCGGTGTGTAATTTTTCTCTGTTCTTCTCTTGTTGCCCTAATTAAAATGACAACCGCGCACCCAGCACAAAAAGCAGCAAAAAAAGAATACGCGCAGCAAACGAGTGGGCGGTGACGGGGGAAAAGGGAGGGGCTAAGGGCCAAGGGCCAAAGTACGGCCGTACGGCCTGCCATGAAACGCGTGCCGACTGATAAATAAGCTGCAATTTGCGTTGACATTTTGCTGTGCACCGAAAGTGATTTCAATTTTTAATGAGTTCATGTCGCCTGAAGTTGATTAAGTGCGTTGATTCTTTGCCAACCAGAACCAGAACCAGAAGCACAACCAAACCGTAAACCCAACGACAAAGGACACAAAGGTAAACATACAAGAGATACGCAGATACAAAGATACGTGGGCTTGTGACATGTGCCTCCTCCGTGAACCAAATCAATTGCTGCGAATGTTTTTTCACACTGCCGCCGACAGAGTCTAATGATTAAGCCGCGCGGTTTGTGGGGCATTCAAATATTATTTGTATCTATGGCAATATATATCTTTGGATAGATATCTCCATAGAGTATGGAGAGCATCGGCAAGCGGAGACCCATGCCCCATTTCCTTTTTGTTCTTGTTGCTGTTTAGCTTCGTGGGTGGTTGGGTGGTTGGGTGGCTGTGTGCACTTGACCGTAATAGGAAGGATTTCATTAGCACAACATTTGGCAAAATGCAAACAAATAAACGAGAGGGACAAACAATGGAATAGAGCGACAGACCGCAGGCGGCCACTTAGCACAGGAATAGACAGGATATACACGGTTGGCTGTATATATACGTATGTATGTATATAGACAAACAGACAGGGGAGAGCACAGCACAGACACAGGCAGGGGCAGGGGCATTAAAGCCATGTTAACATTGTTTCCCTTTTCGCCAAACGATGCTTTCCCCCCTACACACGATATATGTGGGTTGTCCGATGATGTGTGTGTATGGGCGGTTGAAACAACACACACACACCACACACACACACACACCACACACAGAAAATGCTTCATTTGTTTTTACTGTCGTTGGGCAGGGGGCATTTTTTCCGCCTTCTTGGACATTAAAAGCATTCCGCCTACCATCTTCCGCCTCCGCATTCTTGGACCGACCACCAGCCCACCAGTGTATCGACATGACATGAAATTATATTAATGAAAAACTTATTGACAGCTGCGATCAATCACAGAGGGCAGAGGGCACGGCTTGACAACCAAAAACCAACCAAAAGTACAATGATATTGATTTAATGAATTAAGTTCATACTGATGTTTGTACTTACACATGCGTGTACATATGTAAGGATATGTATCCTACAGCGATGTCTATGAAAGATTGCAGGAATCTTCAATGTTTTCTTGTTTCCTTTTTCTGTTGAATGTGTGCCACAAAAAACGGAATTACCATTGATCTGAAAGCAAACAAAAAATGAATTTTAATATTTACATTAACAAAACTTTTTATTTTTAAAGTTTATATTTGTTTTAGTTGTTGAATATAAGAAAAAATAATAAATTAAATAAAAATAATATCTTAAAATTTTTAAAAGCCTTAAGAATTATGTAAAATAAATATAAATAAATAAATATAAAAGATAAAATACAATTCACAATCTGAACCAATAACTTTTGTTGCTGCCACCGCATAAATTGTTTGACGGATTGATGAACTGAAATGTACCGAAAACCCCCCACTGAACCACCCACCCATCCGCGTGTCAACCCCATCAATAATCCGCCTGTTCAAACTGTGCTTCAACTATTTTTCAATAAATTTTTGTTGTTTTTCTTTCTTTTATTGTTGTTGCAGGAAATGGACTTTGGCACCATCATGTGCTGGGCGGACAACAATGTGGGTCAGCAGAAGGAGCCCTGTGTGTTCCATTTGATAGCCGCTGGCAAACCGGAAGCGCCCACCAACTGTACGGTGGTCAATCAGACGTCCGATTCCCTGGAGGTATACTGCATCGAAGGTGAGTTAAGAACACAGATATACATGTGGGTTGTGTTTTGCAAATCCCTAGACAAAACGAGCGTGAGCGAATTCGCTCCCAAGCGAATTCCCAAAGCACAACAGCAAGCACGACCGATGGCGAATTAAGACATCTGCACAAAGCAGATCGGGAAGAGAGAGGCCGAGGGAGTTTCGATCCAGCTGCCGACGTGTGAAGGTTGTGGAAAGAGACCAGACGACGAACGACGCTTAAATTCTATTTCTTGTACCAAATACCATATTTCAATTATTAAACTTAATATTAAACCAAAACCCCCACATTTTTGGAGACTCGTCCCGGATTTGAGCGGAAAAGTTTTAAGGAACGCGTGTGAGAATTAAGGAAATATTTATAGTTGACGGTACGACGACGGCGGTACAAGTTTGGAGCTTGAGAACCAAAACGACGTGGATATTAACAAATTTAAAAAGCGGAGAAAATAAAATAGACGATTTTTTTTTATCTCAGCAAAATGACGTGTTTAAACGAGTTAATTCCAAAAAGCCTTCGACGGGCAACGAAGTCAAGCATTTGTGCATTGCACAAATTCGTGTATGAACAAGACGGAGACCGAAAAAACAGAAGCAGGTTGCGAGATTTTAGTGGTTTCGAATACGACGAAGACGACGCCAGATTTGCAGCGAAGCGCGTATATGTACATGCAAAGCTAACGGACCGTGATCTTGTTTCAATATGTGTTACATTGAACATAAATCACAATGCAGAAAATATGGTACTCCATATTTTTAGGAATCTGATGGAAGGAGAGCTGCTGCAAAACAACAACGACGATGAGGACAACGATGATGAAGACGACACTGATAAAGAGGACGACGAAGAGGGAAAAGACGAAAACGAAGATCAAGAGAACGATGTAGAAGCGGTGCTTGAGAGACGCGGGAGTGAGCGAGAAAACTATAACGACATGCACACAAGAGAGATCCCAACAACAAGTCGACAAAGGAATATACAACGAAGCAACGAGCAAAGGCAGAACTACGATGAGCAGGCCGCACCCCGTTTTGCCATAAGTTTTCGCGATATAGAAGAGTCTATCCGAGTGTTCGATGGATCTGATGATATGGCTGTCGAAGAATGGATAACAGATTTTGAGGAACAGGCAGAGTTCATGTGTTGGACAGATTTACAAAAACTTATTTTCGCAAAGAAGTCGCTAAAGGGCATTGCCCGACTATTTGTTTTGAGTGAAAAACATTTGAACTCATGGGCAACGTTGAAGAACGCGCTGTTGAACGAATTCAAGTCAAAAATCAGTAGCAAACAAATACACATGCAGCTCAACGAGAGTAAACGACGACCCAAAGAGAGTGTTCTGGAATATTTTTATCGCATGAGAGATATTGCTTCGAGAGGCAATGTGGAAAACGACGCACTTATGCAATACGTGATTGACGGTGTTGACGAGATGGCATTAAATAAAACAATTTTATATGGTGCAAAAACGATGAGTGACTTTAAAAGCAAATTAAATGATTATGAGAAAATAAGCGAGAAAATTAAGAAGAGTGATAAAATTGGAAAAGATAAAAAGTTGCAGTTTGGACAAAATAATACACAGGTTGGCAAAAAAGACGTAGTTTGTTTCAACTGTGGAGAGAAGGGACATTTGTCTAACAGTTGCGCAAACAAAGGAAAAGGAAGAAAGTGTTTCAAGTGTAATCAGTTTGGGCACATATCTAAAAGTTGCAAGGAAAATATTGAGAAACAAATCGATGAAAAACAAAACATGCGCGTAGTTTCAAATAAGACTGAATTAACTTCTAAAGAAGTCTCGATTAAAAATACAAAGTGTATGGCATTATTTGACACTGGCAGTAAATTTAACATTATACGCGAAGATTTATACAACGAACTTCGTATGCCAAAATTAAAAGACTGCAGAGTGTGTTTGGTCGGTTTCGGAAGTGAGAGCAAAGCTGACAATATCAAGCCGATTGGTCAGGTGAACCATAGCATACATATTGACGATGAAGAATATGTGTTAAACTTTTATGTTGTTGCTGCAAGGTTCATGGACATAAAACTGATAATAGGGGAAGAGCTTTGTCTGCACGCAGAAATATCGTTCAATCGCAATGGAGTGAAAGTGAGTAAAATGCCAAATGAAAATAAAGAAGATCCTTATGACGAATCGTGCATAATGAGAATCGACGTAGCGGTAGACAACTCTCAGCTGAACATAAACAACGCGGTAAACGAGTTTACACAAAGCAAAGTACGCGAAATTATATCGACGTATAAACCGGAAAAATCAAAAACAACGAATATTGAAATGAAAATAATTCTAAAAGACGAAACGCCAATAGTTTCGCGGCCTCGGCGATTTGCGATAAATGAAACACGCATCATAGAAGACCAGATCGACGAGTGGCTGCAGAAAAAGATAATTGAAGAGTCAGAGTCAGAGTTCACGAGTCCAGTTGTATTGGTGAAGAAGAACGACGGCACGCCACGTCTATGCATTGACTTTAGACGTATCAATAAAGTCATCGTAAAAGATCATTTCCCGCTGCCGTTAATAGATGACCAGCTAGATCGTTTGCAAGACGCTGCAATATTCAGTACAATTGACTTGAAGAATGGGTTTTTCCATGTTCCTGTAGCCGAAGAGAGTAGGAAGTACACCTCATTTGTGACGCAAAGCGGCCAGTACCAGTTCCGCAAGGTGCCGTTTGGCATGTCGAATTCTCCCGGAGTATTCCAAAGGCACATTGGTGCTATTTTTCGACAGCTGACTAGAAAAGGAATAGCACTACCATATGTTGACGACGTAATCATTCCAGCCAAAGACGAGCAAGAAGCATTGACAAATCTGAAAGAAGTTCTCAAAACGTGTGAAGAGTATGGGCTTGAGCTGAATTTTAAAAAGTGTTATTTTTTACAAACACGAATCCAGTTTCTTGGCCATATCATCGAAAATAAAAAGCTGTATCCGACCCCGTTGAAGATTGAAGCCGTTGCTAAGTTCAAGACGCCGCAGACACTGAAACAGCTTCAGAGTTTTTTGGGTCTTACAGGCTATTTCAGAAAGTTTATCTACAATTACGCGGTTATGGCGAAACCATTGACTGACCTTACAAAGAACAATGCAAAGTTTGTAATTGGCCCAGACGAAGAGAACGCTATTGGCGTGTTGAAGAAATGTTTGACATCAAACCCAGTACTAGCCATGTATAATCAGAAGTACGAGACAGAACTCCATACGGATGCATCCATAGACGGTTTTGGAGCCGTGTTGATGCAAAAATCACCGGACGACGACCAATTGCATCCAGTATACTACATGAGCAAGAAAACGACGGATGCACAGCGCAAATACACTAGCTATGAATTGGAAATACTTGCGGTCATTGAGGCATTGACGAAATTTCGAGTATACCTTTTGGGCATACCATTTAAGATCATAACGGACTGCAACGCGTTCACCAAAACACTAGAGAAACAGAATCTATGTACAAGGGTGGCCAGGTGGATAATGCTTTTGCAGGAGTACAACTATAAAGTTGAGCATCGCGCAGGATCCCGAATGCGTCACGTGGACGCACTCTCACGATATCCCGTTATGCACATAAGTGACGGAAGCATTTTAGCTGGCATAGAACAGGCGCAAAAACAAGACGAACATTTGAAGACGATCATGCAGCTCATCAACGACGACAATCAACAATACGACGACTACTTTATAAAGTCCGGAATTCTTTACAAATTAGTCAAAGATGCTGAATTGATGGTGGTTCCAAGGGATATGCAGAAAACTATCATAGGCAAGGCTCACGATAGAGGCCACTTCGCTATCAAGAAGACGAAGGAGTTAATCTGCAAGGAGTACTACATACCAAATTTAGACGACAAAATCAAGAAGTACATCGACTGCTGTATACCTTGCATATTAATCAATCGCAAGCGAGGTAAACAAGAAGGTCTTCTGCACCCCCTGCAAAAAGATGACGTGCCGCTGCAGACGTACCACATTGACTTTTTGGGTCCACTAGAGTCAACCAGCAAGAGCTATAAACATATACTAGCTGTTATCGACGCTTTCACGAAGTTTTGCTGGTTATACCCTACAAAGTCAACTACATCTAACGAGGTCATATTAAAGCTACGCAGCCAAAGCGTGACGTTTGGCAACCCTGCTTGTATAATTTCAGATAGAGGCTCAGCGTTTACCGCCCAAGACTTTCTGCAGTACTGCGAAGACGAAAACATCAAACTGGTGAAGACGACTACAGGACTTCCACGGGTAAACGGACAGGTGGAAAGGCTCAACGCAGTGATCATCTCCGTGCTTGCCAAGCTCAGTATAGACGACCCTTCCAAATGGTTTAAGCACGTAGATCGAGTCCAGCGAGCAATAAACTCGACATACACCAGAAGCATCGATACCACACCTTTCGAACTTTTGATGGGTGTCAAGATGCGCACCAAAGATAACCAGCAGCTTCAGAGTTTGATCCAGAAAGAGTCCATCATTGCATTTGAAGACGACCGCAATGAGCTACGGGCAAAAGCAAAGACTCAAATTCTGAATCTGCAAGACGAAAACAAGAAGACGTATAACCTGCGACGTAAAGCAGCCAGGCAGTATGACGTTGGCGACCTAGTAGCCATAAAGAGGACTCAGTTTGGTAGCGGACTCAAACTAAAACCAAAGTTTTTGGGTCCGTACCAGATCATCAAGGTGAAACATAACAATGCTTACGACGTCAAAAAAGTTGGCAATTCCGATGGGCCTAAGCACTCTTCTTCGTGTGCGGAGTATCTGAAGCCATGGTCCACGAGCAACGACGACGAAAGCGACGATGCATTCGAGGCGAGTGCATAGTCAGGACGGCCGGATGTGGGTTGTGTTTTGCAAATCCCTAGACAAAACGAGCGTGAGCGAATTCGCTCCCAAGCGAATTCCCAAAGCACAACAGCAAGCACGACCGATGGCGAATTAAGACATCTGCACAAAGCAGATCGGGAAGAGAGAGGCCGAGGGAGTTTCGATCCAGCTGCCGACGTGTGAAGGTTGTGGAAAGAGACCAGACGACGAACGACGCTTAAATTCTATTTCTTGTACCAAATACCATATTTCAATTATTAAACTTAATATTAAACCAAAACCCCCACATACATACATACATATACAGAGGCAGTCGTACATCAAATTGCCAGGCAATTTGTTGGCCTTTTTTTTTTTTGCTGTTTTTGTTGCGGTTCTTGTTCCAATAATTGTTGATGAGCCAATCAATGGCCGAAAAAGGCAAGGGGCAATGGTCAATGGGCAAAAGAAGAAGCTGAAGCAGAAAAAGGAACCGGAGGGGGATCCTTTTTGCAGCAACAGAATGTAGTTGTGTATTTTGTATGTTGAGTTTCCTGCAACGCTTTTCAGACTCATTTAAAATACATGAGCAACTTAAGTGCACTTTGGCAGCGCATCTACGTCGATGTCTATCCACAGCTACACATGTATCAGTGTGCGTGTGTGTACTTCCTTTCCACACAGACACAAATAATAATAAAAATGCAATGAAAGCATAAAAATAGAAAGGAAACAGAGCAACAGCAGCAGCAGCAGCAGCAGAACGGCAGGAATAATGTTGCTATTGTAAATTGTGCAGTTCAGTTTCCAGTTAAAAATTTTTGAGTCAGTAATAAATAAAATAAAAGCACCAAGCGATGAACTGCTGGTGGAAGTAAAAGCTGAAAAGAGAACTCAAGTGGCAGAGTGTGGCAGTGGCAGTGGCAGTTGCAAGCGCAGGCGGGGAAGCAGCAGTAGCAGCATGAAAGTTAAGCGCAAATTTGTACATACAAAATGTTTTGGCTTGTTATGCAAGTTGCTGCCAAAGAAGCAAAAAAAAACAAAAAAACAAAAAAAACCAGGCAAAAGATGGGAAAAGGAAAAGGCAAAGCCAAAGCCAGGGGATAACTCTCGAGTACGGGATGTACGGGCAAAAGCGATGCGAAACTTTAAATACAAATTCAATTCGCATATTTTATGCGCAAATGCAAAGACAGAAAAATGCCAGCAAAGCGCAAAATAAGCAGCAGCAGCAGCAAGCAGCACAAATTGCAGTAGAGCAGAAAGCACAGTTCAAAGTTCGCGCTGAAGTTGCAGCCAGAGAGAGAGAAAGAAAGATAGAGGAGCGACACGAGAGCAAATGTCCTCGCAAATTGCAGGGCAACTCTGGGCATCAGCTTATGATGCATTTATGCAGCCCTTGAGTGCTGCTGCTGCTGCTGCTGCAAGTCACAGAGTCACAGTTGTCCCCGGCGCGAAAGCAAAAGCAAATCAAAGTGCAGCATAACGAGGCAAATGCCGCTGCCTGCCGCTGCCTGCCTCACTGCCAGCTGTAAAGTGCAACAAAAAGCGCATAATAACTGCATACTTAATGGCGCTCTTTTCCGGTTACTGTTTCCATACCCTTCAGTTTTCGCTACCCTCTCCTTTCAAGTCATTTCCTTCCTTCCTTCGCCCCGTCCGTAGTGGCTTTAAACCGCTCAAATAATTTTGCCACCAATTGCTGCGGCCAATTGTTGTGCTAAATGTTGTCTCAAGTGGGATTGCATTTCTCTTGGGTTACCCAACCACCGATTGCTGCTGCGGCTGCTGGTGCTGCTACGGTACAACACTGCGTCTACGTAATGTGTAATTAAATAAAACGCTAGCCAACCAGTAGCAAAGATAGCCCCAATGAAGCGGCCATAATTGTGTTTAAATATTGTTTACAAATTTCCCAGAACTAATGTAAAAAAGGGAGAGTCGAAAATTCATTAGAATTGCTTGCCTGAAAATTATTTTGGATTATTCCGAGAAACATTTGAATATTCAAAAGGAAAATATGCCATAATTTAACCCTCTAAAAGTACAAAAGTAAATTTCGTTTCTTTTTCGTTTTCACTTTAACTTTCACTTTGCCGCCTCTCTCTGAGGCTCTCTCCTCTTCGGTGATTCTATCTGATCACCCAAATGAGCACAGTGCGTATACTTGATGGGCAAACTTTAGTATATCATTACGTATGCACTGTGCAGGGTGCAGACCTTAAGCTGCCGCATTCCCCCTCTCTCCCTACGCCATTGTTCGCCCTTATTACCGCATCAGGGGCCCCTACCCCCGCGGGCTGCTAATTTAGTGGCTGCACATTATTATCATAGTCATCAGCATCATTAAAACTTTAACGCAAGTTGTTTAAGCACAACACAAGAGCAGCAGCAGCAGCAACAGCAGCAGCAGCGGTGGAAGCGGCGATGGGCGAGCACACAATGCGATACTTTTTATATTGCACTTTACATTAAGGCAAACGACTGCCGATGTGCCACACCCCACATTCACACAGTCCACCCACTGCCAACCTGCCACCCGTACCCGTGCTCCATTCTAGCCATCAGCCAGCCCTTCTCCCCTTTCCGCCCAGCCACTGCTCTGGTGCGAGGGAGTCTCGTTTGGTCGTTTCTTGTACTCTTTTTTAGAGAGAGAGTTTTATTGTTTAAGGGAGCGGTTTGTTGTGCAAAGCAGTTATCAATTTTTGGAGTCTGCACAAAAAATATATTGAAAAATTGTCTCAATCTTATAGATTACTCAGATTTTAAATTGGAACCCTTTAGGGTCATTTTTTAAAGAAACAATTCCCACTTTATTATATTTAGCAATAATAGGAATAATAATATTAGTGCAATTTTTGGCTATGTTTTTTTCATTTATTTCTGCCTTAAAAAAATTGAATCAAAATTGATATCCCTGCACGCCTTTAACCTCTAAGAAATCTACGCAATCTTGCAGAGTATTTTGATTTTCGGCTAGATATCCTCTGTAGCCGAAGAGTAGAGTAGATATCCCTCACTCCGGTTTTTGTTTTTATAATAACTCAACTTTAGCTGTGCGGTTGGCGCACGTTTCGACTTTAATAAGCCAGCACGCAACTCTTGGCCAACTCAACTCGACATGGCCCCGTCGCCTCAACTCAAACTCAAATTCAAACTGCAAAACCCAGAGCCCGAGACCGCCCGAGACCCGCCCGAGACCGCCAGAAACCCCCAGAACCAAACTCAACTCTGGACTCTGGAATTGAATTCAATGTGCGGGCAACGCGACGCGGCCGCTTCTGGCTGCGGAACTTGGGCTGAAAGCTGAAGACAACTTCTGCCGGGGCCGCTGCTGCTGCTCTGTTTTTTCTCTCTCTTCTTGGTTCGGGGGGAGGAAAACAACAACTAACCAAACTCATCAAGCGTCGGTTTAATATAATAAAATTTCAGTTTATAACATTTTGCTTGGCCCTAAGACTCCCATCTGCCCCCACTGCCCACTTTCCGCTGTGTTTTTCCCCTGCTGCTGCTGCTGCTGCTCCTTTCTGTTGCTTTATTATTTTTACTCCAATGTTGCTGTTGCCATTGTTGCTGCTGCTGTTGCCGCTGCTGCTGCTGCTGGTAGCAGACGAGTAAATAAAATTAACCCATTACAATGAAGTTTTTTCTGTTGTTGAGGAAAATTTCATTAGCTAAACGTTTTAAAGTGCGCACAAAATGGCCGCCAACGACAAGGATACAGGCAGAGAGAGCGGGGCAGAGAGAGGTCCCTAAAAAAGGGATAAGGGAGAGGAATAAGGGCAAGAGGGCAAAGGGGCCAAAGAGAATGGACAGCGAACAATGACGGCCGCCTTTGAAGCAAAGCCCAAGCCAGCCACATTCTTTTCACTCTATTTCCTGGGCGGTGTGGCCGGCCCTTTTTCTTTGTGGAGAAAGCGGCTAAATTCATAGCCAACATATAAAACATTTTCCCCAACAACAACGATTTCCCTGCTTCGAGTCCTGCCTCAAGTAGTGCCCAGCCCCACTTGGGTAGCAGAAGAGAAAACCTTTTCAGTGGCCGCCACCGCCACTGCCGCTGCCGCTGCCGCACGCCTGCCTTTATTACAAAATATTTTAACATTTTTCGCAAGTGTTTTAAGTCGGCTTTTGTGTCTACAATGAAGTGCCATTTGAGCAGTCAAAAAAGCTAAGCAAAGGCCGGCCAGCAGCCAGGGATATTAGCCTGCTTTTTTGGCATAAGGCTCTACCCATCCATCCCCCCAAAATAAAGAAGAAACACTCCTCTCACCCACTCTCTAGTGGCTGGAGAGTGGGTGCTGTGGCGGCCAGAGTTCTTTTGTGGCGTTATTAAATGGCATTTAAAATGTAACTTTAGATTACTTTAAATACACACACACAAGCACACACACAGCGTATTTTTTTTCGGTTGGGACTGAGAGGTCAAGGGTTAAAGGCACTTCAATTACGAGTGGAGTACTTCATAGGCTCTGGGCAAGGGTCGTAGCTAAACACTTGATGACGCTCGCTGCTGGTAGTTTCGTTTTTTTATTTTTGGGTTGGTTGAAAGCAGTGAAAAGGAGCTGGAAATTTGAGAAAAGAGCTTTGGCAATGAAGTGGGGAATATGAGGTGAGAGGTTTACGTGTAAGAGATATTTAGTTGCGTGTGGTTAAGGGAACCTTTTACTGTGGGATTAATTTGTTGAAAGAATTATTTGTTAGTGGAAATAATATTACAGTTGCTAGGAAATACTAAAAACTTTGTTGTAGGAGGGTGCCATAATGTGGTAAATGCTTTGAGAACCGTGTGAAGGGTCGCCTGGAGACCGATCCGATCTCACAGCGCTCTCAGAGCGCGGTAACAGCAAGCGCTTACATTTCCCCGATCGTTAACAGTGCGCTGTGAGTGTTAACGGAGAGCGACTGCTGTTAACGGAGAGGGATAAAAGACTGTTAATCTCGTGTATGGAACAACTGAGGCTGCCAGCCCTGAACAGTTTTGATTTCGCCACAAATATACCAAAGATATGGAAAGACCTTATTTATCGATAACGTTGCATTAACAATTAAACTCTTTTTAGCAAATCATTCCAAAAACGAAATCCATTATTTAAAGAATATTTTACTCAATAATAAATAAAAAACTTATCAAAAAAAATACAAGACAAGTCCTTCTGCTAATGAACAGATTATCTGTGCTTAAAAGTTTAACCGCTACAGATTCATTTTCTCTTATAAAAATCCGTCTCTCATTACACATTCATTTCGTATTAAACAGCCCATCGAATGACTATATAAACACTCCACCATTTCCCCTGCCCGACCATTCTTCGAAGTTCTTCAAAGCTTCGCAAACTTGTTTCACTTCTCAGTCAAATCGCGAGCTTAAAAAGTTGTTGTCGCAATAACTTTTGTCTGTAATGTAATTCCATTTTATCAAAGTCAAAGTCAGCAAAAGCAAAAGTCCAGCTACAGAAGTCGCTGGGGATAAGCGTCAGTTCAGAGTCATAAATAAATCTTTACCTTTTGCCCACACCAAAGCCCCCAAAACCATCCACAGCATTGGAATCTGAGTCTGAATCCGAATCAGCATCAGTCAAAGTATAAAACACACAGCAAGAGAGAACACAGTCAATTCCAGCAACTACTTAATAAGCAGCAGACCCCCCGGCCCCTCCTCTCCAAGCCACCAGAATCACCCAATGCCATTCGCAGCACCCCCACCCCCACCACCAATACAAATCCTCGGTTAATATGCTAAATAATCCCAAGTTCGTGCCAAGTTATACAATCAGAGTGTGTCTCCCACCATTTTTGCAGGCTTCGATGGCGGCATGCGTCAATGGTTCCTCATGGAAATCTACGATCAGCATAGCGGCCAGCTACAGGCCAACATCAGTGCCAAGTTTGCGGCGTTGGCCGTCACGGGTCTGGATGCGGGCCGTTTGTTCCGCATCTATGTCTATGCCGTGAATGGACGCGGACGCAGCGATGCGGTGGCCCTCGATGGCTACACCCTCAAGGCCGCTGAAAAGCAGACGGGTAAGTGCAAACATAAATATGTATTCACCCCCAATCCCGATCCCTACCGCTTTCCTATGAATTTTTAATGCATTCTGAGCGGCGCGTGCGTTTTGCTTTTTATGAATTTTTTATGTTAATACTTTGGCTCGCTCTCCCAAACTGCATAACTTTGCAGTGGGTCGCTCTCTCTCTCTCTCTCTCTCTGTCCCTCTCTGTCGTCCGTATCAGTTTCCTTTTGCTCCAAAGATTGTTTCGGGGCTTTATGATTATTATGCCACCTCGCAATTTAATTACGCTAAACTGCTCAATGAATTGTAAATTCTGCGACACAAAACTTTCGTCCCGGCTGCAGTTTAAAGGAAAAGTCCGAAAAAAACAAAAAGCAAAAAGGAAAATGCAAAACGACGAAGAAAATTTTATGCACGAAACATACACACACAAAAGTAGCGCAAAAAATCGGAAATGATTAGCATTAATGAATTGTTTTTTAGAGGGTAGAATCTGCCGCCGAGTTTTTTGGGCTTCTAAACGAAGAAAGCAAATTGTAATGCTAATTAGCCAAAGAGCCAAAACGGCATGAAGAGGCAGACAAGAGTTTTATGTTCCCTTTTCCTTTGCTTTTATTTTCGTTTCGTTTCGTTTCGTTTTTCTTCCCTTTGCAGGAAAAGGTTGTGGGACAGAGTCACATTTTGTGTAAACAACTTGAGCCGACATTTCAATTTTTCATAAAGTCACAGGGCGAAGAAGACGAAGAAGAAGAAGGCGGAGCACAGACAGTTACACAGACAGACAGACAGACAGACAGACAGAAAAGTGCAAAGCAAACAACAGACAAGCAGGGCAGCAGGCAGGCAGCAGTCCGGCAGATGGAAGACAGAGGGAAGACAGTGAAAACGGAGACGGCTGAAAAAGATGGAAATGTAAAAGGGAATGAAAATTTATCTTTGGTAAAAAGTCAAAGTTTAAATGCCCTGACCAAAAAAGGATAAATGCTGAAAATTAATGCTGAAAGTATTGGCCTCTTGGGAATAATACTCTGCATTTGATTGGCATTGATTGAAGGCAAAGGCAGGGAAAGAGAGCACAAAGAAAAGCAGAAGGCAAGAGCCATGGAAATTGTATGAGAAATATCAAAGATACAACAAAAAGTAAGAGAAGAGCAACAGACAGAGGAGACCGACCGAGAATCAAAGCAGAGATCGATGGGAATGTTAATGTAATGTTAACACAAGCTCAGTTTTAGCTGATAATGTTAAGTGTCATGTTATGGCAATTATTCCATGTTAAGTGTGCTATGTTAAGTATTGGTAGTTGTCCCCGTATAATGTTAAGCATAATATTATGTTGATCTGTTTCGTTTTCTGAATTTTACGATTTTTCATCTTCATACATTTATTTATTGCCATAATTTATGTTTTGCAGTTGCCCTCACCTCGTACAAGGGCAGCGCCCAGAGCCCCGATAACTTTGAGCTAACACCGATCCTCTCGATTGGCATCTTTGTGGGGATACTGGTGGCCATCGTTTGCATTGGCATTGGCACGATTGCCGCATTGAAGCTGCGCTCGCACAAGCATCAACAGCAGCAGAAATTTGTACATCCCAATGCGAAATTCTCACGTCCGGGCAATTTACAAATTAAGGATAAAATCTCATTGCCATTGAGTCACTCGGAGGAGATGTACGATGAGAAGAATCCCGATGTTGTGCCCTACAATGAGGGTAAGTACGGGGGCTAACTGCTTCAAGATGAATGTGTCTGGGGCGACGACGACTTCTGTTTGCAATTTATGGAGCTGTACATTGGGGCTTAAGGCGGTGGCTGCTGCTGCTGCTGGTGCTGCCTGCCCTTTATGCAAATGTATTTGACAGGCCCAAAACAAACAGGAACACCAGGACACACACTCCTGAAGAAGGGCTGGCCGGCTGTGCTCCTGCTGTCTCTCTGGCTGCCTGCATTTTTGTGCTGCATTGCTGCTGTTTTGCCAGTGTTGAAATATTTAAATGACAGCTAATTGCTGTCATGCCTCATGCCATCGGTTAGGCTGCTTGTTTGCTCATGTGTCTGCAGTCGAGTGCTGCTCCTGCTGCTGCTGCTACTCCTGCTGGTTGCCTTAAAGCGGCATCCTCTTGATGGGTGGATGGGGATATGCGGATGCTTAAAGGGCCAACGGGCCAACGGGCGGGCAGCACAAATTTCACTCACTGCACGTTTCTTTGGTTCTTGATTAATGGCAATCAAGAAATCAAGCGGCAGCAGGAGCTCAACTCCAGAAAGCAGGCAGGCAGCAGAAGCAGCAGCAGCAGCGCAGCAGAACCAGAAGCAAAAGCAGGCAGCAGCACAACAATTTAATCAATTTTCCAAACGTAAAGCAATTTCATGGCCAAAAAAAAAAAGAAGAAAAAAATGAACAAGCAGCCAGCAGTGAGGGGTTGAGGGGTGGGCAGGAAAATTGAACCTAAAGGAAGATGGAAAACTTGCTACCGAAAATCAGCAAAAGATTTGAGGGGCATCGCCCAGCCGTCCGGTACGGCTCGGCCAAAACTTTGCCCTTGCTACTTAACAACAGCAACAAAAACGGTGGAGAGTAGTGCGGGGTGGGCTAAAAACCAGCTCAAACTTTTTGAACTAACCAACCGTTCGTCGTTTTGCTTTCTCTCCCTCTCTGTTTCTGTTTCTCCTTCCAGTGGATGGTGAATATAAACAAAAATCAGCAACACAAACGCCATCGGGACATCTTTCGACAACCAGCGAGGTGGAAATCAGCTGCAAGCCAGGCTCAACATCCGGTGGCACTGGCAACGTTGGCGGCGGCGGCGGTGCCACCAACAACGCCAACAACTCCAACGACAGTGGCACCTATCAGAGCAGCAAGGTAAGCCAGAATCAGAATCAGAGGCAGTCTGTGCCAGTTGGGTGGCTGGTGGAAGCGCAAAACTGTCATCATCAAAAGTTTTTCGGCCACGAAAAGTTTTAATTACAGTCGAACTACTCTATGACGAACTCTTGTGTAGGTAGAGAGGAACAACCAGACCGACCAGCCCCACCCGTTGTGGAAAAGTTGAAAAGGAAAACATTGCCATGACAAATGCTTTGATTTTCTTGGGCGGCTGGGGGGATTAAATCTTCATCGTCGGTATAAAAAGTCTTGATTATTGCTTAACTAAATGATTACCTGAGTGTGGGGAGTGTGGGGCAGCAGGCGAGGAGACACTTTTGCGGGTCAGCAGTTTCCAGGAAGGGTTCAAAGTTCTTCCTTCGTGTAAGTCTCTGAAATAAAGTGAAATTTTGTTGGCAACTTTCAAGCGGGGGTTTTTCAATGGAAATTCTTAGGCAGATACTTTCAGATTCTTAGCGTAGTTTCGACTGTACTTTAGCCCAGGACTTTACTTATTAAATTCAAGGAAATTCTTTACACTCTTCTCCGCTTCTGCAGGACGATGAGCTGCACTACGCCGAGCTGTCGCTGAATCAGGTGCCTGCCACCAGCAACTCCAAGAAGGGCCAGCCACAGCAGCAGCAGCAACAGCAACAGCAGCAGCAGCAGCAACAGCAGGGTCAGCAGGGCCAGGGCGTGGGCGTGGGCGTGGGTGTGCTGGGCGGCACTCTGCCGCATGGCTCTAGCATGCGCAAGCTGTTGCCCAGCATACCGGCAACGGCAACGTTGCAGCGGCACAAGCCGAATGCGGGCGGCATGCAGCATCCGCATCAGCACGCTCCGCCGCCCACATACGATTACGATTACTTTGAGGAGCCAACGATATACGCGCAGATCGACGCATACAAGACACGCGGCGGCGGAGGAGGTGGAGGTGGAGTAGGTGCAACCACGGCCGGAAGTGACAGACAGATGCAAATGCAGATGCAGATGCAGGTGGACACTGGCATTGGACCTGGTGGGGTCGTCTTTCCGCCATGCATCTCATCGCCGGGATCGCATGGCACTCCATCGACCGTGTCGCCGGGCACGGTGCAAATGTACACGCTACCCTCCCATCCCGGTGGCTATCACACTCTGCCACACAATCATCATCAGCAGCAGCAGCAGCAGCAGGGGCAGGGGGCATCTGCACCCCAAAACTCCGCTTCGATGATGCAAATGATGCAGCAGCAGCAACAGCAACAGCAACAGTTGCAGCAGCAGCAGCATCATCATCCTGCTGGCAATATGCCCATGCCGCCATCCTACCAGCAGCATCAGCAACAGCAGCAGCAGATGGTCCACGGCCAGATGCTCGTCTCGAGCAACAGCAGCGGACTGGCCTCGACAACGGCGGCGGTGGCCAGTCCCAGCAGCTCACTCTCCGGGCTGTCGGGTGTGGGGGGCAAGTCCTATTCGCGTGAGATAGTCACAGTGCGCACACCGCTCATGTATTCGCAGCAGGAGAGCTGTGTTTAAGCAGATTCCACACCAATCCCAGTCCCGAACCCTAACTCCCTCTCCCAACCTCCCTCCCTCCCCTTATCCTAAATGATAGTTATATAAGTCTTGAGCTCTTTGTGGTTTGTGTCTAGGCTTAAGCGTTGCCAAAACGAATTGAATTAAATAAAATGAATTGAATTGAACAAAAAGAAAGGGAATCAGCAGCAGCAGCAGCAGCAACCCAAACTGTGAGAGAGTCTCTCCCCGCGAGACAGAGACAGCAGCAGATTATAATTTACATTGGAAGAACGCAGTGCAGTGCAGTAATATTAATGTGGCATAAATATTTGAGGCATAAAACAAACAAACACCCACACCCACACACAGCAATATAAATAAATCAAAATTGATTAACGGAAAGAGAAAGCCAGCGTAGAGCAGAGCAGAGCGGCGAACACTGCGTTCTGCATTGCATAATTTATGGCAATTCATTTTCGCTTCGATTCGATTCCACACAATAAATTGCACAAACACGAATTTGTCAAAAGCTGAAAGCAAACAAAAATAGCTACGCTGTTGCACGTTACTTGATGCTGGGGGCAGCAGATAATAGCAGATAATTTTTCTGAATTTTTGTGCATGAACAGTGACTAAAGTAAACATTCACCCTCTAACGGTGGCTCTAAAGTAACGTTTAATGGCAGCTTTTTAAATTTACTTTGGTTAAAGAAAGAAAATGATGATGACGATAGGTGCAGCAAGCAGCAAGCAGCAGCAGGCAGACAGCAGAGAGAAGAATGTTCCTTCCTTACAGTAAGTACTCCAAATGGACAAACAGTTCATTCATACATAACATATTTTTCCATAACACACACACACACACACAAATATAACTGATCTGATCTGAGAACTTTCCATTCAAATTTTTGTAAATGTTTGTAAATGTAAATGTCAGGCCCAAAGGAGTAGCAATTTATAGCAAATCAGGCTCAAAAGATGGCATAAATCTAGTTAATTATAATAACATATAGACACTTGTACTAAATAATAGACTAACACACACACACACACAGACAGACCACACACACAAACGAAAGCTCACTGGCAACCAGAGATTAAGGGTGGGGAGCGAAAGCAACAATTCTTGGCAATTATATTGAAAATAAATTACATTATTCGAAAATCTAATGGTACACACACACACACACACACACATAAACACACACACAAATTAGCTGCAAATTAGCTTAGTGCATAAAATGAAAGAGAAAATACCAAGTATTAAATCGTGTATATAGGCAACAATAACAACAACAAATCGTAAATCAAATTTATATATATCTGTATATTTTACAAAACTCAAACCCGCAAAACGAATGTAAATTAGCAGGCACATTCATCAATGCAATGGACTCTCCACTCCCCAAAATACAAAAAAAGAAGACTATAAATATATTTGGTTGGAATGTAAAAGAAATTAAAGCATAAGTACGTATAATAATAAAAACGAAAAACTGTTGTTTGTAAATTGCATTTATATATGTGTACTATATCAAAATGTATATTACTTATTTCTTTGTCTCCTTCAAAATGTGTATAAATCAATGTTTCAACGGAAAGAGTAAAGTGGCAGAGATAAATGAATGCACCATGTAAATTATTGTTACATTTTAATGTTTAAAACTGTAAACCAAAAGGGTCAAATGTAATTTCAAATTCTAGCAAAATGGAAAAACTAAAAAAAAAAAAAAATAAAAGTGATTTCTCTTACATCAACTAGAAATGGAAAAACAAAACAAAACAGAACAGAAAAAAACACACACACAATATTTATACCACATAAGAAATCCATCTACATTTACGCGTATAATTCTGCATGTAAGTGTTTCCAAAAACAACAACAAAAACCAAAGGTAAAGAATATGAATATGAACCTATCGATAAGTGTAGCTAATTCTAGCATCTAAAAAACTTAAGTATAAAACACACACACACACACATAAAGATAATTGTAAAATAAAGATTACAGATTTAGTTTATAACAGAAAATAAATCAAGCATATATGTACTCGATAAATGAATTATAAATGTATGTTACGATTAAGCACTCGAAATGATCCCCATGATTCCCTGAATATCCCCCACAAAAACCAATGAAGAAATCCAAAAGAGAAATACAAGGAATACAATAAAAGAGGAAGGGAAAGAAAGAACGAAAGAAAGAACGAAAAAAAACTGAATGAACAACAACAACTGAATGAAGAACTCAACCAAATAAAACTCCATACAAAAATTTCAATGAAAACTAAAGACGAGTGGTTTTTTTTTATTATTTATTATGGGTGGGGATTATACGGGACAGATATTACAGATATTTTAATGCGAAGTTTCAAACGAAATGAAGATTGCAGCATCAAACATGTTCGATCGTGTCATGGTTCGCTTCGCTTTGTTTTGCGATCGAACTTGGACTTGTTCCTGCGGGCTTGAGACGTTAAATGAAGCTGAAAAATCTATAGACGGCCTGCCTATTGCTGCCTCGTTCCCTTGCAGTGCATTGGTTGTAAGAAAAGAGGAATATTTCATATATATATTTCAGTGCACTCGCTGGAAGTATGTACATACATACATAAATACATCCCTGCCCCATTAGCGACAAGGCTGTCCATTTACTGCTGCTACAATTTTGCAACAATTTTAATGCACACAAACACAAAAATCTAGACACAAAACATAGATAGATGCACAGAGACATTGACAATGCAATGCCCCCAAGGCTCTACTCTACTCTGCCCAAGAAGGCAAGTAGCCTTTTCAAATTGTGCACTCAAATGGACACACACAGCCCCGAGTGGAGGACAAGCGACGACAGCACTGTACGAGTTATGTGTACGTATGTGTATGTGTATGTGTGTCCTTTTCCTTTTTTTTTTCCTTCTTTTATTTTTTTTTTGGCAAACGTTTGCATGTGCAGCGAAGCGTAGATCTGAGAGAAATAAGAAGGCAGCAGCACGACAGGCAGGCAGCAGCGACATTACATGGATTTGTGGCTTGGCAATGGCAATGGTCATGTTTGACAAGGACTCTCTCTCTCCCTCTCCCCCCTCTCCACACTCCATGGCTCCTACAAAGTATTTGCGTTACTTTGTTTCGCTAGCTACAAAATTAAAAAGGCACACACACAGACCCACAAACAGGACACAGGAAAAGGAAATCAGAAGAAAAGACGAGAAAAGTAAGCGAGACAGGCAGCAAATGAAGCTGCGACGCGACCCCTTGGCCTGTCCCGGCACAAAAATATAACGAGGCGCCCTGGACGGACTCCGTTTTTGGACACTGGCTGCTGGCTGGCTCATATGTCACTTTGTAGTCGTGACAGAACGATAGTGGTGGGGGGGAGGGAGCTCTCGGTCTCGTTCTCGGTCTCCTTCCGGCGTAATTTATGTGGCCGCCCATCTGTCCCGTCTCTCTCTGTCTGTCTGTTCTGTCTCCGCTCGTTTTGCTGACAGATTTGCCAAAATTAAAAAATTGTGAAAATCTACGCTCAATTAAACATCTTTCTCGGCGTCTGCTTTGTGGAGTGGGGGAGGGTGGGGTGGTTGGAGTAACTTTAATGACTGTTTCTGTTTTTCTTTTCCCAGTGGCTGAAACTGAAATACATATTTCGTGCTATATAGAAGTCTCTCCATCATAAAGCTCCATCGATTCATTCTCATTCGCATCTCAGGTTGGTTGGTGTGGCAGGACTCAATCAAACATTTTTGTTGTACTCACTGCCACTGCCATTGACTGGCACTTGAACAACCCCTTCGGAACTGAACTGAACAGAACCCTTCTCTGCGCTGCTTGTGGTCTCTCTCTAGCCAATGCCTTTGTTGTGCCCATCATCCATTGTTATCTGCTGGCCATTTGTTATGCACCAGCGGAAGGTAGCAGCGCTACGCTGTTCGTTCGATCCAACCAGGTCAACCAGGACTCAACACTCTCCAATCTGCAGTTCTCAAGAGACAGTAAGAGAGCGGTGAGTGGGGGACAGGGAGGAGCGTTCGTTGTTGGACGACACATTCATCAGCATCGAGGCGCATAATGCAGGCATATTTATAACATTTGACAGAGCATTCACAAAGCAAACGCATCGAGGCTTGAAGCTTAATCGGCACTGACTCTGACTGGCAGACAGACCCTCTCTCCCTCTCTCTCTCTGTCTCTGGAGCACTATTTATAATTATTGCTCTGGGGACGCTGATCCGTTCCCTTTAACAATCTCTTTTCCCATGTGAGCAGCACAGTGAGAGAGAGCGAGAGAGTGGGGTGCCGGGAGTGGCAAGCAAAACAATCTCATTACCATTATTTTTTAGATGCTTCAAACTTTCAATCAATTTCCCCAGCAATATCCGCTCGGGAAACGGCGAAGGAGCAGCGCAGCTCCGGTGGCAAGTCTCAGTCCTCAGTCTCAAGCAGCACTCCGATGCTTTCATGGCCTTTTTTTTGTTGTTGTTGTGCTGCTGCTGGTGCTGCTGCTGTTCCCATCGCCTGCCTGATGGGACGCCCAAGTGACAGCATTGTTTTGCGCCATGACGTAGCTGATGCTACACGAATTGCTTGCTTTGAAGTAAACAAGCAATTTTGCAAAAGAAAGCAGCCAGCAAGCAACCCTGTCGGGAGCAACCTCCCTCCCTACCCCCCAAAGACATGGGTCTCAACCCCACCACACACACACACACACACATACTCGTACTCGTACTCGTATGCATAACTTGGAGCCTCTGCTGCTCAGCCTCTTTGCTGTCAGCTGTCAATGCACTCGACGCGTCTGCTCTTGTTCGCAGCAGCAGCAGCAGCAGCGGCAGCAGTGCAGTGCATTCTCTCTGTCCTGTCCCGTCCTGTTCCGCCTCCCCCCTCTACAGCCATTTCCACTTCCTTCCCAATGCTGCATTTTTTATGCTGCATTGCACTTTGACTTCCTTGGGCTTTTGTTTGCTCGCTCGCTCGCTCGCTCGATACTCTTCGTTGTCGTTGTCGTTGCCTGCCTTATCAGTCGAGAGCTATAATACCCCTTGAATGCGAGTGTTTTATGCACCGGCTATGTTGTAATTGTGGTGTGGATTGCTACAGAGAGCAGCAGCAAATCTCTGCTGTTGAGACGTTGATCGAGCCGTGTTCGATCAAACTCAGCGTGCAGCAGCAGCTGGGTTCGTGCTCGAGCTGCTCTCAAACATGCTCGAGCCAGCAGTCGCTTTTACGATCTGATTGCTTGGCTTCGTGTTCGCATGAGACGCAACTTACCGAAGGCGAGCGAAGTTCGGTGTTTCTTGAACGCGAATCGATCGTTCGGCTGTCGCAGCAGCGCAGCCTTGCTCTCTTGGGCATTGCAGTGTATATTTATTTTCCCATCATCTCTTTTTCTGCTACATGCTGCTAGCGCAGCACTAGGTACCCTTTAGTCGTAATGCACCCTAGAGTATATTTTCTTTCTTTCTTTTTTTTCGCCCCGTTCCGCTGCTGCTGCTGCCTGCCTTTGCTGCTGCTGCTGCTGCTGACAACATTGTCATCAACATAATCATCAGCGTTAAAGTTTTGGCAGTCTCTTTCTTTTGCTTTGCACTTTCCACTCCCTTTCGATATTAAAATGTCTTTGAAGTTGCCAGTCGCTCCGCTGCCTGCCGCCTGCTCAACCATACATACATAATTAACAAATATTTCACATGAGGCAGGAGAGAGAGAGAGGGAGAGAGCGGGCAGTGGCAGACAGAACAGAACAGAACAGACAGCGGTACACATTCGAGAGATCTTGTAGTTAAGATGACAAATGTTTGCCAATAAATTACAGTTACGCCTGCAATAAATATTCAAATACCAGAGCGCACGGAGCACAGAACCGAACCCCAAAAATGGTCATAGCCAGGCAGAGAGCAGCAGCAGCAGCAGCAACTGCTAACTAATGATCTATTAGCCAAGGACTTGTGTGTGTCCTGTGTCCTGTCTCTCCCTCTCTCTCTCTCTCTCGTTGAAGTGTGTGTGCTGGCTCTGGTTTGTTTCTCATATCCGGTGCTCGTCTTATTAGTTCACAAAAGCGACCACGTTTGACTTTTATTACAGCCAACCCCTCAGCACTGCTGGGGCGGACACTGTGTGTGTGTGTGTGTGTGTACGAATAGTTTTCCCTGACAGAGAACACATTTATCTTGCTTTTGGGTGTACGAATCCGCACCGGAAGTTGACCAACTTACAAATGAGCTTCGCATTCAATTTGTCTAAACTGATGCAAATATGATTGAACAAATTTATTTTCACTGCGAAACTAAACTAAACGAAACGAAACGAGCTGAACCCATTCCCATTCCCATTGCCAGTCCCAGTCCCACAAGCGGATGGAAGTCAATTTCAAGTCCAGAAAAAGGGCTTTGCATAAAATGAAAGCAAAAGGAATCCCGCAATCCCCAAGCCCCCAAACCCAACAAAACCCCAATTCCTAATCCTCTCTATATATATATATATATAACTCTTAGAGGACTCTTTGGAAGTCAAATCTTTCTTTGGCATATTATGAAGTGGACTGTGGGGGTGTGCGGTGGGTTGTGCGGTGTTGTGGGTTGGCTTGGGTTAGCTTGGCTGTGCGAGTGAATCAATTGTGCTTCTGCCGCTGCCGCTGCTCATCATCAAAATCTTTCAAAGAGCAATTGCTTTGCCACCTTTTGCTGCAAAAACTTTCTTGGCCGACACCAAAAACGCCCGAAAAACTTCAAACTGCCATCTGGCTGCTGCCATTTATCGCTGTGGCAGGAGAGCAGCAATGGCACCACCTCCCTACCTACCTCCCTCCCCCCCAAGCAAGCAGTGTCTAATGCGCATTTGGGCGACACTTTTGCAGCAGGGGACAGGGTACAGAGAGTGGACAATGTGAAACAAAACTGCAAATCTAACTAAAAACTCAACAGAGGAATAGCAGAAAAGAAAAGAGAGAATAGAGGGAGTACTTTCGCCCCCCCAAGAAAACTTCCACTGGAGCAAAGTGGGGGAAGCTGCAAAACAAAAGTTTGTGCAGAGCGCGCAAAACATTTTATTGCACTCTCAAGCAAAAAACTACACTGGGCTACACACTCGTAGTACGTGGCCAAGCCAAGCCAACCCACGCCAAGCAGCCGCCGCGACCGTATCCCAAAGCCAACGTAAAATATGAAATATATTTCAACTTTTACACTGGGAATAACACACACACACAAACACACACACACACAGCTACAGATACAGCTACGAAATATGTGCGGCATTTTGTACTGGGCTGCTGGGCTACTTGCAACGGGAAAATATGCGGCCAGGCCAAGTCGCCTGCCTGCCTGAGCTGCCTGCCTGAGCTGGCTGGCTGGCTGACTGCAACAAGCCTTAAGCATCTGGGGCATGCTACAAACGAGAAGAAAGAATGCCTCGCCGACTCTTCACTGCTCGCCCTCCCCGCCCGCTATGCCATGACACAAATACGCGCCGCATGACCCAACCAGGTGGAAAAGTTGGCTATGGAATCCAGAGTCCAAGTCCCAGTGCAGGTAAAACTATTTTCACAATGGTTGCAGCGGGGCGGAGTGTGGGTGGGGGTGGGGTTGGGGTATTATGGGTGGCATTTCAAGGCCATTCTACTGGCCAAATGGAAAATTATTTGCTCTCTGTCATTATTTTTTGCCCAGCTCAGCTTAGCTTAGTCTTGGCCCTGTTCGTGGTGCTGGTTTCGTGGCTCTGGCCATGTGGCCCTGGCTCTGGCTCTGACTCGCACTCTGACTCTCTCTCTCTCTGAGTGCATTCCGTGTGTCAGTGTGCTGGGTCCAAGGTCCATCTGATTATGGTTATATATTTGAGTTTATATGCTTTCTAAATTTCATTTTCTGCATTGGAAACACTTGCGTCCTCTCTCGGCAGCTGTCGGATTAGTTTAGTTTTGCAGCTAATAAAACTAAGCAAAAGCCTTGAGAGTGCTGCACTTATTTGTGGTTGGTGCTTGCCAGAGGAGGAAGATGGCAGGAAAATTAAAACAGGGAACAAATGAAAGAGAAATCCACAAGAGAAGTTTAAGTTCGAGAGGGAAGCACAACATTGCCTGCCGAGTCTTTGGCTGCAGCGTCGATCGAAGCGCTCGATCCAACTGAGCAGCAAACATGCTCGACACAACATATTCGTCGCTCGCTCTGCAGCATCGCTTCATGACCGATCCGTTACCTTTTTTAAAGCCCCTGGAAAATATGTTTCTGCCACTAAACTTCCCACGTTAAATGACTCTTCAAAATGGAATTAAGTTATCAATAATCTCGCCATAAAATATGCATATACCTATGTACGTATGCACTTCAAAAACTTTCAACAATTTTGCGACAGCTAATCGATAACATAATTCCGCACTACTTATAGGCCCCGCCCCGCCCCGCCTCAACCCCTTCGCATCATTCCATTTCTGATTATTACACACACTTTTTGGGGGGGGATGGGCTACAATTTGGCTTGGAAACTCATGTTTAACATTTATGAGCTGTCACGCCCCGAAACATGCCACACACACGCACACAGCCAGACAATTGAAAAGAGAAATGGCAACAGTGCGTATGCGTAACTTGGCCATAACTTCCGTGGTATGTGCTGCAGCAGTGTGTGGCAGAGGGAACTTGCAGTTTTGGTGCAATGTTTAATTAATTATCAATTAATGTGTTACAAACCGCAAAAGGCATTAATTTCATATGCCGCGTTGCACATCCTGCGTTGCCACCACACAGCAGTCAAGGGGTGTATTGTGGGCGTGGGGGGGCATGGCAATGCAAATGGTGTAGGGCGGTCGGAGGGTTTGTGTGTGTGGCGGTTTACGGGTGGGGTCTTTGTGGGGTGTTTGTATGTGAAGCTGTCATAGCTTTGATTATTATCGATTTCTTATTAAGCTTAACGGGTATTTTGAGCTGTGTGCGTGTGTGTACACATACATACATGTACATGCACATGTATTATTATTATTATGTCTGTGAGGTTGCACTTAAGCCATCAGCAAATAGCCCAAAATTGTTGGGCAGTGCGCATAAATATTTGGGTCGAGCCAATGGCCACTGGCCAATCCAGCATTTGCCCAAAGCAAACCACACAGCAATCGAAGGCACATTAGCAAGACACACACACACACACACACACAGATGGCAATGTGTGGGTTGGGCTGGAGCTGGGGGGTGGGGTTTTGTATCTGATTAAACGGCGGCAGCTTAAGTTAGTTAGTTTGTGTATTATTTTGTATGGTTTTCTGATCGTTAAATGTTCTGCAAATAAATTGGACTCGAGGCTCGTTTCTTCGGTGCCTACTTCCAGCAAGCTTAAGGCACAGCACACTCCAAGTTGCAAGTTGCCTTCAACTATTTTTAGATCTTGATATTTATGAACTCCCAAGGACACACACACACACACACACAGCTCTCCGCTCTCTCTGTGCTCACTCAGAGTCAACTCATTTCTCCTCATCTAATGCACACTGGGGATCAATTTGCCATGTTAACAATTTATTGACTCTTTTGTTTAGTGCGCTTTTGGGATACTTTAACCCCACCCCCTCCGCACCGACAAGAGTTTCGCTTCTGCGCGTAAACAGTTTTGCACCCCCCCGTAAAATAAACAAAACTTATGGCAGGGCCAGCCGGATTTGCCCACATGCTTTGAGGTTTGTATTTTCTGTGTCTTCGGGGCAAATTTTAAAGCGTGTGAAAAAAATTCATTAGGAAATTTGAAGCAGGGTGGGTGGTGGGGGCGTTGCGGGCGTCGTGTTAATTAAGCTACGAAGCCTGAGACTGAGACTGAGCCTGAGCCCTGACCACAGCCGTCCAAAGCCTCCAATTAATTTTAATTACAGTTCGGCAGCGAGGCAAAAAAAAAACCCAAGAAAGGAGATGATCCGAGAGGCAAAAGAAGAAGGAACAACAGCAGCAAAGATGCAGCAGAAGAAGGAAAACAGCAACGGCAACGGCAACGGTAAAACTGTTTGTATTTTCACACCTTTTGCACAGTAAATGCGGCAGCACCTTGGAGCAGGCCAGAGCGGGACAGCGAACTTTGTGCCACAGTTTTTTCTTGTCCTTTGCAGCGCATACACTTTATATTATTATTACTATTATTTTTGTGTTGCTTCTGCTCTCCGTTTGCTGCTGCCCATGCCCATTTTCTTGTTGCTTTGGCTAAGATCTTCTTACTATATTTGCAGGGTATGGGGCAGGGTGTTAGCGGGTATGCTGCATGCTCCCTTCTGCAACAGAGCGAAGCGTTATCCAGGCAAAGGTTCAATTATGCCCATAACTATTAAACATTTTTATTTATGAATTATAAATTCAATTTAACATCCTTTTACAGTCCCACCTTTGGCATTCCCTTTCCATAATTTGCATCAAGCTCATCCCATCAGTAACTGCCCATTGAAAGGTAAACTTTAGTCGCAAAAGTAATTTCTATGATTTCTTTGGCTTAATCCTTGGAGCATGGAGCTGGCTAAGATTTCTTTTTTCTACATTTGCTCGCACACTAATTATGACCCGCAGGTGAGTGGCGGTGCTGCTGCTGCTGCTGGTCTACCATGACTGTCACTGTGCATGTAATTAGTGGTTAAATTGCCGCCCAGAGGTCAGTCGCAAGACATCCCATCGAGTGGGGTGGCTGTGCAGGTGGGGTGGGGTGCATGGGGCAGGGTGTTTAGCAGCCCTTGGCGTCAAGGTGTCATGCTCATTATCAAGTGGTTTACATTTCGCAATGGCGCACAGAGCATGGGGCCAGAGGAGCATGGCTCAAAGTGTTTCGACGGCGAGGCCAAAGCAATGCACTGACAAGCGCCCGCTGGCGGATTAATTTTCCTCTCTCTCGCACTCTCTCTGGCACTCTCTCCCACTCTCTTTGAGGGCGCTAATTGGAATGTGAGTTTTAGCATCCGTTTGTTTAGTTGGCAAACCATTTTCAATGCTCTCGAACCATCAGTTGGAGTCGCTTGATGTCTGGATTATAAACGAAATCAGGCAGCAGAACAGATTGCTGTGACAAAAAAGAGGGGGGGAACTGAGACTGAGACTGGAGTGGACTGGAACAGGACATCATAAGGCACATTTTAATTCATAAGCTGACATTTGTCTCTCGCGCTGGCGCTGGCACTGCCACTGGCCAACGGCTGACTGGCTGACTGGCTGTGCTGACTGAAATGGAAAAGATATTTCATGCTCATTTACATGAAATTTTCATTATGCGCCCCCGCGCCATTGCTGCCGCCGCCGCCGCCGCCGCAAAAATCTCTCAAAGTTATGCAATGGCTGAGGCGCGGATACAGATTTGGCCCAGCGACAGAGAGGCAGCGGGAGGGAGCGAGGCAAAGACAGAAAGCCAACAACAAAATCACGTTCGTTTATCATCGCCCGTCGCCCCCAACTATGACTACGACTACGACTATGATGATGTTGATGAGCATACAGACTGACGAGGACGAGCACGAGGACGGGGACGAGGACGAGGACGAGCACGGCAACGATGATGACAAGGCAAACGCAAGCTTTTCCACAAGAGACGACCAGGGATGCGGCGAATGAAGCTGCCGCTGCCGCTGTTGCCGCTGCTGCTGGTTGGACGGACAAAGCGTGTGACAGCATTTTGCATACGCTGATGAATCCATCATCTTTACTCAACGTCACATCATCAAATCCGCAGCGCTTAGTTATGCTTTGTGGAGAGTGTTGGCAGCGCGAGACGCGGGGGCGACTGCCACTGCACTTTGCTTCATACTGCATCCGGCAACGGCAACGGCACCGACAGCCCGCAGACTCATCCGCATGGGATATACGCGCTCTCGTACGTACGAGTATATGCAAATATATACGGGTTACGACATCAAACACTCACCATCAGACAATGCATTCGCATTCGCATTGGCTGCAGTCCGTGGTCCGTGGTCCGTTCCTATGATTCTACCTTTTGATTTAACCCAAAAGGCTCTGGGCCACGGCACACTCGCCCCGCATTGTCTACGCTGCGTATACTTAATGGGATTTTTTTTTTCATTTTCAATTGCATTCCTTTAATTGTTTAACGCAGACTCTGCTCTGTTGCTGTTTCTGTTCGGTTGCTGTCTGTGTTGACAAAGTGCCCCTCACACCCCGCACTCGTTCTTTCTGCACCCCTGCACGTACACTCGTTGGCACTTAAGGGGATTTGTTTAATTGAAACGAATGCAGGGGCCAAAGAAAATGACAAAACGAAAGACAAACTGGCAAAGAGAGCGCTGAGCAGAAGGGCCGGAGGTACGGGGCTAAGATGTGTCAGCAGAGAGGAGGGGGTTGGCGGAGAGGGCAAGGGCTAAGGGCTAAGATGTGACAGCAGCTTAGTCGAACAAATAAACAAAAATGCACTTGGCTTCTGGAATTGTTACCAAATGTTGCTGCCGTCCAATGCCAAAAGCTGTCACGGAAGCCCCGCCCCACCGCTCTGGTGTGTGTGTGTGTGTGTGTGGGTGGGGCGTAGCATCAGGCTTTAGCTTTAGCTTTAGTAGCTATAACAATAAATGGCCATTTGGCTAATTAGAAAACGCTGCCACTCTCTCTCACTGCTCAGCTCATCAGCCCAAGGTCGCGGCCTCAAAGCTGATCTCTTTCATGCAATAGAATGGAACTTTGACAGTCTGTTGAACTTGACAGGCAACTGGATTGGTCCCTGGGCAAAGGTCAGACAGCTCCAGGGGGGGGAACAAAGAAATATATTTGGTGGGATGCGCTTAAAGAAGAACTAAACAAATCCCAGAAAAACATTCCTAAGCATGATGCCAGAGGATTATAATCCCCTACGAAATAACCTTTTAAGTATAACTCCCCACCCCCCCCACACCCTTCCACCATTCACTTTGCCCACCCACAGAATATCCTGCAATTGCTTGAGGTTGATCTCTCATTCCTCGCTCTCGCTCGGGGCCAGCACGCCAAATGTCATGGGGACTAATTCAATGTAAATTAAAATGTCAACGAAACCGTCCACTGGACGGGACAGTAGGCCACTTATTGCGGATTGGGGAATAACCCAAAACGGAAATGCAGAGACAAGCGACAGCAACAGAGGGATAGGGACAGGGACAGGGACGACGACTACAAAACAGTAAACAGTCCACTTGATGACTGCAAAATTGAAATTGAAACTGTAAGACGAGACGAGACGAGATGAGACGACAAATGGAAGGAAGGAAAGGAAAGGAATCAAGCAAATGGCCAGAGTTTAGTCAGTTGGTCAGCAGGCTGGCAGCAGATAGGCAAAGTGGGTTGGCGGTATGGAGAGGGAGCGGGCAATGACAAAGGGAATGCTCTTTAATTAAATTACGACCAGTCAAAAGCAACTTTGATCCCTTTTTACATTTGCTCTGTTTCTCTCTTTATATTGCAGCAGTTTCTAACTCTCAACCATTTCCCTCTACCACTCCCTCTCTCTCTCTCTCTTCCTCTTGCTTGCTGTATCTTCGGCCTAGTAAAAAACTTGACTTGTGTTTGTAATTGCGTTTTTCTCTTTCAGTTGCCAAGGAAAGCAACTGCTCTTCCAGTTTCCAGCTTCGACCTTTTGCTGTTGCTTCTGGTTCTACCCTTTAAGGAGGAGGCTATTGGGAGCTCGTAAAGATAATTGGAAGAATAGGAATAATGCATCAAAGCTCATATATCATCAGCACCAGCCACATAACTATATATATCTGTGTTTTCTTACTTTGTTATTTTTATTTTTTATTTTTTCTTCTAGCATTTCCTCTGGTATATTTCTAATCTTTTTCCAGTGTGCAGTGAATTTTTATATTTCTTCCAAATCCATACAAGCCATAAACCTTCAAGGGTATCTGCGCCTTCGGTCTGCTTGAATTCTCTGATTTTTCTAGTAGCTGACTTTCGTTTGCTTCTGCTGACTTTTCATTACTTTTCCGTTGGTCGTGTTTTTCCTATTTTCTTTGTTGTTTTTGTTTTAACTTTTCGTTTCGTTTGGTTCGTTTATGACAAACACAAAACTTTTGCCTGCTGACTGCCTGACGTGTGCAGCCTTCAAGAAAAGTGCCCAGGACTAAGTGCAAGTTTTTGAGCTGTGTGGCCCCGGCAAAAAAAAAGAAAAAGGGAAAGTCAAACGGCATAAGTAAACACAGGCCCAGGCCTCAGTCGAAAGTAGAAAGCGGAAAGTGGAAAGTGGACTTGGTCTTGGAAAGTGTCGCCCGGCTGCCGAGTCCCAATTAAACATGCAATGCTAATTAATAACCTGCAATCGTGCAGAACAAAATATGAAGAAAATTACAGTCTACCTTTGACTGATGCTGCGATGGAAAGACAGACAGACAGACAGATAGACATTTGAATAATTTTCCTTTTCCGTTTTGCTATTTTTGGGGAAAATACTCGCACATTTATTTCACGTCCCGTCCCGGCTCGGCCTGCCTTTTGCATACAATTAAAATAAATTCTTACAGCAATTAAACAGAGCATAAATATATGAACGCAAAACGATGAAGAAAACTTTGAGTTTCTTTTGAGGGAAACTCCTCTGCTCTCTCGCCGCTCTCACCTCTCTCTTTGTGGACGAAAATATAAAAGTAAAAGTAGAAACGCTTAAAAAGCTTTCAATTTAATTGAGGCAATTCTTATGGTTCTCTCTCGTTCATTCCTTTCGTTGCGTTCTCGCTAGGTTTTAATTGCCCCAAAAAAAAACACAAAAACTTTTTTTGAGGCAGTTTCTTATTAATGCAACACACAGCGCACGGGAAGGAAACAGCGAGCGTTCGTTAATTGCTCAAGTTTGTGGCACGGATCCAGATCGTCCTTCGATTTCATACGATGATTTACCCCCCTGCCCCATATCCATATCTCTGTCGATAAGGCAAAAGTGATTTTTATGATGCGCCCGCCTTTGATGCGGTCATAAAAATGTCGAAAGGGAGGCGGCATGCAGCAACAGCAGCAGAAGTATGCCACAGGGCGTATAATTAACATAAAGCCAAGCAGCAGCTGCAGCAGCAGCAGCGCAGACAGTGTAAAGTAGCAGCAGGCTCAAAAAGCAAAACTGATTGCAGCATTAAATGGGATTTTGAGGCAACAAGCAGCAGCAGCAGCAGCCGTGGCAGCAGCAGCAGCCAGAGTCAGATATCCTGCAGCCAAAGAAGTGCAAATCGAAGTGCAGATGTTCGAAGACATGTGTCTGGCTCTGGCTGTGGCTGTGGCGCTGGGCAAAAAGGCAACCCAAATGGACATTAACCACATGCACAACTCATTGAATCTCTTGCACTCTCTTCGGCCTTCTCTTTCTTGCCGCTCTCTGCTGGTTCTCCTTCTGGCTTTCCCCTGTTGCTTGTTCTTAGTCTTCATCCCGGGCCTTTGCAAGCATTTTATTTCATTGGGCCTTTGCCTTTGGCTGCATTTATTACCATTCAGCCCGGGATCAATATATTTGTACGTTGAATACCCTGAAAAGAGCACGCTGCAAAAGGTTCTTTACGCATATCCATATATGATATTTATTTATTTATTTTATTTTATTATTTTTTTATTTATTTACCCCACAAATGGCGGGTTTTTCTATGGCTAAATATGCCTCAGCTGAAGCTGCAAAAAGAGCATTTGGTAGTCGCTGCTGCAGTCGTTTTTTGCGCCTTAAAACATGTTTTAATTTGCCAATTTTCAATTGAAGCCAGAGCTCACTCTCACTGCTACTTGTACATGCAACGTCTGTCTGCCGCTGCCACCCCTCACAGAATTAAAGGTAAGCATGCACTTAAAGTTAAACAAGTGGGTGCTGGTGTGGCATGCAACATGGATGGATGGTTGGGTGGGTGGCTGTGCCGGGGGGGGGGGATCAGAAATGCCTGTGGTAAATGCAGAGGCAAAGAAAATTTAAATAAAGCAAAGTGGAAAAAAAGCTGCACACACAGAGACACACAGAGACACACATACAGATACACTCGTGGCATAAAAGGCACATAAATCGAAATCTGTCACAAAGAACATGCGCAGCCAATAAATTTCCTTATCTCAATAGCAGCGACAAGTGCCAAGAAGGAGCAGTAGGAGCCACCGCCAGTGCCCCCCACCAGAAAGGGGATGGGTGGATGCAGAGGATGCAGCATGGAGCAATGGCAAAAGGCAAACGGGGAATGGGAATGTGAATGAGAATGCGGCTTGAAGGCGTGTCCGTGTCCGTTGCAAGCAGTCGAACATGTTGCATATGCAATGCGGACACTACTTTCGACCGTCTCTCTGCCTGCAGTCTTTATCTGTATTTGTATCTGTGTGAATGTCTGCTGTGCATCGGTGTATCGGTGTCTGTGTCTGTGCTTTTGCCTTTCATCTGCCTTGCTATTTGTTTGCTCTTGTTGTTGCCGCCTGTCACATTGCTGCGTAAATTGAAATTATTGCGGCAAGAGCCGCATCAGCAGCAGCCCCAACAGCAGCAGCAGGAGCAGCAACAGCCACAGCATCCTCCAAAGAATTGTGATTAATATTTCTTTTTATATACATTTAATTTGTTGTTTTCATTTATTCGCTGTGGCTGCCTTTTGACGGCCCATTGGGAAATATGAGAAGAAATATTAAACAAAACAAAAGAAGGAATTTCGAAGATGCGGGAAATCATTTTCATGGGAACATCCACAACCAATTGATTGGGCGTAGAGCCCCTCCAGCAGATAGCCACAGGATTTCTGCAGAGCCCAGGCTATGGGCAAGGGCACTCACGCCAAGTAGAGCCTCTCGAGGCACAAAAAACCAAGTGCCAGAGCTTCTCCCACACACAAACAAACAGCACACATATTCCCCTGCCCTGCAAGTCTGTGCATGTCAAAGACTCGAAGGGAGTTGTTGTTGCATTTTCTGCCTGCGCCTGATCTGTCTGCTGATAAATATTTCACGCAGGTAGCAAAGCAAAGCAAAGCACAAACCAAAGCTCAGCTATTTGGGTGCTGTAGGGCTCGCTCGTTCTCTCTCCACAGCGCTGCTCGCGGGTGTCTTTCGCTCTCTACAGCGCTGCTCGCGGGTGTCTTTCGCTCTCTACAGCGCTGCTCGCGGGTGTCTTTCGCTCTCTACAGCGCTGCTCGCGGGTGTCGTTCGCTCTCTACAGCGCTGCAGCAGTGAGGGCGTGAGAATGAAGAAATGCAAAAACGCTAGTCGCTCAGTGGGTGGCCGAGCGTAGCTCGACAGTATACATATTTGGCAGGGTGATCATGATGGGCGATTAAAATTTAAACAAAATTGCATTCAGCGAAAGAAAATCCTGTAAAATATGTAGATTTCCATAAGAGTTATGGCATGAACCTCCAAAACTTAATTTAAATAAAATAAAACTCTGTAGCTCTACAAAAAGTGTTTATCTTTAATGAACAAACTCAAACTAAACAGCAAAAAAAAGGTTTACCAGGTTAACTCGACTTTGAACTCTTGTTTTCTGAACCATTCGCAACGCAAAGACGAAACAAGTTTAAAGCTGCCACCGCTTTTGGCTCCCGTTCTATCTAATTATAGGAAGCAATGTGGGGGGGTAGGCCAAAGCCAACGCCAAAGCCAAAGCCAACTTTTCAGTTGCCAACAAAACTAACAAAACTAAACAAGCCACAAAACTAGGCAAACACACACACACACACATACACACAAAGGCGGGAGGGGGTGGCATATTAAGTATACAGTTTTAAATCCATAAATCACACATATAATTATGCAAATCGCAAAAATATGGCCCAGACCAAGTTGTAGGCTTCTGCAAAACACAGAGAGAAAACCAGCACCCGGTCCCGCACCCGCATCCAAAACTCAGTGCTTAGCCAAAGGACTCACCTCTCTTGCTCAACGTCGCCCCTGCCTGCCCCTCATCATCATCATCATCAACATCCTGAAAACAGACAAAAATAGAACCACCGAGTAGTGAAACCGAAACTCAAGTTTGAAATGCGGGCACGTGTTTGGCTTGCTGAAATCTACATAAGCCGGGATATCCCTCCCCTGTCTCATCCTGTCTTCCATCCTGGCTGGCAGCCAATTTGGTAAGGGACTAACTAGCCATCCAGTCAGCCAGCTGGCCAAGAAATCTCTCTACTCTCTGCTGAAACAACAAAAACACAAAAAAAAACCGAGAAGCAGCACCACTAAAAAAATAGGTGGTTAAAAATCTGTTTTGCCAACATTTGCATGGAATGCGTTGGTTCTTTCTGGCCATAGTTTTTTTTTTTTTTTGCATAACTTTCGGTCACAGTTAGACACAGAGACACAGAAAGAGAGAGCGAGCGAGCGAGAGAGGGAGAGAGAGAGAGACACACTGATCCGAATGGATATATATATATGGATCCAACTTTTTGGTTCGTTGAGTTTGCCGTTTTCTGTGATTTTGACAGCAACGTGGGCCAACTAGACATTTTGAAAATATGCATAAATTTGTACGGGAACATAGGCAGGGTATGAGCGGATTGCCAGATAGCAGCAGCAGCAGCAGCAGCAGCAACACACAAAAAAATAAATAGAAAGCCTCTACAAAAATATGCTCCAAATGCATGACAACTTTTCAATATTCCCATGTCCGCCCCACACACACACACACATACACGCACACAAAATAGAGGGGAAAGCGAACATTTTAATGTGGTCAAGTGTGCTTAAGAATTCATTCAAACAGGCGGACCTGGCAGCTCCCTTTGTTTATTACATTTGCATATTATTTATTATTTATTTACATTACCATATACATAAGATCTATAAGAAGTTCTTTTATGACTTCCTCTCACGTGCCCCCTCCCAAAGGCCCTCAACGAACGAACAAATATGCCCCACAGCAGCTCCGCCTCTTTTTTTTTTAGGCTGTGGGGTGTCCGTTCATCTTCCCAGCTGCCTCTTCCTGACTCTGCCCGTTTTGAGACGTCCAATTGACATTGCGCTGCTTATTTCATTAGCAATTCTCTTGAAAGAAACGAAATATACAAAATATATTTCTTAAAAAAGCGCCACAGGGAGAAGGAACGAAGATGGGGATACCCTTTAAGAAATAACTTTTCTTTGGGATAATTATGCTACCATTTTGGTAATCTTGAACTGCCATTAGGAGGTGTTCAAACAGCCAAACTGTACTTTTTTGCCATAATATTAAGCCGATTGGCACGAGTTTTTGGTATCCCCCAGATATGTTAATTATTTACAGGCCGCCCCCCTTGCTGTCGGAAATCCCCTAAAAATCATAGCACCCCTCCAAGCAAAGTGTATCAAAAAGGAAAAATGAAAATATGCTAAAAAAAAAAGCTGAGAGAGAGAAATCGTTGGCAGCGCTTTAACTACCGGAAATTCCTTTGTGCTCTACTTCTTTATATTATTTTTTTCTTTTTTGCTGCTGCTGCTTCTGCTTTTCTGCTCATTTGTAGGGCGACAGAAGACCGTAGACCACGCCCATGCGCCCTCTCACGCCCGCACAATTTTTCGCTGTTGACAATTTTGGCGGTTGTTGTGGCAACACGTGACTTGCAAGCCAAAAGCGTGAAGGAACCGAGCGGAGCGAGCAGAGCGAAGGCGGGAAAAGTTACTTTGGAATGCGCGTAGAATGTTTGCTCTCGAGTAGCAGGCGGAGAGATACTTTAAACTGGTGGGGAGGTGGACCATGGAGCCATCCCGCCACACTGATCACATTGAAATCAGTTTCAAAATAATTCGCTGCTGAAATTCAATTTGTTATTTCCACTTTCTGGCAATCTGCTCGCCCACCCACCGCCCACTCAGTCTTCTTTGTTGGGGGGCCCCCATTAATGCCTCAATGGCTTTATTGGCAGAAACATTTTTATTTAGCCCACGCCAAAAAAGAAATATATATAAAGTAAATTATGTCATTAGAGTCTCAATTTACTCATGAATGCAACGAGAAAAAGAGATTCCACGACAGGGCACAAGACACACACACACACACACACACATGTCGTATACGCAATTGTCTTGAGTGGCATCAGCGACACTCGAGGAAGTCCTGAACTGAGATTGAAGTGAGCCAAGCAGAGAGCAGCGGCAGCAGCTAAAGAGAGAGGATACAGAGCTATAGAGCGACGAAGAGTGAGCTCATTGAGCAATTCAAAATTTGAAGGTTGTTTAAACTCCACTTCAAGGCTACTGAGCTCAAGTGCCTTCACATATGAAACACTTTTCTTTTGGGCAGAAAACTCGTTGGATATAAGAGGTTTCTTTGCACGTTTTATTGGCCATATATCAGTGTTAGTTGTTAGCTTAAAAAAGTATTTTTCAAAGCAACAAACAAAAAAGAATAAACCCCGAAATGCTACGCTCAATTCCCTTAAGCCTTATCCCTATTTAAACTGCCGACACTCAAGGTCACATTCGTTGGCCATGATACCTTGAACTCTTTTTGTATTTATGGGCCATTTTTCATCAATTGGCACCTGCTGTGCGACGCTCTTTGATTAAGATGTGCCACACGCAATATCATCATCGGGCAGCAGCAGCCACAGCAGCCAAAGCAGCAGCATCAGACTTTGGTCTGTCATGCCACTGTCTAGACGGGAGTTAGACTGGCGGCTGCCTTTCGGCTGGGATTGGCAATTCTCTGGCTCTGTTTTTCCCTCGCTTTATTTATTATATCGAAACATTTGCATTTTGAGGTTAGCGTCTGTGCATTGAACCAGATTTTTGCTTTCCAAAATCGAAAGCCAAATCGTTTATCAAAGCCCAAAAAAAATGGCAGTGCCAGGAGGATAGAGAGAGACAAAACAAATCAAACTTTCCCTGCGTTGACTGTACTTTGGGGCCACTTGACGGACGGGCTGCGAGCTGAGCAGCAGAGACAGCTCCGATGTACGCATAATTTATGGCCACCAATTGTATGTCGGTCGGTGTTTCGGGGGGTGTGCTGCTGCTTCCACAGATAACGAGCCACGTCAATTTTCGCTAATAAACTCAAGAAGGATTAATTTTGTGATTTATGATGCGTAGCAGAGAGAGAGTCGGAAAGAGTGAGAGGGAGCGGCAGTTCTATGCCCCAAGGAGCTGCTTGACCAAGCGACCCAGAAAGCTCTCTTTAGATGGTCTAGACTGTAGCATACTTTACAGCATTTGCCACTACGCGCAGGTTTCGAGAGGCATTAACTTGATGGGAATTATATTAATTAAAGTGCGTTTTTGTTTTACGTTTCCAGCGAAATAAATGGGGGAATTTTAATTAGTCATATGATACTTTATTAAATTAATATTACACTGGGCGAAAATAGTAGTTATTTAATGACTAACATTAGCTCTGAGTGGAGAGCAAAAAAGTTTCTTTCTTTTTGGATATTTACTATAATTCCTAAGTTCATTGATTTCAGTGTGGAATTTTATCCCTAAAAGAATTGTATTCTTACAAATTATTAAAAAAGATTACTTTTACCGGAAAAAAATTATTTAATCAAAAGTTATATTAAAATATTTATGTTTAAAAATATTGAAGCTTAATTTTAATTTTGGTTATTTTCAAAATTTCAAATTAGTTTTAGCCTATTTGAGCAATAAATATTAAACTGATTATTATTGTTTCCAATCTAACAATAATTCCACACACACTCTGCCAAGATAAACGAAAAGAAAAAATCAACATGAAGCCTAAGAACTTGATTTCATTTCCATGCAGCTCCATCAATTTATATTTTCATCATCATGAACAACAAAAAAATCTTCTAAATTGCAGGCACACAAACTTGCAACTTGCAACTGCAATTTTGCGCAACTCAATCAAGAGAGAATGATAAATTTTCTATTGAAATCCATAAACTTTTCCATGAATTAAATCTCTATATTTCTTGTGTGTGGAACTTTGAAGTAGAAGCTGCAGCCTGGTCATGGATCTGGCTCTCTCTCTCTCTCTCTGTCTCTCGTTCTCTTGAGTTTCAGTTTATTTATTTACTTGGAGTTTTTATTTTTTAGACTATTTTTGTTTCGGTTTTGAAAGTCAATAACTTGCAGAGCAACAGAATAGGAAGCTGCTGCTGCTGCTTAAAAGGGGTCCTTTGGTCTTCCTTTCTCTCGGGTAGACACAACTTTTCCAGCACCCCCCACCCATCCACCCATTTATGCCAGCCATGTATGAAATGGTTACCACACCCTACCCTCCCCGTTCTTGGGCTATAGCCCATATACTCGTATGAACGGTTATTTGTATTATGAAAGGAGCCGCAAAACAAGCTGTTAAAACAGCTGCCAGCAGGCACCAACTCCGGCACCAAGAAGACTTTTTCCTTCTTCCGTCTGACAGTTTTCTTCTCTGCCTCTGACTATAAAAATTGTTTGCTGAGGCATTAAATTGAATGAAAATTTATGATCTTTTCATATTTGCCTACAGAAAAGGAACTCCGTGCTGCGTTGGTGGTGGCAAGGAAATGCCTGCCAGCCGCCGGCTAAAAACCTGTATAAAGTCACACAGGCTTCCCCTTCCCCTAAACCACATGTGTGTGTGTGTGTGTGTGTGTGAGTAGTGTATCTGTGAGATATATATTTAAACAGGCAGCCGCTTTAAAGTGGCACACACATCGTGCTGCTATATGTACTGCTGCTGCAAATCAAACAAATTTACGCCCAATGTCAATAGACCATCAATCAAAATTGAGCAACGCACAACAGCAGCAGCAGCAGCCAGCAGCAGCCAGCAGGCAGCGCATATTTGCAATATATCCAATAACTGACCTATGACCCCTGGCTGCACCAGCAGCAGGCAATTTATCATCACAAATGGCAAACAAAATGGACCGGACCGTGTGACAAAGAATCAAATGAAAACACACACACACACAGAGGGAGAATGAAGAACGAAGCGAAAAGGAGGGGTAGGGGAAAAAGCCTCCTCTCCTCGCTGTCTGCTCGGAGCCGAGCTATGCTAATCATTTTGGCTAACAATGAAGAGATTTTCGCTTTGTTTTTTGTTTTTTTTTTTATACACTCCAAGGGAGTCCCGAGCCCCCGTCACTTCCCCACCCCTGAACAGGTGACAAAGAATCTCCTTGTGGAATGCCAAAAGGAATTTTGGGGGGCCAGGTCCCCGCGCGAGGCCTAAAACAACAGCACGTCGCCTCGCCTCGCCGCGTCTCTTCTTCTCTTACTCTGCGCTTCGGACACTCATTCTTGCTATTTCACTCTCTCTGTCTCCGCTTCGTACAGAGTCGCTCTTTTTCTCTGTTTTGAGGTGAGCAAGATTAATGATCTCCCGGCCATGTCGGAGAGCATTAAACATAAACAATTTGTAGTTTATCTTTTCGGTTTTGGACACAGAATAACGAGAATGAACTCTTCTACTGAATTATGGCAACCAAATTCCAGGCAAAATATTGTACAAATAGCTGCAGAAGAAGTTTATTTTATAGAAAGGCTTTTGAATAATAGAATTATGAGTTTTTTTTGCTAGATTTGCACTAAATAAAGAAAAAAAGGGATTCATAGTAACTTCTCCTATGATTTTCGGTAATTTCGGTACTCGGAACATTTCTGGAATTTTTCTTGTGTGGCTTAAAATTTGACAGGCAGCAAAAACATTGCAAAGATAATTCTTATAGAAAAAAGTAGCTCTGTAAATGGGTTCGAGTAATCCCTTTCTTTGTTAATATTTGGTTTTCGTGGGTAACTGTTGCTCTTGTTTATGCAAAGCAATATTGATTTGTGGCAGAAGCAGCAGCAGCAGCAGCCGCAGCCAAAATGAGAGACACTGTCGTGTGGTGTGACGCACTCTTGACATGAAATTGACTTTCCCAGCTTGAGCCTGAAAATGTTTGATAAGTTCAGTGGATGTGAATGTGCCACTCTGCCGCTCCCCTTGGAATGTACACAGTTGTTGGGGGGTGGAGTGGGTTAGAGGGTTACATGCATAAATTTTGAGTAATTTAAGCAGCCCAGCAAATGTCTCAAGTTATCCCACACACAGTCCACAAACAAGTAAATGGCCTCCATAACTTCCATCTTTCACTCTCTCGCTCCTTCTCTCTCTCTCTCTGGGAGCTCCCTCTCTCTGTGTGTGTGTGTGTGCGCCCTCGAAGCGGTTCTGTGTGTCATGTTGGACATGTTAGTGGAATCTGCTGCTCGCATATCCCGCATATTGCATGAATGGCTGGCTCTGCTCGGCTTGGCATGGCTTTGCCATTGGCTCTGACTCTGACTCTGTCTCTGACTCTGTCTCCGTCTCTCTGCAGGTCCTGTGCATGTTCACTTGTCAAAATACGTTTGTAGCATGTAACTCAATGTCGGTTTAGAGGGAACATTCAGGCAGGCGGCAGGAGGCAGGCAGCAGGCAGAGCAGCAGGCAGGAGGCAGCTGCTTTATGCGCTCGCTGACACAAATGCACTGGGACTGCTACTGGGACATGAAAGACAAGCGCAATGTCAAGCGAAATAATAGCAAAAGACATGAGCGACGACGACTAGAGCGACGATGCAGCAGCAGCAGCAGCAGGCAAAACTGGGGAGCAGCAGCAGCTAAAGAAATGCCCCACAGTGATTTATTGTAGCACTCAGGCAGCTGGCGAAGTAGCAACATGACTAAAGCTACGAGCAGCAGCAGCAGCAGCAGCTCTGCCCCCCCTACCTTACCCCTTCTTTCCACACCCTGCTTGCTGGCATAGCAGCTGCCGCTGCCGCTGCTGCCACGTCAAACAAATGCGCGAGAGCTTGTAACTTGATCATCAGCAGGAGAGGAGATATCAGCCCACCTCCAGCTAACAGCTACAGCTACAGGCATGCCCCATCATTGTGCCTCATCTTCTGGGTAATTGCAAGCATCTATGTGGAAGGGAAGGAGCAGCCGTTCAGTCGAGAAGCCACTCATTGGCTGCTTAACTCGTAATCATCGACAATTGCCCAGGCACTCAGGCACCAATGCTGCTCTGCTTTCATTCTTTCTGCAACGATTCCAGCATTGCATTGAATACACTCTAAGAAAATGAAATTAACCAAAACGAAGCTATGGAAAATACTGTGTAGTTGAACATACACATGGGTCGAATATACTCTCAGTGGTGCTGGGTACTCCAGTGCCTACGATCACTTGGGTAGAGCAAGTTTTGCATTTCGACATCTCCCCTCACACAGATCGCGACCCACGCGAGCATCGCTGGAAGGAGAGAGCACGAGAGAGCCCTCCAACAAAAAAATAGCTGAGCTTTTGCTTTGCTTTGCTACCTGCGTGAAATATTTATCAGCAGACAGATCAGTCGCAGGCAGAAACCAAATGTAAAATGCAACAACACTTTTTCATTGTTTCTTTTCACCGTCACCTTCGCCTTTCGGACATTCAAGCACTTGCAATAACAATTTCTCGCCCTTTGTGAAGTGAACGAACCGGCAAGGGCTTGCTAGGCTGAGGCAGAGAACAGCGCTTAATAAAGTAGGATATTTGTCAGTATATTTCTATGAACATTCAGTAATTCATATACATAATATCCAACTATTTTACTCACAGAATAGTAATCGAAAGCGGCTGGCGCTCTATACGGGAGCGTAAAGTTCTCTTAATTTTGCATGACTTTTTCTTCAGAGTTTACTCTTTTTATTTGCTGGCATTGCCCCACATATCCAGTCCAGCCATATTCTGCCGGAGTGCCTCCCTATCTCTCTCTCTCTCTCTCTCTCTACTCTCTTCTCGTGGCTTCCTTTTGCATATGACAACTAATATGGAAAATATGGCAAAGTTTTCTTTTGCCATTTGCTGCGTCAGCGTACAATCCATTTTCATAAAACTAAAAAAAAAAACTTTATGGCTATTTCAGCTGGAATTTTAAATTATGGATTTGCTGGCAGAGCAGACGAATTATTTTGGGTGGGCAAAATACATATATAAATTTGCCTTTCCCATCTGCCTTGCTGACTGCTTCCCTCCCTACTCTGCCTACCTCTGCCCATTTTCGACTTTTCGTCTGTGGTAATCAACAGCATTTCATCAGCGTAAATTTTAATTAAAATAAATTACAAGAAACTGTCGGGCAGACAGGGGCGAGGGGCAGCGAAAAAATAATGTATTTTGGACGCTTCTAAAAGGGTTTTTCGACTGAAAAGGCAGGTGGCAAATGCCGGCTAATCATATTTCAAGGCTCGTTCTGGTAAGCAACAAAAAAAATGGCGGCACAGAAATTGTGAGTAACGTTGGTTGGCAGGAGGGGGGAGGGAGGAGGGAGGCTCCTCTGTTATTAGCAATGTCATAATTTCATTACTGTCAACGACCGCTACGACATGGCTGCTGCTGCCGCCTGATACTCTATCCATCTCCCTCTGATACTCTCCCTGGGTGTCCGTGTCCGCCCGGGCTTCGACTCTCCCTCTCTCACTCTCTCTCTCTCGGCTGTCTCGTCTAAATTACACACGCGTGGCAGGTCTATTTATTACCGTTAGCGGTAATCCTAAGCCACGTTGGCGGCGTCGGGCATCAAAAGACAAAAGGCATCAGCAAGAGGTAGAAATGGTTGAGCTGCTTTGCTACCCTAGAAGTTGGTGTTTTTTCTGGCAGCTGCCAGGTTTTCTCGGAATTCGTTTAACGAAAAGTTTGGCAGCAAAAGGAAGCAAAAGGAAGTGCCTGAAAAGAAGCCTTAATTAGGCGCAGGAAATGCCGTCTGAATTTGATTTTTGTTTAGAATTTAATTAATGGTAAAACCATAAGCCATAACCATAATAGAGAACTTTCACCTCGATTTCCAGTAAAAAAATCTGACAAGCTGCTAAAATACAGGAAACGATCTAAGCAAAATCTCACCATAAATACCTTTAATTATAATCACAAAAACTAATCTAATCTCGCACTTGATACTGCCAAAATATTCCCTTAAATCAAATGGAAATCTTTTCTGCTCTCTGAACAAATTTAATATTTGGCGGCCAGCCAGAAAGCATCTCTCAAAAATGAATCTCATTTGTTATTAAAGACCAACGATCTGTACGTTTCCCCCCATCAGTGCGGGAACCAATATGCCTGGCATATCCATCTTTTTATTTTCATTTCATTTTCTTTAACTAAAAGCAAGTTCTACCCCTGAAAAGTTTTTTTCCTTTTCTTTGCTTGGAGGGATAGCTGCTGTCGCGCAGAATTTTTCACAGCCAATATATCATTATAATTTGCATATCCGGCATTTGGGGCTGGTTGGTAAAATTGAGTATCCCAACTGGATGGGGAGCAGGGCAGGGGAGCAGCCAGTGGCAGTGGCAGCGGCAAGAGAATCTGAGAATGAGCGAGGAATCCCTTTCGCTGGCAGCTGTTGCCGACGCCGACGCCGCCGCCACACAAATGTCTCAAGTGGCAATCAAGGCGCTTCCATTCAAATTTACGTCGCAACAAATTACCGCTCATTTGTCAACTTGCCACGACTCCTCCCCCAGCCACCCTTGCTCCTCCTTTGGGACGACTCCTCCACATGGTAGTGTGAAAAATCTATGCTCTGGCTGCCAAATGTTCCACGAAATGTGACCAGGAAGAGCTTCTCCTCCCCTTCCCACCCCAACCATTCATTTGATACGCATTTTTACGAAACGCCTCTCACAGTGCCACGAAAAAGTGTTGACAGACAACAAATCGCCTTTGACTCCGGCTGTTTTCCAACGTAAATTAGTTAATTAGACGATGAGCAGGGAAATAATTAAGCATTAGCCTTAATTGAGGCAGCAACCAAACCCTGGAAAGATCTTTTGTAGATCTCTAAAAAACACCCCTTAAAGCTTACTTTGTTTAGCCCAAAAATAATCAACAATACGTGGTATGTGCCACAACAAAGTTGGAAACTATTTGCCTCATTTTGCGGGCGGGGTGGGCAGTTTTTAAGCATCTCAAGGAGTCAGAGCGAGCTGCCTCTCCGCATATGGCAACAAAATAGCAGCGGCAAAAGATGAGAAACTCAAAAGAACAAACACTGTAATTTCTCACCTATTTATGGGCGTAATAAACGTTTATGATGATATCCTGGGGGCCTGGGAGCCTTTGGATACTCCTTCTTCCTACGAGCTGACATTCTCATCCTTTTTCTTTGGTTGCCCTGGCCATAGGTTAGATTATGCCCTGCAACAATGTTAAGAAATACAAAAACTTTCAACATTTGTGCAGAGTTCTTCGAGGCACAGGGCTTTGGTTACCAATTACACTGAGGCAAATATTTGAGCGTAAACTGAAGAGAAAAACGTGTTTATCCCTGGTGCAGCTTGTCAGAGACAAACACAAAGGCGCTTGAGGGACTTGTAGTTATTTTTACCCCAGTGTATTCATCTGTGGCAAAAGGTTATGCTGTGGAAACTTTGCTTAAAAATACTTGCAACCAGTAGCAAGGGCAAGAAGCTAGGAATTTTCCTTTCGAATGCAACAATTTTCTTAAAAATTTCTCTCTCCATCCCAATCAATTTCAGGAATTTCTCCAATTAGTTCCCGTAATTAATAGCTTAAAATTTATAGGAATTCAAAACTAACATCGAATTCTGTGGGATACAACCAACTGTCATGGAAGTAGTTTGTTTCCCCCAAGAAAATGACAATAATAATTATAATTATGAGTTGCCAGGAAAGTGCAGGAATTTACAGCTACAGCACAGATGCAGCTACAAAACTCATTAACTCGAAAGTTATGCTGCCACATGCTGCAAGTAAAATCAAAATATGCTTGACCGCTGTGGGGCAAACAGTTCAGGTTGGTCGGTCCCATTACATCTGGAGATGTAACCATCAATACCCCCCACAGATCCGCAGCATATACTCATGGAATATGTCATCAAACATCCAACATTGTGGTTAATGCACATTACGTGAGAGTTGGACACAAACAAATCTTTAATTAATTAAAATTCATTGCAGTCTCTGTGTTATGTCTCTGATGTCTCTCTGATGTCTGTATCTCTTGCCTCTTCAGCCTTCAGTCTCAATTCAAATGGCATATTAACTCACTTAGACAAGCATGACAGCAGGCCCTGGACAGCAGGCCTCAGCCCTATACTATGTTTGGTCAGTTATTACGACAATACCCTGAAGCAGTAGCAGGATCTAATCATATTCTAGAGATGTTTGCAGTGCAAAGAAGGAAGTATATTGGCGACTTTAATCACTATGGATATCCTATCAATATCAAAGGACACAACTTCGACACCATGTACTCTGCTGCTGCAGCCTAAAAGTATGCACTGCAAAATTGCCTGTGCTCTAGCATTAATTCTGCTCGAAAGGCCAGGTGTTCAAATAGCCAAAAGACACTTTTTTCTGGCTATAATATTGAATCAATTGAAACCAATTTCTGCAATCTGGTATGTGCAATTATTCTTTATGTTTTTAAAGTACTTTTAAGGGTATCAAAAGTTTCGTCTTCAATAAGCCGGAACTTGCCTCTCTGCTTATTATTATTATTCTTGTTGGCTGGTTCTTGGGCTTATGGTTTTGATGGCACTGACTGCCCTAAAACAATGTTGGGCTCCCACAGACACACACACACACACACACACACAAACACACTTAATATTTGCACAGAGAGACCTGAGATACAAACCTGCCCTGCCAATCCCTAGCCCACACGCGTTTCCTGGCATTGGATGGCATTGGATTATTATTTGATTTGTATTAAACGTTATACAAATTTCCACATATTTTCCCAGAGTAAAACATGAAATGAGTCTAGTTATTTGAAGGGTGGGGTGCATCAGTTCAAGTGCAGGCACTGCTGCTGTCAATATCTATGTAACTACAAGGGAAATCTATCAAAATTGGTGGAGCGAGCGCACAGAGAGAGAGAGAGAGAGAGAGAGACAGAGAGAAGCCTGAGAGAATAGTAGCAGTTCTACATGAATCAAATGCAGAAGTGGAAGCTGAGTTTGAGTTGCCCGCCAGTCACAAAGATTTATGGGTTGCCCTACCCCACCCCTGCCCACACTCTATACTTGGAGGAGGAGTCCTTGGAAAGTATGCAAATGCCGGAGTCCTGGTATATTGGTTCTGCTGCTGCTGCCTCAGCCACTAAATGGTTGAAATATTACTTGTAGCTATATTTTATGCGCAGATTTGCATGGCACAGAAAAGAAAAAAAAAACCCACCCATTGAAGGAGGCAGCGCATGCAGCGAAGCGTAAAGAAAAAGTAGTCAAAGAAGCTAAATAAAAACCAAAATTATGTGGCCTATATGTATGTACCTATACATATGTACATATATATTGTGGCTCGCTCCTTAAGTGATTTTCAATGTTCTTCTGTCGCACACTCGCAAATTGATGTACATTTTATTCAATCTTCTGTGGACTGCTGGGGATTGGGCCCAGGGTGTCGTCTCTCCCCCTCCATACAAAACGTTGCACTAACTAATTCGCATTTCACAGTTTTAGTTTGCAGTTTATTAAATTTACTTTATCTCTCTGCTCGGCCCTCTGCTCAATCAAAACAATGGCCAATCAGTAAAATTCTCTCTGCCATGCCTATAACACAATTTGTGTGTGGGGGAGTGCCCACAAAATATAATTGATCAATCAGAATGTAAACATTATTTACGGTTTCTCGCCCCAGAGAGATGCAGAGAAAGAGCGCCAGAGACCAGAGCCTAATAAAATGAAATTCTCTGTTGAAATATGTTTTAACAATAATTAAAATTGAATATGCTAATCAATTGCCTGTGTGTGCATGTGTGTGTGTGTTTGGGTCTCTCTTTCTATCTGTCTCTCTCTCTCTCTTTCCCTTTGGAAGTAAACAAAATTTTTGAATTTGCGGTTTTCAACGCAATTTGTTACACAGAACAACAACAACAACAACAGACATTTCAACACACACAACTCAAGGCCCTCCTGCAAACCCCAAACCAAGCACAGAAATTGAAAAAAACAGAGTATCATATGACGAAGCATTAGATACCTATGTTTCCATGGTGGGATCGTGTTTTAGCGGGTATTTTATCGCATTTTAAGGATTGTTTAATGCTTATTGTGTAATGCTTGTTGAGTAAATAAATATATATATTTTAGGTTGAGTTATAGGCTTATCAAGTTTATTAATTGGAGCACTCAATGAGGAAGCAGCCCAATATGCACTCACTTATACGGGGTACCTGGTACCTGCGATCAACTACGCAGTGAGCAGTAGGTGCCCTTTTTGTCATTCCTTCATTCTCCCCCACACGCACTCAACACGACTGGCACGAAGCGACGATCAGCGCTATGCAGAGAGAGAGAGAGCTTTTTGCTATGCTTTTTTCTGCCTGCATAGATCTGTCGCATTTGTTTGCAGTTTTGCGCTCTCTCGCAGTCTCTCTGCTATTGAGCCGTCGACATGCTAGCAGGGAATGGGGGAATATCAGCATACAGATCGAGGTTCGTTTTCTAGTTTTGCTATAAGCACAAGAGACCCCTCAGTAATTAATACATACAATTTCTCTTCACAATCTCAATCGACTTTTGCTAATTCCTATCAGCACTGCACTTCACTTCCTTTGCTGCCCATAATACCCTCGACACGTATTTTCTAGTGTGTACAAAACAAGGTAATATTATTAAAATACAGCAACAACACACCCAACGATACGCAACATTCATTTCAATAATATCAGCAACAACATTCCCCTACCCCTGCCTCTGCACACTGCCAACACTGCCACCACTGACATTTATTTTCATTTCCACTCAACCATAAAATGACCCAAAAAACAAAACAATATGAAAACCCAAAAAAGCAGCAAAACAACAACAACGACAGAAAAGTGTCGAAGGAGCGTGGAAGAGGAGAAAGGAAATAAAATTCTAAAACAAAACTAAATATACATATGTATGTATGTATGTATGTACATATGTATGTATCGACATGGCCCCACAAAAAGCAAATAGGCCATAAATTGTTTTATTTCAACTCCAAATTGGGCAAAATTTTAATGATGATTGGCCCCGCCCCTCCCTGCCCCTTCCACTGCTCAAATACAGAACAGAAAACCCTTTACCCTTTTTGTGGTGGGCGTGTGTCTATGACCCGCCCCTCTCCACCCGCAACGGTGTTGATTATCCTGCAACGGAGAAAACCGAAAAAGGGGCAAGGGGGGGGACACACAAAACAAACCGATTTTCTGTGTGATTTTCAAGTGGAAAATTGTAATTATTTATGCAGCTGTTTTGCCAGGCTCTCTGGCAATTAATAACTTGGCTAACGCAAATCTTTCAGCATCGCTATGGCGGGGCACAGGGGCACTGGGGCACATGGTGTATTTGGGTATAGGGGTTCTTGGAATACCTTAACCAGTTGATTGCGACACTTTTGGAACCTTGGAATGCCCCCGCTCCGCACCGCCACCGCCTGTTCTCGTTGCCCCATAAATTGTCAGAGGCGAAAGTTTTCAGCATGCGGCTGCTGCGGTTGCCGCCACCCCACCGAACCAAAAAAAAATAAAAATAAAAAAGGGAAAGGGAGAGGCAGAAGGGTTGCCGTGTATTCAACATTTATGAGCAATATGGGGCAACTGTTGAAAATGCCACAGCACAAGACGTGCCACACAGCCTCACCTCACATCACATCCAATGACACATACCCCTCGCCGCTCTCAAGTCAAGTCAGCGTTTGACATGTGATTGAAAACTTTCGACTTTGTTGCATGGTGTGGTTGAACCGAAGAACAAAGAGGCGCCCCACCAAGAACACAAAAAACAACGGAATAAACGTAGCTGGGCTGCAATAGCCGAAGTTCTGGATACCCTAGGAAGGGCATTTCTTTTGCAGATGGTTTTTCATCTGTGTACGCAGCTAGAGGCAGGAAATGCAAAGTGCCAGCGCTTCTCTCTCTTCTCTTTTGTGTCGCAAAAAAGTGCCCAAAATCGTCATACCCGCTCACCCTCAAGCGGTATAGAAAGTGTAACTGAAACAAGTAAAACATAATATGTGGGATGCCTTGGTGACAGAAAGCAACAAAGGAGCGGCAAGAGAGGGTGTGAGAGGGGGCTGGTGTTTCATTTTGTTGGCAAGTTTTTAATAAAAAAAACCGTTTCACTTCGTCTTATGACAAATTCCATGTTTTAGTTGCCTGCCACAAATTGATAAAGAGAAAACGCGAAACAGTGTGAGGGGAGAGGGAGGCACTTGCCGGTGCTGCAGCGTGGCGCACAACGTACAGAGTGCACTCCTTCCATCCAGCCTTCCTTCTCAATGGTACCCCGACTGGGGAGGGTATGTGTCTAGCGGGTAGGCGGGCGCCTCTGGCTTGGGTCGACCCATCTTATACAGCAGCCAGGCACTCAGTTCAGCCAGCGTGGAGTCGAACCATTGCAGACACCGGAAACCCGATGAGTCTGGGGCCCCGGTGCGGTAGTAGAAGTTTTCCATCATCAGCGCCATGTAGACGATCACGAGCACGCTCACCAGAAATTTCAGCACGAAGACCACAATGTGGCACACACAACAGCCGATCCAACGGAACAGGCGCTGCTTAATGGTCTCCCAACGGCACAAATGGCAGTATCTTGAACGGAACTGCGTGCCCCGGGAGCGCGTCTCAGCACTGGACTGCTGATTGTTCGTGTTCCGATTCATTGCTACGAGCTCTCTCGTTCGTTGTAGATAGATCTACGAGTATATGTATGTATAACGGATGACATCAAATTCAACTAAACTTAGGCATAAAAACAAAAAATAAGTGCTTGGGTATCTGAGAAATATTTATTGAAATATTGAAAATATTCGTATTCTCAGTGCCTCTAAAAGGCATGCCAATAAAACAAAAACTATAGCAATTATTGTTACCCACTTGCGGTAACCTTTTTCTGTACATAAATGGTTCGTTTCAATCTACAGATATGTATGTATATTTTAAATAAATATTTAAATATTTTAAATGCCACACGGATTTCTCGTTATAAATCCAATACTTTTCCCGTAATTTGTTCGCTAGATCAATCGCTTCTCTTTGTATTGTTGAACGTAATTTGCCTGTTTTTCATGTCACAGTGGCTTGTAAATCCGTTTTCCTACCCGATGAAGATGAATCAATTTATTATAATATAAAACACATAAAACAAAAGCCGATCACAATTTGTGTCAGCGACTTTGGTCAGCAAAGGATTTAAATGGAAATAAATCAGTAGCAAAATATTGCAGGTCGAATATGATTATACACTTTTTATGGGTTTTTAAAAGCAAATAGATGATATTTTTAAATGTCTTTTTAGTGATGATGAAATATTAGATTTAGGGATATTTGGCGCATCTAGAGTTTCCCTAGAACTAGATGATATTTTAAATAGAAGATAATTCATATAGGATAATTCCAGGAATTATATGCCACGTGTTAGTCCCTCAGTTGATGCTACAATTTTAAATTAAAAACGGACATTTTCTTTATTTTCCAGCGTATAAATAAGTAAATCTGCATACAAAAACCAAATGAGTTTTCACGGCATATCAAAAATTATTACAAATAAAAATAATGTACAAAAAACAAAAAAACAACAAGAGACAACTCTTTTGGTGTGCGAGAGGGGGGTGGGGGCGGGGCAGCAAAGAGAGAGAGAATTGTGTAATTACAATAAATGCGACATTTAAATGCCTTGCGCTTATCGGACGCGCAATTACAATGACAACAACGACAAGGACGACAACAGCGCGTATGGCGGCTGGGCAGGGGGGCTGGCGCTGGCGCTGACCAGCGGAAGCAGAGGCGGAAAGGAAGTGAATCAAAAAGGGAAGCTGCTGGATATGTGAACGGGTTGATAGGACGGACGGACGGACGGACAGCATGATAGGCGGCGGATGACGGACAGGGACAGGGAAAGAGACAGAGAGTGAAAACTGCGGATGAGGCGGCGGGCCAGGGCAAACCGGGCAAAACCGATTCACATTAATGCGCATAAATATGAAATCATGCGTTAAGATCAACAATTCAACAATTAAAACTTAATTGCATTAACATGAAATGTGCATCATCAACAATGCGAATGAATGAACGGAATGAACGAATAAGCGAAACGAATGAAACGAATGAATGCCACAGAGAGCGAGCGAGCGAGTGCCTTGGCCACGAGAATCCATAGCCATGTCAGCAGGAGTGTTCAAGGATTTAATTGAAAGCAGCTCAGCTCTCTTCAGAGATCTTTCCATTAAATATTCTGATAGATTTCTAGATCAGCACAGGGGGTGTACCTTCCCCTTACTTTCTTTATTTTTATCGCTCGCTTTTCAGTTCAATTTATGGAAAATTGTTTTGAAATAATGGGAAAGTTTTCTGCTTTTTTGTTGTTTGGGTGGGTAACAAGCATTAAAAAGGGATCAGTGGCACACACTTACACACACCCTGTAAATGGAAGGAAGCCTGTCCGCACACCCACACCCTGGAGTCGTGTGAAGCCATTAAATGGTTAGGTTCTTGCTTCTATCCCCGATGCCAGAGAGAAACATGTTCCCCGGGCAACCTCAAAATGCTTAAATGGCTTTTTTGTTACACGTAGGAAAATACTTTGTTGTCTGTTGCCCCCAGAAGGGGTCCTGATGAAGGGCTGGGCAGGGCAGGGCGGGGCGGGGGAGATTCGTAGGAGGAGAGGAAGTGTTTTGGCTGTTCCTTTTGTGCGTTGCGTTGGTGCCAGGGAGTGTGAATTTATATTACAAACTATTACTGTCAAAAAACACGTTTACATAGCACAAATATACCAAAAGCCACACACACACACACACACGCATCTGTCTGCCTCTCTTGCACACTCCTTTGCTGTAAATATCTTGTGTTCTCACTCACCCACATGCCAGACAGTGTGGGCTACCCCTTGGGGACCTGCCACTGTCTTAGCCTTTCCATTCCTTTGGAGCCTCGGGTTTTTGGGGTAGGTGGCAGCATCTTGCCCGGGGGCGCCCATACACACACACACACAGGACGTACATGCTGTAAACGAGCGAGAAAGAGAGAGAGAGAGAGTAGGTTATGGACTATTAAATACTCAGTAATTGAATGGAGTTTTTGTGGCGAACAATAGAAAATTTTGAAAGGAAAAGATTGTAAAGAAATTGAAGTGTTGTTAAGATAAATATGAGAGCTGCAAATAAATGAGAGCTTGATTGAACGATGAGAATATCATATTTTTCTAGGATAGAGGATATTGGATAGAGGTAGTTTTTTCTTCTTCTTAATTTAGAAGCACTTTTAATTGCTCTTTCTTAGCATTTCTTTGCGTTTAATAGTTTTTGTTTGTATTTTTTGTAGTATTTGGAAAATATTTAGTGTTCTGTATAATATTTTAATACTTTAGCACTTGTTTTTTTAGCTGCTTATTTGGCTTTTTTATTTTTATTTCTTTATTATATTTTTCTGTAATTTTTAATATTTTTGGTATTCAAGTATTATTGTACTTGACAGTATTTTTAATTATATATATGTAATTATATTAATTAAGTAATAATTATATTAAGCATTTCTAGTATTTTTGAGTATTTGTTTTTGGTATTTACTATTAATTAATTTTTGCAGAATTTTTGAGAATTTCACAATAATTATTTTAGTATTTAGCATTTATTTTAAAAATAATTCTACCCTTAGAACTCCACTACAACTTCCTCCTCCATTAGCCATGGCCACCCTTGCCGCACTCTACTCATGTTACAGGGTATCAAAAATTGCTTTGCTGACACAGTTTGTGGGAAATGGCTCTGAGCTTTGGCGTTGGAGGCATGCGAAACTTTGGACGTGGCTCTGCCGGCTGCCTGCTGCTACAAGGTGTTAACGGGCGGGCCTTATGGACTTGTCCATAAGCTCATGTCTAAGACTGTCTGTCTCTGCATATGTATGTATGTCTCCTGCATATCTCTTTCGCTCTCTTTGGTTTTTGAGACGCCGCATCAGCATTAGTTTTAATGCGTCGTCGTCGCCGGCTGTCGGCATACCCGAGGCTCGAGAGGGCAACAAACTGCTGCCAAGTGCACGATAGGCCCCACACCCGAATCATGCACTGCCCCCCCCCCACCCACCCTGTTTTGGTAGGTGAAATTTGTAAGGACAATTATTTACATAAATTTCATTAGAATCCCAAAAAACCAACAGGCAGCGGGGGCAGGGTATGAAATTGTTGAACTGTTGCTTAATTTATAGCATGTTTTGCAATTGGCAATTTTCTACAATTCGATTTGCAAAAACAATAAGAAATAAGTGGAAATAAAAGAAAAGAAATGAAAAGGAACGCACGAGCAGAGTTTTGGCAAATGAAATTAAGTACTGAAACCGAAACGAGGCCTCGGCCTCGGACTCGGACTCGACTACCAGTCGACTTTGTTCTTGTTGCGTGTCAACGCTCAACGCTTTCATTGTCACGCCCCCAATTTACCCACCCACACCCACTGCTCTCTCGCTCCCTCCACTGTGCACTTGGCTCGCCTTTGGGTTTAGCCTCTTTAACTAGTTTGTCCCTTGTTTGTGGGTACCCCCCGTCCACCCCTCCTTAACGTCTCTGTGTATCTATGTGTATCTTTGTATCTGTGTATCTGTGTCGCATGCAATTTTTCGTGCATGTCCAACAGCAAAAACGTATTTACCTCATATTTAATTAAATTGCCAACACAACTGAAATTTCAATGCTTTATTTGCATAGTTAAATATTCCAAGTGCCACATGCCATGCCACAGGGAGGCAGCTACAGCTACAGCACTGCCCATTGGCAGCAAGTGTAAAACAGTTGGCACATTAAAGACGTAAGCATTTATAGAACGAAAATTCATTCAGAAACTCAAATGAACCAAATTGTGGAATTGTTTTTGTAGTAAAGAATGTTTGAAATAAATCCAGACATTGTTAAAGTTAAAGATCAATTACAGGATAGTCAAGAAATGCCGAAAATTAATATCAAATCAATGAATGCTAAAATGCAGTTATTTTAAACAATTCGGTTTCCATCTAAAGCTTCGTTGCATCAATCCCAACGCTACCCTACCCTATATATTATTTTATTTATTTATTATTTATTTTATTATTTATTTATTATTTATTCTAATGCTTCCAACTTCGTTTCAAAGTCTTTTTCTCCCCAAAAGAACTGTTGGTATTGGAATATGTTTGTATATCTCAAATGGGTAGGGTATATATTTGTGTATCGCCTCTAAGAGCTTAAGAACTCTCCTACCCTTTTTTAATGTTGGCCAATTTACGAGACACACAAAAATAGATGGCAATCACCATGGTAGATCCCCACCCCTTGCTATATTCTAACTTACACATAAAACAAAATGTTAGTGCCTTGTTCTTTGAACTTTTGAACCCCACAGTAAATCGCCACGCCACCCCCCTCTCCTGTGGAATTTATGTGCCACGTATACGTAATTTATTTATTAACCCCTTCAACGATGTGAGGGACCCAAAAATGTTTCCGTGCTGTCTTGCGTCTCCTGTTCCTGTCATTGTGGCATCTTGAAATAAATTTAAATTAGTTTTAGCACATTAAGGGGCAGCAGTAGAGAGAGAGAGAGGGAGAGAGAGAGAGAGCGAACCTAAAAGTCAGCAATCGACATTATACCCCGTGTTCTGCCCGTGCTCTTTGCCCCGGAAAAACTGTTGCAAAACATACGCAAACATAAACTTTAATGAATTTTCAGCCAAAATCCAAATATGCGTAGCACTACTTCCCTCTCCCTCTTCTTCTGTGTGTGTGTGTGTGTGTATTTCTATGTGCCTTTGTGTGTGTGTGTGTGTGTGCTTTTGTTGAAGCATATGAAGTTATTTTGCTAACCTTTCGCCGTTTCGCCGTCGTTTTGTGGAAGCCCCCGAAGAGTGGAAACACAAATATTTGCATGAGTGGCGCGCGAGAAGAGAACTGCGAGAGAAAAACCCTCTGCCTCTGCTCCTACGGCAACTGCTGCGCCAACAGAACAAAAAAAAACAACACATTTTAGTTTTGGGTGAGAAAATTAAACGCACACACAAACATAGCATACATATGTAGATACCACCTACCAGACAGTTATATTTTTGGCTGGCTGGGAGAGCCTTCAAAAATTGCAACTTTTTGGCACTTGAAAATGGTCGAAAAAAAATAGAAGAACTTCACACCCCAACAGATACGCAAACGAGGCGAGAGACGATGACGCCTCTTCAGAAAATCCAAAAGCCTCAGGGCGGGCGTGCAAGTGGCTGATGGAGTGTGCGGGTAGAACCGGAGCAGCCTTTTTGGGGCTAAACACACGCCCTCACATTACGCATAAATTTTGCACTTTACAAATTTGCCACGCACACGTTTGTGGCACATTTTCGTATAACATTTACACAGACAGCTAGCAGCAGCAGCGGCAGTGGCAGTGGCAGCAATGGAGATGGGTTTCTGGCGAGAAATTAGGAGGGTTTCCACTGGAGGTAACTACATATGTAAAACGTGCGCCATTTGTCAGGGCACCCAACCCCCTGGCATCCCCACGCCTACGCCAAAAAAGCAGCACAAGGTGACACTGCCACAGACACACACACACACACACACGGCCTACAACTAAACAGAACTACTAAACGTAAACCCAAATAGGCTGGCAGAGATCTGCATACTTGGACCAGGGAATGCTCTTTCTTGTATCCATCTTTGAGTTGGCTACAATCGTCGACACCTTGCGACTGCTACTCTCTGTCAGGGATAGAGCATAACGAGGCATTTAAGCGCTGCAAACTCTATGCTCGTTTTGGCCATTGCTCGCTGCTGGCTACACTGCCAGAAAGAGAAGGGTTTCAAGGGCAACAATCACAGGAAAACTGACATTCATATTTTATTTATTTACTCTGTTTAGTTCTGTTCTGTTTAATTTCAATATGATATATATTGAATTTAAATATTTTCATACTGATGTCAAAATATAATTTCCACTCTTGCCGCAAATATATTGGTAAGCATTTTTAAATCTTTGTGATATGGAAATTGATTGAAAATATTTTCTATCCTACCCTCTTTTTGTTTCAATCCGAACAAAAGCCATTTGTAATTTTAATCGGCATTGAACTGTTCGTATTGCATGTGCCAATTTTCTCTCGGTGTAAACAACAAATTAGAATTGCTTCCCCATGCTAGCAGCAAGCGTCGCCATCCACGCGGCGTATGCGTAATGTGGTTGCCACTTGTAGGCCGCGCGGCGCGCATTTTGCTTGTAAAACTTGTAGTCCTGTCAAAATGTCAAAATTGTTGCCACCAGGCGGTGGTGGCCCGTTGCTCTGCCTCCACCTTTTGCATTTCCCCTGCGCGTAAAAAAGCGTTAGCCAAAAGTGTAATTGGGCGTTCGCTGCGGGTTAATAGAGGTTGCTGCTTCTGCTGCTGCTCTAGAGATCTTTTCGGCAAGGATGTGCCATGCCATGCCATCCCCGCCACTTAGTTTTAATTAGTGGCTTACATTTCATGCAAAAGATATGACAGAAATTGGTTATCCGAAATGGGGGCAGGCCACCCACCCAACCCATACACAAGAGGGGTGAGGCTAAAGCAGTGATGGAGGTGTGGGGTGAAGGCTCGCGTTGGCGTTGATTGGATGCCGCTGTGGGTGGGCGGATGTGTGTGGCGGATATGTCATTGCACAATTAATTTGTCATAAGCTCTCCTCTGACTCCTCTGTGCACTTTGACCTGCTGATGCAGACAGCGCCAGGGGTCAGATCCAGGCAGTGGGGTCATAGGCATAAAAGGGAATTATGATTAGAGAGGCCTTTGTGGTTGTTGGTCAAGCACCTGGCAGACTATAAAGCCAAATGTTTTTGCCTGAATTTGGTGATCTTTGAAGCATTAATCTCACTTTTATTTTGTGTATAAATTGCAACCACACACGCCACTCCTGCCACTCGTTTTTGTGTGCCACTGAGACACAAAACAGACAGACAGCGACAGCATCGCGTAGCAACCGACGAATACCCGTACATGTGTAATTACAAGCAATTCATTCGAGTGTTAAAAAAAGGTTTATTAACAATTAAAATACGCGCAATGTATGCAAGCAAAATCTCGTCGAGAAGCTCGTTACCGGAGAAGAAAAAAAACCCTGAAGCAAACCCACTTTTTTGTTGTTGTTGCTTCCCTTCGAACCGCAGCAAGAAGCAGCGGCTATTACTTGAAGAAAGTATTTTTCGCCGTGTGCGAGACTGGCATTTAAATTGTCATGGCAAAGAGCCGCCCATCCGCACCATGCGGAAAGGATAATGGCTGCTAGAGCGGGGGATGGAGTTCTCAAGGCATAAAAAAATAATACATAACAACATGACAATGGGCGAAGGAGTACAAAACATATTTACACCTTGTTGCCGGCTGGCAGTTGCCGGTTGGCAGTTGCCAGTTGCCGCCTCCTGTTGCCATATGCTTAATGAGCAAAAAGGCAGCAGATAAAGTATGAGAAATAGGAGAAGCAGCAGCAGGTACTCGTACTCGTACTCCAACCCCCACGCAGGATGTCCTCCCCCGTGCAATTGTAATTTTTGTTAAATTAACACGTTGCCAACTGTTGCCAGACAAGAGTCCTGTCTGTCCCGTTCTGTGCTGTTCTCTTCTGTCTGTCTGTTCGCAGGAAGTTGTCAAGTGGCGTTGGCATAAATTCAATTAGCAAAGTGCCCTCAAAACAACACAGTCCTTCTGGCCTCTCGACGCACTGTGGCACGACTTTAAGCAGGGCAATATATTATCCTTGTAGCGGCGTGCTGGCATTTTGGATTTTCCTTTAGCCTTTCGCCTTCCGCCTGAGACTCTCGCTCACAATCAGCGCACTGAAGCGCATATCCTGTCAGCCTGAATGATTGTCGACAACGATGGACGACGGACGATGGACGGGGGGGAGAGAGCTCTTGATTTAAACCGAAACTGAAATGCACACAAATGGATTCCGAACTTGACCCCAAATTCCCACCCTCAGCCCCGTTCTGACTGTTTCTATTATATATTTTGTTTGTGTTTTTTTCCCTTTGCTTATTTTTTGTATTCTTTGCTCAAGTCAATTTCGGTTTACTTTGCCATGATTTGATGCGTGTATTGGGGATGGCGACTGCCGTCTGCTGGCATTTCAGATTGTGGCTCTCATTTATGCATCCCCCACCCCCCCTCCGCCACGCGTTCGCTGACAACATCTTTCGATTTGCACCTGCAAGAGCCCGACCGCCCGCGGGTGGCAGCCACTAAAATGTGTCACTAAATGGTATCCAGCAGCAGCAGCAGCAGCAGCAGCAGCGAAGGAATCCCAAAGTGCACTCTGGCAATCTGCGCTCTACGCTCTCTCCCTGGCATCTACATACCTGCTGGAAGGGGGGCGCCCCCACTGGAGCAATCAACCAAAACAAAACTCAACACAGGCCACAGGCGTGGCTTGGACCGCGCAGTGTAGGGTATTTGTGGGATGGAACGTTAGCTATCCAATGGGGGTTTGTTTTCTCACTGAATACTTTTCAGAATTAGTTTCATGAGACCAAAGTGCTTCTCAGACTAAATTGACTTCCAGCCCCAGATTCCAGTTCCCGTAAAACTTCCATTCAGTTCTTGTAAAACTTATATCTGTGCTGCTAAAACTGTTTCTTCTCACCTACTTTACTGCTTCTGAGACTTTTTACCCTGCTTCAAAGACTGATCCCAGTGCTTCTTAGACTGTTGCCAATGCTTCTAAGGCTTATCTACTTGTATATTGATTGCAGTGCTTCTTAGACTGTGCTAAATGATTCGGAAAGTGTATCCAATACTTAAGACTGTATGCAATGCTTCTGCAACAGTTTAATTTTTAATGAAATAAACAAAATACTTATAAAACTATTTCCAATACTTCTAAAACTGTGTACAAAGATTTATAAAACTGATCTTATGGCATCTAAATATATCAGTTTTTCCAACATGGATTCCCAGTATTTTAAAAATTTAACCTCTGTGCTTTTAAGACTGGTCCACTGCTTTTAAAACTGTTGTGCTGCTGCCGAAGAGCAAAAAAACAATTAAAAAGTAAATCCATTCAAAAACTGCCGATACACCGGCCCATAATTCACGCATAAACTATTTTCGATACTGCTAGTAGTTCCCTCTCATCCAGGGCACCTCCAGTACATACATATAGGGTACTCTGACATTCGTTGGAGCAGCCGCTCCACTCATGGATTCTCCGCCTGTTCTTCTGTTAGTTAGTTATGCATTTGTTGAGCTCGCGAAAAGAAAACTAGAAATTGCAGGCTCTCATATTTCGCTACGCATCCACCAGGTCGAGGGCGTGGCAACTGCCTTGCGACGCCGACTACTTCTACAAGGCAGTAATTGCCAACGTCGACAGCCCCCAACGCCCCTCCCCACAGCTGCATTTGAATTTGCATTGCATCCAGGAGAGGCAGGCAGGCAGCGCAGGCAGGGCAGGGCAGGCAGCCACTAAAAACAACCGCAACACAAAACTATTTTGTTCACGCAATGCGAAAATGTTTCTCGTTGCCAGTTGCCGTTTGACGCTGCATTTGCCGTTGGCATTTGGCGTTACGTATACGCAACGTATGCCAGAGCAGCCAGCAGCGAGCAGCGAACAGCAGCAGCAGCAGGGAAACGCAATTTGCATTTGTATGCAGACATTGTTGTTGTTGTTACTGTTGTTGCTGTTGTTACTGAGCGCTCTTGGTTTTCGCTTGTAATTGCTTCAAAACGTCATCATCACATCAGCCTCCGCCATGGCCCCTGCTGTGGCATTGTTGTTTGTGTGCCCTTTGCCCTCTGTTGTTTATTAAATTTCACTTTGATTTAGCAATCAATATTCAATTTAGTTACAGTTTTAGTTTCACATTCGGCAAATTCGAGTAAATTAATATTAGATATCCTTCTGCCTGCCCCTTTGAATCATGAGAATTATTGGTAAACGCCCAAAATCCTCGGAAAATCTGAAGCAGCGCATTGCCAAATGCAGGCGTATCTACAGAGCCAATCAAATGGCATTGCTGCGCCTGCAGCTGCGAATTTTCATCAAGAAAACTGTGATCAGGGATCTGGAGAAGCGACTTCTGGCAAAATAAAACCATTGAGCCATTAAGGCAAGGCATTTGAGTGTGAAGAAAATCACCAAAAATCATTTTAATCCTTTCACTAATTGAGGAAGCTTTCCAGCTAGCTGTAGATTAAGTATCCACAGGTGTTTTGTGAAGGCTTCTCTGAAGGGCGGAGCTTCATCAAACAGCAGATGATCAGTCAACAAAATGCCCCAAATCAGTCCAGAAATATTCTCAAGAGAATGATAGCCTCGTAGGCAGACGTACTTGTAAAACATTATCACTAAATTCGAATGCAAAAACTTTCCCAAAACTTGGAAAAATAAATTGAAAAATTAAAATTAAATACAAAGCTCATAATTTTAGCTTGTGGCAGAATAATGTTTTGGCTGGCAGGGCCCCTGCCCATCAGTAGAACGAAAACCCGCTCAAAAATCAATTCCCCTTTGGGTCTGAAGTTTCAAGTAAAATAAACTATAATAAAATCATGCCACACGCCAAGCCGCACACACAACTGAAAGAGAGTTCGTCGTTCCTTCTCAATAAAAATCAAAGCAACTAAAGTAAGTATCCTTTATGCTTGTTGTGAATGGAAAGTTTTCCACAACATTAATAAATATTTACAGGCACGTCGCGTCCTGCTATGGTCCACAGTCTCCCAGTCTCTCAGTCTCTCAGTCTTCGTCTTCATCTCCGTTTCTGGGCAATGAAATCAAATCAAATATGCGCGCCTGACGCCTTATATATCCCATCCATAGCCCCCCCCCCCGCCAACCCCCTAAGCCCTCATGCCCCCCATTTGGTGGTGTGCTCACAAGAATTTAAATCATTCTGGACGACTTACATGCTACTTACAAGCGCCAAAGCGCCTATATGTATGTGTGCCCCATGCTTTCATGCGCCATAAAAAGAAACAGAAAAAGGATGTGTGTGTGTGTGTGTGTGTGTGGGGCAGCAGTGGGAATGGTCTCTGGCGAGCAGTTTGGTTGGACAACGCATTCGCCCTGGCATCCCCGGCATGGGGATAGACAGATAGATAGATGGTCCATCACACACCCTCCCGCTTTGCCACGTTCCACGCTTTCGTTTTTGGGGGGCAAGGTTATTATTCGTAGCTGCTTTTTATGCACACGGAATTTTTATGAGTTAATTTAATTTATAGTTTTATTATTATGTTCAAAGCATAATAATGGCTGGGATAGACCATCCACACACACACACACACACATAGCAGCCCCGGACCTTTCATGCACTTTTCAAGTGTGAATCTTTTCTCCATCTCTCGCTCGTCTCTCGCGTCTCTTGGCCCTTTCTTTTAGGCCAGCAAACAACTTGTAAACAACTGGAAATGGCGCATAAATTTAATTTAAACGAAAGACAGACCGGGCGCTACTGCTACACTGCCTGAAGAAAGTATTTCTACGATTTTTGCACTGTTGATTTATACGCTAATAAAAGCAATTTCACTGAATGCCAAATGAAAAGGAGCGCCAGGCAGCAGCTTCTACCAGCTACCAGCTACCAGTTTCTGGCTTCAGTTTCAGCGCTTCAGAATTGGAGTAACTGACGGACAGTTGCGGGGCGGTTTGGGGGCACGGGGCATGATGGGCATGATGGGGCATACTGCCTTTGACATTGTAGACAAGCGCAGCTCGCTGCTCCTTCAAGTGTTTTTCCACTTCTTGTTACTGGCAGCAGCCATTTGCGCGGCGGCCACTTTCCAACTTTTTATTTACGCAGCAAATTTAATTATTTACTTTGGATTTGCCTTTCCATTTAATGGATTGACCTTTCCACAGGGTTTTTCCTCAGATTATGAGAGCCCTAAACAGATTTAAATTTTGAATGCAAATTAAGAACACATTAAAGCAAATAATAAGAAAATAATAATATAAAATAGAAAAAATAATATTATCTAATATAAAATATAATAAAATTAATAAAAAAATAAAATACACAACAACACACACTTTTATTCAATGTTCACAACACACACACGCACACACACATACATATGCACTTTTTGAGGCTAATACAGAATGACTTTCGAAATGGATTGTTTGTTGTCGCTTAAAGCTACAGCACATTGTTTCCACAAAAGACACACGCAACAAAAAAGTCAGAGGAGAGGATGCTGAATATTTCACCTGTTATTTCTCTGGGTGCGTGTTTTCCACAGAGAGAGGGAGAGAGAGAGAGAGCGCGAGACTCATGCCTTTGGGTATTAAGCTTTAATGAAGCAATAAATTTAAAATCCGCCTTTTTTATTATGACAAAAAAAAGAAGGAATAAAAAACAAAAGCGAAAGCGAAACAGGAAAGCAGCAATGAAAATACGAAAGTCATTGTGAGAAAAAGAGAGAGTCATGAGAGCTAAAGAGAGAGAGAGAGAGAGAGAGAGTGGGAGACAGAGAGAAAGTGGAAGAGAAAGTCTGAGGGAGAACAGAGTGTGGGGTCGCAGAGTCGCAGCTGGTGTGGGTGAGGGGGTGGGAGGGAGCCCAGCCCGTGTTTCTCGTTTGTATAAATACATCAACCTTTTTAAGCTGTCAAGTGATATGTCAAAATTGATATCCGAGTCATTTAAAATGCATGCAAATGTACATACATATGTGTGTGTGGGTGGGTGGGCGCGCATCGACTAAAAACACAACTCCATTTTCGATATGAGCAAAGAACTGCGTCGCGATTTTTTGCCGAAACGCAGCTTAAAATATCCTGCACGAAATTTGCAGGCAAACTGTTTGTGTAGCTTCACGATTTGGAATAAATTTCGAGTAGCTGTAGCAAACCCACCTACAAAGTAGCTTAATATTCTCATTGCAGGGTATAAGAACATATGTGTGAGCGAGAGAGAGAGCGTGGAACAAGCAGAGCAGTCGTCGGTTAGTGGGACAAGCCAAAGAAGCGGCGCGGAGATCCAAAGAGCAGGCAACAACGGCAATGGCAAAGGCAAAGGCAAACCTCACATCGGAAGCAAAGCTCGCAGCACATTTGCATAAATACGTTTATACAATGCGAAATGTCAGCGACAGAGCCGTCAAGAACTCCACATGTCCCCACCAAAAAAAAACACACATACAAACATAGCTGCAGAATAGAGAAGAGAGGCAAAGAGAGTGCTGTGCTGTGCTGTGCTTTGCTCCTTTCTCGTACCCTTCACAAAAACGCAGTGTAAAGCCTTCAATTTTCGTTGCTTCACCATTTGCTTTTTCTTTTTTGGTTGCATTTTTTCGCAGTTCAATATCCCCCCCAATTTTTTACTTTTTCCTGTTGGCCAATGCATTGAAATTCATAACACATCTGATGCATAAACGACGCTTGGGGCGAGGACTATGGAAATTTTACGCATTTTATTAACACCGCAGGGGGGCGGCGGCGGCGTGGCCCTGACACTAACAGCAGTCGCACCCGCACCAGCAGCAGCAGGGGCGAAGGAGAAGCAGCAGGAGCAGGAGCATAATGATGGATTTATTAATTACAATTTTACTTTAATGTTTGCGTAGGAAAAAAATGATTATTGACTGTAGATTTCCAGCAGTTCAGCGTACAGTAAAGGACATGCTTATGGAAAGAATTTAATTACTCACAAATGTGGCAGATACTCCACCAAAAGTTACGCTTCACTTTTCGCACAAAAATATAATTATGTTTATTTAGCTTTTATAAAACTCAATCAATCAAAGTTAATATCAATTATATTTATTAAAAGTTTGCATGAAATTTGTATTAATTTGTTAATGAATTTTAATATTTCTGAATGTTTTATGAAGTGTGTTCAAGTCTACATTTGTTTTTGGGATAACGTTTTTAAGCAGACTATTTTTTTTTTACATCATTTTCTTCCACTTTTGCCAGAAAATATCCTACTTCTTGCTGTCTTGAAATGATTTGCCCTTTTCTTTCCTGATGGAAGAATTTCGAAAAATATTTAAATAAACTTTATACATTTTAATTAATTTTCCCAGCTACTGCTGGAAATTTTCCACAGATATTTGGCATGAGAAATTACTTTTCAAAGGTGCTTCTCAATACTTTTCAGCTAAATTTATTTACAAAAAATTAAAAAAAGACAGCATCCATTCGATTCTCTGTGATTGCCATTCGCATTTGCATTATCCGCTAGTGTATTTTTTGTTGTTGTTCGAAAATCCTTTGGCTGTGCTCCCCTCGTAAATCTTTCTACTCCACTTAATCTGCAGATCAGTTTCGAAACTGCTTCATGCAACACACACACACACAAAACATATTCATGTCTTTGCACTTGACTTCATTTTTACTGGCATTTCCACTGGCTTTTCCACTGCTACTGCTGCTGTTGCTGCCACTCCTACTTCCACTGCTGTTGCCGCTGCTACTGTTGCTGCCACTGCTAAGGCTGCTGCTGCTGCTGCTATTGCAACCTCATTTGCTTCTTCATCTTTCACATTACGCCTGGGGGGGCGCCATGCACACTCCATCCTTGTCAGTGTCTGTCCATCCGTTCGTCTCTCTGTCTGTCTGCCTGTCTCTCTGTCTGTTTGTCTGTCTGTCTCTGTCTGGCGGCAGCATATGGAGGAGGTACACACAACCAGCGCTATGGCTGCCTGCTGCCTCGTATTGTTTCTCTGCTGGCTGCATTTTTGGGGCACACACGCGGCGCGTGCAAAACGATGATGCATTACTTTCAACTTAACGCGTTTATTGTGCAATATAACGCGCCACCAACAGCAGGAGAGGGATGCAGTGAGACAGAGGAAGAGCGAGGGGAACAAAGTGTTAGTGCCAGCAAATGTTCTGCCATTGCAAAATGTTGCTTATGAATTATTATGAGCCCATGCCGCCGCCGCCACGCATTTTGCATTTTGTGTGTATGTGCAACATTTTACGGCCAACAGCAAATGGAGATACAGATACAGATGCAGCTATAGCTACAGCTACAGCTACAGAGAGCCTGTGGTCGGGTTGGGGGTGCCGCCACCATTTATGAGTGATTTCCATTTCCAATTTGGTTGCCGCAGCTCCAAACTTATTTCCAAGTGCATAATTCATTGTTTCGCCCACATTATTTTCATGTCATAAGTTTTGTTGGGCAGGCAGGCAGACAGCCAGGCAGGCAGGCAGACAGCCAGCCAGGCAGGCAGCATATCTGCAAAATTGGCTACAAGGCATATGGAATTAGTTCTAAAAATGCTGCAACTTTTCCTGGGACTGGGACTGCGACTGTGACTGTCACTGCGACTGCGACTGTCACTGGCAATGCGACTGTCAAAGAGGATGCAACTTTCTTTCGCGGCATGCAGTTGAAATATAATTTCGCTGTGGATTTAATTGAATTTTCCTGCAGTAGAAAAAAAAGTCCACAGAGTAGAGAGAGAGAGAGAGACAGGGCCATTATGCCATTAGAAAAGCGTACACAAGGCGGTGACAGGTGAACACAGCGGGGTTGGGGCGGGGCAGTGGCGACTCGAAAAGTAAAACAAGCAGGAAAAGACAAGGAAAGTAGTGGAGGGAGTGGGTGCATGAACTATAAGACTCAATGGGCTTGAAGTTTTAAGAGAGGTCTTTTTTAATTTTGAATTATTATTTATTAATTTAATATTCCATTACAATTATTAGTTTCAAATTGTATTTTATATGTTATTATTTTTATTATTTTGGAGGCAAGAGAAAATATTTTTGAATTTTATTATTTTATATTATTATTTAAATATTCAATTATAATTATTACTCTTTAATTGTATTATAAGTACTATTTTTTTTTTTATATTTTGCTATTATTATCCTTAGCTTTTGTTGCATTTATCCCAGTTCTTCTCTCTACAGGGACTATTCCCACTGCATTTCCCACGCCAAAAAGATCATCTGGAGTTGCCCCACTTTGTTTTCCCTGTAAAAAGCAGCTGCTGCAGCTCGTTCTCTCTCTCCACAGAGCATCGTCACTTCGTTCTCTCTCTGTCTCTCCAAAGAGCATCTCCTGTTCATCTCGCATTTTTTTCTTCTTGTTTTTACTTACGCTTAATGCATTTGGCAAATCTAGTTAGTTGCTGTTTCTGCCGCTGCCACTGCTGCTGCTCCTTGCTGCCACTGGCACCTTCCTCTTTTGCTGCTGCAGTCAGAAATGGGATCAGAAAGAGGCAAGAGAGAAAGAGGTCCTGCAGCAGCAGCAGCAGCAGTCGCTTTGGTGCACCTTTAAGCAAATTCAAACTCGATTTGCACTCAAACTAAATGTGTTTACTTTTCACTCGCAGGCAAAAACTATTTACTACACGACTCCCCAGTCGCTTGGTCCGCTGCTGCTGCTGTTCCTGCTGCTGCTGCATGCAACCTTGCCAGCGGCTTAGTTATTTACATTTAGCATAGGGGGGTGGTGGGCGTGGGGCAGAGCAGTGCAACATCTCCCACTCAATTATCAACAAATGTGCGCCATTTCGTGCACTTTTCAACGCTGCCAGGCACCAGGCAGCAGGTAGTAGATACTTATGCTGCAGATACAGATATTCGTAGATATATTTCTGTGAAGGAAAAAGCATCAATCGGCAACAGCAAAATAACTGGCAGCTGATTGTTTTGTGCGCATCTTCCACCTGCCTGCGAAAATTTCCATTGTAAATAAACTGCAAGTAAAGGAAAACTCTTCCTTACAGCACAGAGAAAGTCTTCAATTAAATCGATTAATTTGAAATACACACAAAAAGAAGGAAAACTTTGGCATTGCACATCTCTCTCTCTCTCTCTCTTTCGCACTGTTCCAAAAACAAAACAAAAACAAAAGAAAAAAATATCCCTTGAGAGATAAATGGCAGCCGTTTGGGTCTCTCTCTGGTCGTTGATTAGCAATCGAATCGAAGGCCTGGGCCTTCGTAACAGAACAGAACAGAACAGAGAGCAGAACAGAGAACTGTACATTTTAAATGTTGTTTTTCTTCTAAAGAAAACGAATAGTTTCTCCCATTGTCTGTCCGTCCATCCTGTCCGCCCGTCCGTCTGTCTGTCTGTCACTTTGTTTGTCTTGTGCAAAAGTTTGTTTATTTAGCAAAATTGGAAGTTCCAATGGGCACAGCACAAGGGGGTGAAGGAGTGAAGTGGATTGGAGTTGGAGTAGTTTAATTGCCATTGAGCGAGAGCAGTGACAAGGCATTTGCTCCAAAGAAATTGATATCAAGATAACACTGCAATGCCCCCCACCCTGACCATGATTGCAATCGGGCGCACACTTCTCTGGGCTGCCAGATGTAACGGAAGCAGAAAGTGCTTAAAGTTCAATGGGGTACAGGGTATCAAGTTGTGTGTCAATCAGCAACAGCTTCTGTGTAGGATTGTACATAATGCACGCACAGCCGCATATACCCTCTGTGACACCTCGCTACTCTTCGGCCTCGACGATCACTTGTTGCGCAGTTTCTGCTTTCCTTCATTCTCCCCCTCACGCACTGAACGCGACTGAAACGACACCACTGCTGGTATTTGTTTTTGCTTTGCATTGCTACCTGCGTAAAATATTTATCAGCCGACCGATCAGTCGCAACTTTTCAAGGCTTTGCTCTCTTTGCTTCTTCGTCTCTTTGGTCTCTTTTGAGTCGACGACATGCACGCTCTTGCCAGGCAGCGGAATATCTCCTTCTAGTATGATATTTGCCTGTATTTTTCTATGAGCATAACATCCATCCATCAGTAGTTAATGTAATTTATTGCTCGTATATTTTTCGAGAATCGCCAATGCATTTTTCTGATTTTTATGCTTAGACTTTGCACTGTGTCGCGGGGCCGTAGGAGTGTATTACTTTATAGAATCCTTATTATAAAATAATTATAATTATTATAATATATAATATATGTGTGTATATATTGTTATAATTATCTTGCTAATCAACACAAGAAAACTCTTAGCTGTTGTGCTCTGCTGCTCTCTTTCCTTGCTAAAATTGAAGCGCACTTCAATTACCAATCAGCCTTTAATTCGTTTTCTATTTCAAATATCTATGCCATTGATTCCAGTTAATGGCATGCATGGGTCTGCATGGGTATTCCACCAGATTCATTGTCCGTCTGTAAGTGAAAAACCTGCTGGGATGCGCTGGGTGGGTTGGAATCGTTTCGTTTATGTATGTTTCGTGCCTGGTCAGGCAATAAATATTTTATGCATTGACACTTTTTTGGCACTAAGCCAATAATACGCACACATGGACACTGAGACTCATTGTTGTTGTTGCTTGTTGTTCTGTGTTGCACACTGCAAATAAATTAAATGCAGTATTTCAGGGCATTGTTGCAAGAATTATTGTAGCTGCTCTTGTTGTAGTTGTTGTTGTTGCTAGCTGATGTTGTTGCTGTATGTGTAACAAATGACAGTGTTGCAATTTGTAAAAGCTAATCACAGATGGGATGTGGGTTACGGGGGGAAGGGTTTCAGGGGTTGGGTGGGGCAGCGCAGAGCGATTGGAGACTCACGATGTCGGGGCAATAATCAAAAGCTTTCATGCGCATTACCAATACAATTAGCCGCATTCAAAGCCTGCAATTGTATTAGTGTGTCAGTGCAGTTGGTCGTGGCAGGGGGAGGGGCAGCAAGGAGTTGAGTATTTGTGTGTGTGCGTGTGTTCGATGGGAAAGTTTTAAGTGGCGCCACATTGCAAGCGCATTTCGGGGTTTGCGGGTCAAAATTTCCTATACAAATCGCAGTTGGCCCGCAGAGGCCCCAGCAGTGCACAAATGCAGTTAATTTTGCATTTTGTTTGCCACAAATTGTTGTTCGCTGTATGCTAGAGAGACAGAGACAGAGAGGAAGAGAGAGAGAGATAGAGAGTGCGTGTGTGTGTGTGGCACGAGGCAGATAGCCTACTTTGACTGTTAATCTGTTGGGGCACTTGCAAATTTATGGCAATTGCTTTGATAAATGTCCCCAAGCAGCGAGCAGCAAAAATTGTCAGAGCGAGAGAGAGAGAGAGCGAGCGAGAGCGAGCCAATGGAGCACAGAGCAAGTGAAAGCAATATAAATTGACAAATGTGCCGAGGACACGAGGACACGACACAGCAAGGACAACAGCCACGCTGCCGCTGCTCACTGTCTCTCCCTCTCTCTAAGTCTCCTGCTAGATTAAACTCCTCCTGCCAATCGTTGATTTCGGGTTTCCACTTTTAATTAAAATGAAACACATTTCTGGCTGAGAATGCATCTAATTAAAATGCTTATAATTATAAAAAGATGAAATAGAAATAGAAATAAGAGAAAGTCGTTTTAGGTCGCCCCTCTTTGACCGCAAACACACACCCACACACACACAGAAGAGCATTTCAATTTACTTAAATGGCGCAAATAACCCAAAGAACAAATGTGGCCCCGAAAATAAAATGAAAATTTGTAGCTCTCACATGTGGGAAACCTTTCAAAACAAAAACAAAAAAAAAACAAAAAAAAAGAAAAGGAAAACAGAAAAAAGGTAAAATCATGTAGCTCAACATAATTTAGATTCAAGTTCATTGGGGGGGTGGTATGTGGGTTGGGTGGGTGGTAGGTTGTTTTTTGGGCTGGTGGCACAAGCACTAATCTCATCTTTATCCCACAAATGAAAAAGAAATTCGGGGCGTTAGTTGGTTTACGAAAATTTATTATTAATACGAATACGAGATGCCCTATGAGAATATGGCAGGGGAATAAGCTAATTATCATTAGGGGCGAATATTATTTGGAGTGGTTGGAAATGTAATCTTTTTTTTAAATTTTCTATTAAATCTATCAGATGGTTATTTCTCTTCATTTAATTGGCGATCAGTTGGCGCAGTTTGGCAACGAACCTCAACTCGTGCTTAATTGTTTTGTTTGGCTCCCAATAAATATGCTATTAATCCGAAGTCTGCTGCTCTGTCGATCTTCTGCTTCGGTAGCGGCTCATACATGTTGCGTCTCATACAAGAAGCTGGAAAACGAGGTTTGATCCAAGCCCAATAGCAGAATGTTGGTTCGAGCACGTTGGATCCCTACCCTAGGCACGAACAGAAGTATTGCTGCTGCTGATCGAGCCTTCGAGCAGGTTCCAGCCGATTCGTTTACACTCACTGCACTTCTCGGATGTAAACTGAAAGTTCTAGAATAAACTTCTCAATTTCCACAGCTCAATTGAAAATCAAACAGAATTTCCTTGCATAAACTTTCCAGCATTTTTCGCCAGTACAGAAATTCCCAATATATTTTCACTGGCCACACTCTTTCAAGTGGAGCTCTCCACTTTTTAAGCTCAACCAACTAACCAATAAGCTCGACGAAAATTGAATTGTTTCAGTGCTGAGAATCACGGACCCCTCCGACCACTGGGGGGCACGGCAAATACATGCACATAAGTATATAAAATTTATGAAATAAGACCCATTAAATCACCTCCAGTCGAAATAACAACAAATATGGCATAAAGCTTGTTTGTTAGACATACATATACACTGGCCGGACGGATCCCGACCTCAGGACCCCAGGACGACCCCCAACAGAAGAAGAAAATAAAAGTATGCTAACATAAAAATCAACAAGAAAACCCAAAGAGAGAAGGCACACACACACACACACACACACACATGCCACGCCTCTTTTAGCTGACAGAAGGAGCCAGGCCACAGCTGTGGCTGCTTGCTGCTGCTGCTGCTGTTTGCTGCGCTGTGTGTGGCAGTGAAAGTGGGAAAACGTGGCAAGAAAATCTTTTGGCACACACTACACTCAACACACACACACAGCGAACGAAAACTACTACAAAACTTGACCCGAAAACTACAATGAAGGCCGGGACATTCGGACACACACACATACACACACATAATCCTTGTGGCATAAGACACATGAGACGGCAGAGAGTTCATATTTTATGCGGCATAGCGAAGTGGCAGGCAGGGGGCACATGTTTAAATTAACATAAAGCGAAATTGAGGACCCCCCAAAAAAAGTTGACATTAGGAAGGGAATCCGGAATTTCTCTCTCTCTCTCTCCTACCCTTGCAGGACTCAAAATTTTACACACCAAAAAAAGTTGAATTTTATATGTCAAAATTTGTTGGAGGGTCCAAAAGATTTCTCTGCCGCAAACACACAAGAAAAAAAACATGGAAAAGGATTTTCCGAAGCGGCCTTTTTACGTACATTATTTCCTCTTTTTTTGCGCTTTGGGTCAGGCGGCTGGGCACATAACTGTGCATGGCATAATAATGATGCGTGTCCCCGACTCTGACTCTCCGGCTCAACCGCAGACGGACTGACGAATGGTGCTGCGCGTGTGTGGGTGTGGGGTGTCGGGTGTGGGGGGGGTGTGGGCATGCCGCACCTGCCTGCTGTCGCAGCGTCCACATAATGTCCATTCGGACGCTCAAATAAAGTGGAAAGTCGATAAAAGAGTGGGAGGGAGAGAGAAATCAAGGCGTGTGGGTGTGGCTGTGTGTGTGGCACGGAAATCCGATTGGAAATGCATATCCCAGAGTCAAAGGGAAAAGATTTGTGCGAGGGGCAGAGCGAAGTGAATGTGGAATGAATAATCTGGATGATTCACACTGAGAGAAGTTGCGATATACACATACAAAAAAAATTACATAAATGAAATTGGGTTAACGAGAGAGAGAAAAGCGAACACTCTTCCATTTTGAGGCATAATAATATTGGGATATATGGGATATACTGTGAATAAACTAAATTACAGTGAGAGCCAAAAATATATAAAGAGCTGCCATAACTTGCCTCTGCCGTTCCGTTTCTCCCACTCGTATCTGCTGATTTATTCACTGGCTTCAATCATCGACTGTGCCCCGACTGTCCCTGACCTTTATGATTGGGTCATGTCCTGCCATAGACAGATATAATGCCAACCAAAGTCTTATTACATGGGCACACCCCCGCTCCCGTACTCCCCCCACCCGCGCACCCATGATTTGAAAATAGCCCAACAAAAAAACGCAAATGCGGCGACATGACCTACACAGTAAATTCAACTTAGCCGCAGACTCTCCAGACACTGTCAAAGTATCTGTGTATCTATGTGTGTGTGTTTGTGTGTGTGTGTGTTGGAATTTCTTTTTTGATTAGAAGCGCCTGAGCGACGCTTCTCCCTCCCCACCCCATTCATCGTTATTCGTTACTTTTGCCCAATTTGCTGCGGGGCCCCGTTCAATAATGAGTAAAAATTTTGTGGATAATTTCGGGTGTGGTGTCCCTTTTTGTGTTTTTTTTTTGGTGCGCTGTGCGCTTCATTGGGTTTTCTGCGAGTCTCTCCGCTCATTTGTAATTCACTTTCACTGCCTATTTATTTGCAAGCGAAACCCAAATGAAATGAAATGGATTACCAAAGCCAAAAAAAAATAGAAAACGAAAAACTGACTTTGATTTGAGAGCCTAAAAATCAATTTGGCCCCCACTACAAATGATTGAGAGAGGGACCCACTCGACGAAACAAGCAGCAGAAATACCCCTACCTCGTATGAGCAGGAAAATCCTGGTCGAAAAAAAAAAAGAATTTCCCATAAATGTTAATTGCATTGTTCATCGTCGCTCTCTGATCTGGCGACAGCTGCCCGGGCATGAGGTCGACAATTACGAGTATGTGCTGCCCATACACACCCCCCTCACACACACACACACACATGACAGTTACTGTGGGGGGGGGAGGTGGGGGAGTTGGTCTATTCCCAAAAGTTAAGGCCAAAGAATTTTTCGGCCAGGACATCAAATTCATTAGAAACTGAGAGCTTCAGAGAGTGCGAGCGAACGAGTCACACGAGTGTGTGTGTGTGTGAGTCCTGTGTGTGTGTGTGAGGCTGTGTCTGCTGCTTCTGCTTCTGCTGCTTTTCTGGCTTCTGCATGCAAAACGATGTTTTAATATGAAATTAGTTGAGTCCTTTGGTTTTTGGGCAGCGTACGGTGCGTATTCCAGGAGTCTCTTTCTCTCTCTCTGTCTGTCTGTCCGTCTGTCCCTCTGGCAAAAGTAAAACAAATACAAATTGCTTGCCATGTTCTTATTTGGTCAACAAATGACAGGACATTCACAACGCAGCGCAGCAGCGAGAGGCAGAGAGCGGTGCGGTGCGGCAGTTGAACGTATGGCCAACATTAACACAACATTGCCAGGACGACGTCTGTTGACTTACGCAACACAAGAAACAGTTACAGAGCCAAGTGCCAAACGTAACAGCAGCAGCAGCAGCAGGGAAAGGGAATGGATAAACTGTAACTGGAACTGTAACTGTAACTGAAACTGAAACTAAAACTAAAGCTGGAAGATGCCAGTTGCCAGCTGGGAGTACAGGCCGTTAGCAGACCCCGCCCTTTGGGGGCCTATATAGCAGATGGAGAGCCACAATAATTAAGACAAAGTGCAAATGTTTGTTTCATTGACTTTTTAAATGGAAATGGGGCACAGACTTAAGCTTGTGGAGAGATTCAAGCTGTGGAGGGGGCAGAAAAAATGGCCAGAGATTCGTCAGGTAGCAAAGAAAGTTGGGGGCAGGATATAATTAGCACTGGCGAATATTTTCGAGTGCAAATCGTGGCTAGAACTTTGCAAAGAAGCACCGTTTAAAATAGATGCTGCACTGCTAGGGCACACTGGAAAAGAAAGCGACAGAAAAGGGGGCTAATTTTGTTGTTCCTAAATCTTTTATTTCATTGCCTTTTTGGTACAATTTTTAGACACAACTGAAAAATTGAATTTATTCTTTAGAAAAATGCTCCACTAGCCAATTTGTGGCACACACACATACACACACACACCACTGTACCTTCGCTACCCCATCGACATTCTGCAATGATTTGACATGCGGCGGCAAGCAGGCAGGCAGCCTGCAAACTTTTTCAACTGTCAATTAAAACCGAAACTAATTAAACTTTGCAACACTGGCGCAGACGAGGAAACGCGTAATTAATCGACACATACAATATCCGAGGCCAGGCCAGGCCCAGGCCATGCCGCAAAAAACGCCCACGAAAACGCTCTCCGCAAAACGGCAAAAAGCAAACAGCAAGAGCGTGAAAGAGAGTGAGTGGGGGAGTGGGAGAGTGGTGTATAGGCAATGCTAATGCAACAAACGCTTAAAGTTTAATTAAACTTTGGCCACATACAAAACAAAAGAGTCATGGCGCTGCCGCCAATGCCACCACCATGACGACAATTATTAATCAATTTGGTGATTTTGTTAAGCAACGAAAAAAGCAGAAAAGGATTTAACCAACACAAAAACTTCCGTGTGGCAAACAAAATTACATTACATATATCCGCTTTCCTTTTGTTGCACAGTCGGAATAACCGAAAGCCCACAAAAATGTAGCAAGAAGAAAGCACATTGTCATCATTTGGGGGCGGGGCAGCGGTGAGGCAGTAAATGACACAAAAAGTAAAGAATAGGAGCAGGGACAGGTACTGGCTGTAATGCGACTGGAGGATACTTATTACAAAGATTTTATTTGTTTGCGCAAGAGAATATGCAGCGGCGGAGCACTAAGCCAGAAATTACTTTCAGAAGCGAGCGATGAGAGCTAATATTTATAATTATTATTCCGCCGACGCTGATCTCACCCTGCGCTTAAAACAGATACACTAAATGCTCTATGGGTCGGCTGTTCCCCTGCCTTGTGAGCGATTCACATGCTCGAAAGACGAAGGTGACGGTGAAAGGGAACAATGCAAACGTTTTTGTTGCATTTTACATTTGGTTTCTGCCTGCGACTGATCTGTCGGCTGATAAAAATTTCACGCAGGTAGCAAAGCAAAGCACAACCAAAAGCTCAGCTTTTTTGTTGTTGTTTTGTTGTTTGGCTCTCTCTAAAGTTCTCTCTACAGCACTGCTCGTGGGTGTCGTTGAGTCACATTTTGCGTGAGTGAAGAAAGGCTGAGACTGCGCTGCTCAAGTGATCGTAGGCACCGAGTACCCAGCACCACTGAGAGTATATTCGGCTATTGATGAAAATGATGAAAATATTGAAAATCCATCCAATAATTCCTCACATTAATTTACGCAAACACTACACATACGAGTATGTATGTACATAATATATACCCTTTGGACGCATTGATTGCCCTGTATGAAAAAAGTAGGAAAAGCGCTAAAAACAATGTGGCGTCACTTCCGGTATTCGCGTATTAGCAGCAGCAGGCAGGCAGGCTGGCTGGCAGGCAGGCAGAGAGGCAGTTGGAGCCAGCGTGCCAGGGAGTGAGAGCTTAGTGGTCGTATCGCATCCGCATCATTGTTTGGTTGTTGTTGTGTGTGTCTCTCTCTCTCTCTCTCTGTGTGTCACTGCTGGCTGCTATTGTCTGGGCGTCATCATCATTAGCGGGAACGCCTAACGAAATGATTAGATCGATATACACCTTGGCCATAAGTCAGACATGGAATCATTTTAAATTTTTGCCAAGCCTATAGCCCATCCCGCCCAGCCTCCCTCAACGGGGGAGAAACCGAACGCCCACAGAAAATTAGATTAATGACCGGACCAGGGGCGGGACTGCTGCTAAGCAGGGAGCGGGTGGTGGGGTAGGGGGTGTAGCCGATTGGAACCGACAAGGAGTGGAGTTGTTGAACACTCATTATGCGCCGCACGAGTTCGATTTGATGCTCATTTACTTGTTTGTCTGTGGCGGCGGCGCCCCATGATTTTTCTTTCATTTTAGCTGCGGTGATTTTTCTTTCATTTTCCCACTGCCACAGCCACAGCCACTGCCAGGTCTCATGCCCCCGTTCCGTCCTGTCTTCTCGGACTCACCGCAATAATTGGAAAAGTTTTCATTTGAACGCCATCAACGACAGCGGCCAACAACAAGAACAATGGGGCGTGTTACTACAACAAGAAAATTGCGGCGACAACAACAAGCAGCAGGAGCAGCAGCAGCAGGAGCAGCAGCAGCAGGAGCAGCGGCAGCAGAAGGAGCAGCAGCAAAAAGTCATCAAAAGGCTACTAAAGGTTGACGCAGGCAATGGCCATTGTCCCCCCTTGCCCCTTTTGGACATCAACCCCATCAGCGTGCAGGTCCAAGGCCCATCTTCAAACACCGCAGCAGCTTTCTCATTCTCCCCCCCCTCTCTCTCTCTCTCTCTCTCTCACTGTCCGGCAACTTTTTGCGGGCATCGCACGCTCTCATAGATTTGGCACGCAACGGACCACGAAAACGAAACGAAAACACTTTACCCCCAGAGAGAGAGATGGAGAGAGGGAAAACAGGGGGAGGCAAGTGCCTGTCCCCGTTCCTGGTCAGGTCATGCTGAGGCAGCGCCAGATGCCTTTCCTGCTGTCCTGTCCTGTGCTGTCCTCTCCGTGGCATTGCAGTTTGCCTACAATGATTCAAGTTTTCATTATCAGGTCCCTGGCACTTTGCACCACTCTTCACCGGCGAAGTTTTGTCGACTGGCTCCTCCGACATTGCAACTAGCGGCAGTGGGAGCAAGGCAGAGGCCAGCCATAGCACCAGTTAAATGTGAAAAGTTCCATTTCGTCTGGATTACGTCGTTTATCCTGGCAAACACAGGCTGGCAGGCAGGCAGGCAGGAGGGCAGTAGAGCAGGCAGGCAGAGAGACAAACACTTTACACAGGATAATCATACAGGCAGGGGCAACGAGCGGCGTCGTGCCCAGCCGCTGCTCGCTTTCGATCGCTCGCCAAATGCATTTTCGACGCGCTTCAAATGCGGCGCCACCAACCGATGCCACACTCCATTCTCTGCGCTGCCTTTCGACCAAGAAAACCAATGAAAATGTTTGTCCAGGCCATCCTCAATGCACTTGCTGGGGCCAACAGCTCGACGCAGTACGACGTACTATGGTCATGTGCGTGTGGGCGTGGCATTTGTTATAGCAAATGCTAATGAAAAGTTGCTCGTTACCAGTTTTCTCTGACTCTTTCTCTCTCTTTCGCACTCCCTGCCCTTGCCACTGTGGCTGTGGCTTTCGGGATTTCTGGGTTTAGTTTTTGCGCTGCTGCTGCTGCCAGCTAGAAAAAAAAAGTTGAAGTTTCCCATTTGAATTTTTCCCCACTGTGTTGCAGACCAGCAGCAATCGCACTGGTCTAATTTTTTGGGGAGCACACAAAGGGAGAGAGAGAGAGAGAAAGAAGCTTTTGCTGATTAACAAGTTCTGGCAACTTGTGGGAAGCCGCCAATATGAAAACCGAGACCAGACAAAAGATAAAACAACTTGCCCCGCTTCAAACAGTGGGCTGGCAACGTCTGGAAATTTGATTAAGTGGATTATTTGTGTTGGATTTCAATGAAGAATACAGGGAGAAACGTTAATCAAACGGCTTATAAAATATGATCAGTGTTTGAAAAATATTAATCCAACTGTTGGAACCTTCCTCGCATTCCCAGGTTCGGCTTTGATTCCGTTTGCCGACTACGATCAAACATGCCTAGCTTCGTGTTGGAGAGACGCACCGAAAAGTAACGATCTGAACCAGGGCTCGGCACAGTCCTTTCCAAAGGGTATAGGAAAAGGCCCTGCTGTACACGTGTATTACAGTGTTTTGGCACCAACACAATGTTCCATTTCGCCTGCTAACTACACATACAAACGCATTGCATACCACGTGAGTGTGTGCGTGCTCCGAATTTTATTGTTTTCGCTTTTATTTGTGTTAAAAGGAATTAATCGTGAGACGAACCACACCACGAAGTTGCCTGTCGAGTCGAACATTTTACAATTTAGCAATTAATTTCGAAGAGCTTTAAAAGTGAATTCCCACATAGAAAAACATTAATCATCTGTAAGCTGTCGCCCCTGTCTCTTGCTGTCTCTTTGTGTGATTTTTGCCATCTGCTTTGCATGCCGACAAAACGCCCAAAGAGAAAAGCGGAAATGTAGACCACACAATGCCTTGTTTTAATTCTCTTGCAACTCATTTGTTTCCATTCGTTGCCGAAACGCAACGCAACGGAACGGAACGTTCCATCTATTATCTTTCACCACTCAACATCTAGTTGCCGAGACCCAAGCCACATTGCAGTAGGAAAATGTTGCTGCCAATAAACCCGCTGGCTGACTTCTGAATGGGCATATGGGGGAGTGGCGGGCGGGCGGAGCAGCAGCTAGCAGCAGCAGCAGCAGCTCTCCTGTAGATTTGCTTACAGCTGCAATGCCATGCAATTTAGTTGAATTACCAAGTGAAACAATGGCGTCTGTTAATTGGTTTCCTTTGTCCTTCTCGGCCCCTTTGGTAATGGGGTTGTGCATCCGTTTTTGCCCACAATGCCACCGTCCCGCCCACACTCCACGCTCTGGTAGGGCACCGGGCTGTGGCTGCTGTTTGCTCCAATTGCTAGAAGAATTTAAAATTGTCTTTTGGCCAAGGCACCGAAATTTATTAAACAAACAAAACCCCAAAAGCCAAGAGAACGCAAGAACCCTGGAACCCAAGACAGACCTAGGACAAGATGTAGGATCTCGAGCCTTGAAGCTGCACAGCAGCCAGCAATGCCATGAGAAGTGCTTGCTGCTGCTGCTGCTGCTGCAGCCATGTAAAATTTGCATTTTTGCACTAACTAACCAAAAGGACCAACGGACCAACGGACCGACGGACCGACGGACCCAGCGTCCAAATGGACGACAGCTGACAGCATTTGGCCGCCCCCAGTGCTAATGAATGCCAAGAAGGTAGCTCCCCTCTTCCATCTACTACTGATGCGGCTGCTGCTGCTTCTCCTCCTGCTTCTACTCCTGTGGGAGTTGGAGCGACTTATCCGCCGCTTGCTTATCTTTATGACGGGCAGAGCGAAGAGCGCATAACTAAATGGCCAATCAGTGGCACTGCAGCTGACAAATGATTGTCTTGACTGCGCCTCTAACCCCACCCCATCGTACCCCTTTCTAAGTTCAGTGCTGCTGCTGCTGCTTGTCTCATGATTTTTGTTGTTTTTTTTAAGCTTCAACATTCAACAGGAATTAGTTCGTTGTTTGGATTTCCTTGTCGGAACACAGGAATTTACTTAATTGTTCTCGAATTTCTTCTCTGTTGCGTTTTGGTTCTTGCTGCTGATCTGCTCTTTAGCTCTATAGAGTTTTTGGGTCTGTTTTAAGCATCTTAACGAGTGCTTTGGCACAGCTTCAAATATTTGATATACCCCTCAATCTATCAATATACGTCAGCTAATAAATGTACATACGTAAAGAAGGAGAGTCTATCCCTCATGGGTCCATTATAATAGTTTCCATTCTGTTTGTTAAATTTGTAATTTATAATTTTTTTTATATTAAATTTTGTATATAATTTTTTACTTTAAATTCTGTTTGCTAAATATGTAAAATTTTTCGAATTTCTTTTGATGTTACTATACAAATTATTCACCCTTTTTGCAACGTTTCTCCATAAATTTTTAACTTCAGTAATTTTAGTTTTTGCAATAATTTCTCGCACAAAATTTCTATTTTTTTCATGCGAAATTCTCTTCCATCATTTAACACCTTTTTCGAAACATTTTCTATGCTTTAAAAAGCCTTTTGAATTTCTGTATATTCCAATTTTCAAACTTTACCTTGAAATTCGCGACTTTGACTTATTTTTTGCCGCCATTTTCCATTCCAACTTTCTCTGCACACTCCTTTCTTCCCCGTCTTGTTTCACTATTCCCCCACGTGCCAACCGAAAACTCTTCTCTTTTCAATTCAAATCCATCAGCAAATCCATCAGCACATCCCAAATCCCACTATTCCGCCATATCAATATTGCAATTGATTTTAAACAGTTGTTAAATGCACACAACGCTCGCCAAACCCAAGGGGTTGGGGGCTGGCTGGCAATGCCATTGTAAAACTTTGCCATTGAATGCTGGAAATATTTGCATACACTCGCATTACTTGTCGCCGCCTACAGCTGCTACCACCGCCCCCCTACAGCTTTCCACACTCCACACAAAAACTTTTGGGGCCTTTCCTTTCCTTTCGTTTTTTTTTATTTTTGCCTTTGCTTTTGCTGTTGCTTTTGGGGCGCTGACTTTTTGGAGCTGGCTATAAGTCAATAAGCGAGCTGTTGAGCTGCAAATGCGGGCGCCAAGTTTTTGGCCATTTTTGGGGCCATTTGAAAAATGAACTCCGAGCGAGTCAAGGGCCACGCCTCCCTGACTGCCGCTGGATCTGTCGTCATAATTTGTCTGGCAAGTTTATTGCAGCGCATAAATTGCTTGGCATTGATGACAGGCAGGCAATGGGGCAGGTTGGTGCCGTGCCGGGCCTCCGCTGTTGCCTGGGCACATACTAAATCAATTATGATTAAAGCTCATTACAGTTGCAGGGGCAGGCTGCGGGCTGCAGGCTGCAGCAGCATGCAACACACTTTGGGGCCAGCCACCAAGGCAGCCGCAAACTTGTGCGGAAATTGCATTGAATATTTCCAATTGGGGTGTGGCCATGTGTGGGATTTGTGTGTGTCCATGTGTGTGTGTGTGGTTACGCCCCTGCAATGACAATCATTTGCTTTGCCATCGACGCCACGCCGCTGCACTAACGCATGCCACCATGTCACTAATTTTGAATGCGGCACAAAGCAGCGATGGTGCCCTGCCCCCCCAGTTTATAATTGAGAGAATAATTAGATGAGTGTCAAGAGTTTTGGGTATACACACCAGTCGCCCCACTCCGAGGATTGATAGTTACGCTCCCCCCCCATCGATTGCCAAATTCAGTTCCAAATTTACTTGGAAACAAAAAACAAATTGCTTCGCAAAAAGGCAAAAGATAAAAGTCTTTGCCAGGATAATGACAGCGTCAGCTTTCTTTAGCATCTTCCAAGTTGTTGCTGGGTCGGGTTTGGGTTTGGGTTTTGGTTCTGTATTATTTGGCTTGCGTTTATTTCTCATTCAATATTTGTTTTGTGTGTTGAAAGACAAAACTCCACCCACGCCAGCTCCAGCTTCAGCTCCCCCTCCCAGCCGATGGAGGCCTGGCCAGAGCGCTTACAATGTGGCAGCAGGATATGTGGCAGCAGGAATGTGACAGGGAGTGGGGGGGGTACGGCAATGTCTTGCGTTGCGTTACGTTGTATATAAATGCCTACTTATAACGACATTTAATTTCAAAGCACGCACACGCATAGAACGCGGCGCAGGACGAGGCGCAGGAGTCGAGTCGAGTTGAGGCTGTTTGTGTCTGCAATATTGAATATGGAAGCGACTTCCACACCCCACTGGCTGGCAGGGGCGTAGACATAACGATTAATGCTGGGGGCTCACAAGATATCTGTAAATCGAATCAAAAACAAGCGAACTTTATGGCCAAACAGCCCAATATACTCTGTATAATAAGGGGTACTCCGCTCGATCACTTGGCCAGCGCTTCGCCAGTTTTGCTTTTCACTCAACTCGCCTTTTGAGACATGAACGAACAGGCAGGGACTTGCAAGGCAGAGGCATTGTTTTTTTTGCTTTAAAAAACTAATCGCTAAATAAATAATATAATTTTTGAGTATTTTCTTCAGTGAATCGCAAGCGTCATTGAATCGTTGAATTCTTATCAGCTCTACACTCATTTCAGTCAAAATCCTGGGCCCAACTTTACGCAATTTGAGCTACGCAATGGGTCCTACACCGACACCGCTAACCAAACTCAACAAATCGCTGCGAAAGCCACGCCAGCCCACAGCGGCCCAGCCCACCCACGCACCAAAGAACCGCAGCAAACAAAACAAGGCCTCATCTGGAGAGCTTCTCTGCTCGTCGTGGTGCCTCTGCCATGAATGCGAAATCATTGTAGGAGTCAACCAACTCCTCCTTTTGGGCTACGCCCCTGGCTACGCATACCGAATGTACCCACACACACACATACCCACACACACCCACACACACACATACCCACACACACACACACACATGAACGCATATATTCCCTGCCGAAACAACGAGCCATTTGCACCTACACGATCCTGCTTATTTAGTGGCTGTCCATGGAAGGCGGAGGCCCGGACCTGGCCCTGGCCCTGCCCATGGTATGGGTACGCTTTTGTTTGCTCATCGCTGGCCGCCACCACAGACAGTCAATTTATTTGCAACACATGCAACAGCAGCGCCATCAGCAGCGTGCCCCAACAACAGCATAAGCAGAAGGCCGCTTCCCACCCCCCACCCCCGACACATCAGCGTCCGAAAATGGCGTCTTTGCACCTTCTAATCCCACGGCCCCGGCAGTGGCAAGCGGCTGCTGGCAGGTTTACGTTTTTGTATGCCGCGCCCAACGCCTAAACTTCGATCCACACTCCATTCTCTCTCTCACTCTCTCACTGCTGGTTGCCCCATGGGTTTGTGGGGGGGCATGAGGCATAAATCTCGCACGCACAACATAATTATCCAGTCAACAAACGCTGAATGGACCGTGCGAATGAATGAATGGGCCTCGTTCCGGCTGCTGCTGGCTTTTGGCTCCTGCAACTGGAGTAAGTTAGTGGCGCCCTGTGGCTGCTGTGGCTATTTCTGCTACTACTTAGTGGCAAGTATCTGCTGTTAATGCCCCATCTAAGCCCTGAGCGCTGAACGATGAACGGTGCTGCCACAGCAGTGACTACCGAAAGCCAATGAAGGCTTAAAGTTGCCCCAAAAACGTTTGCAGAGGCTACTGCTGCTGCTGTCTCTGGCAGCTGAAAGTCTTGACATTGTCCCAGAGGACTCTGTCTCTCTCTCTCTCCACTCTCTCTCCTGCACACAACTGTACCCCAATTTATAATTAACATACAACAAAATTAAAGCTGCAAAAATACAACTAAAAAGAAATGGCGCTGGGGGTGTTTTTGTTTTTTTTGGGCTGTTGGTTTTATGCAGATTGTCGGCTGAGAGTTTTCATTTATTTTTTTCATTATTATTATTATTATTATGTGGTTGTTTTTCTGTATGTGTGGGGTGAGAGAGGGAGGGTTGTAAGGGGGAGGAGGCACTACTTAAAGTTATTAGAGCAGAAAATCACATAAACGCAAATGAAGTAAGTTTCATGCTGGTGCAATGCTTAAAAGCGTGCAAAAAGCATCCAAAAAAAAACAACTACAACTGTGAAAAGTACAGTGGCAACAAAAACAACAAAAACTAGTGGAACTTTGGGAGCTGTGCAACGTTAACAAATGTTAACAACAATAAAGGAACAGCAAAAACAAAAAACAGAGAGAATATCTTTTGGCTTAGGGGCGAGACGAAGCCGGAGATACTCTTAGGCGAAAGAAAGTATTTCAATGACAGAAAAATAATATAAATACAATAATAATATCAATACTTTTTGTACATAAATACAAGAAATCTGGCAGAAATACATAGATGAATATAAACTAAGCAAATTAATATTTTTAAATTATTTGCAATATTTAGTACGCTTCGTTTCCAAAGATATTTAATTTCTATGGTAATAAAATAATAGGTTTCCAAGCTGTTATCAGCTATAATTGTTATTGTTATTTATTCAATTATTTTTATTTTTTACTTTTTAAATAATAATAGAGACTCTCTACGAGATAGGGTATCAAAACGTAAGTAAGGATTCTGCGAGCAGGCGAAACAATAGTAGAAGCGCGCAAGGTGCGGGAGAAAGAGAGAGGGAGAGAGCGAAAGAGAGAGGGTTTTTTGCCTTTTGCCAAAGCAAATATGCAAATTGTTGATTACAAACTTTTGTTGCAGCGGCAGCAGCAGCATCCCAAGCCACCCTACACCACACTTCCTCCACACTGTAGCAGCCATGTACCCCTCTCCCAACTTGGTATAGTTATATAAATATTTAAGTATCCTTCGCATTGTTGCTGCCATTCGACTGCCAGGACACACACAACAGAAGAGACAACAGCAGCAGGCAGCCAGCAGCCAGGCATCATTGAGGAGTTCTCTAAATTAGACTTTTTGAGTATTTTGCATATTTAATTGAAATTGCATTTCTTAAATAACTCTGCCACTGTCATGTGTGTGTGCCTTTTATTTGTGCATTTAACTACAGCTCTCTGCCGCGCCCCCACTGCTACCCACTGCCACTCTATGTCTCTCTCTCTCTCTCTTGATATTTGTTTTAGTTTTAGCACAAGAGTTTATTCAAGTGCATGTCTTAGCCAATTCTTTGTTTTGTTACAACAATAGGAAGAGAAAGAGGGAAGGGAAGTGGGTGCAGCCCCCAAAACTCATTTGCAATTTGTTTAATCAACACTCGAAGCACACAAGCAGCTGCTCCCGCATAGACACACATTCCACATACGCCACGTGTGCCCCGGGGCCACGGCCACCGCCACCGCCACCCTCCAGGAAAACTGCCACTCGTCCACCCACAACAAAGTCAAATAAACATGCTAATTAAAATGGATATGGGAAAAGAGGAGAAAATGCTGACCCAATTTAAATGAGAGATACAACAAAAGTCAAAAGGAAACGACAGACAGGCAAATGCCAAGGAATGCTCATCGGAAGAGATCTAGAGGTCGAAAATCAAATAAAACCTTTGGGGGAACAAACTTAAGCAGCCTTCTATAGATCCTCCCTTTATAGATCTTTACCGATACCTAAAAAAGAGCCTACACGTTTGTAAAGGGCGTAAATATTAATATATGCTTTAAAAATTGTATATTCTAATATTGTTGGAATTGAACTTTAAATTTAATGTTTCATATTTTGATTTTAAAACATGTTACAAAATGTGTTCACTTACATTTTATCATTATATGAAAACTTTGATTGAAATATTTTATATTAAAATATTTTTATATTTAATATTTATTTGAAAGCGTTTATATTTATATAATAGTGTTTTTAGTGCCAGTTTCTCTTAAATAGATTTTTCTTCTGGTAAACTTTGCAAAATGTAAGCTCTAAAATGGTAACCAAAAACTAAAGATTCAGACCAAAGAAATTCTAAAGAATATGCAGTGGAAGCTTTCATTTTCATATCCCCCCTTTCGTTCCATTTTCAATCCGCATTCGAAGTCTATCTAGATGCGGGGCTAATGAATGTCATTAATTTGCTGAGTTAAATGGCAAATGCAGTGTCGTCCAGTGCCCTCCAGTGTCTGTGGTGCTTTTGGGTGGATTTTTCTGCCGATTGAAATCGGATTAATAAATGAGCGTTGGGCAGAAAAATTCAATTAGACAGAAGGAGCAGAAAGCAGCAGCAAAAGCAAAGGAGAATCGAAAAATCAGGCCAGTTCAGTTCATCCTCTGTGTGTGTGTGTGTTGCTTAATAACCTGCAATTTCTCGTACCTTTAATACAATTATTTTTGAAAAGAACACGAACGAGCGGGACCCTGGGACACTTAATGGGCAACGGAAAAGTCGTGGCAGGCTGCAGCCGGTGAAGATCATTTTTAAGGGCTGACATTTTGTGGTTGCAGCAGGTTGCCAGAGACCCGACTGATTTATATCTGCAGCAGGCAATGGGGCAGTGAGGCAATGACAAAACGACACAGAAATCAATGAAAGAAATGCAGCAAAAAAATTAAATAAAAAGTGAAAGCAAAAGAAAAACCGCACCCCCCGGCCCACCTGATTTATGTTTACTATTTATTTCAAAGATTTTGGCAGACATTGCATGCAGCCCTCCCAAGAGAGTTGAGGGCTATAAATCATATATGTATAAGCTACACTCCCTTCCCCCCACTGCTGTCTCTAGCCAAAACTTATCATTTATTCTGGCTTTTAATTAAAATTTAAAAAAACCAATTACAAGTGCGACAAGATTTAATAACAACAGCAACAGCAGCACCAACAGCAGCGGCAGCGAAAAAAAATGGGTTAAAATTACATAAATTTTGCAGAAAATATGAACGAAGCGGAAGAAGAAATGTGGCCTGGCCCGCACAGAAGATGAGAAATTGAGAAATGGAGAGATGGAGAGATGACAGCGACAAGAAGGAGTCTCACACACACATACACAAGCGGGTTGCTTATAGCCCTGGACGCCATGTCCAGCAGGAGGAGTAGCAGCAGCAGTAACCAAAGCAGGAGATGGAGCTGCTGTAGCCAGTACCGTATGAAGTATGAAATTTTTGCGGTTACGCACACAAACATGGTTTGTGTCCTACCCCCCACCACACCCCACCGCAACCCTGATGCCCTGGTCCATTGGCACATCAATGTCAGCGTGAGGGAGCACAGGAAATGGCTGTGCTGGGGCTCCCATGTCAGAAGTTGGCAACACCACAGAACAGTTTGAGCTTTCGTTTTGGCGTTTTCCTGCAGTCACTCGACTGATTTAAAATGTTACCGTGTTATTTATACACGTACGTGGCACGGGACAAGCAGGGCGACAGGGGCGAAGTAGGGGGGGGGTGGCGGGCTGTCTATATAAACAGCAGGAAGAGCAGAACGTACCAGGAGGAGCAGAAAGTACAGCCGGAGCAGCAGCAGCAGCAGCAGAAAGCAAAAGCAGCAGGAAACAGCAGGACCCTCTCGCGTATATTCTTATTTTTTTTTCGCACATTTTTCATCGTTTGCTCTGCATGTCATGTGTATATGTATAGCTGCAGGACGACAGCATCCTGCAAGTGACTGACTGCGACTTCAGGAGCAATAGCAATAGCCATAGCCAAAGCAGCGGGGCGAAAAACAGAAATAGCAGCAGAACTGGGAGTAGAAGACCCAACCTTGACTGCTGCTGCTGCTTATTTTTTTTTTGCGCTGTCAAAAGAGAGATTTTTTCAAATTAACTTTTCATATATTTATGTACGTTTAAATTTGGTAGCTACACACACGCAAAATATGCCATAAAGACACTGCTTCTATGTGCCATAAACGTTTAGAGCTGCAGTGGCAACAACTTCAGGGAATTCTCCTGCAAAATTGTATAACTAAAACTGAAACTAAAACTGACATTTCATGCAAACATTTTTGCTATTCCTGCTTGCCGTCTCATGTATTTTTCAAAAGTGTTAAACAAAAATTTCGGGGCCCTACAAATATTTGATAGAGCAGGAAAAACTGTGAAAAGGAACCCGGGGGGGAGGCAGAAAAAACTAGAGGGGATTGGCTGCTCCTGTATTGATTTAGCTCCAACGTAATTCCAGGTGAATTAAAAATCCAAAGAACACAGTACATTTTAATTAACATTCCAAGCATCAAATTACGCATCGGAATATGAAACTTTTTTTGGTTTGCCCAGTTATCGCCACTCACCGTTCTAATTACTTTTGTCAGTCGCTGGGCCTGTAATTAAGCATGAAAATTGCGAGTAAGTACACACACATAACGGACAAAATCACAGTTTATTTAATTATGTATATTCATGAACCAGTTAGGGCTGGGGTAAGGGAGAAAGGTAGGCAGGGCTTCGATGCCCTGTGAGAAACTTTGAATGCCCTGCAAAAGTCGTTTTCACTTTACTGGCGGGAAAACAAAAATGGAGAAATGGTAGCATTCTTGATGGAGCTTTTACGCTGCCTTGCAAGCTCGTGCATGTCGGCGATTGAAATGCAAAGAGACGGGGGAGAGCAAAGCAAAACCAGTTTTGTTCTTCTATATTCTGCAGACTGCGTTGCCTAGGTGATCGTAGGAATGAAGTACCCATTGCCACTGGGAGTATATTAGGCTGTGTGTGTCACAATTAAATTAAATTACAAAACAAAAATCTAGTTTTATCTGCCTATTTTCTCTTTGCCACTATTCTCCTTCTTTGCTTCCCCTAATTACAAAACTCTCTTCATAGCTTCAAGTCCAAGACTTTCAAGAGCATTCCATTGTCATTCCCATGGCCACGCCTCATTTAATACAAATGCAAAACGATGGCGAATAATTCCAAAAACAAAACAAAAAACGAAAAAAAAGAAGAAGAATAATGTAAAGGAGGTAAAAAGAGATTAAAAAAAGAAAATGAATAAGGTTAAAATATAGAGAGTAAAGATCTCATCACAGCTCATTGGACACTCGACTAAGGACTGAGTACAAATGAAATCCATTAACTTTATTAAGGGGCTTTAATTAGTTACACTCTCCCGCAGCCTGTCCCATTGTCCCCACTGTTTCTACTTTTCATTAATTACCGACGCGACCTGAGCTCCAGGGCAGCAGCAGCAGCAGCAGCAGCGGTGGTGGGTGGGTGGTGGGTGGTCGATCTCCCACTTAAAGACGCTTTTTACCTCTTGATGGCTCGGCCGGCTGTGGCCTGTGGCCAAATGAATTACAAAAACAGCGACAAACAATGCGGGGAACAGAGACAGCAAAGACACTCTCAGAGTTTTGATTGAACACTCGCGCATTCCAAGTTTGACGTTAATCCTTGATTGGAGTGGTGGGCGGGGGGAGAGCGGGGGTGTGTCATTTTCGCTGACACTTCATTATGCGATTTTAATATCGAATATACTCGGTATACTCGTGAATATTCACATACAACAATGGTTTGAATGAGGGTCTTGGTGGGTCTTGGGGGGGTCTTGGGTGGTCTTGGGGGTTCGTTTATCTTTCAATAAAATCTCATTTGGACCCTCGAAAAACGTTTGATCTTAATTAGTGTACTTGAATGTCTCCACTGTCTCTCTCCACTTCTCTCCATCTTCTCATTTTCTGCTTCCATCTCTATCTTGAAGTTCCTTCGAGTCAGTATGAGTATCGCAGCGGGGGGAGTGGGAAGGAAGGCTTTGCATCAGCAAAAATGACAAAATGTCGCAAATCACTCGAGAAAATGGATGGGCGGGGTAGGTGGCTGGCCTGCTCCCTGATTGCCAACATTTTCCACCCGATTTTCCGCGTTGCTTCTGCCTGTTCCCGTATACCCGGCCTGCTCCTTTTGTTTTTAAGCGGATTTCATTCGCATATTAATTGAAGTTTACACAGCAGCAAAACGTAGCCAGTAATTAAACCTCCTCCCCCTCCCCCTCCCCCATCACCCACCACACTCACACCCCAGTAAAAGAAAATTCCAAACTGTATGTATATACTGCTGGGGAAATTGGAGATTGAATGCTGTGGAGGGGGTTGTTCATGGGTTCATTGGGTCGTCGCGGCCGCGTCAAAATGTCAAACACGCTGCTGCTGCTGCTGCCACCTCACCCACCCCCCCACCAACCTAAAATCTTTTAGTGTGTGGGGTAAATATTTTTCAATTAAAATCGCTGCCAGTCGGCTATTTGCCTCAGCACTTAAGCGACATGCATAAAAATTTAGTGGCGACTCGCCATAGTGGCGGCAGGGAAGGAGAGGAAATACCTTTCGTATTCCAATGTCACAGGAGAGAGCACTGGGGGGAGGCATTGGAGCGAAAGGTAATTTGAGCCATGCTTGAGTATAATATTTAATTAAAATATAGCAAAGAAATCTACTTCGCGCTCTATCAGAGTTAATTACAGACAAAGCTAATGATTCGAATTTGGTAATTTGATGAAAATAAATGGAAACGGAAATTGAATTCTAATCGAAACCAAAATGATATGAAATGCAAATAGATTTGAGTCTGTAATCACGAAATATTTTTTTTATTTAAAATAAATAGATAAAATAAATCAATTAAAAATGTTAAATAAATTTCAATAAATACATTCAATTTGTGGGAAATATTATTAAGATGAAATATGTAGGTACATACCAAATATTAATAGTATTTCTTCAAGTTGAATAATTTATAATTTTAGATTAAATATATGCCGTACTCAAAAGTCTTACTATATTTAATTTCTCTTTTTTTCATCCAATTTCCTCCTTTTTCAAGCCATGAAAACCCTTTGTTAAAACTTTCAGCAACTATTTTCACACTTGAGTGCAAATGCTCAAAAAAATATATATCAAGCATACGCAGTGTTATCAACATCTTTTTAGGGTGCCAGATGGCAGCAAACACACACCTAATTACCCCCAAAAAAAGGAGCAAAGAACAGACAGAAAAGTGTTGTATATCTTCCACAAATCGGTAGACAGCGCCTGCCTTAATGCAGTGCTTAACTTTTCAACTGCAAAGCAAAGCGATGGCAGGACGAAGGACCCAAGCACCCAAGGACCCAAAGCAAAGTGTCGATAATTACCTGTAAAAGTTTGAGCTGCACAAAAAACCATTAGCAGCATAATGAGGCCTGTCTAGCATAGATTTGCCACGAGAACGAAAACCCCAAAACATTTCTATCCGTGTGGCAGGCAGGCAGGCAGGCAGCAGGCAGCACGGCACGGCATAGCACAAAATCCCTTTGCTCTAGAAACACAGAAAAATTAACGAAAACTTTCGCCCATTTGAACTTGGGGTTGGGGTGGGGTGGCAAGTCGGGAGTGCAAGTGGTGTAGCAGCAGGGGCAACAATAATGGCAACAGCCACACTTGACTGGCGTTGAGTGGTTCATAATTAAAGGGGAAAACCCCAAAAAAGCCTTGAACTCATTTTTGGGCTAAGCTACGGGCTCCTGTGGCTGGTGCTGTTGCATTGCGTGCAGCTGGCCACAAAAGTTGGCCAAGTTGCAGCCAAAGCCACAAGCACAATTGTTGCCACACGCACACACACAACACAGCGTTGTCGACTGTCGACACAGTCAAGTGGAGTGGAAAAATGCCTATGGCTGAGTGGGTGAGGGGTGGGCGTGTCCTCTGGCCAAGGGTGCAAGCATCGTACTAGTTTCTTATTCATATTTTTCCCTCAAGCCCTCAAACATTTTCATGGCCTTTAATTACCATCTTGAAAGCCAAGCCAAGCCGAGCCAACTTTCTGCCACGCATAATATCTTAATACAGAAAAGCTTTAGAGCAGAGTAATGAATGCAGATTTAAATGCAAAAAAATATGTATATACAAAAATCTAGAATGACATTTTATTAACTATATATGTATCTAGAATGTCATTTTATTAACATTTTTTTGGAGGCGATAAGCTGCGAATTAGGCCCTAAAACACAACCATTGAGATACTGCCTCGATCTGCTTGGTTCTGGTTCAGTTCTGGAAGTATCTCTGGTTCCAAAAACCCCCAAAAAAAAAATCTACTTTGGTGGTTCCTTGGCCTTGCCCTCAGCTTCCTTTGCTTGGGCTTTCTTGGCCTTAGATTTCTCCTGTGCTTTCTTTTCGTCCTTTTCCTTAGCCTCTGCCGTTGCCTTCTTTTCGGCAGCCTGCTTCTTCTTCTTGTCCGCCTCAGTCAAGTCCACAACATCCTTTTGGGTCTGCTCGCCGGTGTTAAGCAAGGTCATGCCTGCAGCCAGGACAAAGGTCAGCAGAACAGCCGCATAGCCAGTGGCATAGATCGCCGGCTTGGTGAGGAACATATCCAGATGCCAGATCAAATGACGAGTGCCGGCGACCACGTGATAGGCGAATGGAAAGATCATCGCGAACTTGACGCCACTCACAATATTGGGACTGCACTCGCACTTCTTCTTCACCTCCTCCGCCCACTCGCCAAGGTCGCGTTTCGAGAACAAGCCGGTGAGACCCAGTGCCCAAACGGCCAGCGTCATGGCAAACCCCGACATGCGCAGCAGAATGGAGAGCACCGACGTCAGCTGTTTCTTGTAGATCGACAGAGCGGGCGACAGTATGCGTCCCAGTCGCATATTGCGATCATCGTAGCCAAGTTCCGGTGTAATCCTGGCCTTAATTATCTTCAGGATAATGCCCGTCGGCGGCACATCAACGACTGCTGCTCCGCCTCCTCCGCCTGCTGCTGACGGCGACGGCGGTGGCGGTGGCGGCTTCGCGCCATCCCTAATGTGCTTGGCGCACAGACAACGAAATGTGTTCAGCATCGGTATCAGGCGGGCCTTCATCAATGGCTTCTGGCTTAGCATGTGATTCAAGTGGGGCGTGCACCGCGGCAGCGTTCGCGTGACACAAAGACTGGGTAGTAGGGGGGCAGCGTTTAAGAGTGTACTTTAGGGAGCTTTTCTTGCGGTGTACTTACGCTGCATACATTTTCAAAAGAAAATTTTAGTTTTGGGTTGTAGCTCAAGTGAGAAATGTGTTTCTAATGAAATATCAGCTAAGAGAGAATTTTAGAAGTAAACTCCGATGCGAATATGATTTGTTAAGCGAAGCAAAAGCTACGTTGATTTATGAGAACTGCCTCTGAGCAACCCACAGTCCAATACTCTCTCTCTCTCTCTCTCTCTCAGTGGCAATCGGTACTCGGGCGGGCTGCTTCGGACACTTCGGCAAAGCGTCTTCATTCATTTCCTGATTCAACTTCCCCTTCGATGTTCTGCTGGAGAGCACGAGAGAGCTGCTCATATTTTGTAGCTTTGCTTTGCTAACTGCGTGATATATTTATCAGCAGACAGATCAGTCGCAGTCAGAAACCAAATGTAAAATGCAACAACAGTTTTGCATAGTTCCCTTTCACCGTCACCTTCGTCTTCGAGCATGCGAGCGATTGCCAGGCAGAGCATTGTGTTTATCTGTTTTAAGCGCAGGGTGAGATCAGCGTCGGCGGAATTGCACTGTAAATTCCAATAAGAATTTCTGGCATTTAGGGACATGAACGAACAGGCAGGGACTTGCAAGTCGTATGCTATTTGTGTGTATATTTTGATGAAAACAAAGCTCATCCATATTTTTGGAGTTACTTCGTTCGTTGATTTTAATCAACCGCTCATAGCTTCAATTATAAACATATACATAATGGAAACGTTAGCTTACAAAATATAAATATAAATAAATATCCATATGTAGAAATAAAATAAAAATAAAATAAAAAGTGTAAATATTAATCATAATTTCTTTCATTCGCAATCCTATGAAACCCGAAGTGGATACATGTGTATTGCCCCTTGATATCTATAGACCTTCACCTGACTGCAGCAGCCACATACGCATTGTGAGCTTGAGGAGCCCTTCAATGTATTTTATGGATTCGAGTTTCGGTTCATTAGTTCATTACGTGAGGCAGGAGAGGCCGGAGAGGCTGTGCTGCTGTTGCTGCCTACTGTTTCTGGTTGCGGGTAAACACACTCAAAGACCTCTGGTCTCGGACCTCGGACATTGTAATGCGATGCCAGCGCCAGAGCTAAGGCCAAAATACTGGCAAAATAATTATGCAGGTAGCCAGCCGGGTAGCCATGGCTACCAATGGTGCAGCAGCCAGCAAGCAACCAAAACGTTTGGCAAACACGGCCTAAGTATTAATTAAATATTAAGGCTAAGATACATACAGAGGAGAGGATGAAGGACCCAAAACGGAGAACGGCTGCTATAGCTCCACTTCATTCTCTCTGTCTCTCTCTCTCTCTGTGTATTTGCTGTCTCTCTCTCTCTCTCCGTCTCGTTCTGTTTCTCTCTGTGTGATTGTTGCATTTGTCAATTGTTTGATTTTCATTAAAACCACTCAACCGATATGCTTATCTTAATTATGAGATTTTGCCATAATATTTGCATTAGATGGGAGGTAGCCAATGCAACCTGCTGCAACCTCCTGCAACCTGCAACTGCATAATGTGGCAATGCATCTCTGTCTCTGTCTCTGACACTGCCTGCTGCCTGCTGCATCTCCTGTTTTGTGGCTGCGCTGCTGCTGCCGCATCGTATACGTAATGCAGCAAGAATATTCAAGTGTAACAATGGCCACGCCCCCTGCTCCTGTTAGCTCCTACGGGTCAAGGATTTTGTGCTTGACGCTTGGCCCTTGCCCTGCCCTGCCTTTCCCTACCCTACCCTGCCTGCTGTTATCGTTGGTAAATTTTTTAACTGCAATAATTATACGGCAATTAGCCAAATGTTCAATAATGCAGCAGCATTTTCCCAGGCACCCAGGCACCCAGTTTTCGGCTTTGGGTTCCACTTTTTCCGCACAGCTTTTCCACTTTTCCCTTAGCTCTGGGCGGGCAGCCGTTACACTCATTTTTCGACTACTGCAATCGGCGGGGCTAAAACTTCTAATTGCCATTAGCGCACTTTACTTTTGCTGCTGCTGCTGCTCCTGCTGCTCCCTATGAGGAGTTTGGTGTGGGTGCTGCAGGTGAGCGCGTAATTAGACCGCGCCGTTAGCTGCCGCTTGGGTGCTGCTGCTGCTGCTGGCTGTGTCTGTAATTTAGTACTAATGGCGCACTTAAAGCGCAGGCAATTATTGTAGACCTATGCACGGACCCCTACACCACTCCCTCCCTTCCATACTATATATACCCCTCGGCAGCCACTGTTCGCGCTCGAGTGGTTTCAATAACAGGGGATCGCCCGACGTCAGTCGCCGCCTAGTCCATCTATTGGTATGTGGCTTGAAGCTTAAGTGAAGAGGCTGCTGCGGCAGAGGTGGGAGCTGCGCTTTGAGTGGTGTGCCGGGGCGGGGGGGCTGGTGCCTGTTGGCTCGTGGTGATACTGTTAATACGTTGCCGCCCAGCAAAATAACAATCTCCTCCAATGGCGCTCAACGGCTGTAATCCAACAATGAAAATGGTGCCTTATTACGTCAAGCATCCCCTTTAGCTATGTGCATCTGCCCCTCCCCAGGCAACCACACACACACACACACACACACATACATATTATGTGCAGCTGTAACTCTGACTATTGCATCGTAGCTGCAGTATCTTCGCGTGCATCTATCTTTAATTAATACCCAGCAAGGCGCAACAATTAATCATCTTCTCTCGCTCTTCTCGCTCTTTGAGAAAATATCACAATTTTCATTCAGTTAAAGCTGCTACAAAAATCGCTTTCCAAAGCTCACGAATATCCTCCAAACAATTTTCTGTTGCTGTAAAATGCAAACAATTTTTTTGGCTAAGGACCTCTCTCTCCTGCTGCATCCTGGTTCCCAAACGTCGCGTAGTTAAGCTGTGAAATAGTGCAAAAAAAAGGGGGGACAAAAAAATAGCAAGTAGAATCGAAAATCAAAACTTGTTTTTGCCCCCGTGCTGCATGCCACAACCCGTGCTGCCTGCCTGCCTGTCAGTCATATAAATCTTATTGAACAAAAGTTTGAAATACTAACACTTGCTGCTGCTGCCGCCGCCGCCGCCTGCTGCAACAGACAGTGGCAAAGGGGCAGGCAGCCCTATAGATGGTTGGCAATTTACACGTACGTCGGATAGCACTGGGGGCCAGTGGCAGTGGCACTGGCAGTGGCATCACCGACAATCAGTCCATAACTGTGCTTTTATGTGCCAGTTCACTGGAGACTAATGCCACATCGCGCGCTATCGCTGCGAAATATGTATGCAAAAATCAACTCCAGTTCCAGCAGCAGCAGCACCAGCAGCAGCAGCGGAATATGTTCCTCCTGCAGTAGAAATTCCTGGGCTCTATTCCTGGGTCTCTATTCCCAAACAATATGCACTTTTTTTGAGCACGTTTCTTTTTGTTTTAGTGGGGAAAAACCAAGTTTTGACAAGCTACTGCTGCACGGGCCAGGGGTGAGGTGGGGTGGGGTGGGGTGTTGTGGAATGGGCGGATGGCTGGTAAAACAAAGTGATGTGTGCGGCATGTCTTGATTTGCATAAGCTTCGGCCTGCCATATACTCCTCCTCCTTCTCCTGTCTCCTGCTGCTCCTGCTACTCCCCTTTATAGACATTTGTGTGTGCTTTTTTTATGACAGGGCGACAATCGATAGATGGAAGGAATGCATATACTGGGTTTCCCTGCTGCTGCTGTACTGGGGGGACTCATCAATCAACATTTCATATGGACAATGGCTCAGGCCACACACGCCAAAAACCCTGAACCCTGCTGCAAAGCAATTGGCGGGGCTTTCGCTTAATTAAAATTCATGCGCTTTTTGGTATTTATAAATAACATTTTGCTGATGCTGCTGCTGCTGCTGTCAGTGGGGAATTAAAAAATAATCGATTGATAGATAGATAGATAGATAGATAGACCCGTGGCATAAGCCAGACAAAAACAAAAAAAATAAGCGGAAGGGAACGAATAAAACAAACGAGACACGTTTAAGTGGTAAGCAAAAATGGTTATGCGGGAAAATACAAGTTCAGATACAGGCTGAAGAAAGCATTTTCGCTTACATTGCTTGAGGTCTGGAAGCTTCAAGGCAGAGAGCTGGCTGCATTGCAGTAGGATAGAGAGCCGCTATCGATATCTACAAGATTCGATCAGACTCAGACTTAAAACCTTCTGTCCGCAGCAAAATGCCTCGATAGAGACTCGAACTTGCACCTGATCGTCAACCAATAAAATACAAAACAAAACAAAAATAATGATGAATGTAATTAGGGTGTAGATTAAATGTAGCATACGCGTAGAGTAGGCCTGTCACGTAGTTTTAATGTAGAATAGTTCTAGCTTTAATGGAATGGAAATAGATTTAGACCCAGCTGTAGATTTCCTGTAGCTTAAATGCAGACCGAGTGTAGATTTGAAGGCAGCTCTAATGATCGTTTTTTAGCGCTAATTTTCTACGTTTTAGATACCTTTACTTTCGATTTACTGCACATCTTTCCATCGTTTCTCATTTTCTAATTTCATTCTACTATTATTAACAGCCCACGGCTTGAACTTGTGCAAAACTTTTCTGCCGTTCAATATATTCAGCTGTCGATTTTGTGTGTTGGTTTTGTATTATTTTTTGAGTGTTTTTTTGTTGTATATTCTGTTTTGTTTTTGCTTCGTTTCTTTTCTTGTTTTTTTTTTTGTACATTTTTTTTGTGTTGTTTGTCATTGACGATGGTGGCGGCGGCGTCGGCGGCGGCACCCAAAGCGCTCATAAATCAAAAAAAGCTGTTGTTTGCTTGCACTCCAACTCTCTCTCTTTCTTCCTCTCTCCCTTTCTGTTTCTGACTCTGTCTGTGTGTGTTTGTTTGTGTGTGTGTGATGTGTGTATAAATCACAAAGCATGTCCTTTGCCAATACAAACACAATTGAGCATGCATATGCAGCGATACAGACAGAGACAGCACGGGAAAGAGTGAGAGAGAGAGTGAGAGAGACAGATCGAAAAAAAGTAGTCAAAGAAATTGCGTTAAAAAATTTGATTAAAAAGTTTGTCGCCGTCGTCTGTGTGTGTGTCTGTAACTGTCACACACACACACACACAGAGCGGTGGGGGATGGAGGAGAGCGGAGTCCAGTGTCCCATTGTGCTTATCGATACGCGGCCATTGGCATTGTGACCCTTCATGCCTCCCCCCTCCCCACGGTTTGTTCTGTCCCCTGCCACATCTATAAATCTTTCAAAAGCCATGCAACAAACCAGAGGCAAGAGGCAAGAATTCAATTTTTACAACTGACAGCCGAGACACCACAAACCACAAAAGAAATGCCGCCCGCAAAGGTAAGGATTGCCTCCACAGATTGGTGGTGGGTGGTACGGTGGAGGGGTCTGGGAAAAACTCGGCTTATAATTAGTAAAAGAAACGTTTTGTCAAGAGTCAACTCCTCCTGTCAATTGCAAATGTTACTCTCTCTCCCCCTCTCTCTCTCTGTCTCTCTCTCTCTGTCTCCCTCTTGCTTCATCTCTGATTGTGTGACCCACTAATTGGCATAGAACCGTTGGGAAAAACTTTTACCACCACACACACATACACAACTTGAGAATTGCGTTGCCCGTGTCACACCTGTCGTATGCGCAATTAAAAGTTTTCGTTCCCTTCGTTGGGTGCTCTCCCTTTGTAGGCTGGGTATGACGAATTTGCGCAGATTTTTGAGCAGCGAGAAACATTTCAAATAATAACAGAGAATAAACACAGTGGAAATTGTCAGATTTTAATTTGGGTTTAAATACAAAATTAATTTGCAGCGAGATTGGAAATTATAAAAGATATATTTTGCACTTGCATTTTGACATTAATATAAAAACATTTGTTTTATATATATTTTTTCTATTTAAAATAAAAATATTTCATATTTAAAATTAAATTATTTCAGAGTTATTTCGTATTCTACCACTAAGCTTAGTTTACTTAGTGATTCTACCCAATGTATCACACAGGGTATCCTCGCCATCGTGGCCCAAAATCTAACCTTCATTACTTTTTCTGTTGTGTTTTTTTTTGGCTATCCAAAGTGTTGTCGTAATTGTCATTTTATATAGGGAAAATGCATTGCAGAAAATTTAGAAAATGTTTAGCCACGATCTGTCCTTGCTCTCATTTGCGTCTACTGTGTGTGACGGGCTGACTCTCTAATGAAATTAGCATTGTTATCGGGGCTTCCCACCCCACGCGCCCCTGAGTAAGCCCCAAAGAAGCAGCAAAAAGGATAGTTGCAGGCAAAAACCACACACCAGCAACAAGTTCAAGGTTCGGTTTCTCTCTCTCTCTCTCTCTCCGTCTCTCTCTCTGACTGTCTGTGTGTGCGGCGCTAACAAGCATTTTCCTACTCATATCCACAAAGGAAATAGGTTTTCCGTTGCATTTGTTACCGAAAAAAAAGAGAGAGAAGGAAAGGAAATGGAGCAGGCAAGAGAAAGAGAAAGCCAACCAAACTTTAGGCTGTGTGGAAAGAAAATCACGTCGCAACGTGGTGGGGCCTGGCAGCAGCAACGAAAATGCGTTGCAATGGGCGAAAAAATAGTTTAATGTCAGCCTGAAAGTAGGCACTGGCCCTACTGATTGGTGCTTGCAACATGGTGTGGCATGGGGGCATCACAGGTAGTCCTGTGGCTCTGTGCCTGCTTTTGGCTTAGACCGGAAAAAGTTGTAGGTAAACTTTTAAGCCCGACTGTGCTGCCATGTAGTCGTGGAGCGGGTGGGTGGGTGGCTGCTCTTCCTCTTTGCTGTGGCATGTGGCAGTATCTATAACTATATTCCAATAAAGGAAACCTTTCGATCCGCCACTCCCAACACTTGACAATCAGCTGACGAATGCAGCGACGCGACGCGACGCTGTGTGGCATGTGTGGCACTCTATCAAGGCGGTTCGTTCGGGAGGCTGCCTGTGCGTCTGCGTCTGTGTCTGTCCTTGGCAGTTTTCGTGGCTGAGATTGCATGATAAATATGCGAATCCGTCAACACAGCACAGCACACACGCACACACACATCCAATAGGTGCGAGTGTAAGTGTGTGTGTGTGTGTGTGTATGAGTGAAGGAGCGTTGTAATTGAAATCGCATCGAGACGTGAAATGAAACGTAAAGTCATCGAATCAATTGAAATGAAAATTAAATTAAATGCATGCGCCGCTCATACATTTATTCATATGTGCCTCAGACATCAGACTCAGACGACGCATACACTCGTACACTCATACACTCATACTCGCATTCCCCCCACCCCCCCATTCACACATTCAAGTTGAATACACTAACACATACGAGGCGAGTCGAGTCGTACACATCAACTCGAATCTTAATTAAACACGGATACGCATATTGAGTTCCTTGAAAGGCAAAAGCAATCGACTCACTTCTCTCTCTCTCTCTCGCTCTCTTTCTGTGTGTGAGAACAGGGAAGAGGAAACAGAGAAAGAGAGAGGGAGAGAGCGAGAGATTGAGGAAGGAGCAAAAGAAGGAGAAATTATTGCGGAGAGAAGGTAGCGAAAAAAACTTTTGCCTTTACGATTTTGCTTTTCAGCTGAAAAATTCATATTGCCCATACATACATATGTACACTTACTCCCATAATATTCTTTATGTGTGATATAATTGACAGGCGACGAACAAAATTCAGAGAAATCCCTAAAGGACAAGCAGATAAAACTTGGACAACAAATTTAAACTATTGTAAGCGATTTTTAAGTTTGATGTTGATCTTGGCTACTGCATTCATTCCTTCATTTTTCTCTGTTTTCTCAACTCGCAAAAAAGACCAGAAAATAAAAGGTTAACCTAAACTAAAAGGCTAAACCTCTTGTAGGAGAAAAAATACTTTTAAAAATACGAAAACTAAAACTTTACTGGAAACATATAATAAGTGTACTTAGTCTGCTAAAATATTTCCCCTAAAATACTATGCATCTTAATAAGTTGGAAAAGCCTCAAGCTAGTACTCGTACCATACATAGCCATCAATAAATGTGATCTGAAGATTGCCACAATAAATACAAAAGTTTCTCCGTTTTCTCTAATATTATATGCGACACTTTTGTAGCCTGTACTTTATCATTACATTGAATACATATACATACACACATTTGTATTTTCATATATGTATGTACATATAGGCTTAATGACTCTTTGGCATGCGTCTTTCCTCATTCTTCTGCTTCTGCTCCAGCTCCAGCTCCTCCTCCTGCACCGAGAGAGAACACACATTCAAAAACTTTTCCACACACTCCAAAAACCCCATGGACTGTGGCCAAGGCCAAAGTTTTTTGCTTCTTCAGCAATCTGTTCCCATGTTCCTTAATAAATTTTATAATTCTACTGATTTTATTACTTTTAATTGTATTAACTTGAACTCTGTGTGCAAATTGTGCAAAGCTGTACACACACACTCGCATGTTTTGTGTGCATGAAAATTTATGAAATGAAATGTTTGTCTAGCAAAATGATTGATTGGATTGATTGATCGATCGATGAGTGTATGGTGAGCGAATATGAGTGCGAATGCGATGGCGATGGCGAATGGAGTGGCATGTCTTTGATGTGAATTCGGTTTTGAGGCTGCTTCTAATTGAGCGTGAACTTTTTGCCTCACCACCCCACCACCAGCAGCAGCACACCCACCGACAGCAAGCAAAGAAAACCGCAGCCACGCAAACTCGAGTGAGTTTTATTCAAAAAATTGAAAGCTGAAATGATGCCTGTATCTCGTGAACGTGTTTTTGTCAAATGAATGGAGGAGCATTGTATTTATTTAGGCAAATGAATGCCCAAAGAAAGCTGCAAATGAAATTTTCGGTGGTTTTAAAGCAAATGCTTTTAACGCCATTTCCATTGCCATTGCCATTGCTTACACAAATTGGCTTTGAGGTAAAAATACCACAAAACAACAAAAAGAAGAAAGAAAAAAGAAACGATACAAAAATACAGATCCACAGGCAGATTCAAAGAAATCTAATAAAGCAGCCTTCTGGCCTGGCCATCAAATCGAATTGGAAGCTCATCCAATCGACGCATAAATTTATGACATATGCACACACAACAAACACACACAAACAGTGTGGCAGCCGTATGATGTGGCATTCCATAGCATACCCTTCTGCCATCTGCCCACAGGTAATGCCATTACCAGGGCCCAATCGCATTTGCAATGTGTCGTCCACTCGCAGCAGATAGATGTACTCGTATGAGTACTCGAATAAATATATGCAGGAAGACCTGTGGCCACTGGATGGTCAGCCAAGTGGAGCAGCAGCAGCAGCAGGCGGAAAAAGATTGAATGTGTGACGGGGGGTGGAAAGTGGAAAAAAGTGAAACTAATTTTCCACTTTGCAGCACAATTTAAGCCAATGAATCTCTGAAGCTTAAAGTTTAGAGTTAGGCAACCGAAAGAAACTGCAATAAGTGAATGATTGATGGGAAATGGCACAGATGTACATACATAACAAATACATACATACACATGTATGTGTGTATAAATTTAAAAGCAAAATAATTTGTCTTTTAGAAAAGTACTAAGAAAAATTGTAGAAAATATCTGAAAATTTATATACCAGGGGAACGCCAGAATTTAACTAGAAAACTACCAGAAAAATTCAGTAAATATGCAAAAAGCATACATTTATCAGAGAAATTACCAGAGAACTACCAGATAATACAAAATTGCATATTAAATACATTTATTTATTATTAAAATCCAGGAGCAGCAATGCAAAAGAAACCTGCAACTGAATGTCTATAATCCCTGCCGTGAAATTCCCTGATTTATAGTTTAATTTGCTTTCGTTTAATCAGCTATCAAGGACTCTAAAAACTCCTCCAAATAACACGATAATTGAGTGGCTGCAGCGAAAGTCAAAGAAAACTGTGTCACAAACCAACCAAAAAGTATGCAACGCCCGTAGACCTGTCTCAAGAAGGGGTGGGACCGATACCGGGACCGTTACCAGTTCTCGCTCGGCTTATAATTAAGGCCTTAATTGAACGTCGCCATAGTCGTCACGTAAGCGCCAGTTAATGATGCACACGTTACACGCCTTTGACACGGCACATGATTTCACCGCCTCCCCCCGTGCCATAGCAACCTACAGGGCTATTTGCCCCTAGCCTAAACCTTTGCTTAAACTTTAGTTTCTCTTGTCGGTTAGAGGTAATCGCATAGCTCCATTAAAACATTTTCATTGCGGACTTTTCCATATGGCCAAAAGGCGGGTTCGGGCTTCGGTTATTTAAGGTCCTTTGTGTCATCGCCGCAGACAGGGTTCCGAGTGTGAGCTCGAGAGTCGCCGCCGGGTATTGTTTGAGGATATATTTTATTACATTCCCCCGCACAAAAGTTGAATATGCAATTGCTGCTGCTGCTGCTGCAGAGTGCAGGAGAAGTCACACAAAAAAAAGTTGCCATTTTTTGGACAACTATTTAGCATAACGACGGACTCGGCTCGGCCCCCTCACTCTCTCTCTCTCTCTCTCTCATTATGAGGCGAGTGTCCCTGGCAGGCGTAACTTTATTTGCGCAGTGTATTTGCCTCTATAGAAACGTGAAGTAGGAGAGTGGGAGTAGGTCCTGGTGCAGTTACAGGAACAGGAACAGGACAAGGCTTGGGCACCCGAACGAGTGAACGAACGCCCAAGCACCGGGCACGTAAAATATGCGGCAGTTGTACACCGGTAGCGCACCGGGACAACGGTACAACGGGGCAGCTAGCAGAGCAGAGCAGAGCAGAGAGTGTATGCCAGAGATCACTTGACTATAAACGAGATTAAAAATTCAATTACGTTGGAGTTTTGGAAGCTGGCTGCATCGAGTAGCAGCAGCAGCAGCAAAAAAACCAACGCAAAAAACATGCACAGCAAAAGTTGGTTACAGAAACTAAGCAATGGTCGATTGGGACGACTGAATAATACCTCTGCTTAGCAGATTTATTAGATTTATTATATTTGAGAGAAACTTTGAATAAAGTGAAAAATGTCTGAGAGTTTAATATGCTGGGAATATGTAGAAAATGTTTTGCATAAAAAAAGAGCTCGATCGTCCTCTTCTTTCTGTAAAGTCGCATACAGGTAGCGTTTCATACACGAAGCTAGAAACGAGCATCAAGCCCAACCAGAAAGCAGAAAGATCGCTGGAACATGTTTGATGCCCTCAGAAGACTGAGCAGCAATGCGAGCTACAACCAGTCCTATATACCTTCTCTCTACACACAATTAAAAGGTACAAAAAAAAACGATAGAAAGACAAACGCCCTGCCCGGCTCTTCTGGCATATTCTCTCAAGCTCAAAGCTAGCCATACGTTTGGGCAGAGTCAGGAAAAGGGTTAGGAGCAAGCAGAACCTGGCAGGGAGTTGCACTCGTGGCCGGCCACCCATCTCTGGACACAGAAGTGGCGTTTGGTCAGCGGCGTTTGGTCGTTCGGTCCGTGGCGACGTTGTCGCAGCCAACGGAAGTTGACAACAATTTATGTGCCTGAAACGGATACAATTTACAAGCCAAGCGGCGGATGGTTGCCACCATGGAAGAGGTAAGCACGATCCCAGTGTATGTGTATGTGTATGTGTGTTTATAGAGGTGCTCCACTGTACAGGTGTGTGCTGTACCCAGGGCCAGGGCCATCGCCAGGGCGTCCCGGGGTAGCCGAAAAACTTCAAACGGAATTTTGTGTGGAGTACTTAGTGCAAAGTGGCTTGGGGGACACGCTGCCTTTTTTCTGCTGTTTTTTTCTGTTCTTTTTTTTGTGCGAGTGTGTGTCTGCTTTTTTTTTTTTGTCATTGCTTCTCTGCTGCCTGTCCCTCCCAGTTGTTCGGGGCAACAGCCGGAGCCGGAGCTGGAGAAAAACGAGCGAAACATTTGAATTTCGTTTCAAGTTGTAGTTGATAAAAAGCCAGTGATTTAGGGCGTGTCCTGATGCCCTGCTGCTGCCGCTGCTGCTCCTGCTGCTGCTGCTGCACGAACACAAATTTGGGTTCACTTTTTTTCTCACGAAAAATTTCCATCTCCTTCCGCATTCTCTCAATCTCTCTGTTGCTCTCTCTCTCACTCTTCCTCTCTCTTTCGAAAAAAGGTAACCCACAATTAAGATACAGTTTTTTATCTGATAATTTTTGTGTACTTTTGGCCAAAAAGTTCGTCAGAGTGGGGCTTGGCTTGAAAGGCGGGAAAAACGAGGGAAAAGTGAAGGCACTCAAGCAAAACGTGTGGGCTGTTAATGCAGTAAAGATATAGAAAAAATATATAATTCTCATGAAATATCACGTATACGCCACGAGAAATGCATTCTATTTTTTATAGTATATTTATTAATAGAAATCCGCTGAGATTTTTTAAATGCAAAGCTCTTAAAGAGGAGCGCATTCGTTTTCTCTTTAAATATATTTTCTATATGAAATTCTCTTAATGTTTCCTCTCTTTATTTGGCTAATCTTTAGATCTCTTGTAGCCGCAGGCGCTGCAGCTTGGCTACACGCGTCTTAATTTGTATGCAAAACACACGCATATTTAATTTAAAGGTGCGATTTTAATTGACAATTAAATTGCAAGCTGAGCTGAATTATTTAGAATAAGGAAAATTAATTTATTGAATGGAATATAAAGACAAATTTCATTCTAGAAAATTAGAAAATGGCACACAAAAGAAGAGAAATATTAGCAATAGCTAAAAAAAATATACAAATTAAAAATGAATTATATAATAATTTAATTCAGATATTTTAATTTTATGTGGGTGCCGCTTATCAAAACCCAAAGACCACTCGAAAGGTGTTCCCCCAAAAAAATAACACAAAGATTCGCCAGTCCGTGACACACTTTTCCATACAAAACACAAAGCAAATACGTGAGCATAAGTGAAATATAATTTCAACTTGGAGACAGAGATAGCAGAGCCGCTTCTTTATAGCAGTGATAACAGCTGCTACAACACTGATAACATCTACTAAAACACTGATAAAACTTAGAAGAACAAACGATGCACAATACAGGGCGTGTGGCTACTGTTAGTGTTGCTTTGGCTTATCAGCATACGGACAGCTTTTGGGTTTACTACCCCGCAACAATCTACAAGATAATTTGAGCAGCAGTCCGAGAATCAGCAGCGGTACGCCCACGAGCACGAAGAGCGTATCCAAACTGTGCAGCTGAATGTAGGTGAGATCGCGCGATGCCGCACGCAAATGCGCCGCACCCTGATGCCTGATGATGTATTCGGTCCACCAAATGGCACGCTCCAGCGATGTCTGCGGCTGATCCCGATACCGTTCCGAGATCTGCGCAGATACCTTGGCATAGCTGGGCTCCGAGATCAGTGTGTGAATGGCTGCCTCGAATTCCGCCTGCTGCAAGTTATTCAAATCCAGACCCAAGCCAAAGCCCATGCGTTGGGCGCGTTCCACATTCATATACTGATCGTAGAGGACGGGCAGACCGAGTACGGGCTTTCCGAAATACAGGCTCTCGATGGTGCTGAGCAGACCCCCGTGGGTGATGAACAGCCTGACATTGGACTGCGCCAGTATGTCCGGCTGGGGGAACCACTTTTTGATCAGCACATTCGCGGGTTTTCCGGGCAGCTGATCATCTTCGAATTTCCACAGCACTCGCTGCTTGAGTTTGGCGAAAGTCTTCAGCAGGATGTCGCGTGTCTCCTCCGGTAGATCCTTGCTTCTGACATTCGTGCCCATGGAGAAGTAAATCACTCCCTGCTGCGCTCCGTCAATGAACTCCCTGATATCCTCGGGCAGTGGCTGGGGCTTGTGCGCAATATGCAATCCTCCCACTTCAATCATATTGGGCAGGTAGGGACGCGGATAGGAGACTGAAAAATGCTGTCCCAGCAGCACCAGCGCAAACGAGTCCAATACCTGGGCCATCGTTAGCTGTGCACCCGGAAAATACTTGCCATACAAACGATCCATGGCTGGCAGATGCACCAAGTGACGGTGCAATTTTTCCACCAAATATTCATAATGATTCGTGAGTCGCTCGCCAAAGGACATTCGATCGGTGCGCGGTGCAATAATCATTGGATTATACGACACCGGCGAGATATTACCCAAGACAGTGTCGATCCGAAAGTCTGTACCATAGCTGGAGAACCCCACCAATGTGGCATTGAAATGCTGCGCCAATGCATACAGCGGTGGCGTTTCAATCATTTCGGCCAGCACCACATCGAAGGTTTCTCCCGATTTCAATAGGTTTTGTACACCCTCATCGTCCAGCGTGAAACCTACGACTTTTTCCATGACCCTCGTGAATCCATTGAACTCCTGCCAGAGGTTGGAGGCCACCAGATCGCTGAACATTTCCTGGGCATACTCCTGCACTTTGGTGGCCTCAATGAAACGCATATTCGGTGTGGCCTTATTCTTGAATGCGTTGATCACCGTGACCTGATGACCCCGTGCCGCCAATCCCTTCAGATAGTTCTCCACAAAGATGTACTGCGAGCGTCCCGGCCAGGGCAGTGTGGCCAAGATTTTTGCACCTTCCGCCTGCGGCAGCGGTAGGCCGCCCAAAGCCAACAAAACTGTGGCGATAAACACAAAAAGTATTCGCATGATGCCGACGCGAATGAACCTCAAGCCAAGCCAAGACACGACTGACTGAGCGAGCACCGCCTAATATAGTAGTTCCCTACTATAAATATATAATCAGAAGCTTTCAGCTGATAGTAAGAGCTTCTCTCCATGGCAAATACGCTCCATCATGCTTAGGGGGGCACAAACATTTTGTAAATTCATTCGTGATACCCCGCTAACAGGCGGATTGGGCGCTTATCTTGGGCTCGGGGCTCGGCTATATAGTTCAATGTTAGGGTACTTCGAATAGCCATTGGGTGCACATCAATAATGTTGGAATCGTATTATATTGCTGTAGATCTGTTCCCGGGGTTTGCTTCAAATATTGATAATATTTATTTCACAATTTTTTGGAAATATTTCCACGCAAACAAAATTAAAGTTTGCCCAAGATCTTGGCAGGGGGGAGGCGTGTGGGTGGATGGGGACGAGATAAATGCTCGGAATCCGACTTGAAAGCGAACGACGACGGACGGCGAGCAAGTGCTAGGTAAATTCCCCAAAGTGTGTGCGTGAGAAGTGCAGGCCAAACAAGCGGCGGAGGCAACTAAAAACAAAACGCACAACAGGGAGCACTGAGGAGAGTGGCAGCAGAAGATGTAGCCGTGGGAGCAGCAATGAACAGAGACGAAGTGCGAGCAGGAACCAGAGCCAGAGAAGTAACAGAAAAGGAAGCAGTAGAAGGGAACTGCCCACTGCAGCTGTCCGCAGTTAGGCGATTGGGGTGGGGGGTAGGGGATATCCGTGTGGGGGTGGGGCGCAGAGACCAGCGAAGCATAAAAGGCAAAAGCGATGCCTAAGAAAAGAATTTATTTGCTTAAGCGACGGCAAAGGACCTTGTCCGGGCCTTTCCGTTTTTCCTGGAACAAAACACACACACACACAAACACAGACACAAAGAACAACAAGGAGTGGACATAAGGAAACGGAAAGAACAAGTTGAACAAGTATGCCCGTTTCGAGAGTTCGAAGCATTTGATACCCTAACAGACAGAATCTCTGCTATGGAGGACAGCCGATTTTCATCAAATTGAACAGTGGAACAATTAATAGACAGACAGATCACTCCGAGTCCAAGGCAGAGGCACAGCCACATTCATTCATCCGACATCCGATTCATCCGACTATGATATTTATCTGCATATTTCTATCGGCAAATGCTCCTTCTAATATTTTTGTAATTTCGTGTACCCAATGCTACCCATAAATACCCCTCTCCGGTAAGTGTATACGCACCAAGGCAACTGAGAGGGCAAGAAATATTAAACTTTTATGCACAAAAATTTTTAAGTGTATGTCCGGCGGGAAAAATTGTAACTGTTAATTTATAAATAAGGCAGCGGCGCGGCGGCAGCAGAGTTGTTATTGTGGGCCTTTCTGATGGAATGTTGAGTTCGGGATAACCAACCAAACCCCTTTTCTTACCCCCCTCCCACCTCTGCCAGTCCTTTCCTTAACATTCAGGGCTATTTGTTTTCACTTCAATTTATTTGCTTTCTTGCGCACATTTTCACTCCTTAGTCCTTGTTTCCATTTACTCCTTACCGGTTTGCCTCCTCCCAGCGTCTGCTCCACACTGCCTGCACTCCACTCTTTCTTTTTCTTACGGATTCCCTCTCTCTCTCTCTCTGGCGCCCTTGTGGCATTTTCTTTTGTCGTTGTTTATGGGGTGTGCGGGGTGGGGTGTCGCTTTTTCTTTGGTCCCCGGATCGTCTTACAACTTGATTCAATTAAGTTGCCTGATTATTTTAGCCACCAACAACAACAACAAAACAAAATAAAAAGCAGCGAAAAGAAGGCAGAAAATATTTACCTTTTTGTAAGTTTCTTTTTTTTCGGTTAGCAATTTTAATTTTTTAATAAAAGGCATGTGTAAGGCGACGGCAACGGCAACGGCTCTACAAGTGTTCCCCCCACCCTCACCGCTATTTTGCGGTTACTTTGCGGGCTTCGCTCTCCCCCCACCCTTGAGGCTGAAAGTCAACAACTGGTCCTTAGGGTTAACAACAAAAAGGTCAAGCAGCAGGCCTTTGGGTTCACCTTTCAGCGGAAATCCTAGAGAATGAACGAAGGAGAGAACTCTTACTCTAAAAATGCTCAAGTGGAGTATGCCCGAAACAACAAAGAAAAACTGAGCAGATGGGCAGCCAAAAGATTCTATTTAGCCTGGCTACAGCAGATTAACTTCATTACTACAGTGAAAACTCGCCCTGAAATATGCTAAAGGCTTGCAACTTTTCTGCGGCAGAGGCTTACATTTATGGTTTATTCTTCTCAAGATTCTGGGAGAGGAGCAGCTGCCACATTGGACATTGTTTCAGGTGCAAATGCAATTTGGTTGCAACAAGCATTTATGGGGGTTTGGGCACATGCAGATGCAGTAACAGGAATGGCACAAGAAAACACGTGTGTGGCTGTGTGTGGGTGGAAGTGGAACAATTTGCTTGCCCCATAAGCAAAGGAAATCATTTTTCATTTGTTTTCATTTCCGTTTTTATGAAGCATTTTCTGATTTCTGCATAGCAGACCCCCGTTCACATCCGCCCTCTTCTATCTCTTGCTCACTGCATATATCTATCTATCTCTTTTTTTTATCCCTTAGCCATCTCTTTCGCACTGTGTTACTTTTTGGACATTGGAGAAAAATGTTAAGTGACAGGCGAAAGGCAAAGGCAGCACTGAATACCTGAAAATCGTTCGTCCAGTACCCCATTTAGATTCTCTCTCTCTTTCTCTGTACAATACACACACACACACACACTCTCTCTCGCACACACACACACTAGCTCTACAGAATGCCAGTCAACTTTGACAATTGACTTTTATTGCTGTTGACAGGGCCCCAGCAGCAGCAGCAGCCGCAGCATGCCAGCAGAAAAGAATAGAAAAGCAGAAGGGAAATCAGTGTAGAAAAAAACTGTATAGAAAGTGGAAACTCTGGACGCATTGGGGGAGCATTGTCAACTCTTTTTGCAGTTATTACGTTTTGCTTAACATTTCAACTGCAAATTACACTGCCATTGTCTAGAGTTCAGCAGCAGCTTCAGCTTCTAGAGTGGAGCTTTCTTTGGAGTTTTACTTCTCTCTGTCCCTCTTTTTCCCGTTTTCTTCTTTTCTTTTTTCGACAAGTTTTTGACATATATTTTTTTTTCTTGCTGGACTTCGAAGGACTCTCTTCCGGTTATGAATGGTGGGCAGGAAGGGCGTGTGCAATTGCATAAGCACAATTTCCGGTTGGAGCTCCTCCTAAGCACAAAAATATCTGCAGCAGCAGCAGCAGCAGCTGGAACAGTACGTAGGAAGTTTGTGTACTCTTCTCTGGGAAATGAATATATAATACGCGTGCATTTATGGACAAACTAAATGTTGATTACTCTTCGAAGGGAAATCTTTGTTCGAGTTAGAGACAGAGCGGGGTTCTCAGGGAAAATATGTTAATATGGCTTTGGTTTACGGAAAACTTAACAGCGATTTTAGGTAAAATCTCAATTAAAAAAATAAATAAATAATTATTATAAACAATAACATATTTTTAAATATTTCCATTAACATTTATTTATTCACTCTTATTTACCTCTCCATCTTTTTATTCACTCTAGTTACGAATTGAGCAAAACTATAAATGGTTTCGACGAGTATCATTGTTAAGCACACTAAACACATTCTTTTAAATTTCTTTAGCCTGAATATCTAAGAAGTTTAAATGATTTTAGAGGCTGAAAAAGCTAGAAATGTAAAAAGAATGTAAACTTTACGTTAATTAAGTGCGTGTGATGCATTCGCCACAAAATGGTCTGGCCGCTCTGTCGGAGTCCAGACCTTTCCCCTGCGGGGTTCAGAGTTCAACAGATTTTTTCCTGTTTCCGTTTTGCTTTTTACGTTGGGGTTTACTCTGGCGTCAAGTTCATATTGTAATCCATCCGGGGAATAATTATTGTGTACATATTATTATAGGGGAGGAGCAGAAAGTAGGAGCCAACGGACACAGAGAGTGGAGGGAAAGGAAACAAAAAGAAAGGAACGCATCGCGCGAAATGGAAGCGAACCAAAAGTAAATGGAGGGACGAATGGATGGGATGGATGAATGGAAATGGTCTATAAATTCTCGCTGCGTTTTTTTTTAAGTTAAAGTAAAAAGACGAGCAACGAAGGATTGGGCAAGTGAAGAATGGGCAAGGATAGGGAATCGGAGAATGGCGAAACGCAGGATTGGCATCGGAATTGGATATTTGAAGTGGGTTTTAAGGGAGGGATATTAAGGGATATTTCCTGATTTATGCACCTGCCAGAGTGCCTTTCTTTTCGCTCGGAAATACACCAAAATGAGTTGCTTTTCCTGTACCAATCAACAAAAATTAAAGCCAACAAGTTTAAGCCTTAAATCCAATTACAGGACTGTCCATCCACTGTCTCTAGAAACTATCATGAACTCATGGACTCATTAACCAATTCTGGGGCTATAAAACAGAGCTAAAACTTTCCCGTGCCACACACAGAGGCTGAGAGAGAGAGAGAGCTTAAGCTGCTGGTTTTATGCCACTAAATTGAGTCGTTCTAGGGCATAATTTATGCATTAAAAACATTGCATGCACCGTTTCGAGGCTGCTGCAAATTAAATCTAATTATGTGAGACCGCCCATTCCCCCAAACAACAAAAAAAGTGGTGTGGGGGCGGGGGTCTGGAGTTACTGGCTTTTCTTTTTGCCAAACTGACCCGCACAAATGCGTCTATTGACTGAAACAATGCGAGGGACAAAAGCGACGGAAGGCAGTAACTGAGACCCCCCAGACTGGGGACCAGCCGCAACTGGAGCTGAAAGTGGAGCCAGGAGCCAGGAACTGGAGCTGGACCAGGTGCACTAGTCGGGGCCCTTAATGGAGAACGTCATCGTCATTGAGCGAGGACGGGCGCACCGCGCGTAGTAAGTGAGAAACAAAAGAGCTTAGGGAATATATATATAGGGATATAAAAGGAGAAGGAAAATACAGAAAGGAAAGCTGATTTTTGGAGAGACGCTGAGGAGGATACACTAGCAGCAGCCAGCATTTTTCCAGAAAAATATGTGTCTGTATATTAATATAGAATTTATAATTAATACGGAATATTTAATAATATATAATTAATATTAAAGCTAATTAGTTTATATAACAAATAAACACAGAAAAATATTAAACATTAATTTGAATTTACTTTGGTAGCATTTTCTTCTTAGCAAACAATTTTTCCATGGAAAGAACTGAAGTTGCCTATAGAAAAAAAAGATGATTTTTTTATTTGTTTCTGACTAATATACTTCGCGTTGCAAATATTAAAAAATATTATGTACATATGTTCCTATTCATCCACTGCAAACACCTGTCTCTAATCAGTATACCCTTTCCAAAATAGGGTATATATGTACTCTCCATTGCAAAATGTGCAAGCCCTGAGCTCGACTCCAAGCCTTGCGCCTGAATTGAGCTCATGAATGGTTGGTCCAAAAGTGAGGGATGGGGGCCTGCGAGAGCAGAAGAAAGAGAGGGCCTAGTGGTTGGCTCTGGTGGAGAAGAAAGGGCAGTAGTGCAGGCTGCAGGTGCAGAAGGGGGAGAGGCGGCAGGGAGCGCTGAAACAGGGCTAAAGAGCGGTCAACTTATGGCTTAGACGCACGGCAAAAATCCATATTTATATATACATAAGTACATATATACCGTAGTGGGGGGACTCGGGGCACTGAAGTGGAGAACGGTGACTGCAACAGGGTGAACGGGGACTGCAAACGGCAGCAGGGGACTGCCCGTGGGAGCTCGGGAGCCCGGAAAATGGTGGTCCCAGTTCTGTCGACTGATATCCCAGAGTGTGGACCGTGGGGAGGTTGGGGCACTGGTTACTTATGCTTCAATGGGCGCCGCACTGAAACTCGCCCACACTCCTAACGCCCGCCCGCCCGTTATATGTGCCGCAATTGCGGTAAAATATGTTTGCACAAAAGGAAAGGAAATCGCCAAAGCCACGTGTGCAGGAAATAGAGAATTTGTCTGCTTGGCGCTTGGCTAGAAACAAAAGCCCCGGTAACGGGTGCTGTCCCCGGCCGCCACCTCCGTTTGGGTTGAACATATGACGTTCCAGGAAACCAATTCGACAAGCGGTTGAAAGGTTTTAGCTTTTGTTCATGGCAAGCATTTTAAACTTAGCGAAATATACTACAAAATATTGAAAGTCGAGCAGGTTTCGATTGTTTTTCTGAATATATAATTTCTTGGACAATTTCTACAACATTTTTCCATCAAAAAGAGAACCAGAGTTGCAACATTTAGGGGTGCAAATTTAAATTAAAGATTAATTTAAGATGCAACAACTTAAAGTTCAGGCAATATATTAAAATCAACATTATAATAGTTAAATAAATATACAAATTAAATAAATCTCTGCCATTTGGGCCATTTATTTTTATGAAATTCTGCAGTTTCTTTTCCCTTAGAAATTTCTCCCTGGAACAACAACCGTCCCAAAATGTGGCGCCCGAAAATATATTTTTTTGTCGCATGGGGCTATGGGGATATTATTGCAATATTGCTGCCAGTGCGCCAAAAACTATGCTATACTTTTGTTAGATGCCAAACTATGGCGGCACTTCCGTTCGCCACACTGCCACTCGGCAGTGTCTGCTGCTTCTTCCTTTAGCCATCGTCGTCGTCTGGCTCTATGCTGATGCTGCTCCTGCTCCTGCTGCTGGACTGGACTTTTGGGAATATTATTGAAAAGTTTTACCGCAAGCTGTGCTGAAGCGGAGGCAGAGGCCGAGCGGCAGAGGCAGATCCAACGAGCCGTCCCAGAACACCAAAAACAACGAACGTATTGTTTCCACTCTCCACACACAAAAAAAACTGCTGGGGAATAATAAAAAAAATCATGAGTAGAATGAGAAGAGGGAGAAGGAAGAAGAAAGCGAGCGAGGATTAAAAATTTTCTGCCAGAGTCCAAAAGTTTCAGTTTTGTTGCAACTTTTTTGGCCACCGACACCACAGCAGTGGCACAGTGGCAGAAGCAGCAGCAGCCACACCTACTATTTTCAGGACTTCTTAGACTTCTTTTTCCACACCTACTCCTACTTTTACTCGGTGCCCACTCTCCTATCTATAGCTCTTCTGCATATGGCCTTAGTTCGCCCACACTTTTCTCTCTCCCTCTTATCACCCTTCGCACTCTCTATCTCTCTGCGGGCAGTACATACATTTTCACAGCAATTTTCGAGGCATACGCTGCCCAATCAGACAACAAGTCACTAAAGCGGCGCATAAGGAGGCAGCAGCCGAAAAAGTTAGCCGGGAAATGGGGGGATTTAGTGCAAAATGTGGGGAGTACGTTAGGAATACGTGCGAAATCATTTCGACTGGAGGAAAGGCTGTTATAGGCAGGAGAATGATTAAGATTGAAAAGATAAATTTAAATCGAGTAATGCAATTATTTAATTATTTATGAAACAATGCTAGAGGGTTATACGCTAAGAATTATAATGATTTTAGTATTAATATTTAAGAAATTAATTATTCAATTCTATTGTTATTTCACTAATAAACGTGTTTCTTTAGGTATCATGGATTAGCTCAAAATTCTATCCTAGTTCAGTTCTATTGAAATGAAAATATTGTACGAATATTTTTAGTTTGATTTTATTTTACTTCTAAAAAAGTTTTGCTGCAAGTTGGCCGGCATTAACTTAAACATAGTTAGTATGAATCCAAGCAAACACTCGATTCCCACAGAGATTATTGTGTGTGTTTTCCAATCAGATTTTGCAGCAATCCCCTGCCGCTTATGCCCTGCAAGTAATAGCCAGGTTCTTTGGTGCTTTGGTGCTAGGATGCTTACACTTTTTACACGTAATTCGTATTTGTGCAGTTGGCTGTGGGTGTCGCTGGGCAATAAGTTTTCCATTATTTATGGGAAAAGTTCTATGAGAGAGGAGCAGCTCGCTCTCTAACGCAATAATTTAAACGCAAAAGCGAATGAGAATCCAAATCCGAATTCGAAACCGAATCCGATACCCAACTTGAGCTCAAGGCCATGTCACGCAAATATATTTAAGCTAATTGCATTTTTTTTTCTCGCGCTCTCTTTGAGAGATACATAGATAGTAGATACATATGTAGATAGAGAATGAGTGGATGACCAATCGAATATTCCAATGTGGCAAATGACAGCGCACAAAATGTGTGTTTTTGGGCGATGAAATTTGCACAACCTTGACTATTGGGCACATACCACCCAATCCATCCCACCCAAAAAACACACAAAAGCAGAACAAGCATCAAATCCATCAATTATACAGAATCATAATCAACGTTTGCTTTGGACCTAAAACTACAACTAGAACACTCCTCGGCTAAAGTGTAGGAAAAGTTTTTGTGTGGTTTTTGGGCCCCCAAGTAGTTGCCAATCAATTTTTGGCCTTCCCAGATACCAACGAGAGAGAGAGATAGAGACTACCGTCAACCATCGAACATCAGCAGTCTCTGGTTCAATGGAATTCAATTGAATGTGGTGTGCGGCGGCCAACTACCGTTTGGTGCCATGTCCGTTTGTTCATTGTCCCACTGCATTGTTCAGGGGAGGGAGAGAGAGAGAATCAGGGAGACAGGTTCTGCACTTGCAGCTCATCCTCATCCTAGTATATCGTCGTCCATTATGACACGCTGCCAGCGCTGGCAAACACAATCACTGGATGCAGGTGAGTCCTTTTGCCTTTGCCTCAGTTGCAGCAGTTGACACTTTTGTAGCCGCTGCACCCAACCCGGTATGTGCTCTATCCTGTGTGTGTGTGTGTGTGTGTTTGTGTGTCCTTGTGCCTCCACCCACACACACACACACACAAAGTGAACGACGCGTTGTCCTTCTGTTTGTCACTTGCCCAGTTTGCTGCTGCTAGTCCGTCAGTTGGCCGATGGCCTATGCCCATCGATGGCTCCACCAGGTCTCGGTCTCTGATTCAGTTGCAACATCAATTCCGTTGACATTTGTGTGTGTGTGTGTGTCGCTGCCATGAACCCTCCTCATACTGCATCTCACTCACACACTCTCAAATACGCATGGCAGCATGTCCTCCTGGCCAAAAGGATCTGGGGTTATTCCAATTAATGGCATAGATTAAGGTTGTAATGGCATTTCAATACAATTATTGGCTCCTACCTTACACTTTCACTATAATTTAGAATCGTTTGCTGTATGTTAAGGTACAGTGAGAAATAGCAGAGCTTTTTGGTTTAAAGATATGGTAATTGAATGTAGAATTAAACATATAAGAAATACAGCTGGAAAAGGGCACTGCAGTGCTTAAATTCAAAATTCGTTTGTTTTTTTGATAATTTGGGAAACAATTAAAGTTTTTTCAATTATGTGAAATAATATTTATCATCGGTTTCTCCAAAAAGGTTTTGCAATTGATAGTCGCTTTGTTAAGCATTAAAAAGGTATGGCAATAAGAAAGTGAAATCTAAAACAAAGCAGCTCCACAGCAAAGTAAAGTCCCGTTAGGAATACTTCCTACGCAGTCCGTATTTGCAGAGAGCGCGAGGTCTGAGAGCTCGAGGCCTGAGCGTCGTTGCTGACAGCTATAGAGATAACCGATTGCAAGTGTGTGTGTACGCAATGCACTGCTTGTGCAGTGCAATGATGACACGATCGATCGTGTCCATGGGACACGGCACTGCGCTCTGAACATTGTTGTTGCTGCTGAGAGAGAGCACATGTAATATATGACGAAAGAGAGCAAGAGCAATGGCTTGAAAATTTCAAGTTAAAATGTTGAATGTGAAATTCTCATTTCTTCTACATATAAAACAGACTTTAAATTCATTTCCGATTTTACATTTTTTGTTTGTTTTCAATTGCATTTGAAATTCAAATCTTGTTTGCCTCTCCACAACTTTCACATCACACAACATTCGATACAGAGTTTTTCTTTCCCAAACAACCAAAACAAAGTTCACCCAGTATTTAACTATTGTTTTCCAACAAGACAAGGCTTGAAATGCCCTAAAATTCATTTATTCCAATCACTCACAAACAGTAATACATCCCACATAGTTCTGAATAATACTTTTCAACCAAAATTGTGTAAGAATGATCAAAAAACCACAACTATGCCGCTATCTGGTGGCCAGGCGTTTCCATTTGACCACAAATCCCATTTGGCAGAAGGTGCCAATGTCCAAATTCGAGAAGAATGACTTTTTGCCCTACCAGAAGCTGGCGAATACTTTGAGTTGCGTCAAGTCGCGCCTCAAGCGACCGCTGACACTCTCCGAGAAGGTGCTCTACTCCCATTTGGATGAGCCGGACACGCAGGACATCAAGCGTGGTGAGTCGTATCTGCGGCTGCGTCCCGATCGCGTGGCCATGCAGGATGCCACCGCACAGATGGCCCTTCTGCAGTTTATATCGTCGGGCCTGAAGAAGGTGGCCGTTCCCTCAACGGTGCACTGTGATCATTTGATTGAGGCCCAGGTCTGCGGCATAGAGGATCTGGCCCGCGCCAAAGACATGCACAAGGAGGTGTACGACTTTCTGGGCAGCACTTGCGCCAAGTATGGCCTGGGCTTCTGGAAGCCCGGCAGCGGCATCATTCATCAGATCATCCTGGAGAACTATGCATTCCCGGGTCTCCTGATGATCGGCACAGACTCCCACACGCCCAATGGTGGGGGTTTGGGTGGCCTATGTATTGGCGTGGGCGGTGCCGATGCCGTTGATGTGATGGCCAATATTCCGTGGGAGCTAAAGTGCCCCAAGGTCATTGGATGCCATCTCACGGGCAAAATCAGTGGCTGGACATCGCCCAAGGATGTCATCCTGAAGATGGCCGAAATCCTGACAGTCAAAGGCGGTACGGGTGCCATTATTGAGTACCATGGCAGTGGCGTGGAGTCCATATCCTGCACTGGGATGGCCACCATTTGCAACATGGGTGCGGAAATTGGTGCCACCACATCGCTCTTTCCGTTCAATCAGCGAATGGAGAAATATCTGTGTGCCACGGGCAGGGGCGAGATAGCTGAGCTGGCGCAAAAGTTCCAGAAGGAACTGCTAACAGCAGACAAGGATTGCAAGTACGATCAACTGATCGAAATCAATCTGGACACCCTGGAGCCCCTGGTGAATGGACCCTTTACACCGGATCTAGCACATCCCATCAGCAAGTTTGGCGAGAACTCTAAAAAGAATGGATATCCAATGGATATTAAGGTGGGGTGTTTTCGATATTTTAAGGCATATTTAATAATGTTTTGCCCACCCAAAGGTTGGTTTAATTGGCTCCTGCACCAATTCTTCGTACGAGGACATGGGCCGCTGTGCCAACATTGCCAAGGATGCGCTCAGTCATGGCCTCAAATCGAATATACCCTTCAATGTGACACCAGGATCCGAGCAGATTCGTGCCACCATCGAGCGGGATGGCATGTTTGAAGTTTTCGAACAATTCGGTGGCACTGTGCTGGCCAATGCCTGTGGCCCGTGCATCGGGCAGTGGGATCGCAAAGATGTGAAGATGGGCGAGAAGAACACCATTGTCACGTCGTACAATCGCAACTTTACGGGTCGCAACGATGCGAATCCTGCCACGCATTGCTTTGTGACCAGCCCCGAGATGGTCACCGCGCTCTCCATTTGCGGACGCCTCGACTTTAATCCACTTGAAGATGAACTGGAAGGTGCCGATGGAAAGAAATTCAAGCTGAAGCCACCGCATGGCGAGGAGCTGCCGGCGGAGGGTTTCGATCCAGGTCAGGACACCTATACGGCGCCCCCGGCCAAAAGGGATGATGTCAAGGTGGCCGTCGATCCCAAGTCTGAGCGTTTGCAGGTCCTGGAGCCATTTGAGAAGTGGGATGGCAAGGACTACGTCGATCTCGCGGTACTCATCAAAATCAAAGGGAAATGCACCACCGATCACATCTCGGCGGCGGGGCCTTGGCTCAAGTATCGCGGACATTTGGACAACATATCGAACAACCTGTTCATTGGCGCCATCAATGCGGAGAACAATGAGATGAACAAACTCAAGAATCAGCGATCGGGCGAGTATGCAGCCGTTCCGGCTGTGGCACGCGACTACAAGGCCAACAAATTGAAGTGGGTGGCTGTGGGCGAAGAGAACTACGGCGAGGGTTCGTCCCGGGAGCATGCCGCCCTGGAACCACGCCACCTGGGCGGTGTGGCTATCATTGTCAAGTCGTTTGCCCGCATCCACGAGACGAATCTCAAGAAGCAGGGCATGCTGGCCCTGACCTTTGCCAATGCCAGCGACTACGAAAAGGTGAAGCCCGACAGCAAGATTTCGCTGCTAAATCTCAAGGATCTGAAGCCCGGCAAGCCCGTCGACTGTGAGATCAAGAATGGTGGCAGCTCCGACAAGATTCAATTGAATCATTCGTTCAACGATCTGCAGATCAAGTGGTTCCAGGCTGGCAGTGCCCTGAATCTGATGAAGGAGCTGGCCTCTGGTGGGGGCAAGGGCGCTGACAAGCCCAAGGAACCCAAGAAGTAGTGTTTCTCAATCCTTCTGTTAGTTATTTTATCAACAGAAAAGTTTTAATACACAAACATTATATATTAATCCAATAAACCATCCAAAAATGTTCATAAACAAAAGAAATAGGGTTCCCCCTCCCCTGACAAAAAAATATACAAAAACAACTAAAACAAAATAAAAGTGAAAAATAAAACATATTAAAGCAAGAGATGTAGATTCTACACTGAGAAAATAGCAGAGCAAAACCTTCAAATGACTCACCTATTCATTATTATTTCGGCAACGATTATCGCTCCTCTCTGTTCATTTATGCATCTTGCATTTGTGTCTGTCCTTAGTCTTTTACCGTTATTTTGTCTCGGCATTTTTTGTTCCTCTTACACATAAGAGCGCACGACGATTCCGAAGTTGCGACGAAAGAAAGACACGACAAATGGAAAGATTTCTCTAGCACTCGCACTGCACTCACACACACACACTCACTTTTCATATTTTTACTCCTTTTGCATTTTTTTTACTCCGCTTTGCTCTCTTTTCCACTCTTTTCTACGACCTTTACATCTTGAAGGGGAAATAATTTGACACACGCACACACAAGGAAAAAAAACTGAGACCACCGGGAACGCTGGAATCGGGGCTCCGCTGATTTTTTCACATACAAAAATTATAACTGCATTCTATCGCTTTCCTTTTTGGTCTTCACTTCATATATTGCCGCATGTTTCCCTCGCCGATATGCCAATTTTCCTCGTGGACCGCCTCCGCAAATAATCACGCAGTTTTTCGTACACTATTTTTGCCCATTTGATTATTTATGTTACCACAACACTACACAGCACTGCACAAATACACTACACTGCACTTCACTGCATATTGCCGCCTTTTTCCCTCGCCGATCTGCCTTCTGAATGCCATTCTGCCTCGTGGAACGCCTCGGCTCTGGATTACACTAAAACACTACTTTTTGCCCATTTTCAAAGATTATGCACAAATACGCGACACTTCTTTCCATTTGATTTACCGAATATTCCCGTTTTTTCGCGGACCGAAACGCGGAGCTGACCTTCAAGCGGGTCTGGCATTGAAAAAACTGTGAGCGCGATGCAGATGCGTAGTTAGCTTGGCACATGCACGTTCCATCGACGCTCTCTTTATGCTCTTTATGCTTTTGCTCGCACTTGCTGCTCTCTCACACTCTCCCACGCTCTGCTGCTCTGCATTGCCCTCTCTAAGTGCAAAGTGAAATCGAAAGTGTGTGGTTGTCGGCACCGTCGACATGTAGTGTGATTGGGAGAGGGAGAGGTAGAGGAGGCTTAAAGTGGCTCTCTTTCAGCTTCTCTCTGCAATTGCAACGGCTCTTGTTCTACTCGAATGTTCTAGCGAAAGTTTCGGTTCCTCGTCTCCCTCCCTCGCTCTGTCATTACTACTGCAAAAGAGAAGATCGACTGCTGATGCTACTTTTCGTCTGCCTCTCTCACTTAAAATGAAATCGAAAGTGTTTGGCTGTTGGTGGAAATGAGATGGAGAGTGCAGTATGGGTGCAGGCATTGTAACCAGCTCAAATACAATTTAACATCTTCCACAAGTAGCCAATGTCATAACGGAACCATTACATTCAGGAAAATATAAATGCATTTATTTTTCCATTAGCCTATCCAACTCCAATCCAATAAGATAAATTACTTGCCATTTTAGACTTTTCAAAACTCAAATTTAAGTCATTTTGATCTACGAGTATGTGTGTGAAAGTTAAACCAATTATCCCGAAATACTATATATCATGGCCTTTTCCGCATAAAACCAACTACAGAAACTACAGCAAAATATGTATAAGCCAAATACATTAAATGGGGGTAAAACTTTAATGCCAAAATGGGGAAAACGAAATGCCGAAAAACTAAAACCGAAATAATTCAAAACTAATTAAAATCCATTTAAAATTGCACACACAGCCTGCAATGCAGAAAAATAATAATAAATTTTCCGACTTAAGCCAACTTTTTCCTGGCAATGTCAGAGGAGCGAATGGGCAAAGAGGGAGAGGACCAGAACCAGAGGGCGAGAGAGAGAGAGAGAGAGAGATAGAGAGACAATAAGCGACGCTTATCAACGGTGCCAACCGAAAACTGTCACATGCATTGTCATTGTCACAGGAGCAGGAGCAGGAGCTGGGAGCAGGGAGCAGGGATTTCTGAAGAGCAACCAGAGGCAGAGGCTTGTGCCATATTTGCATCTCTACATCTCGCTCTCTCTCTCTCTGTTTCGCATTCCTGCTGTCTCTTTCCAGCTGCATATGTGGGCGTTTGTGAGTTGGCATAGAAAATTATTTGCTACTTTTAATTAGTGCCAAAAAGTCATTCACAAAATCCAGAGAGAGAACGAACGAGATTCAGAGAGGGCATGGGAGACAGTGGAGAAAGAGAGAGATAGGTGGAGTGCCATCAGTGCCACAAGTTCAACGAGCAAATACAAAAATTTCCATATGTCTCTTTCTCTCTCTCTATTTCGGCTTGTGCCACTGCTTTTTGTGGTCATATTTGCACAGAGTCTCCGAATGGGTGAACGGAACACAGCAACTACAGCGCGTTTCAGTGCCATATGATGTTAAATATTTAGATGTACCCACAATTTTAGGATTTAGAAAGTATAATTTTTGGAAAGAAAATACTTAGAGAATGAGGTCGTTTTATACAGTTTTATATATCGCGTCATGCAGCAGCGCCCTTTGGTTGTTACTGCCTTTCTGCGTGGCATAAGCGCGTAAAGGTTATAGCAAAATTTGAATCTTCCCATTGATATTTGATCTATTTAATTTTCGAGATTTGTACTGTCATGTAACGCACTGTAACTGGAGCCCAGCCACAGCCCCAATCAAAAGAGGCATAGCAAAAAAATTATAGCAATTTGGTTCTGACTAAAACCGAAATGTTCAATTATTAACTCGTAATGGTAGGATGTAGTAGAATGTTGGTTGTCTGTGTGCCACAGAAGAGATAGAAAGAGGCAAGACCAAGAAGTTGTTGCACAAGGGGGCTTTGGCATGGCAGCCATTGGGATGTGTGTATGTACATATGTGTGGGTAGGTATGTATATGTATTTAGGTCCAGAAGTCAGGCTAAGCTTTCGTTGCTGAAAATTATAGACTATGATTTTTGTCAAATTGCATTCAATTTTGTCAGACCCGACCCGACCCAGAACCAGAACCAGGCAAAGGCTAGGCTCCTTTGTATCTCTCTGCTCCACACTACTGCCACAAGCATTTGTATCTGCTGCATCTCCGCACTGTCCCTCTCTCTCTCTCTCTCTCTCTGTCTCGCCCTCTTTCTGTACCCTCTTTCTCGCACCATGTTTCAGACATGCATTTCAATTTGAATTTACAATATTTCTCTGGCTTCAGCACAGGATCTAGGAGATGGAGACTGAGTCCCATAGTATGCCAGGCACTTCATATATGTCTTTGGGTCTGCTCTCTCCTCGCCGCTCCGCTCCGCTCCACAGTTTGTCATTTGCATACTTTGCACTTAAGTGAATTTAATCTTTTCTCCATGCTTTTCTCTCTTCGATATTTGTCAGGCTTTTCCCTCTATCTATGTGTGTGCTTTTTCGTGTGTGTGTGTGTGTTTGTATTGCCCTTAGCAAGCAGAAAAATGTGTGTTTATCTTTTGTATGGATTTTTAATGTCATCCATTGTGTATAGGACCTTTTGTCATCTCTTCCTTTTCTTAGTTTATTTTATTAAAATTTTAATTGCTTTTTTTGTGGGTGGGCGGGGATTGCAATGTGAAATATTTTGTCAATGCGTAGACATCAAATCATATTCATTGGATAACATTCAAAAGTGACTTTTTGCCATATTTTGCTTCGTTGGATAATAATGGATATTTGCATTGAAATGCAATAGAAATTCGGCAAAGAAAATTACATTTTGAGAGGCCCATCAGTAAAAGCCCAACATTTGCTTGATTGCTTGAAACATTCTCTGGTTTTTCCATTAATTAAATGAACATCTAGTAGTTCTTACTAAATACTTTAATGCCCCTTTAAACTTTACTCTTTCAAGTGTTTGTCTCCTCCCAATCCCAAAAACCACACACAGAAAGCTAATCTGCCCCCATTTCCAGTCGCAATAAGAAAATTACACGCTTGAATCGAAACGATAAACGTAAATCACACACCAAAATGACAACTGCCAATAACCTTAGACGATGAACCGCAAACAAAAAAATCTAAAAGAAACTGAAAGAAAAATCGAAAGAATCAACAGAAAATCAAGCAAAAAATAAAAGGAAAAAAACTGAAACGAAATGAAACTCTGTTTCAACACACATAAATTGCATTTTGGCCGCTGGCGGAGGTAAACAGCGTACCACGAAATGCCACAAAATAGAAGCAGAAAAAAAGTAACCAGAAAAATCAACCAAAAACTTGACAATAATCGAAAAATTATTTCCACACACACACACATCTGTGTATTCTGTGTGTGAATGTGTGTGTGTGGGAGCGGTCGAACTGTGTGGTCTATGGACTGAAGGGCGTGTCAAATCAAAGAAACAAATAAAATGAAGGAGAAACCAGAAGCTAGGGGAGCAAAATCCACAAAACGCGGAGTAGAAATTATGTTTAAGCACTTTTATTTATTATTAAAAAAGTTTTCAGCTCAGCGAGGGAGTGGCTGCAGGCAAAATTCCACACATAATGCAAAAGAAAATCCCAAATTTATCGCATCACTTAGATGGGAGTGTCTGTCCGTTTGTCTGTTTGCTCCCCCCACTTTTTCAAAGAGGTTAAAATGCGCATAATGAACATCTCGCACGCTGTGTGTGTGTATGTCTGTGTGTGTGTGTTTGTGCATTGATAATATAACTGTTGATTATGGCGCCAACACGCACTCAGTGTAAGTGAAGCTGGGAAACTGCTCAGCAGCAACAGCTTCCAGCAGCAGCAGCAGCTCGCAACGTGGCGTATGCGCAATATTATTAGATATTGAAAGCAGCCATCGATGATGATGATGATGATGATGGCCAACCCACAGCACTGAGCCCCGCTTCTACTCCAACTCCTCCTTCTGCCCGCCTGCCCGCCTGCCAGCAATTGAAAGCAGCAGACAGACATATGAATTTTTTCCTTTTTTTTTTTGCTCTCACTCTTGAGATAAACCTCCTTTAGCCCCAACCTTATTCCCCTGCTCATGCCCAATACCCCATACTGATTCCCATTCTGCACATCTTCAGTGCACAGCATAAACATCTATAAGAGAAAGAAGAGGAGGAGGAATAGCTGCAGAGAGAGCCGAAGATTTGGATACACTGCTAGGGTAGAGTATACAAAAATATATGACTTCAAATATATATTTTTGATCATCTTTTTGCTACTATTGTTGCTCGATTTTAATTATACTTTTGCTGCACTTTTTATTCCAGCTTTGCTTTAATTTTTCCCCACTTTCGGTCAACTTTTGGCTCCCCGCGTGCTGTACTTTTGGAGCCAAGTTTGGCTGCACTTTTGCTCTGTTTATGCTATCATAGATCATACCTACATTGAGTCCATTTCTTTAGATCGAAGACCCGCTATTATCCAGCCCAAACTCCGTTGCCCAATACTCGTACCCTCTCTGCGAAAGGGTATGCCAAAATTACATGTCCTGTATAAATGGGATTGTGGAATCGTGGCCAGGGCGAGGATTTTTGCGATTTGCTTTCGGATTTCGCCAGTGTGGAGGCTGGGGCTGGCTGGCGGGGGCAGGGGCGTGTCTTTAGCGAATCCTGCGAAATCTGTGGCAGATCTGGCGCTGCAGTCTGTACGCTGAATCCTCTCGTATTAAATCGATGGCAATGTGCTACATTTTGTGGCAGATTATTTATTAGTGTAATGGCTTTAAATTTGCCAACACAGATGCTTACATTCAGCGCGCTGATTTGTGTACGGCGATTTAAATATTACATGTACAAACGTATGGATGGTTGGATGGATGGCTGCAAAAATGGAATGCGGAAATGATTTAGTCGTGATTTGAAAGCTGTTTTGTGTGGCCCCAGAAGATGCATCTACAAGAGAAAAACAAATAAATAGAGAATATATATGAGCAGGGCATAAATCTTCCATCTGTTGAGTCATTTAGTTCATTCAAAGCTTTCTGCTAGGAGCCGACAGCTGGTCGGCGAACACTTATTTAAAGGGCCTACAAAACGTTTTTTGGGATACGCAAACGTAGCTTGAAGTTTCGATAATATTCTATTCCAGATTTATATGGCATAAACATTTTTTTTTTCTGTATTTTTTCTGTCTAGATTTAAATTTGAAGTAATCTTTTATTGCTAGATAGTTTTTGTGTGTTGTTTCCCCTTTGCTATTGCACCACTCCTTTGAAGCCTTTATCCCACAAAAATATCGAATACTTCGGGACCATTCCCCCCAAAATGGCATTGCTTCCTCCCCCATTCAATGTCGGCGACTTATCTGTCATACTCCATCTGCAAATGGGGAATACCCTGGAGTGCCAGTGCCACTGTTCCTGCCATTGCTGCCACTGCTGCAGCTTCTAATCTTTCTATCCATTTTACCAGTTTCAATTCTAATCCCACACCCCAATTTTTAACCCGTTCATGGGGCTGGCTCTCTTTTTTATCTGGCCAATTTCAAAATCAAATCTTACAAATTCACAACTGACAAAATAGCCAAAAAAAAAAGAGCGAAAAAGAAGAAGCCAACACGAGAAATCTAATAAAAGAATAGCTCAAAATCGGTGTGTAAAAATCAAATAAACGCTGCTGCAACTGCAATGCGGTGGCAACACAGCGAGGCAGATCCAACCCCCCCCCCCCCCAGCTAGAGTTTTTCCCGCTAGAAAGTTTGTTTTTCGCCTTGCCTTCAAGTTTTGTGCGTTTTTAAATGGCCAGAAAGAAAGACACAGAGAGTGAGAGAGAGAGAGACAAAGAGCTGCTGGCACAAACAAAATGAAGGGAAAATGTTAGAAAGAAAAGCGAAAAAAAGCTAGAGAAAAAAAGCAAAAGAAAAACCTAGGAAAAACCATTGGAAACACATGTCCAGCAGACGACGACGACGACGACGACGACCAAGAACCATGGGGGAGCTTCGCTCTCTGTGCACTGTGTAAATGTTTGTGAGCTTGGATTTCTTTTTGGTCATTACATTAAGTTTGCTATCTGTGGAGATTCGTTTCTTCGTTTGCGCACACACATCGGTATTAAGTGGTATTTGTGTTTGTAGCTGGAGCTGGAGCTGAAACTGGCTGGGAGCCTTCAGTTCTGGCACTGACTGGGTGTAGCAACGGCTGCTTCTAATGGCCAACGATTCGTAATATTTTTAATATTTGCTCAATAAAATGTCAGACAATTTCTGTGTCCCTCTGTCTCTGTCTCTGTCTCTATCTCTGCCACTTAGAGTCATTACATTTATTTGTACGATATTTGCTTTCGTCTTTGTGCGCCTTAACGTGTTCTCACTTCTGCCTCTGGGCTATTGTTTTGGCTGTGTCTGCCGCACTGGATGATGCTCTGACTTGGCGTAGCGAGAAAGGATGCATGAAATGGGGTGTGCTTTGGGGTTGCAGAAGTTTGGCATTTCTGGCTTAATAATTCCTTAAAAATAGCTATAATTCAATAATCTTTTCTTAGGAATTTTTATTTATTTTAATCGAGCTTAGGCATTCATTAAGCAGCTTCTTTTTGTATATATATATTCTTGGTGTAGTTATTTCCATTGAAAAACCCTCAGTTCTGTAAGTTCTTTGCCCTTCTGTTACATCTCTGCCCATTAATGCCTTATACCCCTGCGCCAAGTATAGCGTATTTTATTCGCTTAAGCAAAGCCAAAAACATTATTCTTCATATGCGTTTCCGCTTCAGGGACCTCTCTGGAGGGTCCTCTGGTTATTCCTTGTAATCCTTTTTGTAGTTGACGCAAATCCTGTTGCTCTCTCCGCCAAGTCATAAAGTTTAATTTAGTTTTAAGCCTTTGAACTGGAAAATTGCATGGCCACCGCGAGAGAGACAGAGATCAAGCGAGAGGAGTGCCACTCACTTTGCTATAGCTGTTGGCTGGTGGCTGCTGCAAGCTGTCCACTCCGGTGCCACGGTGTGTGTGGCAGGGTTATGCGTGGCACGGGGACTCCTGCTTTAGCTGCTGCTGCTTGAGGTCTTTGTGCAGCAGCTACTCCAGTTACTGCTTTATTTTTTTTTTTTGGTTTTTTCTGTAGGAGAACTTATGATGTGCTTCATATGGAGGACACTGCATTGGCTCCTGGCTCACCTCCGCCAGACTCAGCTCCCTGCTGCTGCAACAAAAGCAAATGGCGTTGACCGCAGCCTGTCAGTCTGCTGTGGACATTGCTGCCATCTCGCTGCTGCGCTCTGCCCTGCCTCGTACTGCTCTAAAATTAACACACGTTTAATATGCAAGTCGTGCATAAATTTCCGCTGCCAGCCCCTTCACATGCAGTTTGCTGTGCTTGTCCAAGGGCTTTATGCTTTTTAATTTACCATCAGACGTCACGAGCAAAAGACAGCAGCAGCAGCAGCAGCAACAGCAACAAGACCAATAAGAGGCACGGCGAGCCCAATGACCACGACACTGCGGCCAGCATGTCAGCGCCAAACAGAAACGTTCAACCAAGAGAAAAGACGTGGGCAGAGAGCGGTGTAAGAGAGTGGAGAGAGCGGAGACGGAGCGGAAAAAGTCAGAGACAATCATGTTCATTGCCTGCCGTTCTTTTTTCAGCACACTCGCCAGCTCTCTCTTCATCTCTCTTTGTCTGGTTGCCTGGCCGGGCATTGTTGAGCCGTGGCAGTACGTGCAATGGCCGACAGCGTCTCGTTATCATCATCATTATCATCGTGAAGGAGGCGCAGTGCCGTAGCCATTGCCATAGCCATAGCCATTGGCAGTGGCCGTGGAGTTCAGCATTAATGTTGATGCGCTTTAATTGCCAATTGAGTTGATGCAATACATCGTCAAGCGCCCATCGTTCCGCTCCACCCACACCACACCGCAACCCAATCAGAGCTGCCACTTGCGGCAGCCAACGGGCACGGGGACCGGACAAGTCTTCATTGTCGCCATTGCCATTGCCATTCGCCACCTGGCCCTGAGCCCTGGCCCTGGTTGCTGCATTTTATAATTTCATTATGCATTACCTGCCACGTTGCATATGCCACGGGGGTGGGGAGGGGGTCTTGCATTTATTATTCAACTTTGCGCACTTTTTATTGGGAGCTTTTATTTTTTCTTTCGATTATGAATAATTATAATTATTTATTGCCAGAAATTTCAAGATAAACTCGATGAAGTATGGCCAATCGTATGTGTCTGCTTGGGTCTTCTAAATTGCAACAGATGGAAGCTGTAGCAGCTAAAGAAAATGGAGAAGAGCTATAGAAATTATAGAAGCTGTGGCTATGTCAAGGGACGTACGCTCCAAAAATTCCGACTGTTTTTTTGAGCACTTCTTTGGGTAATATACGGGTACCCTCTGGGTACTTTTGTGGGCCTGTACTTAAACTAGAAATAATTCTAAACTATTAATGAAAATACCCGTATTCCTTGTGAATATGTTTTGGAGCTGAGATTATAATCAAATAATTATTTGCTTATTTTCGAGCTTTTTTAGGTATTTCAATGCAAGATTTTTGGTTCTCAAAAGAAAAACAATGACAAAACAATTGCCATTCAAACAAATCCTTAAACTCTATCCCTTTGCTGCATATGGGAAAAAACCAGTTCGAATCTAAGCATCATGCGGCAGCGTCTCTCGGTTGGACATGCGGGCGAAGGGTAAATTTTTAGGGAACTTTTTCCAACTATAGCAGCCAAAACCCGATTAACCTTATCGTTGCCTTGCCGCATCCCTTCAATATGTTCTCTCTTGTTTTTGTTCTTCTAGAAATTCAATTACTTATCCGTGGGAAAAACAACTTTTAATATTTCCCTTTGGTGGCCATATATTACCAATAATTTATGTATTTTCGCACCAATTATGCAGTTAGACACAAAAACAAAAAACAAAAAACACAAAAAACTATTAGCCATTTGGCTGGCCAAAGGCGATGCTCAGACAGAACAGACTTGCCTTCGTTTGCTTCCTTGCAGACATTTTTCAAATCCCCCAACCAAAAGGCTGTGCCAAATTTCTTGGCACTCGCATTAACGGCAACTGTTGCCAAGTAAATTGGCATAAAACAAATCGGCATCGTCATCGTTGTTGGCTCTAATTAGATTGTGCTGCCAGTGGCAGGGCCTCAGCCCCAGCCTGAGTCTTAGATATTTTTTTATTTTTTGTTGGTTACGTCTGCCAGGAGACGCCACACGCGCGCCCAAATGGCAGTCAAAAATTGTTAAATAATTTAAAAAGAAATTAGCGTCAATTTTGTGTGTGTGCTGCGATTGTGATTGCAGACAAAGAAGCATAAAAATAAAAATTGTTACCAATTTCATGCATAACAGTTAAATAAAATTTAATTTAGCAGAAAAAAGAGAAAGAGAGAGAGAGGGAGGCTAGAAATGCGAGTTAAAACGAGAACAGAGCCACAGGAGAACAGAAAGAAACTGCACAAATTGCCAAAAAGGAAATAAAAATCACAAGCAGATGAAAGGAGATGGCAACAAGAGCAGAGGAGGGGCAGGAAGAGAGTACTCTTACAACTACGTGAGGGAATGGGCTGGCAGGACAGTGATGGCAAGTGCCTGTAACAGTAGATGGAGGCAGGGAGAGAATGGTGGCTACAACTGTCTCTCAGCGAGAGAGAGAGAGGAAGACAGTGAGTGTCTGCCAGAAAATAGACAACAAATAAAATGCGTTTGGGGCCATAATGAAGACTTCATATTTGTGTAGCGGCAGCCAGCAGCAGCAGCAACAAATGAATGCTGTCAACATTTATTATTAATTTTAATATTTCAAAGAGCGCAGTCAACCAACAGCACACAAAAAAAAAGACAACAACTAAAGCAGCAACGAAAATGGGAAGAAAGTTTTGCGCTAATGTTACAACTGCCAGATACCCCTTATAGATAATGATTTACGCAGGAAACATCCAAAATGTATTTTTTATCATTTAATGATCTTTTCCGATAAAGGCATGTATTTTTAGCAGATTTTTGTAGCCTTTCTTAACATAGTTTTGAAGTGGCAAATATTGGGATTTAGTTATCATCTATAAGTGGCCTTACAATCAATTTCTGCTGCCCAGGACACGCGTAGGAAACTGAACCCAATATACCCATTTATGTCTTTAAGGGATACACCATTAACAAACAACAAAAAATAACAAGAAAGGCACGAAAAATGGCGGGAAAATGGGGCAAAATGGGACAACAAAAAACGCAACTTGGCACGCGTTTGCCTTGGTTTTGGCTTTGGCTTGGGAGTTTCTCTTGTTGTTGTTGCTGCGGCTGGATGTCCACCAAACTGCTGCTTGGGGGTAGACTCCACTGCTAGTTGTGGAAAGATGAAGCAGAGAAAAACCAGCTTGAAACTTTTGGCAAAGAGCCGACACACTAATTTGATGGCTTTTTGTTGCTACTGGCGAAAAGGGGCGACAAATGGCAAACGCTTGGAATTTGCCACTACTGCAGTGGCTGGGCTGTAACTTTAGGTTGCGATTGAAATACAAGTCTGGAACATACACCCACCCATAGATGGACAGTGCACTGACCGCATTTAATTTTCACTTTACAAAACGCCGCACCAATTGCATCAATAGCCGTGGGGGCCAACAATTAACTTTCAAACAAACGCCATAGGCATACAAAATTTAATCAATTTATTTCATACGCTCAAAAAAACAACAAACCTGCAAATTGTGATAAACATTGTTGCATGGGCAAAAGGTTTTGCGGATTTGTTGATTTTGCTGTTTTTCTTCTTTCTTTTTTGTCAGAGCTTTTGTCAAACGGAAAATATTTATTATCGGCCCCGGGGCATAGTGCCCAAAGACACGAAAGTAACTTTCTGTTTGTTTGATGAAATTAAAATGTGATACTCGTTAAAATACTAATAATAAATAATGTAATAAAGGTAAAACGAGAGAGCTCGGTTCATTGAACGAATTCAACCAATTTATTGCATGTTTTCGACTTTGGTTACATGAAATCCATAAATATGGATATATCTAACGATTGTTGTCTTGTTTCCCAAATCATATTATTTTATTATTCAGATTTTGGTGTGTACAAAAGAAACCTTTACAAAATGCATCTAGCTGTATATTATTTCAGTTTATTTTCGGTCTTGCATTTGCATCATCTTTTGTTTAGCAATCTTCCAATCAAAGCAGACAAGACTTTCTGCTATGTATCGCCCTGCAGCTGAATTTCAAAACAAAGACACAGATACTCGCACACACTTACACACACAGTAACTGCAGTAAACAATCTTTCATCTTGTAAATTGCGCGTGTTAAAAATGCATCCAACAAAAATAAAATAAAAATAAGAATAAGGTTTCTCTGAAAAGAAGAGCAGCCAAAAGAAAAAACGAACTTAATTTAAACGACAACCAAAAATAAATTGGTGCAAAAAAGAAAAGAAATAAACAAGGATGGGAGTAAAACGAAAGCGACAAAAACACAGTGAAGCCATGAGAATAGATACACTGCCATGGATATACACTGAATATATGTGGATATAATAGATATATGTATAGACATAGATAAATATATTGAAATAATATTATTTTAAGCAGATTTAACTGAGAAATACATTAAAATAAATTCTATGTCTATATCTTCAAAACTGAGTGGCAATGGCTATAAATACTCAGCTGCAGAATATCTTTCTTCCCTCTTTCGAACTCTCTCTCTCTCTGTGAAAGAGTATTAAAAAAGTACAGGGGTAAAAAATTCCAACAACAATGGAAACCACAAAGCGGCGCTTTTGTTTGCCCGTGTCGCATGCAGTCAATCTATCTATGTGTGCGTGCGTGTGTGTGTGTGTATGTGTGTAAGAGTGCGAGAATATGTGTGCATGTTTCGCCTGCCAATCAACTCAACAATCGCAATCAATTTGCTCCGCTGCAAAGCCCCTCCTTCCTCCTTGCTGCCTTCTTCCTGCATCACCCGTTCCATTCCATTTGGGGCGCATTGTCATGGTGCAAGTGCAACTGTCATTTCAAGCGCAATCTCTGCATATGTATGTGTGTGTGTGTTGGAGAGACGTAGAGCGCCCGAGGGGGGATAAATGTGTGATATATCAGCGCAAGCCAAAAAAAGAAACAAAAAATAGCACACAAAAAATAAAAGATGTCTGGATACGCCGCAATGCATTTTTTAATTACGATACTGCGACATTAAGGACCCCCACTCATACCCCATTTATCACATGAATGAATCATAGCCTTAAGATACGACACTGTTTATTGGAGAGGGGGGTTGAATAAAATTGTAGATGTAGTGGGAGGCGTAAATCAACGATACATGCAAGTCGGTGCTGCAATACATATTCGCAATAATTTACTGCTTATATTAAAGGCAGTTTTTGTTGGGGTTTTCATAAGTTATTCGATCTAAGCCTATAAGCTAAGGCCGAGAGCGCTAACAGTGCGCTGTAACCAGATCAGCGGCCACAGGCTGTTAAAGCAGAGAGATAGCAGGCTGTTAACTTGGAGTGTTAATAGAGCTGTTGCTCTGTTGTTGCTGTTGCCCTGATCCGGCACAAAGGGTAGGGAGACAACAAAGTGTAATGCTTGAGAAAGAAGAATGTGTGTGTGAGTGTGGTTGAGTGTGTCGTGCTGCGGCTTTCCTAAGTCAACTTTGCACATCCGCTTTTTGCTGATTAATTTTTAATCCCTTATTCATTTTTTCGAGTATGATAAATACCCTTTTGCAAAGCCCTGATTAAATCCCAGAAAATGCTTCATTTAGTTCTTAGCCAAAAGAAAGGTTTTGTGAATTAAAAAACTAAATATACGCCAGCAAAACAAAAACTAAACTGGCAACGCATCCCTGCCACGCTCTCCGCTCTCCGCCTTCAACTGTTGGCCTTAAAGTTGTCCAAATTTATGAGCATTATATTCGCATCATAATCATCAGCATAATACGCATACGCAGAAATTTGCAAAGTATTGTTATGCTAAATTTATATGCCACCCCCCATAGCCATGCCATATGTTGGCGATGTGGTGTCCCTGTTGTTGTTGTTGTTTGTTAACTTCATCAGAAGTGCGATTGAAACGCAACTTCCGTTTCCGCAAAATGGCTGCCAATGTGTGTATGTGTGTGGCGGGGAGAACTCAGCTTCTCTTCACTTTGCCAGCAAACAAATCAACATGAACTTCCGTTTCATTTCGCTTTTTCTTGCCATTTCATATTCTTTTGCAAGTCCTTCCCACTCACGCCTCCACGTCTCCTGCTGCCTTCCTCCCCACACCACTCTCTTTTTAGCCAACCCACTCAACTCTCAATTTTTATTTTCTCTTTACTGTGCATTTCGGCGACTTTAGCGTAAATTTACTTTTCACTTTCAGCGCCATCAAAAAAAGTTTTTTTTTTGTTGTTGTTGTGCATAGCTAACTTTTTGGCTCACATTACGTATATTTTCCATATTTTTGTGCCGGCTCTTACGCTCCACTTCCTTTTTGGTTTCCTCTGGGGCGTTGCCTTTTCAATGTCATTGCACACATCGCGAAAAATCTCGTATGTGTGTGTGTGTGTGTGGGGGGAAAACTTTGTCTCTTTTTTGGCATTTCATTTCCTTCATTTCAGCCGTTTTGCACCTTGAAGCGGTTCTTCTCCCTTACCTGCAGCTGGGCGGAGGTTACAGTTGCTTCATGGCTGCTGCTTTTTGTTATACTTTTTGCTTAATTTAATGCTCGACTGCCTATTTAAATTTCACTGTGTGTCGTGTCTGCATTTCCAATTTTGTTTTGTCATTTACATTTCGTTGGTTATTTTGTTGGTGTTTCCCCAATCGAAATCAATCAGCGACCAGGGCCCGGGCACACGTGTGTGAATTGATATCATTGTGGGTGGGGTGGGGTGGTGTGTCGTGGTGTTTGTCCAATAATAGGCATAGCGAAATGAAAATATGTATTTCTGGCATGAGAATTATCAATTTTTATTTTTGTTTGCAAAAGATTTGAGAGTTTTTGCTGCTGCATACTTTTAGGTAGCGATTTGATTGAAAGCGAAATGGAACAATGGGAATAATAATAGAAGGGGGGATTTTTGTGTGGCATAATTTAAGGCAGGGCAGAGGAAACAATTGGCCGGAGAATTGGCTAAATAAAGATGGGAGACTAAGGCTAGAAATGTAGCAGAAAAAGTCAAAATTGAGGTAGATCATGAATCAAAGGATGGGACTCCAGAAGAGACATAAAAAGTGGAACATTGTTAATTCAAATGAATTAAAGGACAATATATTTATAATAAATCGATTCTACTTTTTATTTAAACATAAAAATTGGAAAATAATTCAGTTACGTTTTCTCTTTTCCCCCTGGTGTTGTCTCTCGCCGCCAGCAAAGACTGTCCTGAGCAGTCGCCAAACAGCAAATGGCAGAACAAACAGCAGTAGCAGCAGCAACACAAAGATGATCAACAGGACGTCCACATTGTGATATTGCCACCAGTTCAACCTTTGAGCAGCACTCTGCAAATAGGCGGCTCCTTGATGCCGCGTCACATGCTCCACCCAATAGACGGCATTCTGCAGCGGAGTCTGCTGCTGATCGCGATAGCGGTGGGACATGCCGCGTATAACCTCCGTGTAGGAGGGCACACTGGTGATCCGCTCGATGGCCGCCTTGAAGTCGCCAGCATTCAGTGACTTAAAGTCCAGCATAATGCCATAGCCAGTCTGTTCGGCATGGGCCATATTGAAGAACTGATCGCTGAAGATCGGCAGACCGATGACGGGCTTGCCATGATAGATGGACTCCGTGGTGCTCAGCATACCGCCGTGGGTGACAAAGGCCAGCACCTTGGGATGCGCCAGTATATCCGTTTGCGGGAACCAGTCTGAGATGAACAGATTATCCGGTTTATTTGGCAGATCCTGCAGCTCGAACTTCCACAGCACCCGCTGCTTGAGGCCCCTGAAGGCTTTCAGTATCTCTTGCACTTTCGCTGGCGGCAAATCCTTGCTCTTGAGATTCGAGCCCATTGAGAAATAAATGGCTCCATGTTCGCTTTCGTTGAGGAACTTTTCAATCGGTGCGGGCAGCGGACTTAGCTTGCCATCGATGTGCATGCCACCCACCTCAATCAGGTTGGGCGCATAGGGACGCGGAAAACTGAGCGACACGTGCTGATTGATGAGCACCAGCGAGGCATTGCGACGCATCTCATAAAAGCAGCGCTTGTTGTGGGGGAAAAACTCCCTATAGAGCGCCTCCTGTCCGGGCAGATAGTAGTAGTCCAGCAGGACTCGTTCATAGGCCAGAAAAGCCACATTGACGAGTCGCTCATACAGCGACATGTGATCGTTGAAGGGCAACATTATGTGCGGCACAAACGAAGCGGGCGCTGGCGAACCCACCTAGGGCATTAAACAGAAAGTTAGTTAAGCTCTAGCGAAGTTTAATTCTTAAACAAATGAACCACCCACCATATCCGTAATGAAGGTCAGTCCTCCGCCCGTGCTCAAGCCGATGAGTGGGGCATTGAAATGTTCCGCCAAGCCATAGTGTGCATCATTGTAGAAGGTCTCACAGATGATGGCATCGAAGGTTCGATTGCTTTGCAGCAGATCCTGAAAGTTGGGATCCACAAAGAGGCCGCGAGTCAGCCGAAAGCCCATGTCATAGTGATCCATGAGCTTTTGTGTGACGGGTTTCTGTATGGACTGCCAAAGAGCGCCAAGGTCCCCTGGCAAAGGAAGTTTAACATTAATACTTCAGAGGAACTGAGCAACACTTATGATACCATATATGTACATACTCTTCATAGCTTGTATTATATTCGGCACGATTATGTCCTCATATCCAGGTATGGGCTCTTTCAGAGGAAACACAGAAACCACTGTGATTTCATGACCCGCCTGCACCAGACCTTTGGCCAATGCGTGACCCACATTGAAGTGCGATCGTCCCGGTGAGTTGAGGACCATCAGGAACTTGTAACCATTGCAGCAACTCAGGCTAAAGAGCAGCGCCACACACAATGAAAGAATACGCATTCTGATGAAACCGTGGAGCGAGCTCTAACGACCGCACGGAGCACGTTGCTGCCTCAGACTGAATGAATTCTTATAGATATGCTTGTCGTATATATATGTACACTCAATTATTGCGAAATTAGTATATTCTGCCTGAGCACTGGACACAAGCCAAATGGTAAACAGAACTTCAAGTCGATTTTTGTGTGCCCTACACTCTAGATTTAGTGCGTAACAGTCGGCCAAACAGATATACCCCCCAATGAAAGTATTCTTTACTAATATCTTATCTAAAGGATTAGCTAATATTTTGAAATAATTAACTAATTGTTGATGTCTATGCCATCACGTAGTGTAGGGTTCCCTCTCAAGAGCTTAATAAAAAGTGCTGATTAATCAAGTATTTGAAGAGAACACCAACAAAGCTTGTTTGCGAAATAAGAGAACTTTGAGAACTAAAGAGAAATAAGAAGGAAGAATCGAAGATGTAGAAGTAATGAGCACGAAGAATGAACAAAGTCAGAGACCGCTCTCCCACCGTTCACAGAGAGTCGTTACAGCGAGCAGTAACAGCGAGCATTAACAGAAAGCAGTAACAGCGAGCAGTTACAACGATCGGTAACAGCCAGTTAACGGAGCAGAAACAGACAGGTAACTTATGATGTTAACGGCGTTATTCCTATGTTCATGTTCGTTCATGTACATTTGATGTTATTTTTAAATTTTTAATGATCATGCTAAAATATATGAATGAAAAAGACAGTCTATAAAGTTTTGAAGAGTTACACAGAATAAAGGTGCAGCAGTTTTAGTTGGTGCTAAAGATGGTATGGTATGGTATGCCAGGTCTCCATAGGCAAGGCTACTCCTACCTGTTGGTGCTCCATACGGCCCACCGTACGGTGGGTGCCGCTCTGGCCAATGGTCTGCTGGCGGCTTGTCATGAGGTCACACTGATTTGGCCATTCCCCCAGACGAAACCACTCAAGAATCTGATCGATGTGAACACGCCGCATATAATCAACGTAATGGCCAGTGAGTATTAGGATCTAAGCAAACATCTGCACACACCACACAGCTGTTTGCCCGGCAGCTGTCACGTAGAAGCTTATCGCTGGGAATTCCTGGCACGACAAACTGATAAACAGGCGAGAATTATCGCAGAAGCGTGCAAATATATGCTTCACCATGAGGGATACCCTTTAAGCAGACTCATAATTAATTTAAATCTTTACTTTCTTTTCGTATATACACAGCACACAAGTCTCGAATACTAGAGAATGTCAAACTGTCTGTGGTCCATCGAAATGCTCGCTGTCACCAATTTAGTCAAAACGTTTCTCCTACAAATCTTAGTCTAAAAAAACCTCAAAATTCACTAACTAAAAGTCATATATAAAGCCGCGATAGTGATGAAATTTCATTGCCTAAATTCTTTTTTATCCGCTTGAAGCCCACCTGCAAAAATTATTAAATTATTCTCACTCAAAACATAACTAATAAGGCAAGAGTCTGAACTGATCGAGCGTGCAAAGAATACAAATATAATGCCAATACTCATCCAACGAAATCGAAAACGGGAGAAATAGAGCGACTGCAAAAGAGAGGCAACTATGGAGAGAGCAATTAATATACACTTGACAGGTGTAGAGAGCGTATATTTGCAGGAGAGTGAGAGCCAAAACACTGCCCTATCATTGCAAAGCAGGGTGAGCTAATAGTCATGAAGGCAAGCCCCCCATGCAGCTGCTTATAATTACGCCACAGCCGGCGAGAATTTACTCAGTTAGCTTCGATTCGCCAGCGATTTCCACTATATAGTTTTTATATAGAAAACAAAAAAACAATAATTAAAGCAAATTAATTGCATATAATTCCAACATGAAGCCACTTGGCCACAAAACAAGTTTCGCGGCGCTGCTGCTGCTCTGCCTTCTGAGCTGCGTCTCGGCCTACAATTATCTGGTGGTGCTGCACACGGCAGCCCGCTCCCACTACCACGTGGGATCGGCACTGGCCAAAGGTCTGGCTGCAGCGGGCCACCAGGTGACCATCGTCTCGCCCTTCGAACTGAAGAAGCCCATCAAGAATATTAAGGATGTGAATGTGCCCAGCGTTTTGGAGGTGATGAAAGGTATAACATATCACAGCACGTAGTGCATTATCTTTCGACTGGATTACATTTAATCTTATCACTGTGATTCGGCTATTTTCAGGCAATATTGCCAATCTATTGGAGAAATCGAGAGAGTCGATTGTGACGCGTATCATTGACTTCCATCATATGGGCCTGGCCATAACCGATGCCCTGCTGCGCGATCCCATTGTGGTGGAGCTAATGCAATCGAATCAGACCTACGATGCCGTCATCTCTGAGGTCTTCCTCAACGAGGCGCACTTCGGTCTGGCGGAGCATTTCAAGGCGCCTCTCATCGGATTGGGCACATTCGGGGCCATCAGCTGGAACACAGAGCTGGTAAGAGTTTCGCAGGATATACATAAATGCAATGTTCATAACGATTCGTGTCCCCCTCAGGTTGGAACACCCTCACCACCCTCTTATGTGCCGCATGCCATGATGAAGTTCTCCGATCAAATGTCGCTGCTGCAGCGCATAACCAATCTGGCCTTTGTCTCGTACGAGTATCTCTTCATAAACTACTACTACCTGCCCCTGCAGGAGGCCATCTACCGGAAGTACTTCCCCAATAACAAGCAGGACCTCTACGAGACGCGCAAGAACACAGCTCTGGTTCTGCTCAACCAACACGTCTCCCTGAGCTTCCCCCGTCCCTACTCACCCAACATGATCGAGGTGGGCGGCATGCACATCAACCGCAAGCGTCAGCTTCTGCCCAAGGACATTGAGGAGTTCATCGTAGGCGCCAAGCAGGGCGTCATCTACTTCTCGATGGGCTCCAACCTGAAGAGCAAGACACTGCCCCTGGAGAAGCGCCAGGCGCTGTTGGACACCTTTTCCCAGCTGAAGCAGCGTGTTCTGTGGAAGTTCGAGGACACGGAGCTGCCCGGCAAGCCGAAGAATGTCTTCATCTCGGACTGGTTCCCACAGGACGACATCCTGGCCCACGACAATGTGATTGCCTTCATCACCCACGGTGGCCTGCTGAGCACCACGGAGTCGATCTACCATCGCAAGCCCTTCGTCGGCATCCCCATCTTCGGCGATCAGTTCCTCAATATGGCGCGGGCCGAGCAGAATGGCTACGGCGTCACAGTGAACTATGAAGAGCTGACAGCTCCCAAGCTGCTGGCAGCCATTGAGCGGCTCATCCAGGATCCAGAGGCCACCAAGAAGGTGCACGACATGTCCGATCGCTATCGCGATCAGCAGGAGACGCCTCTGGAGCGGGCCATCTTCTGGGTGGAGCATGTGACGCGGCACAAGGGCGCCAAGTATCTGAGGAGTGCCTCCCAGGATCTGAACTTCATTCAGTACCACAGTCTAGACGCCATTGTGATCCTATACGGAGGCATTATCTTTGTTCTGTACTGTTTGGGCTTGCTGATTCGTCGCGTGTGGCGCTTGCTTCAGGAATTGTTTATTGGCAGAGCAACTGACAAGCCAAAGCCCAAGGCAAAACTTAATTAGAGTTTAGTTTCGTATGCGAATTAAATCTTTGTATAGAAATAAATGTGTGTATGTCTAGGATGCCTTTAAATTAGGGTAAAACACTTAATTAAAATTATAAAAAAAATTAACTTTGACATTAACAACTGATTCCTTAAAATAAATAATGAGGGTAACTCCATAGCCCTTATAATTTCCATATGTACCTCAAGTGGATTTAGTTATAATATTTGAGTTCCCATAACATTTTTCTCATCAATTATTTACGCTGCGGTAACCAAAAGCCCGAAAACCAGCAACAGGTAGAAGAAATCTTATCTGATCGATCGACAACAAAAAACATTCTTCTGTGCCTAACGAAAGCCGGTAATCACAACAAAACAAGAAATTAACGAAACACATTTAAGAAAGACAACATAAACCCAAGCCAGAGAGTTGATTCAGTGAGAGAGAGAGAGCGAGAGTGAGAGAGAGGTAAACGAACATGCTAGATCGCGCAGCACTAATGCCAGCAGCAGCTATGCAGAGAGAGCGTGGAAAGAGAGAGCGAGCGCTGAAACAAAGAAGAGTGCGCATACAATCAAACACACAATCATATCGATACGCACAACAGTTGCCTGCATACATACATATACATATATGTACATGTGTACATTTGTAAGTTTAAATGCTAGAAAAGATTTTAGGCTGCGTAATGATGAAGCAGGCGAACCAGCCAGCCAGCCATTCCATTCGGGTCTGCTCGCTCCAAAAAAACACTTGAAAAATTCTAGTTTTCGTCACAGCTACACAGGGCAGCGTCATGCACCCAAATGGCCGGCATATTATCGTAGGGTGTTACTCCAGCAAGTGAGACCTAGCCCAAGCCAAGCCAGACAGTCGGCCAGGCCACAGCTGGTTCGGTCTATAAATTACCACACTGCCGGCGTGAATTTCCTCAGTTTGTTGCGGGGCGCCAACGCGTAAATATCGTTAGAATATCAGCTGAGCTGAGTGGCAAACTACAACCAACCTACATACACAAACACATATCTAATATTTCACAACTGGGAGCGCGATTAGTTGCCCAATTAATCGTATTTAATTCTAACATGAAGCTACCTGGCCACAAAACAAGTTTCGCGGCGCTGCTGCTGCTCTGCCTTCTGAGCTGCGTCTCGGCCTACAATTATCTGGTGGTGCTGCACACGGCAGCCCGCTCCCACTACCACGTGGGATCGGCACTGGCCAAAGGTCTGGCTGCAGCGGGCCACCAGGTGACCATCGTCTCGCCCTTTGAACTGAAGAAGCCCATCAAGAATATTAAGGATGTGAGTGTGCCCAGCATTCTGGCCGCCATGCAGGGTGAGTGTTTTTTTATTGGTTGTGTTCGATGGGTGAGTGTCCAGCCAATTGCATAATCAATTGCATCACACCCTGTTGCTAGACGCCTAATTGATTTTTTGTAATCGTTTGCTACCCTGCGGGAGTGGGGCATATCATTTGGCAGCAAAGGCAAAAGCATATCCGACCCCAGAGAGTATGGAATATATTCTTTATGGGCAGGTGAAGTATGGCAGAATCATTGCGTACCCAGCCAACATTTATCTTATCATAACCCTTAAATTTTTTGATTGGAAAATAATTCCCACCGCAAATAAAGTGCAAGTAGAGGGTGTCTTACGTTCGTCCTATCATTTGCAGCGCACCCTGGCATATAAACGCATTCGAGCTTCTGGCCTATCAGCGTCTTGCACAATCTAATCAGCACTCGTATTTGCTTTGACCATTTGCAGGCAATATAGCGAACCTTTTAACCAGCTCTAAGCAACCGATTATTAAACAAATCGTCAACTTCCATCACATGGGCCTGAACATCACCGATTATCTGCTGAGCGAGCCGGCTGTGGTCGAACTGATCAACTCCAAGCAGACATTTGATGCCGTCATCAGCGAAGTATTTCTCAACGAGGCTCATTTCGGATTTGCGGAGCACTTTAATGCACCGCTCATCGGACTGGGCACTTTCGGAGCCATCAGCTGGAACACAGATCTGGTAAGAGTTTGCGCTGCGTTAGCCCCAAAATAGAGCACACATCTGACGGTTCATTTTGCAGGTCGGAACACCCTCACCGCCCTCCTATGTGCCGCATGCCCTGCTCAAGTTCTCCGATCACATGTCGCTGGTGGAGCGTGTGGCCAATCTGGCATTCGTGACGTACGAGTATCTCTTCCTGAACTTCTACTACCTGCCCCACCAGGAGGCCATCTACAGGAAACACTTCCCCAACAACAAGCAGGACTTCTACGAGATGCGCAAGAACACAGCTCTGGTGCTCTTGAATCAGCACGTCTCCCTGAGCTTCCCCCGTCCCTACTCGCCCAACATGATCGAGGTGGGCGGCATGCACATCAACCGCAAGCGTCAGCCTCTGCCCAAGGACATTGAGGAGTTCATCGTAGGCGCCAAGCAGGGCGTCATCTACTTCTCGATGGGCTCCAACCTGAAGAGCAAAGATTTGCCCCAGGAGAAGCGCCAGGCGCTGTTGGACACCTTTTCCCAGCTGCAGCAGCGTGTTCTGTGGAAGTTCGAGGACACGGAGCTGCCCGGCAAGCCGAAGAATGTCTTCATCTCGGACTGGTTCCCGCAGGACGACATCCTGGCCCACGACAATGTGATTGCCTTCATCACCCACGGTGGCCTGCTGAGCACCACGGAGTCGATCTACCATCGCAAGCCCTTCGTCGGCATCCCCATCTTCGGCGATCAGTTCCTCAATATGGCGCGGGCCGAGCAGAATGGCTACGGCGTCACAGTGAACTATGAAGAGCTGACAGCTCCCAAGCTGCTGGCAGCCATTGAGCGGCTCATCCAGGATCCAGAGGCCACCAAGAAGGTGCACGACATGTCCGATCGCTATCGCGATCAGCAGCAGACGCCTCTGGAGCGGGCCATCTTCTGGGTGGAGCATGTGACGCGGCACAAGGGCGCCAAGTATCTGAGGAGTGCCTCCCAGGATCTGAACTTCATTCAGTACCACAGTCTGGACGCCATTGTAATTCTGTATGGCGGCATCATCCTCGCTTTCTACTGTCTGTTTGCGTTGATTCGTCTTTTGCTGCGCCTTCTGCAGGAATGCTGTGCCGGCCGGTCAGAGGCCAAGTCAAAGCCAAAGGTTAAACGAAATTAGAGTACGCACTGTCCGTCCCCAGCTGTAACATAAGCCAGTATAGATTTCAAAAGAGGCTCAATTTTATGTGTGTCTGCTCTGCTCGGGAATTTTTCATGTAATTTTAAATATTTTTGGATGCACTGAGAACATTTTGAAGCCATTAAGAGACGCTATAGAAACGAATATTACGGATCAATAAAGGTGCTAAGAACTTGTTTGTGAATGCAGTTTACTAAATCGCAATATTCTATAAAAGAGAACAAACATTTCCATCAATTTCTGGGCGTCTGGGCGAAAACAAATATGGATCCGTTAAGAGTATATCTATGTACATACATCTATATCTGCTTGCTGGTGACCATTATTTTTTGTTGTGCTCTTGAAGAGCTCATGAAAATTTAATTTGATTTTTGGGTGGCAAAAAGTGTGCGGTTGTGTCCGCTTTGGGGACCCCGCGGGCTGCGAAACTTGTAAACTAAAATGGGAAAATATTGTGAACTTCTATCGAAAAAATGCCATAGTTGCCTCTGTCTCTCTGTCTCTCTCTCTCTCTCTTTCCTCTTCTTACTCGCTTTTTCTTTTCCTTTCTCTGTCCTGGCTTTCTGTGTGATGATGCTGCTGCTGCTGCTGCTGCTCCTACGACTGCTGCAAGTTGCACATAGTTAACGCTTCAGTTGTAAAAATGCCCATCAGCGCGTTCAAATTTTTAACAGCAACCAACTGAGTGCCACGCCTCCCACCCAACGGCCAACACCCACACCCGCACCCACACCAACTGCCACAAAACGCCCCTCGGCCGAATGCTTTTATTTTCTTTGCCGTGGCAGCAGTCGCCGCACCGCACCGCATCGCAACCCGCCATTTTTTTTTCCACCGCTCTGGACGGGCCAAAAGGCGTGTAAAAGTTTTTAGCACAACTTATTGAAACTGTTTTGGGCCATGGCCATGCTGCTGGAAAATCAACGTCCGTCGCGGAAATGTTGGCGGCTTTAATGCCAGTTTCCGCCTTAAAATTACAGCCATCAAGTAATTGTTCTTGTGGCAGAAGGCAGCAGCTCAAAAAGATGCTGCAACCGAAGGTCAAAAGGACGCTTATTTTTTAGCAAGAGACTCGCATTTGAATGTCATGATTATCTATTATATTAAATGTACTATCTGTTATATTCTACGCTTATTTAGTTTGTAATATTACGTAAATATATTGGGAAATTTTGCATAGATACGCGACACCTTCTATAGGCTAAACTTTTAATTATAATTAAGAGCACATTCCTAGAACTCAATTAAACTGGTAATACTGGCAACACAGAACCGGTCATATATTAATTAATTGCTGTTTAAATTGAATAAGCCTCTTCCTTAGATTGATTTACACTGGATTGATTGTTCAGTGAACTGGCACTTATAAAGAACTGAATGCACACCAAGTTAACTTGGATTTGAGTCACAGAGAAAACCTCTAGATAATATTTCTGTTGTTCTCATTTATCGTACGTGACTATTCTGCTGAACAGCAACGTCTGCCTTTGCATCAACATGTGTACACACAGAGAAAAATGGCAAAGTCAAATTATTAGCTGTTAAAATGCAAACCTTAGACAATTTAATAGAATTTACTTTGATCTGAACATAAATAAATGTGTTAGAAAAGACTTTTTAATATAGCACAGTTTTAATATAAATATAAATATTATATATATATGTTAACCGCTTTAAATTATATATAAATAATATATTTTTTACATATATAAAATGTGTACGGAATATTTTTATTAAATCTATATATAAAATTAATTAACTAAAATATGAAATAGATTTTTAAATGTAATTTCTTCTAAGTATGAAATATATATTTATAAAATATTTGTATACAATGGAAAATGTTAAGTGAAAAACAGTCTCCAGTCTCCATAAAAATATAAGGGTAAGATAATTTTCTAATCTACGTGTATCTTTAACTGTATCTACTCAGTGCATTTTTTCTCTGCGTGTACATATACATACGTACATATATATATACATATATATTTAAAATACTGCCCTGCATTCTGATTTTTATAGGCTTTTAATCGGCTGTGGGTAAATCCCCAAAAGCAATTCCCCACGAGACTTTTCGTATAAAAAACTTCAACTAAAATGGGAAACTTTCAGTTGAAATCGAACAGCCGCAAGATGAACTTGGTGTTCTCGTTGGTTCTACTGGCCATCAGCTCATCATCATTCGTGGGTTCCCTGGTGGTGCAGACCGACCTGGGAGGCGTGCGGGGTGCCACACTCACCTCCAGACTGGGCTTACCCTTCCATGCCTTTCGTGGCATCCGCTATGCAGAGCCGCCGCTGGGTGCATTGCGTTTCCTGAACCCAAAGCCCGTGAAGCCTTGGTCGCCGAGTGTCTTCGATGCCACGGAGGATGGACCGATGTGCCCCCAGCCGTGGGACAATCTCACCGACGTCTCCGAGGACTGTCTGCGTCTCAATGTGTACACAAGGGATGTGCAGGGGCGCAAGCCGGTGATCGTGTTCCTTCACCCCGGCGGCTTCTACGTGTTCTCGGGTCAGAGCAAGTACCTGGCCGGGCCGGAGCCCTTCATGGACAGAGATTGCGTTCTGGTGGCGCTCAATTATCGTCTGGGCAGCCTGGGCTTCCTGGCCACGGGCACTGCCGAGGCACCTGGCAATGCCGGTCTCAAGGATCAAGTGCTGGCCCTGCGCTGGATCCAGCAGCACATCTATCGCTTCGGTGGCGATCCCCAACAGGTGACCCTGCTCGGCTACAGTGCGGGAAGCATCAGCATTGGCCTCCACATGCTGTCGCCCATGTCGCGGGGTCTCTTCCATCGCGGCATCTGCATGAGTGCCTCGCCCTATGGCCAGACCAAATACCAGCGTACAGATCTTCAGCTGGCGCAGCGGCAGGCGAGGCTGCTGCAGTGTCCGCAGGCGCCTGCCAAGCAGCTGGTGGACTGCCTCAGGCAGAAGCCAGCCCTCGACTATGTCAGCACGTACAATGGCATGTTCGAGGTGGGTTGGAGTCCTGTGCTCAATTGGCGAGTGGTCATCGAAGAGGACTTTGGGCAGGAGCGTTTTCTGGTGGAGGATCCCTACAAGACCGCCCTCAGGGGTGACTTCTACAAGGTGCCCCTCATCACGGGCATCACGGAGTTTGAGTTTCTCTCAGCGGCATTCTGTAGGTGGCACCAAGAGAGTGGGGCTCTAGCTCTGGCTCTAACTTTCACTCTCTCTCTGTCTCTTTCTGTTTCTTTCAGTTGATTTGCGTAATGCGAGCATCATTGGCAACTACAACAGAGACTGGGAGCACTATGCCCCAATTGCATTGCTCTACGAGCGTGACACGAATCACTCGCGTGCTGCCAGTCGTGTGCTGCGTGAGAAATATTTGGGAATGGTCCAGCAATTGGAGTATCCGCAATCCCTCAAGGGTTGGGGCGAACTCTATAGCGATGCCTTGATTGGCGTGGCCTTCAATCGTTTTGTTCGCCTGATGGCACCGCACACACCCGTCTACGTGTATTTGTTTCGCTACAAGGGCAGATATAGCTTCCTCAAGAATCCCGATAACCAGCAAGCAATGGGTAGCAGTTCAATAACTGAATGAGAAATAGTATATGGTATATTTTGTACGCCCCTTTCAGGTCCTGTACATCATGATGAACTCATTTATCTGTTCCATGTGTCTCTGGTGAGTCCTTTGCTCAGGCGTGAGGATCCCGAGAACCAAACGATTGAGCGCCTCACACGCATGTGGTGGGAGTTTGCCGCAAAGGGGTAAGAATTTTTAATATAATAAAATAATATAATTATAATTTAATAAAATGTGAATACATTTTCCACTTCGTAGGGATCCCCACAACAAGACCGATGAATACCTCAAGGATCTGCACTGGCCTCTGTATAATGATAAAGAGAAACCCTACCTGGAAATCGATGCACAATTGACAGCCAAAACAGGTGGCTTTAATCTAGAGAGATATCACATCTGGGATGAGCTGTTTCCCATGCCCACATCCTAGGCAATATAAAGGATATATACGCCCCTTCCATAAAAGTTTATTAAACAATTGAGCAATTATTATTATTCAACTCAAACAAAATATACTGCAAACATCTAAACGCTTTTACTGCCAAGACTAAAAAGCACAGGTTGCAGGTTCGCGGAGGCTTTCTAAAGTTTTCCGAAATGGGAAGTTTCACAGACCCAAACATCTATGAGGATCATGGGAGCTCTAATAGTGCGCTGTAAGCAAACATAACATAGTGTTAATCAGCGCTGTTACCCTGTTAGAACTGCTGACCAAAGTTTCCTTTATAGAAAGACGCTTTAAAAAGAACTAAAGAAAAGACAAATTTATCTACAAATTTTAATTTAAAACTTGCGATTTTTGGCCAAAGCAAACTCTGAAGAAATCCCTGTACTTCCAATCTGTGCAAACAAACAAACAAACAAAAATCTCTCATGACTTCTGCAGGAAAATCTCTTCTGAATCGAGTAGAGGCAAAATTGATGGAAAAAATGCTGAAGAACATAACTAACGCAAAAAGGTGGCTGAGGGAACATTGAGTTCCTGTTGTAGCATATTTTTGCACCAATTTGCAATGCCAGTTGCAGGCAAAACTGCTTGTAAAAACAAGAGAGATAGAGAGAGAAAAACAGGAGAAAACAAAATAGAAAAAAAAGAAAAGTGCTGTGAACCATTCGATTTGCTTGGACAAGTCACAGATTCAGAATTCAGGATTCAGATTCAGATCAAAAAATTGGAGCAGGACACACATTTTGTCAAACATTTCTGTGACTGCAAATTGGATGTGCTGACATTGCGTGAATAATTCGTTTGACTTGAGCATTCAGTCAATGCAATGGCAATTAAACTCTGAATGAAAATACTTTTCAGACGGATGTGTAGCGGCTATGCCATGGGGATAATCAAGAGCTCATTAAAAACGCGTCAGACCACAAAACAGGACATCATTAAATTGTTCGCGTGGTGCTCTCTGGCAACAGGAGGAGTAGTCATGGAGCCATTTAATGGAGATCAATCGGTGGGGATCCAGCAACCCTAAATTCCATGAAATTATCTACATTTGCATAGCAACAGACGCGGTGCAGGGGGGTGGGACTGGGCAGGCAGTGGAGTGGCAAGGGCTAATGGCTATTGGTAGCCACCACACCACATTTATATAGCTCATGAATTTTTGATTACGCATTTGGCAATGCGGCCAAAAACAGGCAGTCGAGAGCTGCAAACCAATCCAACGGAAGTGACTCCATGCAATTTAATATTACGCATACGCAGCGTGTGCAACTGATTGGCAGCGGTTAATAAATACACACACACACACAAAAACAGACAGACGCAGACACAGACAGACAGACAGACACTCTGCTGCACCACGTACAACGGCTACGGATAGCCCCAAAATATTTGTATGCATATTCCATAATTCACTGCACACGGGCATTCGGGCAATCGGCAATCGAGAAGCTTTTGTGTGTGACCAAAAAAGCATCGTTATATAGTAAATACCGCGCGTTACACAATATCCTCATAATTTTGGTTGCAAATAAAATGCGTGCGTGTGTGGGAATCTCATGGGTAAACAGAGAGAGGCCAATCAAGAGGCAGGAAATCATTTAGAATTACACGAAAATATATACTCGTTGGGTGTATATTAATACCAAGTAAAGGCATGCGTTCTGCTATATGTATATTCAGTTTGGTAGTACAGGAATATCTCTCAGTTTCCTAACAGACTTGGTTCAGGGCAACAGTGCTGTTGATATGCCAGTTTAACAGCCTGTGGCCCATCTTCTTTAACAGCCTTTGGCAGCTGTAACAGCTCACTGTTACCGCTCTGAAATTTGTATCCGCTCTTCTGCATACTTCTTTTTTGTAACGGATTAATAAATAAGGAACAATGACTCCAAGCAGTGCACTGGAAATAAGCCAGACAGGAGGCACAACTGGGCCTGGGCCTGGCGCTGGGTTTCTCATATTTCTCTTAGATAACACGATTGGCACGCGTATCTAAAGAGGAAGACAGACTTATCAGCTGTAGACACGCACACAAAATATTAATCTGTAGACGAAAAAGATGCCTTGTCGACAAACAATTGTTTTTGGCTGAAGATAATCTAATCAATGGCCCTTATTGTAGGCGAGGAATATGGGTTAATATGTGAAAAACACAATAATAGTTTTGTATTTAATAATACACAATTAATCTATTCCAAATCATATTAGCCAAATTTAAATAAGAAAAATTATAATTTTCCAAGAGAGCTTTATGTATTTATTTAAATATTTTAATTTTTTATATTTATTTATTTATAAAAAATAAATTTCTTAAACTTGGATAAAGCTTAATCCTAAGTCAATAACTTATTTTCTACAGATTCTTCAGCTTTTTCCTCTCAGATCTAAGTCGAAGTCGAGCTATTATGCGTGAAAGCTGCCACAGCAGAGCCAAAATGAGGATCAGAGAGAGCAGAGCACCACCCAGAAGGGTGCCAATGACATCCAGGCTGTGGTAGGTGAAAAAGTCGAGCTCCCTGCCAGCCACACGCATGTGGGCAGCGCCCTTGTGCCGCAGGATGTACTCGGTCCACCAGTTGGCCTTTGCCAGCGCAGTCATGGGTTGATCCCGATACCGATTGGCAGTTTCATTTGCGCTGACTGCAAAACTCGGCTCCGTGAGCAGGCGGAGAAGCGCAGACTTGAAGTCCGAGGCGGTCATTTCCTTGAGACTGAGTACGAGGCCGAGACCCATGCGCTGTATATGCTCCATATTCCGGAACTGATCGTAGAAGCAAGGCAGTCCCAGCATCGGTTTACCATAATACAGACTCTCGACAGTGCTGAGCATGCCGCCGTGTGTGATGAATAGTTTGACCTGTGGCTGGGCCAGCACAGCCTGCTGTGGGAACCACTTGCTGATGAACACATTCTCCGGCCTTCCCGGCAGTTGCTCATCCTCGAATTTCCATAGCACACGCTGCGGCAGACCGGCAAAGGTCTGCAGCAGCACTTGCAGCCGCTCATTGGACAAACTGTTGCTCTGAAAAATGGTGCCCAACGAGAAGTAAATCACACCCGCCTGCCCCGCACCCTTGATGAAGTTCGCCATGTCCGCGGGCAGCTCCTGTGGCTGCTGATCATCAATGTGCAGTCCCGCAACTTCAATCACATTTGGCACATAGGGCCGCGGCGGAGCCAATGTGAAATGTTGATTGACCAAGATTAAAGCAAAGTTGCTCGCGAGCTTGGTCAAAGAAACTTTATCCGCCACTCGACCGAAGTATTTGCGATAGATCTGCTCGTGTCTGGGCAGGTATTTCCAGTGCCAATTGATCCAGGTTACGGCACGCTCCACAGCGTGATTTAAACGCCCAAAGTAGGTGCCACGATTCGGCAATTCACCCGTCGAGGTGGGCGAGTGCAGATACGAAATGGGTGAAATATTGCCCACCAGTTGATCGATTTTCCAGTCGGTGCCGTACGGTGCCAGGCCAATGAGCGGTGCATCGAAGTAGCCCGCCAGTCCGTAGAGTGCGTCCAAGCGCCAGAGATCCGCCACAATGAGATCGAACTGAGCCTTGCCCGGCTTGAGGATCTCGCGACGCACCTGATCATTGTTCAGCACCGACTTGCTGAGGTTCACACAGTACTCGTTGCCAATATTATTGGAGCCCCAAAGTGTTTTCGTTGTTGTGACTTCGTGAAGAAATTCTGAAATGTTAGTAACGGTTACAGACACTACAGGGAGCTGCAGCCTTAGTATGGCAGTTACCTTCCAAATTAACAAACACTTCGGGTATGGGAATGTCCCGAAAGTTCTTCACGGGCTGCTTCAGGGGGTACGGATTAATCGAGGTGACTTCATGGCCCTGCAATGCCAATGACTTTAGGTAGGGCAGTGCATAATAATAGTGCGAGGGACTGGGTATGGGAAACAGTGCCAGAATGCGTGCACCCTCCAGGTAGCTGGGCAGCAAACAGCAACAAAAGAGCAGGTAGCCCAGACAGCACCTGCCCAGAGCGAAGAACATGATCGAGCAGAGGCAAAGGCACAGGCAGCCGTCGAATACCCGTCGAACACTGTCCCGACACTGAACCCGGCAGCGCTGGACAACGGCGATTTTAAGGGTTTTGCTTGGACACAGAGCAGCAGACCCACAATGACGTTACTTATAGATAAGAAACAAAGAATGCCATAAATTAAACAAGGGGAGGGCCCTAAACGAGCGTGGGGAGAGTCAGTCTGCAGCCAAAACTAATCACTTGCTGGAATACTATTTGTAGGCTTGTAGATTATTAGTTGTATTTTTATTTGCATTTGCATAGCAGCAGAAGAGAGAGTACGAGGGTGCATGCCATTGTTAAGGCTAAACTACATGTACACTACAGTGTAAATCCGACACTTCCCGATAAGGTGAAAATTCAAAATTTCCAACTGAAGAATATTCTTTAAAATAAAAATAAAAGCGCTTTGGGCGTATAACTTTCCAATAGCTGCTTTATTTATGATTAAAAGTCAGCTTTTCGTAGACACACTGCAGTTATTAAAATAGATTATTATAGTGAATAAATATTAAAATGGATATTCAGTTTCTTAATAAACAAATACCCGATAAATGTGAATTTTGCCCATAGTGCACTGTAAATCAAGGGCCTGTGTGTGCACAGTATAGAAGATCTATTGGTGCAGGGAAGGGGGGGCAGCGCAGTCGGCGGCGTAAAAGCTTCGTGAGGCTTCGGCAGCGTATGCACAAATGGTTCGTGCTTTTCCGCAGCGACAGCGAAGCAAGAAACGTTTTTGCTTTCGTCTTTGTTTTCTGTCTCTGCACACAAACGCACTAAAATAAATGCACCTCTGCGCGCCGAGCCCTGCCATAAATCGACTCAGCAACTGTCTTATCTGTTCCACAATTTGTTTGGGTATATTTTCGGCACAGAATCAGTCGAAAATTCCCTCAGAAAATACACAAAATCACAGCCAAACCTCTCAGTGCATAATTTTGTGTAGCTTTTATTGTAGTATTCCGCTTACTTTCTACTGTTTCTTTTGCTTTTTCGCCTTTGAGTGACCCAAACCTGCCCACTTGGCCAACTGCCACAACAGAAATACCAAAAGTATTACGATCAGCAGAGCAGCAGCTAGAAGGGTGCCTATCACATCGATACTGTGATATGCCCAGAAGTTCAGCTCCTGGCCAGCCACGCGCATATGCGGTGCACCCTTGTGCCGCAGGACATACTCTGTCCACCAGATGGCCGTCTCCTGGGGACTCATCGGCTGATCGCGATAGCGGGCGGACATCTGCTGTGCCTTCTCTGCGAATTGTGGCTGCTCGAGCAGGCGCTGGATGGTCTGCTGGAATTCCTGCTGGCTCATCGATTTGTGATCGAGGCCCAGGCCAAAGCCCGCCTGCCTGGCCCGCTCCACATTCAGGAACTGATCGTAGAAGAAGGGCAGCCCCAGCACAGGCTTGCCGTGATGAATGCTCTCGATGGTGCTGAGCAAGCCGCCGTGGGTGATGAACAGCCTGACCTTGGGATGGGCCAGTATGTCCGGCTGGGGGAACCACTTGCTGATGAACACATTCGATGGCTTGCCAGGCAGCTGATCATCCTCGAATTTCCACAGCACGCGCTGCGGCAGGCTGGCAAAAGTTCTCAGCATCTTTTCGCGCGTCTCAACGGGCAGATCCTTGCTCTGGACATTCGATCCGAGCGAGAAATAAATGACTCCTGCCTCGCCCGAGCCACGAATGAACTCATCAATGTCCTTGGGCAACGGCGCTGGCTTGTGGGAGATGTGCAGACCCCCAACCTCGATCATATTGGGCACATACGGCCGTGCAAAACTCAGCGAAAAGTGCTGATTGAGCAGCACCAAGGAGAAGTTGCGGCTCAGCGCCGTGAGCGGCACACGAGCTGCAGCCTCGGGCAGGTACTTCCGGTAGAGCTCCTCGTGTATGGGCCTGTGCAGGAGGTTGTAGTTCAGCCAGGCAATCGATGTATGCACCAAGTTGGTGAGACGTTGCGGGTAGGTCATGCGATCCGTAAAGCCCGTCGTCGGCAGTGGGATATACGACAGGGGTGAGGTATTGCCCACCAGCTCATCGATATTCCAGTCAGTGCCGAAGGTGGACACACCAATGAGGGGCGCATTAAAATGCGCCGCAAAGCCGTAATACGCATCCGTGCGCAAAGCTTCCACAATAATCAAATCGTAGTGATCCTTGCCGGGCGGCAGCAGTGTCTCCCGCACCTCCTTATTCAGGAACACAGCGCGCGTTGTGTCCACAAAGAACTTGTTGATGAAGTTGTTCTCCTCCCAGAGATTCATTGGAGCACTGACCTGAGTGATGACATCTGCAACAAAAACACAGCTTGCGGAATGCACTTTCAAATGAACAACAACAAAACCCCATGGGAAATACCATCATAGTCGTCAAACACCTCCAGCACGGGTATATCACGAAAGTTCTTCAGCGGCTTCTTCTGCGGAAAGGCATTGATCGACGTGACCTCGTGACCACGGCCGGCCAAGGCCATCAAATAGGGCCGCACATTGATGTACTGCGAGGGACCCGCAAAGGGAAATATCGCCAGTATACGCGCTGCCTGCAGGCTGCACAGAGGCCACAGCAACAGGACACCAATCAGAGTTTGCAGTGCCAGCATCGTTCCGGTGCCAATGGAGACCAGAAGTACACTGAATCGACGGCGTACACTTTTCTGTATATTAGAGACCCCATTAAATAAACCTCCCGTGCCCCACCGACATGCGATAACAACTTTTTTAGAAAGAGGCGAGCGATTGTGTATTGTGAGCATTTTTTGTAGGCAGTCCACACTCTAGCCGAGCCGCACCCCCAGCCCCAGCCCCAGCGTGCAGCCCGTGCAGCCCGTGCAGCCTCCGCTGGCACAGCTCCTATAATATATGGAATGGGGCATGATTAAATTGCTGACAATTGCCGCGTGTCTCTGTCTGTCTGTCTGTGTTCTCCTGAATTGTAGTGCGTGCAGTATCATCATGAGAATGCTATTTAAAGTTGGGGCAAGATTAGGTAAGATTAGGTTTACCGGTTTGTTATTGCAGGCATATAATATGTTCATTCACATTTGGTGTGTTCCATGGCGAATATATGTACCATAAAATAACACGATAGGGAATCAAAAAAATATTCCATATGAATGCAACAAAATGTAATGTACTTTTGGGCTATCCTTCGGCTGAGACCGCGGCTCCGGTCTGTTGTCTGTTCGATAATGCCAACAACAATATTCACAATATAACACAGCAAATCGTTGCTTATTTTACATGTACAGTCTTTGTCATTATTCACATAATCCCTATATGTAGATATCTCTTCCCATGTCCATTCAATCCAACCTATGAGTTTTACTCTCAGTTATATTAGAATCTTTTGCTCAGTAAATATTTAATATACATTTTATATGTACACATGCTATATAGGTTTACAAATTTTAGCGGCTATAGAAATGTTAAATTACCATGACACATTTTAGTAAAAAAAAAACACTTTAATATTTATTCATTAATGTCATAATTCAATATTATAAACACTTTTTAGCCAAAAATCAGTATTAAATCATGTTCATCTGTAAGTACTCGCTTGCCTCTATTCTAGCACTGCTTTTTATTGTTTAAAATATACAAGTTAATGTTTTTTTTTTTATATTTTCAATAACCTAACAAACTTCAGTTAATCTCTTTGATATAGAACAAAATAACATAACTAATATGAACTATTATTAAATATTATTAACAGCAGAAACAAAACATAATAATCGAAATGAATGAACTCGACCTCCACTCACAATTTCTACTGTTTCTTTAATTTGTTCGGTGTGCCACGACGTTTGGCAATGACATAACGCAGAGCTTCGATTAAAAGCTTGAGAGCAAACACAATGACGAGCAGGGAGAGAACAGCGACAGCCCCAAGCAGAGTCCACGTATCCAAGCCATGGAGCTGCATAAAATTCAGTTGCCGTGAGGCGCATCTCAAGTGTGTGGCACCCTGGTGACGCAGCACGTACTCTGTCCACCAGACGGCACGCTCCAGGGGAGTCTCCTTCTGATCGCGATACAGCTTGGACTTGATCTGAGCCGCCTCCGTGTACGTGGGATTGTCGAGCAGCTGGTGGATCAGCGACTGCAGCTCTGTGCTGTTGCTACGCCACAGATCGGCGGCCAGGCCATAGCCCGCCTGCTTGGCCCGCTGCACATTCAAATGCTGATCGTAGAACACGGGCAGCCCCAGCACCGGCTTGCCAAAGTAGATGCTCTCGATGGTGCTGAGCAGGCCGCCGTGGGTGATGAACAGCTTCACATTGGGATGGGCCAGAATGTCCGGCTGGGGGAACCACTTGCCGATGAACACATTCTCTGGCTTGTCCTCCAGCTGATCCGCCTCGAACTTCCACAGCACCCGCTGCGGCAGACTGGCCAAAGTGTCCATCAGGACTTTGCGTGTCGTGGGCGGCAGATCGGCACTCTTGATGTTCGATCCCATGGAGAAGTAGATGACACCATTCGGCGACTGCTCCACAAATGCCGCAATGTCCGCTGGCAGTGGCTGCACCTGGCGCTGCTGCTGCAAATGCAGCCCACCCACCTCGATCATGTCGGGCAGATAGGCGCGGGCATAGCTCAGGCTAAAGTGCTGGCCCAGCAGCATCAGCGAGAAGCTGTCCATGACCTGCTCCAGCGACTGCTGCGCCTGGGGGAAGTACTTCCGGTAGAGCTGCCGCTGACTGGGCAAGTGAATCAAACGCTTGTGCAGCCAGACGACAGCGGCCTCCCAGACATTCCACAGACGCTCCGCGTAGTTCATTTGCTCGGTGCGCGATGACAGCAGCATGGGATTGTAGGAGAGCGGCGATATGTTGCCCATCAGCTCATCGATGTGGCGATCGGTGCCGTACGATGAGATGCCAATGGTGAGGGCACCAAAATGCTGGGCCAAGCCAAACAGCGCCTCGTTCTGCACCGTTTCCATGATGACCAGATCAAAGGTCTCCCCACTCGCCAGTAGATCCTTGACGGCCGCATCCTCGAGCACATTGGCGGTGAGCATATTGAGGAATTCCGTGGTCATGGTCAGCGTTTGCCACTGCCCGGCAGACTGGCTGAAACCAGCAGCGGCGAACGCTAAAAATGATAACAAATCCTACAATGTTTTGTGTACGTTTGAGGTTTTTGTTTGCGTCTCTGCTCACCTGCCATCAGTTCGTGTATCTTTGTGGCGCCAATCACACGGAAGTTGGGCTCCGCTTTATCGCTGCCAAAGGTGTTGATTACCGTCACATTGTGACCGCGTCGCGACAACTCCTTCAGATACTGCTCCGCGAATATGTACTGCGATCGGCCGGTAAATGGAAACACGGCCAAAATCTTTGCACTTTGAACCCGCGGCTCAGCCGCTGTCACAGTCAGCAGTGCAAAAAGGGCCAGAGCCAGACCCAGGCACAGGCCCAACACGGAGCAGGGAACTCTCATGTCCAAATCGTTTCGCCAGCCAACGGCGACTAATCGGGGAACACAACAACCGTTGCCATATAATTATCGGCCCGAATTTCGTATCGGTCACAAATAATTTGCTCATCGAAAGAAGTTCACTGAAGCGCGACATTGGAAGTATTTGTTCCATATATATACTATGTACATATGTATGTATATATTGCATATACATATATATATTTAATCGTTTATCGTTCTACACATATTGAAGGCGTCACCGGCTTTAGCTCTTGACAACATTGTTGTTTGTTTACACACAACAATTAAGTTGTTATGCAATCTCTGAGAGTGTCTCTCTTTCTCTCCCTCTGGATAGCATTTACTCTCTTGGAGTATCGTTGGCCCGTTGGCTCTCTGCCTTTGTTTATTGCTCTCTGCACTGCTCTCTCTCTCTCTCTGTTGCTCGTTTTGTACATTTTTAATCAAACAAGACGCTTTTCGTTCTGCATACATACTACATACATATATCTAGGTATATATACGTATACCCTACACATAATTGAATGTTGATCATTTGAGTTCTGCTATCGAATAATATTATAGAAATTAGAATAATAACAAATGAAAATATGATTATGTGAGTACATATATTATTATGTATTGAGTATGCATATACTATAATTTAACATGCGTTGTTTGTTCCTTTAGTTCAACCAGAAAAAGCCCTGACAATCTAATAGTAAAAACTATTTTTTTAAATTGAACAATGCACTGAAAAAAGACTGCTCTAGTAATAATAATAATATTTTAGAAAGTACATACTAAAATGAATCAGATTTATTGTAAGAGATGATGTGAAAATGTTTTATTTAAATATATTTTATTTATATAATTTATACGGAGAATATTTATATTATTTATTTACTATTTCTATCTTCCTAAAACCTGTTTAATCTTACGATCTCGTAATTACGAACCAGTTGCAATCAGAAAAAAAGTTTGTGTTTATCAAAAGTTTCTCTCCATTTTGTCAGCCACTTATAGCCAAGTTTCAATTTGAAACAAATCAATTGTAAGAACAATTTCCCACTGATTAAACGTAGATCCGCAGATTCGACTGTCTGACTTCTAATACTCTTCCTCGTACCGCATACCTCACACCCAATAGCAGAATAACACTTGGAAACACTTTTAAATACTCGTAAATAAAATGGTAATTGAGATTAGATAGGGCCTGGCCTCACTTATCATTCTATTGTGCCCGCTGCAATCTAGCCAAAAGGTACAATAAAATGATTAAAAACTAAGAATACGCCGCTCGGATACGCAGTGCCAGTTGGGTCGTATGTCCTTTTGGATAGAGTCACAAAGACAACAACCACCACAAATGCGAGACGCAGAAAGATTATCAGCAGTTTGTCCAGACAATAGTAATCGATGAGCAGTCGATCCACGTTCCGGAATTGATCGAAAAATAGTGGAAAGCCCAGCACGAGCTTGGCGTAGTACGCAGCCTCAATGATGCTCAGCATGCCACCGTGACAGAGGTACAGCCTGACACTCGAATGGGCCAGTATCGCCTGCTGGGGAAGCAGTGCACCCATGTAGATATTATCGCTGACATTGGCCGGTGGCTTGCTCTCGAATTTCCATATCACGCGCTGTGGCAATGCCCCGAAGATGTCCAGCAGCACTTGCAGCATCTCGTGCGGTAAGTCCTTGCTGTTCATTCCGCAATGTTTGCAAAGGGTTTGCTCCTTTACAAATCGTAGCTATGCATCTGGTATAATATTTGACTCACCCGTACTGGCATTGTGCTCATCCATGACGCGTATAAAGCGCACATTTTCAGTGGGTTGGCACAGTTCGTAGGCATGAATCACCGTCAATTGGTGACCCCGCCGAGCCAATGCCTCTATGTAGGGTGTCATCAGCAGACACTGTGAATGCACCTCAAAGGGATTGATGACCAGAATCTGTGCTGCCTGAGCCAGCTGCAGCTGCAGCCACAAGAGTAATAACCAACGTAGCGGCCTGAACATAGCCATCGAGTGCTCACTGGCCGACTGACAAACAGCCAACAGCCCAGCGCAATTTTCGCTCACTTGCGGCTGATAACATTTCGGCCCATGAGTACTGGCAGTAATTGAGGTGCTTTCAGTATCAGTTTGAGCTGCGACATGTGCGGTTTGCGTTCCCTACGATGGTGAGGCGTCTGGGCTTTGCTGGTCTGCTGGTCCTGGCTACTCTACTCGGCCAGCAGACCGCCCAGACTGCCAATATATTGGCGGTATTTTCGTACTCATTCGGCTCCTCATACAATCTGGTCAGACCCTATGTACAGCGCCTTGTGCAGCGTGGCCATCGAGTGACTGTGATATCGGGCCCAGTTGAGTTTATGGCCGACATTGAGGGTGTGCAGCATATACGCGTGGCGAGTCTTAAACAGCTGAGTGAAGGTATTGACAGCTCAGAAAAGTGTGTGAACTTAACCCAACCCGTTCGCGTACATTCACAGAGCTCGAGGAATACGACTATGACACAGCCATACCCAATAAATGGTCGGAGGCTTCGTTTGTCTCCGATTACTTTTACAACTGTTCCAAGCTAATACTCGAGGATCGGGGCGTGCGCCAACTGCTGCACAATGCCAGTGCCCAGTACTCGATGGTTGTGCTGGAGGCAGCCCATACGGACGCCCTTTATGGCTTTGCCCAGCACTACAATGCCTCGCTGGTGGGCATTGCGGCGTATGGCGGTGCCTGGAACATTGATTTTCTAGCCGGCAATTCGGCGCCAAGTGTCTACGAGCCCATGTCCGCGCTGGGCTTCTCCCCGGGCCTCAATCTCTTTGAGAAGTGGAAGAATCTGATCTTCATCACCGAGGAGCGTCTGGTGGAGCGATTCATTTACCTGCCGCGTCAGATTGAGCTGTACAAGCGTTACTTCTCGCCGGATTCCAGCAGTCTTCACGCGCTGCGCAAGAAGTTTGCGCTGATTATGCTGAATCAGCATTTCAGTCTGGGCCGCGTCCGATCCAATGTGCCCAATCTGGTGGAAGTGGGCGGCATGCATCTGGCCCAGCAGCCCGACCCGTTGAGTGAGGAACTTCAGAGCTTTTTGGATGGGGCCGTGCACGGGGCCATTTACTTCTCCATGGGCACCGATATGCTGGACAAATGGCTGCCCCCCAATATGCAGGAAACAATGCTGGCCGCCTTTGGTCAGCTCAAGCAGCGCGTTGTCTGGAAAACCAATCTACAGATCCCCAATAAATCGAATAAATTGTACACGAGAGCGTGGCAGCCACAGCGCGAGATTCTCGCCCATCCCAATGTAAAAGTTTACATCACTCAGGGTGGACTTTTGTCCATCATTGAGGCGTCCTTTTACGCTGTGCCCATGCTCTGTCTGCCCGTCTACTTTGATCAGTTCAAGAATGCGGAGCGAGTGGAGCGTTTGGGCATAGCCAAGTCTCTTGACTTTTATGCCCTAACCCTGGAGGGTGTCATCGAAGGCATCCAGGAGCTGCTGCACAACGCCAGCTATGCGAAGAATTCCAAGGAGCTGGCCATGCGATTCAAGGATCAGCCCATGACACCCATGGACACGGCCATTTGGTGGACGGAGTATGTGCTGCGGCACAAAGGGGCCGATCACATGCGGCTCATCGAACAGGACATGTCCCTGATGCAGTACTACAGCGTGGACATATTCTCGGTGCTCTTTGGGCGCATCGGACTCACCGCTCTGATTGTGATCTTCTTGGGCTACACCGTGGTCACCATAGCCCTGAGGTGCACCCAATATCAGTTCAGACTGAGCATACCTGTGGTGGCATCCTAAGCAACCCTTTCCGATGGTTCCAGTTAGGTTCGCATAAAGTATACACAGATAACAGCTGGCAGTAATCGCTTGTTGGGTTTGATAAACAATAAATTTCCATGAATTGTTTGCCGAATAGAATGATAATGAAAATATCTTATCAGGCAATGCCGGGGTCGTTTTTGTGTTGACAAATTAAGTGCATGACAAATTAGATTATAATTCAATGATTCTAACAAATAACTACTTTTAGCGGCTCATTTACAAATACAAATAAAACGCTGTGTTACTTTTTTTTGAAAATAATGTTCTCCACATAATTAATTTTTATTTTATTTTCTAATGTATTCTAATGTACAATTTAAATAATAATAACATTTAATAGAGTTGATATTTTTTCGAATTGGCATTCATTCTTTTTATTGGATATATTTTTCTGATTTTTACCGCATTGGGCTAAGGCGCTGTAAACGGGAGCGCGCCCACAGGCTGTTAATGATGAGCGATAACAGGCTGTTAATCCTGGGTACTAACAGCGCTGCTGCCCTGTTAGAGCTGCTGTCCCCCTTTATTTAGCTAAAAATATATCGCAAATCACAAACATGGGTAACGTTTAATATACACCATGCAAACGTAGAATAATGTGTCACATCTATCGATGCTTTAAGGTTACAAATTTTCCTCAACCTTTTTATTAACAACCACACAATTCATTTCCCAAACTCCCCATGGCGATTATTTTTTTTATAATTGCCGTTTTACCTCGAACTTGAACAAAGAAATTAAATCTAAAAAGAAAAAGAAAAATAAATGAAGGAAAATGGCTGGCCTGACCCAGCCATCCATCGACCCACTCAGCTAACCGCCATGTATATTATAATTAGAAAAACTTTACCTCTGCCAGTCGTTATCTATCCGAAAACCTTTTTATTCCTTCATTCATTTCTTTCCTACTTTCGTTCTACGTATTTTTTCCTGTCCGTTCCTTTTTGGCCCCATAAACATAACCGCGCTCATTACGCATTTTACATCAATCAGCACGTGCCCAGCATGTTCTCAACTCTTTTTCAGCAATATTTATCAAAAAAAAAAAAAAAGTAGGGAAAACCTATAAAAAAAAAAGAACATTAAAATGCGCAGGACAAGCTGGTTGGAAAAAGTGCGCACAATTGCTCTCACAATTGCTGGGTGAAATACCCGCAAAGAACGTGAACTAGAAGAGGTCTTGAGGTGCGCTCCCCTGGAAGCCACTCAAGCGTGATGTGCCCTGCTGTCTGTGGCGGACCGGACGCAACGGAACGCAAAGCGCATAAGAACAAGCCACTAGGCTACAGTGATCTATGTATAAAGTGGTTAACAGCCAACACAGCCAGAGATATGGAAAGCTGCTTATGTTTGGTCAATGATTTCGAATGATTAGATAGGGTAATTGAAGAGAAGTCATATCGATGTTTGCCCTGCTCTCAAGGCAAGTACAATTATTACAAATTTGTAATCGAATCAATGCCACACTGTACTTTCAGTTCATCAAATTTATCTGCCTGCCGATCCGGTAATTGAAAACAAAAATCTATAAAACGCGAAATTTACCCACAAAAATGTGCAAATTATTACGAGCCCCAGAAATAAACCAAATCAAAAATATATTTACATATACTGGTATGAAATGAAAATTTTGTGTGCCCAAAAAGTTGTCATGTTAATAAGTTTGGGCTCTCAAAAAATAAAAAAGGCACCAATATTGCACTCAACGCGTTTGTCAATTTGATGTTTATTGCAGATTTTTATTTGATTTTATGTTTTTTTGCAGCATTTGAATTTATGTGCCAGGCCATAAACTGCCAACGGAGGCTAATCCAAAAATTCTTGTAAAATTGCCAGAGCGGGTGGGGCTCCTGGGTCCTGGGCCCCTAAGTCAGGCCATTTTTATTGGCCATTTGGCAACGGCGCTGGTGAAACTTTTTCCCTTTTTGGCGTAGCTGTTGTGCCACACTGCCACAGCCACACTGCCACAGCGACACTGCCACTGCTCTTGGCCAATACTCAAGTGGGCGGCTTTCATTGGCGCTTAACTAACTGAAATTAAGTAAACTTTTCTTTTGACTTTCATAAGCCTTTTAATAAGCCATAATCCCCTCTGGCATTATCTGGCCAACCCCCGCGCCAGTCATGAGCGCACAAAGGACAAACTTCCCCCACATGCCGCCCCATAATAAAATCTAATTAACATACCCCCGCGTCCTAGGCTCGGCAAAAACCTCACGCAATAAAAATCATCAATAGTACGAAAAGAAGTTTATTAAAAGTGATTTTCCTCGCAGCGATCCCCTAGGGCTAGCCGGATACCAAGAACTAACATTTTAAGGGCTGATTAACTTTCTAACATACAAACACACATGCAAACATACATGCATGATATAGGGGGAGAAGCACAGCTGCTACACTTGGCGAAAAAGAGTGTATTCTTTGATATTCGATGAGCCAAGAATTTGCCATAAATATTTGCTATAAATACTATGCAGATATTTATGAAAATATTCATTGGGAAATATAAATATTTAAAGCAAAGATTCTATTAGTTGATTTTATATTTCTGCCTGTGTAGACTAGTAGTTTGCTGATTCTTTTCTTAGACAATGTCTCTCACGGACTGTCTGTCTCTTTCCCATAAGCATACTCTATAGAAGGAGTGTGTAGGCTTTGAAGAGTTGCTTGGAACATCCCAAGGCGTTCTTTTTATTGGTAGCAACAATCGGAAGGCACAAAATTTGACAGTTTGGATATAAACAAAATTAAAGACAACAAAAGGGATTTATGGACTATAAATATAATAATTTCTTATTTATTTTTTATTTCATATTTTCTTATTTCTTTCAAATATTAGCAGCTACATTTATTTATGCCGCCAAAAATTCAATTACAGAGTATATTCCGTTTCGTTCAGATTGATAAGGCCCATAATTTTTATTTTATTTTCCTTCTTTATTTTTCTTTTTTTTTCATCCTTTCTATGTTAGAAAAGTTATGCGGCAAGCTTTTAATTAGCGCCTGCCAGTCGTCAGCTTCGAATCCCTGAGCGCATTACGCATACGCAGCGTTGACGCTGAGGCAGTGGCTGGGTCCTGGCTGTCACTGGGACTGCCGCTGGCTGCTCCGGGCACGATTTTAATTAATTAGACTTTTATGAGGCGTGCATGTAGCGGCAGCGGCAGCGGCAGTGGCTAAAGCAGTGGCATTGCCAGGCGTTGGGTTAAAGCCCAGTTATTGTTTTTTCCACACCCCCCACACCATTTCGTACATTTTTCGGTGCTTTTTGGCCTGGCCTAATAAGCGTTTCTTGTCGTGGCCACGTTTTCAGGGCTTAACACCGCCAGGGGCTGGACAACAAAATGTGTATCAAAATTTAGCATTTATTTTTGGTTAGAGCGCGGGCAAGGCAGGAGGATTCTGTGTGGGGTGTGTACACACACACACACACACACACACACACATGTCCATTGGCCATGTCCATCGTGTGTGGTAATGAAAATTGCGGTGGCATTATGCTCAACATTTGGCATAATTGCAGTCCCCGGATATGCGTTTATGCTCAGAGATTACTTTTTGTGGCTGCTGCCCAACAGCACAGCACAGCACCAACACCAACCAACAACAGCCGAATGACCAGCGTAATAAAAGCCAGACGATGTCGCCTTTTGTATAAAGAAATAAAAATAATTCCACTGAACCCCCCCATTCCATCCCCATCCCATTCTTCTGCTGATTCTTTGTTGTGTGTTTCGTGTGCTCCAGCTCTGGCTATTGGGTATCTTGCTTTGCTGTGGCTATCCCTCTGCACATACCCATTCCGCGCCACCATTTTTACACCATTCTCTACTCGTTCTGCTGTTCCCCCTTTTCCCCTTATGTTGTTGTTGTTGTTGTTATGCTTGTCAGGCAAATTAATTTCCACTTGTTTCTTGTCGCCACAAATTTTTGGCGTTGGTTTCATTGTCAGACTTTATGATAGCGGAAGAAGCTGTAGAATTGCGACAACAAATTGGGGGGGGAAATAAGAAGAAGATGAAGAAAGAATAAGTAGAAATAGAAAAGAATAATGGAATATTTTCGTAATCTTTTCTTGAAATGAAATAACAAAGAAATTATTTTGTTATTTTTAAATTTTTTTATTTTTTATTTTAAAGCGATCTAGGTGACAATCCGAAAGACAGGCGTTGCCAGATGGAAAAAATTAACAATTAAGTTTATTTTCAAACTCCAGTAGAAGCGAGAGGATAGATCGATTTTATTTTCTGTGTTGTAAAACAATAAATATTAACAAAAATATAAAAACAGTTTCAAAAGACTAATTAAAACTCTGTTCATTTCGTTGTCGAAATCAGCGAACCGAAAACTAAGGAGTATGCATACTAGTATTGTTGTATTCTGGGTACCGAAGAAGCTGCCCGCCCAATGCAGCCTTCTTTTCTTTCCACTGCCACTGGAATCAGTGAAATTAATTCCGAAATATTCCCACTGCCACTACATAAACATTCCCTGCCTCAGTCCCCACCCGCAAAATGACAGTAATTGGTCATTGAGCGACATAAATTACTTGGGATTTACTTGTGCAAAAACACCAAATAAATATTTAAAAAACAAAAAAACAAAAACAATTGCAAAACAATAATTAAAATGCACACGCAACAATTCAGCAGCTAGGCAAATTCGAGTGTGTGTTGGTAAAGGCGAATAAAACATAAAAAAATAAACAAAATTATGTTTATTATTATGCACTGGGAAGTAAGAGAGCCAGGAGGCAGGAGCTAGGAGCCAGTAGCCAGCAGCCAGAGAGCTAGCGCCAGAGCAAACAAAGAGCCAGAAGAAAAAGCGACCGCCACCCCCCTGCCACTGCCATACACACGTTCAGTAATCCTCTTGTTAAAAATAAACGAAAATAAAAGCAATGGCTGGGATGGGATGGGATGGGATGCGATGCGATGGGCAGGAGGAGGAGGAGGCGGAGGCCAAGAGGAAGAAAGAAGCGCACACAAAACATAATCATCATAAACCGGAAATATCCCGACGGCAAAACATCCGCACATAAATTTTTTAAATAGTCAACAATATTTCGTTTTGCCGTTCGGCATTTGCCATTTGCCTTTCCTCCCCCCACAACTTATTATACGCTTAAAGCGGGTATTGAGGATTTTGATCGAAGGTTTATAGATGTATCTTTAAGGTATAGACGGAGATGGTTGATTAGTGCAACGAATCTTTTGTTTAAATGCTAAATACAGTCAGTTAAATCCCTATTACTGTTGCATATTCCGATATTCACGGAATATATCTCTCAGGGCATCCATAGCTTCGGTCATGCTCCCACTTGGTCCTGCTGTTGCTTTTTGTTGGCATATCGCGTGTAAATACATTTAAGTGTCTGTGCTCTCCCCAAAGATGTAACGAAACGAAACGGAACGGAACCCAACGCAGAACTTGGCCAACTGCAATAAACACACAAATTAACCCGTAATACCAAGGCCAAGCCCCAGCCCCAGCCCCAACCCATACAGAACCAAAGGGACAACGTGCCACAATTTCAGTTTGGTATTCCACTGCTGTTGCTGCTGCTGTTGTTGTTGCTGCTGCTGCTGCTGCTGTGGTTATTCCTGCTGTCGTAAGCAGTGGCTGTGGCAATGGCAGTGGCAGTGGCAGCCAGGCCAGCAACAGCGCACATAAATAATATATTACAATTTTAATTTGTCTCTAATCCCGTTGGACATTGAATGGCTTGTGGCTGCCACCCCGAGTAGGGCAGGGATTTGGTTTCAAGTCCGGGTCCGGCTTTTATAAATTGCTTGAATGAATACACCGCAGCCCAGCACCCACAGCACCCACAGCACCCAGACTAGGTTCCTGGCCAATGTTTATCTGTATATAGATTTGTAGCCACGCAACAATGCATACATAAATCAAATGAAACGCGCTACGCGCTGACAGAGCTTATATGATGTGGATGAAGATGATGATGATGATGATGTTGCCAAGACAAAAGGTAGTTTTGCCTCTCCATCCTCCACTCAACGCTGGCTGCTCTCTAATTGAAGGCTGAGGTGAGCTTTGTGCGTTGATTGAATGCTCTCTGTGCGGCTGTTGACCAGCTCTGACAGTGGCTGCAAATAAGTCGTAGAGTTGAGCGTGTTGTCTATTTGTTAAGGCTTAAAATCAAAGCTGTGATATGACTGGCTGTTAGTCAAGAAAAAAGATTTGCCTGAGGGATGAAAGGCAGCCAAAGACCATGTAAAAAATAAAATAAATAAAGGCAGCCGATGTGCTCGAGTATTCCCATTTTGTTGTTTTAAAAAAATGCTCGGATTTTATCAGTATATGCCATCATTCTCTAACTTTAACAATCTACTTTGCTAGCCTTTATTATCCCTTTCTCACTAATTTTTTATTCACTTGATTGGGCGATCCTTCGCCAGTTGCTTTCATTAAATTAATTCACCAAAATTCGTAGCATTATTGGCACTGCTCTTTACTAATTCATTCATTACTCTCTCCCAATGTCATCTGCTATCAACGATAGTTTCACACATACACACAAACACACACTGCGTATACGCAATCTACGCATACACTTAATTCAGTTGACTAAAATCGCAAACGTTTCGATTGTAGTAGATTCCCCAACGCCAACGCCACCCCACCCACACCCACAACCCACTAAAAATCGCGATTTGAGTCGCAAGCACTCTCGACAATAGCCTGCAGCACTAACGGCACTAACAGTTACGGCAACCGAATGGAGAGTGCAGAGTGGAGTGGAGAGGAGAGGAGCGAAGAGGCAGCAAAACCAGAAAACAACAAAATTCAACAAGCTTTGGGGCACGAATGGGGCCATGCCATGCTGCCATGCTGCCTGCTGCTTGCTGCCTGCCAGTGTTGCCATTGCGATTGCTTCTCCACGTTTTGCCGAGGTCTTTTGCAGTTGCCTGGGATCTCTCTGTGCCATGCCTGGCTATTGCTTTCACGTCTCTTTTATTATTTCACGCCATTTCAACAGCCGTGAGCAACAAGATTATTTATGCGTTTTTCTCGCCCAGTCCCAGGCACGCTTTAAAATCGTCGAGTCGAGTCGAGTTGAGTCCGCCAACTCCCAGTCCGGGGGTTGTATGGGGGGGGAACGCATTTTGTAGACGCGCGTGTTTGGACACAAGTTAGCTGCTGGGTGTGGTGGGGGTGTCGGGGAGACATGGGGCCGAGTAGCAGTCGTTTGCACTGACATTGCCATTGCCTACTTCGCGGCGCTGTTACAATGTGCGCGGCAAAAGAGCCAGAAATAACTGTGGCCAGTGGGTGGAGGAGGAAGTACGCGCAGGAGCCGCACGAAAATCTGGTGGAAAGTAGCAGGACGGCGGAAGGGGAAGGGGAAGGCGCATACGAAAATTGGAGTGCCATAAAGACGGGAGACGTCGGCGTCGGGTTCTGCCACTGTTATTGTGATTTTTGGCAATGAATACGAAATGGTTGAACATCTCCGTTCTCGTTTTCATTCACGTTTGCTGCCATCTCGTTTACACCCATGTCTCCCGTTGCCCCGCTGCCCTGCTGCCTCTCTCTGCTGCCCCATCGCTCATCACTTTCGTCTCTCTTTTTGGTCTTTTGACAAATGGCTTCGATGATGTTTTTTATTGCCCGGACCTATCCAATGTGCCACTGCTGTGCCACTGCTGTGTCTTGTCTAGCTATGGCTATGTGACATCGTTATATAGCTTATATATGTATATACCATATATCGCCATTGCGCATACGTAAAACTTCAACTTGCTTTTGGAGCATATTTTGTTCATTACAGACTCCCCTTCCTACCTCCCTTCTGCCTCCTACTACATTTACGGTTGGAATGTATTTTTGGGGCTAATCAAATATTTGTTTTTCCTAGCCGCCCCCGCCCAACCACCGCTATCTTTGCCTCTATGCATGAGTTTTATTTGCTGTACTCTACGGGGCAGAAAAGGTAAGCCAGAACTGACCAAAAGCTGTGCGCTACAGAAAGGAAAGCACAAGAGTTTTTAAGCGGTCAAAGCAGCGGTCTTTTTCTATCAACCCAAACGGATTCAGCTACTCAGCCAAAAAACTCTTTATTTAGCTTTAATTTCCCAGCCACTTTCGATATTCCTCGGCCCGAAAATAATTACTACAAGGGTATTCGCCAGTTCGTCTTTTGTTTGGCTTCGCTTGCTCTTCCTGTGTTGTGTTGTATGTTTTTTGCTTTCGTTTTCTCTTCGGTTCTTTTTTTTGTTTGTTTTTCTTTTTATTGTTGTCATGTTGCTTTGGCCGTAATGGCAGCTCGTAAAAATGTTTCATTTATGCTAAATTCATTTTTGTGCCTTCGAAATCTGTTGCCGCGCGCCAAAGTAATAAAAGGATTCTTTCCATTTGCTGCCAGCCATTCCATCATGGCCCAGACCCATCTATCCATTCTGCAGACCTCCTTCGCCCCAGACGCATACCCATCATCCATTCATCCATTCGTTCATTCATTCGTTTCCCTGTCTAGGTGGGAGGTTGCTTCCACGCTTCGCTTTCTTTGTGTGTGTGTGTGTTTTGTGGCTTCCGGGTGCAGGGTGGGCGGTGGCACAGTTTATTGGTCTACAAATTATATTTGCTTTGTGTTCGGGCAGTTAATGAGTCCGTTAATGTTGTGTGTTAGCGCTTTTGAGTGTTCATAAAATAAGCGAGTGCATACTGAGTGGAAGACTAGAGAGCAGACAGCAGAGCAGCCAGCAGACAGCAGAGCAGAGAGCTGTAAATCATGGCCACTCGTCAGCTATTCATGGACTCAACTCAACTCCACTCCACTCCACTTCGGTGTCGCTGGCTTACCCTTTTCTTACCCTTTGATGCCGCATAATTACGAGTACCCAGCCAATAATGTGCATTCAAATCGTTAAAATCTTTGAGCCTCTTAAACAAGGCGTAAAAACTCAACCTGTTTGCCGCTTTATGATGGCCATGAAAAGTGCGAAAATAATAAAATAAAAATAGTTCAATGGCGTCCTCGTTGCACGTCGGCCGGCTAATTGCTGAATTCACTTAGCACTTTGGGCGCCCAAAAATCAAACTCCAAAACTTTTCATGGCATACTCAGATTTAGGGGACAACATTTTTAGCAATCTCTTTTTAGTAGTAGTTCCAGTTCCAACCCCAAGCACTGCTTAGGGGAGTGGGTCGGAGCAGACAAATCAGAAACCCAACAAGCTGTGCAGCAATTCACACCCCCCACCCGCAACCCCAATGGACAGCACAGCAGAGCACAGATCAGCGACCTACCCAGAACCAGCGAAGCGTTGAGCAAGTGACAAGCATTAAAACTGCTTGGGGGTTGGGGTTGGGGTTTGAGGGGGAAAGTGGCGAAGCAGGCGAAGAAGAAAACTGTTACAGACACCCCACACCCCCACCCCCACCGCCATGTCATTAAATGCGAGAATCCATTAAAAGCCGAAAATCAAACCAACTTTATTGAATATCAAATTAACATGTTCATAAAAATGCGCACATTAAATTAAAAGCCAACGCCTGGCTGATGGCAGAAACAGAGAGTGCCAACACAGTGCCAGAGTGTCAGCGAGCGAGATAGTACCCGAATCGAGTGGGAAAGAGAAAGAAACATAGTCAAGGAAGAGAAGAAGAAAGAACGCGTAGAGATGGAGACAGATTCCACAGCCAAAAACCAATAACAATTTCAGTGGCTGTGGCTGGTGGCTGGTGATGCGAAAAGGAAATAATAACGAGAAGGAACGTGTGAGTCGCTTCTGGGGACGCGACTCTACTTATACCCGTACTCAGTGTATACATTTGTGAGCATATAAATTTTTAGAATTTAAGAATAAAATACAAATTTTACATTTTACATTTTTTTGCTACATCTGTTATCTACATCTACATATACAATGTATATTTTACATCTAACATGTAGATTATAGATGTACCATTCATATTCTACATCTCCTCAGCTAGGGGTTGCTCGCGCACTGAACGCGGCAGAGTGTGCGAGCGAGAAAGAGATAGAGCAGCGGATCTCATTCGGGTGGAGGCGGGGAAACCAACAGAAAATTAATTTCGTCATTCTGGCTATAATTATGATCTGATCTGATTCAGATTCGGCAGTCTGTTAGATAGGGTCATTCTCTACGATACTGCGTTTTTAGTTTTATCGTATCTTTAAAATTGTGCCTGCCACAGATTTTCGTCCTTTGTGGGGGCGGAAAGGGGCGGGGCGAAATTTTGAAATACACTTGTAGCAGTGTGATATCACATGAGTCTGGAAACCAAATTTGGTTGCCCTAGCTCTTATAGTCTCTGAGATCCAGGCGCTCATGAAGACGGACAGACGGACAGACGGACGGACGGACAGACGGACAGACGGACGGACAGACGGACATGGCTATATCGACTCGGCTATTGATGCTGATCAAGAATATATATACTTTATGGGGTCGGAAACGTTTCCTTCTCTGCGTTGCACACATCCACTTTTACCACAAATCTAATATACCCCTTAACTCTTTTTTGAGTACGGGTATAAAAATTAACCAGCAAGCACACACACACACACACACAACAAGACAGCGAGAAAGCATCTCGCCAGATGGAATAAACTACGTTTATGGGATCCGAAGCATTTAAGATCGGATGAAGAAGTGAAATTAAATGATAAATTGATTGAGGGATTCAGGGATTTTAAGTATATTGCAAAAGTAGTATAAGAATTGAAGAGCAGCCTCGCTTTAAACTTTACTTTACTTTAATTTGAGTGCACCCTTTCATTACTTTCTTTGGAGTCTTCGATAATGAGCTGCTTGGTTTTCTCCCTCAGTGGTAAGCTCAGAGCCATTCCTTTCTTTGCGTTCCAAAATTGTCTACCGGCTCTTAAGACCCTCAAACTTTACTATCAAACGGTTCTACGTATTCAAGGCATGGCTCGCCGTGTACCTCCATATATATTGGATCTTCATGGGATATTGGTCTTTCAATATCCGCTCAATTTATTAATCTATTTATTATTTATTTTTTTGAGCCAAACAAATTCAAGGCAAATTTATATTTTATATATTTATTATCAATTTATGTGTAGATACTACTGGAATAATTTAGAAAAGATATATGTATATGCAAAATGTAGAATTTTATAGAAACAAAATAATTTCATATTTAAATGAATGGACATTTAATGCACAATACAACATAAATAAAAGAGCATAAAATATTTTCCTAGTCTGTTCAAATAGCAATCCTCCTGCCCAGCTAATACCACGATTTTCCACCGGTATAAACCTCTATGCTGAGCCCGTCGGAACACTTCTGGGAAGCTGTTATGTGAGGCCTTTGCTTTTGTTGGCCTGCGAAAATGGCAAGCACATTTTATTTATTTATTAAGCTTAGGTGACAAGGACATTGGCGGATGTTCTCCACATCCCACCCCACCCCCTAACATACATTTTCTTTCATTCCACCACAATGCCAGGGTCCTTGTTCGCGTCTCCTTTTCTCTCTCTCTCTCTCCCTCTCGCTTTGTGGCCTGTCTTTGTGTGTGTAATTAAGTGAGGCATAAATAAAATGCCTTTTTAGTATTCATCACAATTTATGCTAAGCTCTCAAAGCATCAAGTTGCCTATGACAAGGCGCCACAAGAATCTTTTCTCGGCTCTGGATCTGGACTGGGGTCTTGTGCCACTCTGTTGCATAACTAAGTGCGCCAGTGGCAGTACGGGCCGGTGGGTGGGCAGGGCGGCAGGGGGACTGGGTGGGTTTATTGGATGCTGGCCCTGGTCTGGGAGGATTACAAGAACCCAGCGCTAGTTTGGGGTTTGGGGCACCTCGCACATTCTACATTCCACGATTCGCGTCGTCGGCTTCGAAGCTCATCAAATATGCAATTAAATCAGTTTCCGTTTAATTAAACCGGAAGTGCGTTGGTTTTCAGCTCTCCCTCCCTCCCACGCATACACACTCATACTGGTTATGTATTGGTATCTCCCTATTCTTTCGCTCTCTCTCTCTCTCTCTCTCCCACTCTTGGTGCGTATTGCGGTTTGATGTTTAAGTGCTGCGAAGGCGCTTGGAATTTTTACATTTTTATGAGGATTTTTTCACTGCATTTCATTTTCCTTGCTCCACTCTGGCCGCTATATTTCTCTTCCTCATTGGTTATTTTGCATTTTATTGAATTGAATATAGTAGACGGAGTAGCAGGAGCGGAGAGTGAGAGCTGGATAAGCAGGCAAAGAGATGAAAGCGAGTCGTGGAAAGAAGGCTTAGCCCCGGCAATTAGTTAGCCATTGGCATTGCCATTAAGTTGAAATGCAATTTGCCATTGCGAAAGTTGCCTTGACTGCTGCCTGAGCTTTAAGGCAACCAACCATCAGGCAACCGACCAGTAGGCAGCCGAGAGTAGGCAGAGTAGCTCATCTGACTAATTAAACCACGCGAATTGTGCGCCTAAAGTTATGCCACACTCCACAACAATTGCCTGCCACCACTGCCACTGCGTTTTCCACTAGCACAGAGTAGCTTTCTGTTTCTGTTTCAGTTTCTGCTTGTGCCAGTGCACTATGGGGAAAATTCCAATTTTTCGGGTATTAATTAATAACTTTTAAACTAAGCAAGATTTTTCGATGCGGTTTTTTGATTAATGTTATGTACACCCCTAGAACCATTCTTGGAAAAGTGGGCGTGTTTCCGCCCACATTTAAAAAAAAAAAAATTTTTTTTTTTAATAATATTAAAAATTGGAATATCTTCATTAATATTTATTGACTATAATACTCCTTTATACATAAAAATAAAGTCTTACTTTTGGAAAAACTTAATTTCGATGAAATTCAGGAGCTAAAGAAACAAAAGTTAATATTAATAGAAATTTTCTTAATTTTTTCTTAATTCATCTTCGAAATCCTCAAAAGATTGATATGGGCCTTCAATTTCACATAATAAGAGTATTTGAAAATAGATGGGAAGGGCAAGGCTTTTATGCTTGCTGCTTGAATCAACAAAGAGACATTGCTCTTGAGTTTTTCATAGAGCTGCTGCTCGTTTTTGTTAGCTCCTACTCCTTTCAACAAGTAAACCAACTTTTGATGACCAATTTGTCGATTATTGTTCCTATTTGAGTAGCTTTTGCATAATTTTTCTGTGCTCATTAACCAATTTTAATGCTTTTTTCAAATTTTTTTTTGTTTTGCATGCATTTTTTCCATTTTGCATACAAATTTTGGCAAACAATTTGAGTTTTGCTCTTTAAATATAACACATGTTTTAAAACATGAATGTTTTTATTTAATCTCCTCTTAAAAAATTCAAGAATTGCATTTTCTTGGTTGCATTCGCCTTTTTCCTTGCGCCATACATCAAACAGCTGCGCGTTTGAAAACTCGAAGTCCCTTGCAAAAAACTAATTTGCGCAGTTAGTGCGGAAAAGTGCACATTGAGACAAACTGCCTTTAAATCAAAATTAATGGTTCTACGACATACAATTGGACGTACACTTATCGACCCTTCTCGTCGTTTTATATGTCTCCACGAACTTTAAATATATTTTTTTAAGAAATGTGCTTTGAGAATGTTTCCTACGTTTACAAAATATTAATAGAACACGCACAACTACATAGTATTAGTACATCCATTACATAGTTAAAACCCGTGTGATTGCTATCCTTTTTAAATTTCACAAAAAGAATGTTTCGCGTTTGAATAGTGGCATTTTGAAAATAGGCTGCACAAATATTGTAATCTTAAAGCAAGTGCTTTTCTACAGCAACAGCTGACTTTAACAGCTGTTATACTTAACAGTGTTCTGTTAAATAACATTTTTGGTATGGGACTTTACAGTTTGAAGTTTTCTTAATATGTTACTAAAATAAAACAACCAATTTTAATACTTTGAGAAAATGACTAAATACCCGAAAAATGGGAATTCTCCCCATAGTGCAGTGCCCAGTGCCAGTGCCTGTGTCTGTGCCTGGTTGTTGTGCTTATTTCTTAATTATTAATTAAGAATGAAAACAAGGCAAAAACAGTAAGTTGCATGCGCGCACTTTCGCTGCACAGCAAACTCAGTGCTGAAATTGCCACAATTTCGCTGCAGAAACGCCCGTGGGCGTGCAAAAGGCTTTACACACACTCTAACATTTGATGGAATGGCGGGTATGCTTGACATTTTTGCGTGATCAGTGAGTGAAAATATAGTTTATCATTATTGGGTTAAGTTTCCGCTTTGAAAATTTCATTCATTATCTATTGATTGCTGCAATTTTCTTCGTTGACATATGATTTGTACAGCAGCTCTAACATGTTAACAGTGCAGCATGACAGCCTGTTAGCGCTCGCCTTTAACAGCCTGTGGCCGCTCCCAGTGCCAGCTCACTGTTAGTGGCGCTCTTTGACAGCGCTCGCGCTCTCACGATCCACATGGCTCTTGAGCGGTCTCAGCTTGCAGTAAGCGGCTAGATCTAATTACCAACACCCGTAAAGCCCTTAATAAATATTTGTATAAATAAAAACTTAAACAGTAGAATTTAATTTTCATTGAATTCGTTTTTAATATCTAAAACGATTTCCCCTGCAACGATAGAGCATCACAGAATTTCGCTTAAGTTTTCTGCCTTTCATTCTTGTGTTTTGTCTTCACTTTGGCAGCATCGTCCGTACTTTTGGATATGGCAACTGTGTCACAGCCCCGTACCCCACACCCGCAGCACTTGTATATCTTGGGTATTATCCAGGGTTGTCAACGGCAACCAACGACTGCTGCTGATGATGATGATGAAGATGGGTAGATGAGGAGGACTCTGGCGATGAAGACGTTGTTGCCATAAGTTAATTTGCGTCTCATATATGCATGTGCTTGCATATGCATGTGTGTCAACCGGTACTGTGCGTGTGTGTGTGTGCATGTGGGTGTACTGTACACATGTGTGTGTATTTTGCATTATAACTTGAAAATTTAAATGCCCTAAGTGATACAACTTGAAACTGTCTTTACAAGTGGCCATATGTGTAGGTACGAGTATGTACAGATGTCTCTCCTCCTTGTGGCTTGTTCTACCATTTGATACCCAGTAACAGCAGAGTAGAAGCGGGTGTATGGGATACAAGGTAAGGTAGTATGTGTACAGGTGTAAAGGGGCAGCAAGAGTCAGCAGAGCAAAAACCCTTGCTTCAAACTATATTAAAAAATATTTCTCTCGACCACTTGTGTTTCCCAAATACAGGATAGGTGCCCCACTGCTAGCCAGATATGTGCTCATAATTTTGTGTTGTCTGCGGCTTTTGTAATTAGCATGAAAATAACTTTGCTCGCTCTGCTTGAGGCGGCACACACAAAACGCTTTAAAGAAACAGAAACAGATGCAGAAACGCAGCCACACACGCACATCATCATTTGAAGGTAATCCCACACGAATGTCGGACGGTGTACTTGGCAGATAATTGAAACAAATGCATATTTAATGGATGGCGCATAGAGAGGCTGCTAATATGTGTCATCTGTCAATAAAGATGTTATGTTTCGGTTTTAGTAATTGATTTTGCGTATTTATCACGCAAATTAATGCTAATTGTGAGCTAATATGACAAATTTATCACCACAACACACACCCACCCACCCCACTTCAAAAAACCCAACACCAACACTGCGTATGATTGATTTGCTTGAGTGCTACTCACACAGAGCTTCCCACTGTCCCACTGCGGTTTCATTGAACTCTCTCGCTCTCTCTCTCTCTTGGGCTTTTTTGACTTTCCTAAGGACTATTATACTTAGGGCCACATGATAATTGCATCAATTAAAATGCCAATTCCGTGGAAAACGGTGTGGATATTATTCGGGGCCAGCCATCATCATTACGTACTCGTATTACTCGTATAACATGAAATGTCTGCTGACCCTTTTGCCCATAATTTCGAGCAACATGCCCCTACATATGTCTGTTATGTGGGTCTTGCATTCCTTTGCGCGTCATTAGCCAATGACGTTGAAAAGCTTCAGTTGCAGAATAATTCGTTATTTATTTGGTGTTCTTCAAAACAGTTTCTCCAAAACTGCACAGCCCCACTTACAATTTTTAACAAAATTGTTTTTCTATCTCTGTTACGTTAACAGAACAATTTATTTTCATTTAAATATACCTATATCATTTTTTCTTGCATAATATTTACACAATGGAAATTTACACTTGAATTTGAGTTCATTGCTTGCATTAATATTTATTTAAGCAATTACTCAACAATAAAAGTTTAACAATTCAACTGCTAAATATACAAAAAATGTGCATTGAGAATTTACTGCAAATATTTTACAATTTACTCAAAATAGTTTTTCAGAACATCAGACGCGAGCAAACACACACACAACACACAGCACACACAGCACAGAGGGGGGAAACGAACCCAAAGAAACATTCTTTACTCTTTCTTCTGCTTGCCCTTTCTTTTTTTTTGTTTTTGATTCTTTTCTTATATTTTTTGTTGTATTTTTTGTTCAATTTTAATTACGAAACTTTTCATTTCGCTACGCTGCGCCTCAGAGGGGAGTGATGGGGGTGGGGTGGTGGGTGGCGCCACGCTTGATTACAGGGCGTGCTTATGCGCTGATTGCTCGGCTATGGGTGCCCGTTCACTGCCACTGCTACTCCTGCCCATTAGCTTCCATCCTCGTCCCTCACTACCTCCCTCTCACTGATTGTTTCATGCAGCTTGACTTTGCCATCATTATTGGCTATTGGGTTTGGTTGTGTTTCCTTTTTCCTTTGCCTCTCTCGCTCTCTCTTTTGATTCCTCGTTTGATTCTGTTTTTTTTTTCTTTTGCTCGTTTTCGGTTTGAATGCCACATAGTTGTCCTTTTTATTATTAATTTTCTTTTGTGGGTTTTGCAAGAAGCCCCAAAAGTAACGAACAACGAACAACTCTTTATCAAACATTTTTGTGATGTTTTTATTACTTTCCAAATACTTTTCTGTGTGGCTCTTTTCGGTAATTATTTGCACAATGCCACAAAAAACAAAAGAAGAAGTAGAACTCTAGCTGAGTTCAAGAAGCGAAACTGCAGGGAGAAACACACTTTCCATGCTGTATCTCTGTCTGATTATGCTATAGCTTCCTTGGCACATTTTCCTGTCTAATTCCATGAGAAACTCGTTGGGACCCTTGAAGTAAGTGTACAATTGACGACTTTTCTGGCTGATTGCACCTTTACATTTACCTTTTTAGGAAGGCTTCGGTTTCATTTTCGTTTTCCACTTAACCTTTTTTTTGTTCTTGCCAGGTTGTACTTTTGTCCAAAAGGCAAAATGCCAAACATATTTCATGCGGACTACTGCCAAGTTTAAATCAACCAAATTAATTTTACAAAAATTAATAAAAAGACATTGAGACCAAAGCGAAATGATATGTTCCTTTCCGTTGCGTTTAACCATAACCATAAAAGAAAAAAAACAAAAGTCTTTAAATTTTTGCATGCCACATGTTCTGTTTTGTGGCCAAAGTGAAATATGCTGAAAATGTTGGCGGCCACAATGCCGGCAGGCAAAAAGAGTTGACAGCCCTCTCCTGCTGAGAGCGGGACAGCTGCAGCAGCAGTCGTGGTGAGTGAGTGAGACAGCTGCACAGCAGTCATGTGACTGTGGGTGGAGTGAGTGAGTCAGACAGCTGCTGCTGCTGCTACGACGAATTACAATTATGATGACACAAATTGGTTATGTTTTCTGTGCCAACCTCTCTGACTCTCCTCTCTCTCTCTCTCCCTCTGTCTGTCTGTGTGTGTGTTTGTCTTCAAATATATTTTTTTTTAACAACCAAAAAATGTCAGTATGGATGCCTAGACAGTATGAGAATATATAGTACACACATGACATGTGAGGCTTGTCATCGTTGGGATTCTCCTGCTGTACATTTTTCTACTGCTTTCTGCTGCTTCTGCTGCTGCTGCAAAATGTCTAAAGGGATACACAGGGATACACACAACCCACAAAAAGCAAATAAAAATAAAATCGTAAAAAATCATAAAGTATAATGCTGGAAAATGTATGCTAAAAATTGGCTAGCTGCTGGGTTTAGCTTTTGCCTAACATAAAAAAATATGAAATTACATATAATAAAAACAGCAAACAAAAAAATCAAGTCATAAAGTTGTTTGCCATTGCGTATGCGTTGCCGTTCCACTCCTTTGTTGCTAGGGGAGGGGGTTGAATGCTGGGGTCATGTACCAGGCGCAATCCCAAGCAAAAAGCCGGTGGGAAGATTGCTGTGGTGTCGGCTGGCTCTCGTTTTGCATCTTTATGCGTCAAAAAGTAACTAGAACAAATTGCATTTGATTAGCTCGATTATGGAGTGGATGGCATGCCCCTGGATGATATATGAATAACTAAGTGGCCCAGAAGTACCAGCCAGCAGCTTAAGCCAAAAGTGAAGGCACTTTTGCCTTAAAGATGATTTAAAGACGAAGAAGTACCAGCAAGAGGCAGCTTAGCCAGTCACGTGTAATGCAGCGAGCAATTCAGTGATTAAAATAACTTTCTGTAAGGGTAACGCTTCTGATTTTGATAGATCAATGGAGACCCTGTTCTTAGGCAGAGTTCTCTTGTGGATTTCCTTGTTGTAAATAATACCCAACAGATATAACCTTTGTGTGAAAGTCAATTGTATGCTCAATGGCTAATAACCTCTGGCTATATATGCGCCATGGAGTGGCTGTTATGCAGTGTTAGTGGGCGAGGGTTGGAAAAACAATTTGGTGCCACAGACCTGCTGCATACAAACGACTACTACCAACCCTGTGGGCTAGGGCACACTGCCTGCCACACCAACCCACGCAGAGGAAACAAGCAGCTTTCCCACCTGGCCACCACCTGGCTGCCTGGCCACAGTAGAAACAACAAAGAGAACATATAAATAACATTCTTGCGCGCTGCTGGAATGGCGGGTGGGGTGGGTTGACCGGGCGGACAAAATGAAAATTGTTTACGCTGCCCACGAAGGAGCGCTCCTTTCTGCCAGAGGAGCAGCCGCAGGAGCAGCAGAATAGAATACCTCGTGTACAGGCAACAGCAGAAGACATTAAGTTATTAAATTATTGTTTCGACCATAATTTCAACGACACTAAAATTAAAAAGCCATTACCAAGAAGCCAGGAAGCATTATTTGCTAAAAAAAAAAATAAGAATGGAGCCAAATGGAGCGAGGCACAAGGAGGTGGAGTCCCCATTCCTTGTGGCAGCAAAATATATTTCCGCTTAATTTATTAACGATTTTTGTTAGCCATAAACTTTACATGCGTGTGTGTGTGTGTGTGGATGCTTCCCTTCCTATTTTTCTGTGCGGCGCGCACTAAGTGATTTTTATCTAAGACAGCGGCTGTTGTATGTGTTTTTTTTTACGATTTTCACATAATTATAATTGAAATTGCGACGGAGAAGAAGACGCCAAGGACTTCCATTCGAGTGCCAATAAATAATAGAATCAAGTCATAAACTGATAAATGATGTGCCACCATCATCAGGATGAGGATGAGTAGGCGAAGGCACACAAAAGGGAGTGGCAATGGGAATGGGAAGGGAGCCGGAGAAAGCACACCCTCTCTTTGGGGCTGTAATAAACAAAGTTAATCATTTAGGATAATTGAAATTTTTACGAGACACTCAAAGTTATGTTTGCCTCTTTTTTTGCGTCCTTCTCTTTTTTGTCTGGCAGGTATCCTTACGCCCAGGATGCTCATTAGGACATCCAGCCCAGCAGGAGAGCGGCCAACAAGGGTGACTGTTGTGGACGCTGGGTGGCCAAGTGCTGCGTGGTACTTATCGATGCAAACTGTTGATTGGAACCCAGCCTCTATGCTGTTGAAAACAAAGGCTGAACAAGTACGAGCTGGCCATAAATAAAATCCAGCACGTGGCTCATGAAAAGCTCCCGAAAGTATGCAACAGAACTGCGAGTCAGCGAGTCAGCCGACAAGTGAGAGCACTGTCTGCGGGGGGATATTGGCGGCAGGGGGCAGGATGTAGGGAAGCAAAAGCAAGGGTGTGGGTGTGTGTCTGGGGGCAGGTGTTGTGTCGCACATTAAATATGGAAATGGCAACAAAATAGAACGAAAATCCCATAAGAAAAATGCATTGCAATGAGTGAACGATTTAAGAATGAAATAAACGAGGCAAAAAGATGTTCAGTCAATGACAACTTAGATTAAATGCAATACTCTCAAAAAGTTCTTATGGTGGCTCAAAACTAGGCTATCAATGCTGGCAATAAATGATAAAATTAATAACAATATTTACACAAGATGTGTGGCTTAAACAAACCCATTTACGAGAGCCAAAAGATTAGATACGCTAACAATCAATAGGCATCTGTAGCTGCCATTTAACCTCATAAATGTTGATTATACCTTAAGCTAAAAAAGCATTAAATTAAATACCATAAACCCTTGCACCCCTATACCCTCACCCCCCTCTGACAGACCTGCAACAAAAGTGATCTCCTCTTCTACACACATTTCGTTAACCAGTGGAAAAAAGTTGAATGCCATCGCCATCATTCGCCCCACAGCAACCCAAAAACGGAAAAACTTGCTGGCAAAATACATTAAAATTAAATATTAAATTTAAGTGCATAATAAACGCAAAACAATGAACCCATCAGACATCAGCCATCAGCCAGTGAGAGACAGAGACAGGACAGGCAGCCACCACAGGCTGCCACAGTTGAGTGGAATGCTACCTTTAGCTGTGCACCAAAAGTGTCGAGGCACACAAAAAAAAAACAGAGTCGTGGAACAAGTCGGGCAGCTCCAACCCCACAAAAAAGGGTGGCGGAAAGGGGCAAAAGAAAAACCCAAACTTAAGCCAACTGACAATATGTTGAACCCAAATGGTGGCATGAGCCTTGGTGACGCGCTTGGGGCCTGGCCGGGATTATGCTGCAGAAGCAGCAGCGAAAAGCAAAAAGCATTTGCGCAAAAAAAAATGGAAGGACACATCACGGGCTGGGTACTTGCTACTGCTGCTACGACTAGCGGTGGTCCTGCTGCCACTGGCACTGCCGCTGCCGCTGCCACTGCACTTGTCGATATCGACGTCAAAGTCTCGTAATGCCAGCACTCGCACTTGTCAGCCTAAAAGATGACAGTGATGGCAATGTGTTATTCTTGCCACGGTGGAGGCTTGGATTGGGCTGCTGCCTGCTTGCAAAGTGGCGTGGCCCTTGTGGGGCGGAGGGTTAAAACATATTACCGCCCTTGCGTATTGATGTCGATCAAACCAATACATGTCCATATACATATATTCATGGCAGCAGATCTCTCTGTGTGTGTGTGCTCCTTGTCTGTATATCCAACGCTCAATTGAGGTCATGTCCATGCGGCATTCATTGTCGACATCGGCAATGGCAACGGCGATGGCGATGGCGTCGGCGACGTATGCCAAAGCATTAACTCGGCATTTGTTTCAAGCAAGTCCGAGGTGGCATGGGTGATGGGTGGTGGGTGGGTGGAGTGAGATAGCGCAAAAGTTTGGGCCGAGAGTTGCGACATATTGAAAATCATTGCACATACACACACACCACAGAAAGAGTGCCAGCAAAAAGAAAATAGAATGGCGAGGAGTTGGATACCCTAGAAGTTATATTGCAAATGTAGCATAAGAAGGCTCCCGAAAATCTAAGATTTTAGAGAGTATTTTGCATAGAAAAATAAAGGCGAAGTCGAAGTTTCGTAGCTTAAGAATTGTATTGTTAGCCTTCATAATAAAAAAAAAGGGGGAAAGGAAGGACATAGGATACAAATACTTATATATCAAGAAATTCCCTCGCTTACAAAGCTCCTCTGCAAAGCAGTATACCCTTTTTGGCCAAAAGCTACAGCCAAAAACAAAACAAAAAGAAGCTGCAAAAATGTATGAAAAGACAAACGGCATTGGCATCAATTTTTATTTGCCTCTCAGTATGTGTGTATTCTGTGTGTGTGTGTGTGTTTGTGTGTGATGGCACGAGGAGAAACAATTTTTATTACATTGAAAATTTGCATAAAATATTTAAGCCAAATGGTCGGTCGATTGTATGGGCATGGCGCTGGTGAAACTTTCTTGATGCGATGGCAGGCAGCAGCCGGCCCCTTTCTCTCAGCCTTTCGCGTGTGTTTAGGCCTTTCGCCTACTGCACTGATGGGTTTTTTTTTTTGTTTTTTGACAGGTCTCGGAGGCAAGCAAATAGCACCGAATGACAGTTGTGGTTTGGGGGAGGGAGCTAACACACACAGATGCATGCCCATAACTCTTTAACGTTTGATTTGCAATTTAAGTTGTGTGAGGGAAATGCCCTTAAGCCAGCTCTCCCAAAAATTAAGTACAGTCTCAGCACATAGAAACTTTAAGCTGCAAAATATTTGAGAGTTTGAGAGTGAAGAGAGGGGTGTACAGAAAAATACAGAGAGTTGCAGAGAAAAAGCTTCAAGGATTCGTTGCACGTTCGCATCTTTAACGCCATATGTTGCCCACGGAGAAGGAGAGTCAAGAGAGAGAGAGAGAGAGAGAGAGTGGCGGAGAGCCCCAGTAGCACATATCCTTTATCTTATATGCCCTATTTTATGCCTGCACCACTCTCCATACTTTCTGGCACCCCGCACACCCCGCCTTCTCTAGCACCCATCATTTGTAGCATCCATGTGGCTGCTGCTGCTGTTGCTGTTGTTGTTCGTCGCCTCTTTTGCCAATAGATTGTGCCACCACACTTTGGCATTTTATAACATAAACTTTCATTTGTTTTCTCTTTTCTTGTTTTTTTTTTAGTTTTTTTTTAGTTCTTGTAATTCGCTCATGTAGCTGTCTGCGTGTGTGTGTGTGTTTTGGGGCCCATATGTTAAGCCACAACCACACACACATAGCAACGAGTCTGATGTCTTGACATCTGTCTACCAGAGGACCAACAAACACCCACAGCCCCATCCTCTTTCGGCTTTGACAATCGTCCAAAAATGTAGATTTGCATGCACATCAGCATTGGGCATACATTTATCTCGCCGACTGTCGCCAGTTTTTGGGCTTCCAGCACCACCACCCACCCGCCTTAATGCGATGCCAGGCCAAAGAAGAGACATCAGCAGCAGAAATAGCAGCGAAAAAGAAGCCTAGAGAAGTTGGCAGGCCAGAAGGAGACTGGTAAGATAATTTAAATGGGGAAAAACTTGAAATAAAGTTGGGAATTTTAACATTAAGTAGAACAGCCAATGATCAACACAGAATTTGATTGAAGAGAGAGCAACTTCCAATTAACTTTAACTCACAATTAATTTTAGACTGTTTGGCACATTTTGTGATTTATTAAATCTATCTGTAAACATTAAACATTCAATGAATTTTCTTCATGTTAAATATTTGCAAATAGCAGCCAAAATGACAGGCTCAGAGTTCTGGGCGTGCACATCAAATATTTGGCGTGCTTTGGCCCACTGTACTTGCAGACTCGTGCTCGTAGTAAATGAAAATCAATGAAAATTCATGGAAATGCAATACCAGTAAACCGATGACCAGGCAGAGGAGCTACACCCACAGAGCGTACCCAGTCGAACGGACATCAGGCCAGGGACATGGTCATATCGATTCCCTGCATAAAGTTGAACCATCAGCCAGGCTGGGATGCATGCAGCAGGGGCAGGAGCCGGCAAAGTGTAGTTGATTGATTTCGAGTAAATGCAACAGTTTATTTGCATATTTTGCAGAATGTTTCTTGCACAACGAACGGACGGTAAACGGTAAACAGAAGTACGAGTATATTACTGTACGAAATATGCAAAATATTTAAATTGCCAAAATAACCCACACACACACACACACACACACAAAATAAAAGGTCAAAACATTTGGGTGGCGTCTGCGGCGGTCAAAGGATCATTGGTGGTACGATGTGCAGCTGCAGCTGCAGAAGCCAAACGAATTTTATAGAAAATTTAATAAAAATGCAACCCACAAAATAAAGTGCAGTGGGGTGAGAGGGTGAGTGCATAAGGGAAATGCCAATGAATATAAGAAATATACGAATAAATATGCTATTTACTTTTATTGCATTTCAATTTTTGCTATCAAAGCATCAGCCACAGCCATGCAGCAGCAGCAGCAGCAGCCAGCCAGCCAGAGCCAATGGACATATTCAGAAGTTATGGATTTTTGTACCATAAAAGGATTCCCATTTCCCACATTTTTGCCACAGCTGCTTGATATTTTATGGATATTTTATATGGAATTCAAAATGCAATTCCTTTGCAGAGGCTCGCTCTCTCCGCCTGCTCATCTGTCTGTCAGCTGCTTTTTGGCCCAACAACTGATTTGTTATCAATAAAGCCCAGCCAGAGGCCAAAAAGATTTGCCAAAAGACAATGGCGATTGCTGGCACAGGGCTACTCGTCAGTGTTAGTGCCATTTGGTAAGAAAAACACTCCATTTATGCTGCCTTAAGCCGACCGACCCCCTTACTACCGATAATAAAAGCGTATTCATTACTTATCGTAATACGAGCATGTGAATCCTATATGAACCTTCGTGTCCTGTTGATTCCCATCTTTATGCCTGACATCTACTCCGGGAACTGCGTTGCACACTCTGTTTATGGGAGGAGCCACTGTGGCACGGCACTTGTAACGCAATTGAGTGTCCCTCCCCGGACTAAAGAAGAGCTTTAAGGGCTCTGCCAGAAAGTTGTTCCTGCCTGCCTCTATATCCTGTGTGTGTGTGTGTGTGTGTGTGTGTGTGCTGGCAATTCTCATGACAATGCAATGCTGCAGATAATTGCACGTTACAGGGTCCTGTACGGTAACAAGCAACCAGCAAGCCAACGCCAACAGAGACCAGCATCCAAAGTTGGTTGTGGCCTTTGGATGGAAAATTCGGTTTCCATTTTTGCCCAGTCGCTTCGAAGACAAAATCAAAATCCAACAATATGGCAATAAACGAATTTTCGTTATAACAATGCAGTTGACCATCGGAACAGCCCCCACACCACACCACACCACCAGCCCACACACCCATGCAACATGAATGGCCTTCCTCTCTGTGTAGCCCAAACTGCGTTCAACCACATGCAATTTTGTTTGGATGCTGATACCCCATGGCCAGAGCCAGAAAGGAGGTAATGGCAGCCAATGGTCAGTGCTGGGACTTGCTAGCCACAATTTTGATGGGCGGGAGGAGGAAAATGTCCCTAGGTGTTGGCCACATGGGAGCGTAGCGTAGTCCAAAACGCAGCTATTTGTATTTTGTTACAGGACATGCTGTCAGTGGCCATATCCTTTACTCTCACATAGACACAGACACAGACAAACAGACAGGCAGCCAGGCAGCCGGAGTGAAGTGAAGTTGGCTGGATTTTTATTGAAATTGTTCTATGGGCAAAAATTCATAACTGTGGCAAAGGCACACTATACAGTGCACTCCCCCCATACACAACGATTTTTGGGCGCCGAACATCGTTCAATGCGATGCCTCTGGGCAGGGCAGGACTGTCCTTATTGAATTTTCAGGACAGTTTTCAGGAAATATTTTTTGTAATACTATGATTGTGTATGTGTGTGTGGGTACTCTGGCTAATTTAGCTACAAAGAGTGTAACTTTGGTCTATCATTTCCGGCACTTGTTTAGTGTCATCGTGGAAATGATAATGAAAAAGAAACCGTTTGCCGTCGATCGCCTTATCAAATGCTGAATTGAGTGGTCGGTCACCTCTGTCGCCTCTGTAACGGTATCTGCTGGCCTAGTCTCAGTTTTTAGTCTTTGTCAACATGTCGTCGTGGATTGTGTCCACCACAGAGCTACACAGCTGCACTGGTGCCCATACTACCACACGAGCGGGCGGATCCAGGCACAAGCGTATGATCCTAATGGTGTGGCACAGTCTGACGGAGAAATGCGAGAAATTGGGACAATTTCTGAGGCGAGAGACGAACAAACCGCTGCCGAAAGAGCTGAGGCGATCGCTACGATTAAATAAGTCGTCCAAACGCAAAGGCTATCGGTCTTGCGAGAGCGAGGCAGATAAACGGTAAGAAAAAATATATACAGTCTTCCACCTGATAAGCCAATTGTTATTTCTTTGGCCTGAAGGCTCTTGCTATGTACACAGATATCAAGCAATCTTTTGTTTTGCAGGCTGATGCAAGAGCGTTTGAACGAACCTATTAATATTTCAATACGCATTGGACCGGCCTATGATTTTAGAAACTCAAACTGCTGATTCCCTTTCCATGGAAACCCCTTCCGAATTTATCAAAACAAAAACCTCCTCTGTTAACGCTTTTTATGGGCTGCTGTTAAATTATCATAAGTTTAAATGCACATGTTGAATAAACACTGTTAGCTTTTAATAAAAGCTTCTGCTTTTTCATATGTTTACACCCAGTTTATTCGAGTTTATAACCGCGAGAGAGAGCTTTATGCTTTTTGCTGTAATCAAAGCTTAGATTGGTTTCTCTTTGGATTTATTTCTCTTTTGAATATTAGCTCTCTTACGCTGCTACGTTAGTTGGTTCCCTTAAGGACGCCCACACAAAAGTTTATTGCCCCGCTCACAACAAGTGGACGCGACGGCATACACTTCCAATGGAGTTTATCTGTTTCATGTGAAAACATGATATTCAGTTGTTTAGTGTAAGTCTTAATTATACAAAAATAGTGCCTCTATTATATTCATTTTTTGTAAGATGTTCCATTAAAAGTGGTATGAGAATATATATAAAAAACCTATTAATGTTAATTTAAAAAAACAATATAATTCTGTTGGTAACTTTCAAAATCATACAGAGGTTCGTGCAAGTAACCAGCAAGTATATTTACAGTTTATTAAAAAACATTTGTATGCCTATTAACTCCTATCTACGACCTGTCGCAGAGCATTCAAAAGTCGTCAGAGCTTAGGTAAGTTTTCCCTTTTTGCTGCCTTGCACTTATTGCGGCGTTACACTCTCACTCTCTTTAAAGCGCGCTCTCTCTCTCTCTATCTCACACAGTTAGTCGCTCTCTTCCCGTATGGCGCCATACGTCACAGAAAGCGTTATCTCCTCGAGCATTTTTTTTTCGTGTGTTCCCGCTAGAGTGAAAAACGTGTTCCGCGGACGCGGAAATGACATTGATAGTGAAATTTTACCTTAATTTTTCGACTTGTGGCTGTAATTTGTTTATTTTTCGGGCATCAAACGCTAGACAAGAAATGAACACAAAAAACAAACTAAAATTCAATGCACAAGTGTACTTTGATTGAAAAACTTTGACTCGCAGTAAAAACGGAGACCTAAAAACAATAAATACAATTTACATAAACATAAGCGAAACGAAACGAAGCGAACGCGCAAAATCTATTTAGTGCAACTATGAAGCTGATTTCAACATTCGTTTTCTTGGTGGTGGCGTTTTATAAGTTTTTCAAGAAATTGTTGTAAGTTTTCATAATTATCTAATACGAGTACTGTGCTGTGCTGTGTGTGTCCTTTGTGGTTTTTGGGGTGTGTGCCCTGTGCCCTGTGCCCTTGTCCTTTTTGTGCACCCTCTTCATATGGAAAAGTCTGCGACTTATTGACAAAACAACAATAAAGTCTGTAACAGAGACGGTTAAAACAACAACAACAAGCACAACCACAGCACCAGTGGGTTGCTGCGCGAAGAAGGAGGCCGTCTTGCAACAAACAAAAGCAGCAACAGCAACAACCACAGTGAACTGTAACAAACACAAAGGGGGATTTTTATTTTCGTTGCTTTTTTTGTTTTTTTTGTTTTCATAAGTCAAATTTCCTTTGTGAGCTCTCTGCATTTATTAAGCTTTTTGCGTCTGGTGCTCTTTCTTTGTACCTTTGCCGTTGGTTTTCTTTCTGTTCATTTTATTCCTTTTTTTCGAGTATTTGTTTTGCTTTTAAATATATTTTGCTCCAATGCGCCTCTTTAGCTGCTGATTAGTCCGAGTGACAGGGGAAGAGATAGTCATAGAGATGGTGGGGGGTTCGTCCACACTCTCTTGCCGTCCTCTCTATCTCCCCCGGCTAGTTTCCGCTCTCTCTTTATTAGCGCGCTTCGCACGTTTTTGTTTGGGTTTGAGGCTGCTAGGAAATTGGCTAGAGGCAGGGTGTATTGAAATAAGGTGTGGCCGATGTCTGGCTATCTGACATATCTTTCTATATCTCTCTCTATCTACATACATTAAACCTAATTAACTAATGCTTTAGTAGGCAATGCCTCACCTCATCTAGACACAGCCTTGGCCGTGCGGTTTGCCAAACCATATGCTGGGGGGGTGGGTAGCTTTGGGTTGGTTTTTGGGGGGTCTTTGTGCATGTAATTTACTCAAGTGCCTGTTTATTTCTCTTGTTATTCGAGTGTGTGTGTGTGTGTGTGTGTGAGTGAGTGCCTGAATATGAGTGTGTGGTTGACAACAGAAATGGGTTCTTAATTACTCGCACTATAACGGTTCCTTGTGTATACGATTGTGCCTACGTGGTACATTGTACATACATACATATGTATCTGTGTGTTTCGGCTCGTTTGAGGGCCGTTGTGTACATAATTTGAACAAGCACAAAAGATCTGCTCTGATTAAAGAGGGGTGTTGCCCTTGTTCAAGAGACACGACCATATAATTTTAACACAAATGTTGGGAATCCCCATTCCCATATAAAAGATCTCAGTTTGTGTGAGGATAATGATAATTGACAGATACTTGGATAATTGTTACCCCGGAAGAATTTTGGAGCTATCACGTGACCATTAATCCTACATACCATAGCATATACAGACACTACATAGCCATCAAGTAATCTAGATTATAAATTCTATACTATACTATACTTTACTCCAATATGCGCTATATTTTATCAATTGACTATCACTTAATTTAATGCAACCTCTCAATTTATTTTTTAACTCAGCAACTCTTTTTATGCTCGAAAATCTATCACTTTTCAATCACTATTCCCCATCCATTAAAATTTTCTTAATTTTTTAATGCAATTACTTTGAGTAATCCTTCTTTGTCAATTCGCAGCTCACCCATCCTTACCCACAAATAGAATTACTCAGTACTCAATATCTAGGTCCATTAAAAGATTCCTTATTAGCCGACCCAACCTACCCCAAAAGAGACTTAAAAACATAAGCCAGTCAGCTTAGTAGTCACTCGAAAACTCGAAACAACCAGAATGACTCAGTTCTAGAATGGCATACTCGTACATACTCGTACATATGAGTGTACATTGTATGTGTGAGTCTCATAATCCATTCTGAACAAACACACCAAATGCCGCCTTATGTAGAAAAATCCTACTATGATAAGAAAACACTCACAGCAAAGCACTATGACTGGTATATAAAAGAAAACTCAGTACAAATTCCAACAAAATAAATTTACATTAAATATGCACACATATGTATATGATGTCTTTGCACATTATATACATAATAGATCGGCACGCTTACGGTGTGAGTGCCGAATTCTTATCAAACCCAGAAGGCATCGCAGACATACCCAGCAGCATGGCAGACCTACCAAACATTATATATGTATACAAAAACCCCATATGAAGTAGCCACATAATATAGCGAACTTTATACCGCAGCAGTAAAACAAGGCCGTGGTGGGGTCCACTCGAAAACCGTAATCTTATCTCAATGGCTAGACCACTGGGCTGGGGGCTGGGGCTATAAAAAAACACACATAAGTAAAACTAAATAGTTAACCCCCCCGCCCATCATCCAACCGATCAGCAATAACCTTGACAATACTCTGGATTCGCGAATAGAACAACGCAAATGCAACCGCTTTAAACTAATGAAAACCAAATAAATCCAGGCAACGTCACATTTTTCTGCATTCCCCCACAATAGAGCTTATCGAAACGGCCTTCCCCCTATTGAATCGAATATTTAATAACCAACATGTGAGTGAAAGAGTTATATGCGGAGAACTATTTAGAAGTGGCAGCAATGCTGCTTCTGCTTCTGTTATAACCGATAAGATACACAACCCAAGCCAGACACAAGACCAAGCCACCAGACACGAGCAGAGCGTCATTTGTAGAAATTCGTTATCAACTCCGATTTACAAATCGTGCCATGATTGACCCACTCACATTTAATAAAGTAATGGCTTATGAATCGTTTGAGTGTGTACTTGTGACAGATGTCTTTAATTTTAAGATACTTTCCGTATCTCCGGGTGAGTCATAAAGTAAATAATCTTACCTGTATAGGTATAGGCATTTCATCATTATTTGCATTGGGAATTATGGCAGGGTGCATTATACTAAGATCAGGTATACTTTCTCCTAAATGCTTCTAAGAGATAACTGTTTTAAACTACTAACGGAGTCCCCTTTATTGTAAACGTTTGATTTCAAATGAATTAAAAAAATCCCGCAACCTTGAATCACGTAATTGCATATCAAAATGCAACAAAATAATTTATTCATATTGATTCATTATTTAAATTACTTTTTCAGCTTTTTAAGCACGATTTTGTTTTTTTTTTCGTAGTAGATATTTTTATTATAAAAAAGGATATTTTCTGCTTCTTTATTCTTCCCGTATGATTTGTTAAGAGTATTTACACTCTTACAGAACTTCTTGGGGGAGTATGTAGCTGTGCTGTGGCGTTCATTTCGTTCTTCTTTCTGCCCTACCCTTCCTTGCCATAGACTTTGCCTATTGACGAGTATATTCCCTATCAATGTCAGAGTAATACAGAGTAAGCTCCCTAGAAACCAAATTAAATACTAACTGTAAACATATTTATACATATGTATACGAGTATGAACACAGCAGAGACCATTACAGACCCTGAGAGCGTGAGCCATTGAACTTATTACGATAATGAGGTAGCCACAGAGAGAGTGAGAGAGAGACCGAGCGAGAGCATAGCGATTATTGTGCAACCGCTTCAGTCAGACAGACACCCAAACAGAGAGCGTTAGAGGGGGAGAGAGCACACTGTTATCAGTATCCTTATCAGCCTTATGCTCTCCCACTCTCTCTCTCTCTGTGGTACTGTGTGGGAGGAGTGTATAAATGTCGCAAAGCACCATCCATCGCGTTTAGTTCTTTGCAGTTCGTCGGAGGCATTGGAACTAATTAAATTTCGCCTTTTAAAAATCTACTTAATAGACACAGATCTTTCTCTGGATCCGTTTCGACTGCTTTGGATACTCTTTCGATTCACTACTTAACCATGTGTGGGAATGCATAGCTCATTGGGCAACAAAATGGTGAGTTGTGGACCAAGACACACCCCACTCCCTCCATAACATCCTGTGCTGAATGAGGATACCCAACCGCTTGCAAAAATGCGCCCACGAATCGATCGAACCATTCGGAAAAGAACCAATGTACCCCATTTAAAATTTGAGTCGTCCAGTTGATCCATTGAGAGGCAGCTGGAATCAGCTTTGGCCGGAGTAGAACCAGTTATTTCCAAGCAAAAGTCGACGCGATATAGTGCACATACACACGTACATTTACGATTGCATACAGACATATGTGCACACATATATGTATCTGTGTGTGTCCCAATCTGTCGCTATGCGGTTGAATAACAAATTAATCAAAACTAAGCAAAGCGTTTAAAGTATATCTATACCCTAGAAACCTAGAACTGTGCTGCTTAAAGGACAGACATACTTACTTGTGCTGGTAATAATTGTAGCAGGACTAAACAAGATCTTTATCTTTGAATTGCAAACAAAATGAAGTGGAATTTGTATGCCTAAATGGTAATTTATTCTCACAGCTGGTGTTTCGGGAAAGAGCATCTATAATCTGGCAAAACTATCCCCTTGAGGCATGCAAAACTATCAATCGATGATCTATAAAATAGAAAAGAAAACCAAGCCAAGGCGAGACATTTTGTGTAACCTTAGACTATTCGAACGGCAGATTTTCATGGCCTATAAATATCAAACTTTTAAAAAGTCAAAGAAGCAAAGTAAATTCTTGGGCAGCTTCTGTCATACTAATCACCTTTTTGCGGATTAAAATAAACTCCCCAGCTGCTTTAAAGCTACTTTATTCAAATAAATTCTCATAATATGTGTCATCCATCGCCGTAGAGCTCTCGTTTATAGGTCATCGAATACTCGAACATTCGAATCAATCATTCTTTGATTCAATAAGCGCAAAATCACTGATAAGCTTATCACATCACAGGCGTCACTTGTGCCCTTTCGTTTTTTTTTTTTTATATATTGAGCTAGTAGGCAGACGCATGATCGATGACCTGATCACCTCCACGATGAACAGGTGTCCCAGCAATAATTTAGCTAAAAAGTAATACCGTTACAGCGTTTATATTGGCATTCCATATGCCACACGCGTACGCCCTACCTGGAGAGGACTAAACTGTCATAAGTTTAGCGTTCGGTACAAGTTCATGAGGCAAGTTGACGGACGGCTTCTCTATTGTACACAGAGTACATATAGCCATAGCCATATATAAATAAAACTCAATGTCGGCCGCCGTTCTTGTTTGTTCCGACACGACTTTCCGCAGTGCATTGCCAAAAAAAAAATAAACAAAAAAAAACACAGAATTTATATCAAAGAGAAAACCAGGGCAGGGGAAGCAAATAAATATTATATTTAATTATTGGGATATCGAGAATTACTTTTCGATGGGTGCATAAACGTATGATAACTATATGTACTTGGAAATACTGCAGTAGATAGACCAAGTTCATTATCAGCAGAGCAAACACACAAAGGCAAGTTGAGTTGAGTTAGGGAGTGGGAAGTAGGGGATAAGGGACTATATGTTGCTGCTGGGAACGTTAATGAGTAAATATGAATAGTAAATATTTTTAAGTTTCACGTTTTCTATTGGTGAATAGTGTGTACAAATTCAGCAAATACACAGTTCAAAATTATTTTTATTTGATGATCAGTAATTCCTGTGTTACACGAATGTCCAGAACCTTATTACATCTACAAACGCGTTAAATTTATGGGAAATTTTAAATTCACTTGGGTGGGATATTCCCTAAAAATGTGGCTTCCATTCCAACACATTTTTTATATTGTTTCTACATTATACACGCCTACAAGTCTGCTATGGATCATACATACTCGCACAAGTCTGTAAAATGTAAAGTATGTAAGGTGCTCATGTAGAAGATCATCTATGTAACAAACAATTCGTGGATAACGTTTAAGGGGCAGACTTTTAAGTCTATTCCTTAATTTCATTCAAAGTAATGCACCCCTTGAATTGAATAAGAACTGTGGTCTAGAAAATGGATCCTTACTGCTTTATGGAGAACCTTTTAGAATTATTACCTTTTATTTCTACATAACTACATTTGCATAAGTACTTAAGGGAATGATTCGATTAAAGAAAAAGGGTCATCAAATGATCAAAATATTAAAAATAATAATTAAATTATATCTTTAATTTAAGAGAAAATCTAAATATACATATATACGTACACACATGTACATATGTACTCACTGCGGAAATGAATGAAAGTTGTTTTGTTTTGTTTTGTTGTATTTGATTCGTTTTTAGTTTATTAGCCAACAAATGAAATGCAATTAATTTGCTCTTGAATTAATGCAAATCATGAAAGGCAGCAGCAGCAGCAAAAGTCATGAAATTCTATACTAATTTATTAGCTACAAATTAGCATTGGAGGTTTTGATGTCGTTTTGTGCACTTTGCTTTGCTTTCCCCCTGTTTCTGGGGGGAGGAACTTTATTGATATACGAGTGTGTGTGGATGTCAAATGACAGGCAGCCAGACATATAGGCAGACAAACAGACAGTTGATTAATCAATCTTTTGTGATTGGAAATTGTTCATTATTTATCAGTAGATATGAAATTATAGTTACGACCTGCCTAACATTTTTCATCACTTTAAGGAAGTTGAAAATTACGGAAAAACTTGCAGATGACTTTAAAGGAAATCAAGACCCAATTTATTGGAGTGATTTTCGTTTTGCATGAAGTTGAAGTGAAATGGAGAGCCTATTTAAGGAATAAAAACCTTCTAAACCTTTGTAACGAGCGAGAAGTCTTCTTTTAAGAGATAATTTCTTATTAACTACCCATTTTTTAGTGCATATTTCTCATCCTATAAATATATAGATCACTCCCTCTCTCTCTCTCAGTCGCTTTGCAATTATTTCACTCTTGCCTCAACCTCGACCACAGCTACAAGTTCAAGTGTACAATATATTCTTATTTTAATTGAACAAAATACAATTCATGTTATGTATGTTTTCATACAACACGATGCACACACTGCGAACAGCTGATTCATCAGTTCAAGTTTATGGTGGGGACGGGGATCGAATTGGGAAGCCAATGAAAGTTCCAGACAGCCAGGCAGGTGGGCAGGTAGGCAGGCAATTCAATCTATAACTTTTGGGGGCAGTAAATCACAGTAAATCTGTTTGTGATTCGGCTAATTGTGAATTTGACATTTTGGAAAGTGATCAAATGTGGTTTGCCTTTAGCCAGAGGAACAACCAAACGAAAAATGAGCGAAACGATCGGTCGAGAGCATTTACCTATGACTGAAACTGAGCAAAACAGCAACGGCAACGGCAACAGCAACAGCAACAGATAGACAACTGTCTGCCTCTTTTTTAATGAGAGTGCGGCGAGATGTGCGAGAGGGAGCACTTGATTGCCTCGATCTCCGGCCAGAGCCCGACAAAGATATAAATAAGGAAAAGCAACGCACGCGCGTATTAATTGTTGGATGTTCTAAACGGACAGTCGGTCGTAGTCTCGGTGTCTCTCTCACGTTTAAATTGCATATTAAATATTGCAAAAATATAATAAATATTCAAAAGTGATCAATGGACGAAAAGTGCTAGAAAATGGACAATAAAAACTGCATACAAGAACATTATGGCCATCGTCGACAGCCTGCCTTGGGCAAGGCCATGCCCGTGACGGCGCTGCTATTGAATCTCAATCTGAACGATCGCACAGGCAGACGCAACAGCGTACAGGCGGAGCAGCGGGACGATGATGATGATAAGCCACCGCGTTACTTTAATGTCACGGATGAACCACCAACGCCGGATGGAGAGGAGCCACCGCCACCGCCAGCCCACTATGGGCAGGATCGACAGCTGGCCGGATCCTCGGAGTTGGCTAAGCCATGTCTGAATTGTTTGGGACTGGCACCAATAGCAGATCAGCAGCTGAACACCTCGTCGGCCATCAATGAGATGTGCCTGCGTTTGTGCGGCGATGAGTGCCGCCAGCCGCAAGGTCTCTCCTTAGGTGGCCACCAGCACCAGAGTCTGGAGAGTCAACGTGTGCGCCAGGATTTCCTCAAGCAATACGAAATTGCGGAAGCACTGGCCAAGACCTCGGCAATGACCTCCACGGTGCAAATGAGACAGCGTCTGGCCGCACGTAAACTGGAAATCGATTTTGAAATGGATGTCGAACTGGATGCCACCAAGCAGCAGCCACAGCAGCAGGGTGTGGCCAGTGCCAGCCCCAACTTTAATCGAAGACAGACTGCAGCTGCCGTTGGAGGAGACACGGTGCCGCCGCCGTCAACGTCGTCGTTTACCGTCGATTATGAGCCGCCTCGCGATCTGCTCTTGTATCTTGTGAGGTGAGAGATTCAAGTCTGACTGTTGCCGAAACTTGTGGCCTGGGGGGCTCCAGCTTCTACCTGTCTGATAAATCAAGTTCATGGCTGGACTCTGTGTCAAGTGTTCTTGGGCATTGTCCGGCCCCACAGCCACTTAGCCCCGTTTTTTGTTAAGCAAACATCAGCAACAGCAGCAAGAGCAAAAGCAAAAACTAACCTTGCACAATTTGTGCAAAATGATCATCAGGGTCGGGTTGTCTGTGTGTTTTGTAGTTGGGTGAAAGGCGGGTGAAAATGGGGCAGACTGTGGATTTATCACGAATCGAATGCCTTTATTTTGAAAAAAAAAATGTTTTAAGGTTTTACTTAGTAAAATTTTTTTTTGGTTTATTAGCATTCAATTTTTTAATTTCTGAAAAAAAAACCAAGAACAGTTTTAGACATTTTTTTGTGCTTTATTTTTATTTTTGTATTAGATTTAATTAGCTCTTTGATTTGCATTTGATTCAGGTCATATTTAGTTGGAAAGAAGTGCTGGAATTCTACAGGAAAATGAAACAAATTTGTGTCGCACCTAAACCTCGCTGGTGTCACCTGTTGGCGACTCTAAAAATGAGAACCAGCTTCATTTGAAACAAATATCTGTAGAGGAATTTGCTATGCACTCTGAAATCCTAATCAATAATATAGGCAAGATGTTGCCAGCTGTATTGGCAATCGCAGCAGCTGGCTAGCTAACCTAGCAATAAATTAAATACTTTGTAATTGTCTCCGGGTCACGCAGCGAGTGGCTGATAAGACACACAATTACTTCAAGTGTCTGTCTGTGGCACGTGGCAGCGTCTGATTAAAGCAACTAAGCTCAAATAAAACCATTCTAAATCTACGGCTCGTGGGCGCGTCGCATTGCAAGTGAAAGATGCTTATTCAGCATATGAGATCCCAAAAATTAAATACCCATAAACGCATAAAATAATTTCGTTCCTTTTATTTTTGTTATTGTAGGAAACACAGATGAGGCCGCGTCTCTTTGACATTGCCATACTGAAATTAAATATAAAACGTTTCAAGCTATCCTAATGCTAATACACTCAAAGTTTTAAGCCAAACTAAGAGACAATAACTAAAACTTTAACCGGCGACTCAAGAGACAAAAAAATACAGAAAAAGTAAATTCAAACGGGAAACGTGAAACGTGAAAGACAATTCAAAGATGGAGTTTTTAATGAAAACATCGCGTTTGATTGTCACATCGAAGACGTTCGCAAGACGTGTGGCCGTGCCCATACCCAGGTAATGCCTTAATTATCTTTGGATACCCACCCGTAGGATACACAGCAGATGGAATATCTATGTATACTTATATGCCCAGCAGACACACTCATTACGCATGTAACTGCGTTGCTGTATACACAATTTGTGTCTGCCAGTCTGTCTGGATTAGCATTTGGGAACAATTTGCAATTCTTGACTTTGCTGTTTAGACATTCAACAGCATCTGGACATTAGCTAAGGATGTTGTTTATTTGTTGCTGCTGCATATCTGCATATCACTTTTGTTTTCATTAGCTGACCCCCAATCCGCGCCCCATATCTGCATTCGGCGGTCCCCCATAAATATTTAGCAGGGCTGTCAAGAATTGTTCTCTTGTTAAGCATATTCGGGCATCACACAGGCACGCACGTGAGGCAGAGCAGAGCACCGTATTGATCTTCGTTCTACGTATCTTGCAGATACTACAAGCTGAAATACTCGTTTGTGCGTTGTCGCCTCGCCTCGCCTTGCCTCACCCACCCCCTGCCTACTGCTGCTCCCTGCTGTCTGCTGCTCTTGTTGTATCTCTGAATCTTCGTTCTCTTTTCGCGGCCGGCGTGCGGGCAATCATCTCTCTAATAAAACGCCGCACTTCAGTTGGCATTCAGTTTCGCCAAAGTCGCTTGCAAGCGCACCTCGTTCCAGCACACATATTTCGGCTTCACATCCCAGTTCCCAATTGGACAAAATAAAAAAAAAATCGAACTAAAAACTTTCGCCCCAAAAATCGATACATCCTTCAGCTTAAGCCAGATATATATCCAGCGATTCGTCTTCGTCCTGCCGTCAGTTATGGAGCAAGCAATGCACATGAAGCGTGCCAATAAGGCGCCCTGCAAGAACGATCGCAAGTCCTACCTCCAGAAGGTGATGCTGACCAGGTGAGAGATGGAGGTCAGGCAACAGGCTACGAGAGCTACTCCTGCCAGCTTCTCTGCTCTGCTCTGCTCTGGCTGTGATTGATTGCGTTGACAAACTGAAACCCGTACACCCAAATCCAGTCCCATATACCCCAGCCGCAACAGAGAGTTTCTCGATTCTCTCGTATTCCCAAACCGAACTGGTTTTTCAGAACCAGAATCAACAGCGCCCCCGCCCCCCCAGCTGTGAAGCTATTGACCGAGCGACATTTTTTTGTTGTTGTTTTTTCTGCCAGACTTTTGCGTGCGACTTTTTGGCGTGGGTGGGAAATTCACTCGATTGGGCAGCTGAAGCATCTCTCATATCTGTCTCGCGGAGAGCAAGATCTGCGCTTAAACGTCAGTTCAGAACCAGAGCAAAAGTGCTAATTGCTGAGAGGTAGCCAAAAATATCTAATGATCCGTCAGCCTAAATGTGCATTAGAGACGCCAGCTACATATTTCTGGATTGTGATTAAAGAAGAGTGTTAATATATTTACCAGAGATATTTTGGCTTGGAGTGGTTAAGTTTACGAATGGGTTTCAATAGTAGCACATAGTATGGAAGGAACACTAGTGTTTTAGCCCATATATAATGCCCTTTTCTTGGTGGAAATTATTATAAAAATAGTAAAAGCTCGGCCAATCCTGGAAATAGGCAATGCTAAACGAACATGTTGCTGAATTCTGAAATAGTTAAAAGTTGTCTCTGACACTTCTTCCTTGCATTATTTTAGTCCTGTTTGAAATGTGAGGTTTCATGGAGAATTTCAATACGGATAACTCCTAAAACTTTCCTTTTTCCCTTCAGCTGCTTTTCCTTATTCTATTCCTTCTGCTTGGCAAATATATTTTTTTATTTTGCTTTAATTTTTTTCCTTTTGAGTGTTCTTTATTTTATCAAAAATACTTTCAAAAATATTTAATTCAATCAAATACGAAACACATGAATTCCTCACACCCACACACACACACACACTATGATTCTTTGCAGCAAGGGAAATATGGCAAAATTAAATACGAGTCGTCGACATAGTCATAGTCTATTCATTTTCAGCATAATACTACGAAAAATTCTATATAGAAAACCCGATGCGTTGTGAGTATTTCCAATCTCCTCATTCTCCTTCTTCGTTGTTGTTGTTCGTTCGTTCGTTGCTGTTGTTCTTGATGTTGTCGTTTGCTGCTGCAAGTTGTTTCGATTAAAATGCTACAAGAAAGCATATTCCTATGTTTTATATGCAATATAATTGAAAAGGAGAATTTGAAGCACGTTCTTAGCTGAAACAAATTCTTTCCAAAACTTAACTTATAGCCAGAACAAACCTCTTTCAGAATGGGCTCATTCAATTCGGCGCCAAAGATCAATAATGTGGACTCGCAGGACGATGGTCTGGAACTGCCCAAGGGTCTGAGCACATCGGCATTGCTGCAGCATGTCCAGCAGTCAAGGGGCGTGGGCATTGAACAGCCTTCACTGCTATCCCGATGCTTCCTGAAGCCACTCTTAATGGGCGAGGATGTCACCGATGGACTGCGTTGTCTCAAGCTGAACTCTGTTTCGAGAGGTACAAAATTATATTTAAAGTTTTTAACGATTTTATTTTTAATTTTTGGCGTTGATTTTTGGCAGTTTGCAGTGCACCCATTGAGGGCGATAGTTTGCAGAACATTCGTTTGCTGCAGTGGAATATTTTGTCGCAGAGTAAGTACCAGAGCTCCCTAATCCTTAATCCTTGAGTTTAATCGCTTTGCTTTCCTTTAGCTCTGGGCCAGCATAACGATGGCTTTGTGCGCTGTCCCGAAGAGGCGCTGGACTGGCAGCATCGCAAGTACCTGATTGCCCAGGAGATTCTGCAGAACCAGCCCGATGTCATTTGTCTGCAAGTATATTTATGACACCCACTCCTTGCCGCCAAGCAGTTGCGCTTTAACATGGCATCCCCCTCCCAACCGTTCTTTTGCACAGGAAGTGGACCACTTTAAGTTCCTGCAGACGGTGCTGGGCAGTCAGAACTATGCTGGCATCTTCTTCCCCAAACCGGACTCGCCCTGTCTGTATATAGAGCAGAACAACGGGCCCGATGGCTGTGCCATTTTCTACAAACGCGACAAGCTGCAGTTGCTGGGCTACGACACGCGTGTCCTGGAGGTGTGGCGTGTGCAGAGCAATCAGGTGGCCATCGCGGCACGATTGCAATTGAAGGCTTCCGGCCGGGAGTTTTGTGTCTGCACCACCCATCTGAAGGCTCGTCATGGCGCCCTGCTGGCTAAGCTGCGCAATGAGCAGGGACGGGATCTGATGCGATTCGTTAAACAGTTTGCTGGGGAGACGCCACTGCTGCTGTGCGGTGACTTCAATGCGGAGCCCATCGAGCCCATTTATGCCACGATTCTGGGCTGCGATCTGTTCAAACTGGGCAGCGCCTATGCGGACGTTAAGCTGGAGCGTGAGCAGATTCTCCAACCCAGCGGGGATGTCAATGAGTTTGTCGCGCAGTCGATGAAGCGTGAGCCGCCATACACCACCTGGAAGATACGCGAAGAGGGCGAGGAGTGTCACACCATTGACTATGTCTTCTATACACCCGATCAGCTCAAGGTGGGAGCCCAACAGATGTGGCTATAAACCAAAGTAAAGACATTTTTTAACCACTGTTCGCATTCCATTTTTGCAGATCAAAAACTGTCTGGAATTTCCGGCAGGTGAAGAGATTGGCAAAAATCGTACGCCCAGCTATCAGTATCCATCGGATCATTTCTCTTTGGTCTGTGACTTTGAGCTGCTCGATGGCCCACCACCGACCTCTGACTCTGGCGATCAGTGCAACAAGACGAGCGACAGCGATGGCGAACGAAATACGGAGGGCAGCAAACATGGCAACATACAATAATATATAGCCCTTCGCGCCCACACAAAAGCATCCGCAATTCACCACATGAGAAGTTTCAATTACATTACATCGATTGTGATATTAGTTGTTAGATAAATTTTAGCCTCATAACTCGTACACGAGTGTTGCACCGACAGTTTGCAGCTTTTTACAAGAGATAATCCAAAATTCACAATAAATAAATAAATTTAAGTTGGAAGAAAGTCAACCAAAAAATGAGTTGCTGAAGTTTTCCTTATTTCTGTTCTGTTCAGTTCTGTTCTGACTCTGGCAGCTGAATACATTTTGTGGATTGATTTGGGTTCAATTTAACTTTGTTCTATGTGAAATCAGCCAAAATAAGGAGCGCTAGAGGATCTCCTGCGTACAAACTAAGGAATAGACAGACATGCCCTTTTTACATTTCCTTTCTGCGACAAAAGTTCTTCAAATAACGAAGAAGAAACATTGTCCTGCTTAGGCCATTATGAATCCGAAAAAATATAATGACAATCGACAATCCACAGCTGCCATTGGAGCATTAAATGCCTTTATCCACACACAAATTGAGCCCCTGGAAAAAGCCACCACAACAACACGCCATTTGGCGAAATTGCAGCAGTGAGAAATTATCAAATGCTGCGCAGTCCGCGTAGCCACTACGAAGCCACTGTTACGCAACAGAACAAACCGACTGGCAATAATAAATATACTTTACATGTATTCAATGCATTCAATGAATTATTAACACGATATTCACACTAATATTTAACATGCACACCCCGCACCAAATGTCCTGAAGACAGACATCCGTTTAGATGAGGGCCAGTATGGCAGTTAGCACAAAAGAGGTGGCGACCATTGCATAACCAGTGGAGTACACTTCCTTGATCTTGAGGAAACGGCCCGTGTCCCAGAAGAGATGGCGAATGCCGTTCGCTGTGTGATATCCCGCCGGATAGGCGATGATGAACTTGAGCGCCGTCAATGTGGCGCCGCTCAATTGGAGTCCCTCGACCATAGTCACATAATGGTTGATGTCGTGAGACGAAATCAGTGCACCCAGACCCACAGCCCAAACGCCTACGCCCAGTGCCATGCCAGTGCCGCGGTGCATGATCGACAGCATGGAGGTCAGCTGTGGCTGGTAAATGGTCAAATGGGGGGACATTTCGCGTCCCAGGCGTTCGTTCTTCTCGAAGTAGGTCTCATCCTTGACGGTGGAGCCGACAGAGACAACTTTCAGCGATACCTGGCGATTGGCAGCGGCCATCTTGAGGCCCTGGCGCAAGGCCGGTGACCGAATAAGAGTGCTAGAGAGTGCATACCTAAGGCAAACATTTCAATTAGTTTTAATGTATTAAAATTAGAAAATTACGTACATTTCAGTGTTTTTCTCTTGAACTTGTATGACCGTATGCCAGAAGCTGAAAATTACCATCTAAGTATCCGTTAAGTATTTTTCAGTATCAACTAATATTGCCATTATGGTGCATTACTTAAAACACAAAAATGAGTCGGAAGAGCGTAAACTTTAGCAGTCTATCATATATTGACAGTCTTGTAGAAAACTTATTCATCTGTCGAATAAAATTGTCTTTTTAGGGCTGAGGGTATTATCTAGCCAGTCACATTAAACCGAAAATTCAAATCGCGGAATATGAATTCCGATCATAAACAGAGAACGTTTAGCCCATTGTCGCCCACTGGGTATTTCAATTGACGCACGAATATTATAAAATTTAACACATTTTTTACGCATTTCCGGTAAGAGCTATCGTAGTAAGATTTGTTTGTAAGGAAAGAGGCAAAAGAGATAAGAAGAAAAACATACAAACAGTAATTGTTTCCGCGGGTTGATCTAGGTGTTCGCCTATTTATATAAAGGGGTGTTAGGTGGGTTAAGTTCGTTTTTCCTTCGGTATAATTACGGTATGTTTTAAGAATTATACGGTATATTTCGGTATATTTCTGAGGAGCTGTCACACTACATCGCCATTTTTCCTTGCTCACTCTTTTTCTTCGAAATAGCGCGTGGCAAGTTGTTCCCGCCGTGGTCCCGGTTCGGTGCAGTATAATAGCAGATTCGCAAGGAATTTGAACGCCATCTTTTCGCAAATCCAACGACAGCAACCATGAAAATCTACAAGGATATCATCACCGGGGACGAGATGTTCGCCGACACCTACAAGATGAAGCTGGTGGATGACGTTATCTACGAGGTGTATGGCAAGCTGATCAGCCGTACTGGCGACGAAATTAGACTCGAGGGTGCGAATGCATCTGCCGAGGAGGTCGATGAGGGCACAGATACCAACGTGGAGTCCGGTGTCGATGTGGTGCTGAACCATCGTCTGGTGGAATGCTTCGCTTTCGGCGACAAGAAGTCGTACACCCTCTACCTGAAGGACTACATGAAGAAGGTGCTGGCCAAGCTGGAGGAGAACTCGCCCGACCAGGTGGATGTCTTCAAGACGAACATGAACAAAGCCATGAAGGACATCTTGGGCCGCTTCAAGGAGCTGCAGTTCTTCACCGGCGAGTCCATGGACTGCGATGGCATGGTCTCTCTGGTTGAGTACCGCGAAATCGATGGCCAGAGCATTCCAGTGCTCATGTTCTTCAAGCACGGTCTCGAGGAGGAGAAGTGCTAAGCTCTGAGTGTGCGTGTCTAGCTGTTGTATCTGCACGGGATGGCGCGCAGCCTCGAAGACGACAACCTCAGGCCCATAGCCACGGCCACAAAGAAGCAACGCCCCATGCTGCAGCAGACACACAGGAATGGGGCACCATCACCGGCCCCGCCCCCTGCCGACCCCAACCAGAGGAACATACTCATGCATACCTTCTATATATTTATCCGATAATTAGTTACAATTTTTGAAAGTCCTAAATTTATGTTACACTGCTGACGAATCCTCCCCTGTACACCGAACGATGCGATTTTATTTGATTTAATAAGTACAACCAAATTTTCTATAATTTTCAATTCAATGTTTATTGTTTAAATAATGCAGCAGAGCAGGCAAATTTGTGGTTGTAGCGAAATGCGAACCGGGAGAAAAGAACCAAAATACAGTAGCTAAAACTAAATAAGATCTGAAACAACTATTGTAATTTGATAACATGGTAAAAAAAATAATATTTTGATAGCAACAACGCAATTTTGTGTGCATTTTCGTTTATGTTTCAAACAAAAATCGATCAAGAGAAAATATACCGACAAAATGGAACATAAGTACTGAATTAAACGGAAACCATATACAACTGTAAATCAATGCATGTCTGTACTTTTCATGGGCGTCATTCTTTTTCGGAAAATTTACAGCTATGAGTAGGTAGACGCCGCAGCCGCCTGCATCTACCTGATGGGTGTGAGCGAGTACGAAATTGAATGCCGGAGGGAGGAAAGGGAGTTTGCCGCCATCTGAGTCACGCCGCGCCGGTCGGTTGGGAGTTTTTGGCCAACCGACATGTTATTGACCCTTGACAGTGATGTACAGAGTGTATTCTCACATACACACATACGCATCGGGGGTGCAAATGTCATGCGCAGTGCCATTTGGCATTGATTACTATTTTTTGCACGTTGCAGTACAATTTGGCCTACTTTCGCACGTTGCATGCGACATAACCTCAATCGGCCACTGCTGCTGTCGCTTATCATTTCGAACGAACAAAATGTATTATATTATTTCTAAAAATTTCAGCGTGAATATATTCATTTTTATCTGCGCGGAGAGGCAGACTCATACAAATGCCATTCGGATGTGTGTGTGTGTTTGCGTGTAAAACGTGTCTACCTGTTGCCCGTCGCGTGAGAGAAAAGTACAGTGTGCACTCCCTTGAAAGGCAGCTTGTCTAGGATATTGTAAAAAAAATATCAAGAAAATTAACATTATGTTATGTTATTATTATGTTATCTGGAAATATTTTTAGTTTGAAATATATAAATGTGAATTAATTGATATGTAGGAATATTTAAATGAGTTTAGTATGTTAATACAAGGCACACATCATTGGGATTAATTTAAACTCGGCATGAAAAACATTTTATTTTGGAAAATTAATATCTTATTTCTTCATTTTTTTAAAATAAGTTTAAATGGTATTGGTAATCAATACGAAAGCTAATACTTGTCAATGAAAAATGATTTAAATGGGGCCCCCAGGCACTGATAACAACTTCCCCCATATTAATCATTAAAACAAATTAATTCGGTTTACGTATAAAAAGGCTAATAACAAATTATATTTTATTTCGTTCATAATTTTGATGCTGCAAACTGTGATATGAACAGTTAGTTTTTGACTCAATGCATTTCCCCCATTTACATATATGGGGGAATGTGGTTGTGTTTGGAAATGTCAGTCAAACTAGATACTATTTGTAGGTATGTATGCTTCTGGCTTTTGATCATTCAGATTTTAAAAACAAATGTATAAAAAAGATACTATATAGATTTACTCTTGCACAAGTTCTTTCGCTTATATTACAATTACACTATGCTTCTAGATAACGGACAGCACCGGCTGCCCCTACTACACACAAACAATTTTTTGTTGTAGCTGTTTTGTAATGCTTTCAGTATAAATGGAATGAATGCCCGAACGCATCTTCTCAACAAATAAGTTAACAAAATTCGCAAAATATTACTCGTACAATTTAAGATTGGAGGGGATTTTGGAAGGTATGGGGTCGTAAGTAGTAGTGGGTTGGGGGTGGGGTGGCACCGCCACGCGTGCCTAATGAACTAAAATTTAGATACAAGAATTCATCATCATCTCGGTCGAACTACACAAACATACAACACGCGCTGTTAAATATACATATATAAGGCTAGATTATGTTCCGCTGCATCATCATACATAGTCGAGCTGTATGTAGATCTGTTTCACGCCCACTGACTCGAAGATCATCCTCGTATGCGTCACCACATACTTGGGGTCGACATTCTTAGACACCTCCAGTTTGAGGGCGCCCACATAGACATCGGAGCAAAGCGTCCAGAAGTGCGGCTCCTGCACGGCATAGACGCCAGCCAGGCCGGTTACCTTCTGATAGCACTGCGGCAGTGATCGGTCCAACGTTGATGGTTGTCGCTGCATCAATATCAATATGGACTCCTTGATTAGGCCCAGCACGCTGAGCGCAATGAGCAGGGAGATGAAAATCGAGCAAATTGGATCCGCTATCATCCAGCCGAACATTTGCATCAGCACAGCCGATATGATGACACCCACCGAGCCGAGGGTGTCAGCCAGAATGTGCAGGAAGACGCCGCGCATAATCTGCGAATTGCTGCCACCCATGTCGCCGTGGGAGTGACCGTGGCTGTCGTGGTCGTGCGAGTGGCCATGACCTAGGAAGAAGAGCAACAAATTTGAAGCTGCAATTGAAAGTGAACCGTTTTGGCGGCTAATTTACCATTATCCAAGGTGATGGCCTCGTGATTGTGATTGCTTATTTCGTTGTGACTATGGGAGTGCCCGTGATTGGAGGCGCTGCCGCCACCGCCGTGGGAGTGGCCGTGTCCACCGCCGCCGCCATGCGAGTGTCCATGACCGCCGCCATGATTAAACGCATAGATGCCGACCAGGTTAACCAGCAGTCCCAGCACGGACACCACAAACAGACGCTCGTGCTTCACCTCTGGCGGCTCCAATAACCGCTCCACACCCTCGGACAATATGAAGAAGGCGATGAATAGCAGGAACAGGCTATTGACGAATCCCGCCAACACTTCGGCACGCACATATCCATAGGAGAACTTATCGGTTGCCTTCCACTTGGTAATTACCGAGGCAGCAAGACCGGCCAAGAGACCCGTGCAATCGAAGAACATGTGAAACGAGTCCGAGATCAGACCTGGGCGATAAAACAAACATTGAGAGCATTGTAAAGCCTGGATAAGATTAACTCCAATTGACGTTGAGGGGGTACTCACCCAGGCTGTTTGTCAGAATGCCATAGAAGAGCTCGACGAAGGCAAAACTCAGATTGAGCAGCAGGAAAAGAAACAAATTGCGTGAATTTCGATCCGAGAAAATGAGGCGCTTCCAGCTGCTTAACTTTTCTTTGACCCGGTAGCCGAAGCTACTGCGATCCTTGTGCGACAGCGGTATCATAATTGGGAATCGTATAAATCTGCAAAGACACAAAACACGAGAAATTCATAAAACATACGAATACACCTGCTGTTGCTGGTGCTGTTATCAGGTCCGTCATTTGTTTGCATACGTGGTATAATCGTGTGTGGCTTAGCAGCCGCCTGCCTTCATCTGGCTGGCTACTACTGCTGCACACACTTGTTCTGGCCTGGCCCCAAAAAGAATTCGACGTCTGCGGCGTCGGCGGCTATTATTTTATTGTGCAAAATTACCTCACAACGCACGACGCTTCCTGCTACGTCGTCGACCGGGCCGACGGTGGTCTGGTCTTATTTGCACAGGTTGTCTGTTGCACACTGTTTCGTGTGTTTAATGTTTAACTAAACGACTTTAATTTAATTCATCTTTAAGAAACGAGAAAACGTACATCTGCTGTGTTGTCACAAAAATAAAGGTAACCACATAGACATGTTGGCTGCACTATTTATGCTGCGTTCGCTGCGAATGGCAACAAATGAAATCCGGCTAAATTGTTTACTGGGTATAACTTTCTCATATAAATTATAAAATATATTATGCCCAATTAATTAATGAATCATATTGTGTTTACATTATTATTATTATCCCTTCTAGTCACCCCTCATTTAACTATAATGTAAAATATGCGTAAAAAAAATTACTTTGATGCGATGAATAATATCACTTTATACCATATTTTTCTGAGGGTCAGACGGTATATTATATCGGTCACACTAAATACAATACAGCCCAGATAAAAATTGCCAGTGTGACCAGATAAAATATACCTCCTCAATTATCAAAACAACAATAAACTCGAGCAAATGTCCCTTAGATTAATAAGAAAGCATGTTTATTCAACATTTTACACACAGCAGAGTCCTAGTGCTCTACCATACAATCAATTCATTGTAAAGCGAATGCAACTATAAAAATGCGTTGGTAAAACATTTTACGCCTCATCACCCTTGGTTGCACGTGTGTAGATCACCTGGGAATGATGTTGCACGACCTGCTTGATCAGACCTGCAAGCGAATAGAATATTAATTGGAATTGTTTGGAAAATTGTCATGTATTTAGATAACATACCCTTGTCGCGCAGCTCGATGAGAGCACGCTTGGCCAGAGATCCGCGGATCTTCAAACGCTCAGAGACAACCGATGGGGTGATGAGCTTGTAGGCTGGCACCTCCTTGTACAGCTTCTCGTAGGTGGGCTTGTCGAACAGAACCTGGTTGTTCAACTTATCCCTAACCTTGCCCTTGGACCACTTCTTCTTCTTGGCCTTACCGCCGCCGGAGCCCTCCTTCTTCTTTTGTGTCTTTTGCGGCTGCTTGGCCGCCGACTTTGCGTCCTTCTTAGGCGGCTGCACAGAAACGAAGACAGGAAGAAATAATCACATTAATAACAAATAGTTGTTCACTCAAAAGACATTTGTTGCCACCAGCAGCAGCACCTAGAACTCGCATCGCCGCCTGCTTTCGAGGTTAGGGCGTGCTTCTGTTTTTGCTCCACTTTTTTACATATTCCATCCCACTGGCAGACGGACTTTCATGGCACAGCACTCGGGCAACAGTTTATTCGTGTTTTTCTTTCATTTGTTTGCCGTTTTCACACTAAATCTCGAGTTTTTTCGTAAAAATTCGTAGCAGCGAACTCACCATCGTGAAAAGTCAATGCAGAAAGATGGAGGACGGAAATTGCCGGAGTTACCACTTCTCTGGCAGGTCGCGCAGGGTTGCATGCTCACGTTTCGTGCCGTCTATCGATAGTTCGGGCAACAGTGACAACCCTGACTGGCCTATCTTTATTGCTCGCCTCGCAAACAAATGAATTTAAATAATTTAATCAATTAATTGAACACAATGAATCAGTTCTGCCGTACTTGCGGCAAAACGATTGTTGCAAAGAACAGCCTGCAGATCTTCTCGCCTGAGGGTCGCCAGCTGCTGCACTGTGTGCGCACCATAGCCAGCAATTGCTGGGTGAGTAGAAAGACCGATCCGATGTCAATAAAGGCCAACAACTAAACTAATGATGGATGCTTGCAGATACAGAATATCCCTGAATTCCCGAGCCATATGTGCACAGACTGCCAGAAGCTGCTCAAAAAGGTGTGTCGCTTCCGCAGGCGGTGTGCGAAAATTGAAAAATACCTCAACAAACGAAAGAGCAAACTGGCGCTGGGCGAAGGTCCGGCTTCGTTGTCGCTACAGCTACCCGCTCAGCAAGCGGCAGCCGCAGATCCCTTGGGCATAGACCCCAACGACATTAAAGAGGAGGATGAGCAGAAGGACAATGAAGCCGAAAAGTATCTGGAAAGCAGCTATGAAGACGACCAGGACCAGGCCGACGAGTACTTACCGCTTCAAGCAGACTATGGAGAATTGAAGACTGATGCAGTCCAAACGACTGCTGAAGACGACCCGGAAGTTACAGAGTCGCACAAAACGAAAGGCAAAATCAAGACCAATAAGCAAACAATGCGCATGGGACGAAAACTCATACACGTCAAGGTGATTGACGACGCCAATCCCAAGCGAATTGTGGATCGTGATAGCCAAATCGCCAAGCCGTGTATCTGTGAGCACTGTGGCCGCCAGTTTCGGGACACCAGCAATCTGAATGTTCACCTGTTGCGGCACACAGGCACCAAGCCGTTCGAGTGCGAGATATGCCATCAAAAGTGCTACACACTGCATCTACTGCGACGCCACCAGCTGAAGCATACAGAGGGGCCCTATGCCTGCACCTTTTGCGGACTGAAGTACAGCACAAACAGCTCTCGTGTCCGACACGAACGGTGAGTAGTAGACTACAAACGCAAATGGTTTGCTTCACTTGAATTGCCATACCCTCTTTCAGCGAGGCATGCAAAAAAGGACGAGCACCGCAATCCAAATGGGAGATTATCAAGAAGGGCGAACGTACTTTCCAGTGAGTCATCAATTTAATGTTGCTTGTTAACTTATTAATGCACCTTTTCTATAGCTGCGAAGTCTGTGATCTTTGGTTCTTGAGGGCCGGCAACTTTACCCAACACATTAAATCCGCAAGTCACATTGAAAACGAACGCCGAAAGAAGCGAAAAAGCAAATCGGCACCGCAACAGTCAAGCATAAATACATGAAACAATATAACATGGGGAAGAACAGTATTATTTTATTCAATATCAACGGTTACACTCTCATGAACCTTTCTCAAATTCTCCTGATGCATTTTCGTGTTCTCATGGGTCTTTAAATTTGTTTTATAACGGAAATGAACGTTACAAAGTTCACAGCTGAAAGGAAAAGTAGAGTACGTATTGAACCCATTATTGTGATCTGTAACTGGTCTGGAGTACGTACCGATGTGGTCGCTCGCCCGAGTGTATAAGTTTGTGAGCTTTGAGCTTGGTGCGCTGATAAAATCCCTTCAGACAGACATCGCACTGCAGTGGTCGCTCCTTGTGTACCCTTTCGTGTTGCTTCAGCATCGCTGGCGCATTGTAGCTCTTGTCGCACAGTTTGCATTTGAAGGCGTTCGCCTCTGCATGCGATTTGACGTGCCAGGCTAAGGCGTACTTTGAGACATAACTCTTGTCGCAAGTTTCGCAAAAGAAGCGCTGCGGTGGTTGCCTTTCCTTGGCAACGGCTTTACTGTTACTTTGGGGTACTTTTACGCCATGTAATTTGCTAGAAGGAGAAAACACATCCACATATCAAATCTCAATCGGATTCCATTTCATTGACGACTTACCACTCGTGAGTATGACGGGCGCCAGCATTTGTAAATGCCTCGGAGCAATGTCTACATGCGAAGGGCAGCTCGCCCTTGTGACGAACGCGTATGTGAATGTTTCTCATGTAGGCATCGTAGAATTTCATTGGACATTCCGTGCACTGGAAGTTCTTTGTGCGGCTATGACGAAGCATATGAATTTGTAAATTGTGCACCAAATGGAAGGCCGATCCGCATTGATCGCACACATAGTTTGGTGGCTTTTCCCTCATCTTGGCGAGACGGATGCGTTCCCGTTCCCGTTTCAATTTGGCGTTCACCTTTCGTTTGGGCTGTGCCTCGCGAGCCTTTGCCTTCTTTGCCTTTTTCTTGTCCTGCTTCTTGGCCTGTTCGCTGCTTTCCTCTTCAATGACGTCGTCCATGTAATTTTCAATGGCATCTTCTATGGTCTCTTCGTCCTCTTCCTCGCCATCTACTTTTGTTTTTCTGGCTGGCCTCTCAGGGTTGACTTTATCTGTACCAATTAGTTCTATTACCAGCTCCTTGAGGATATCGGTGCCACGAGCAACGCTCAGTGGATCTGACGGGTCTGCACCGATGTCCTCCTCCAGGGGCTCTAGCATTTCTATATTCGGGCTATGGATAGTGCTCTGTGCCTTAGCCTCCTCATCCTCTTCCTTACAAATCAAACCCAAGGGCCACTCAATCGTTGACGTTCCTTGATAATTATCAGCCGAGTCCAACTCTACTTCTACAGCGGCAATATCACACACGGGATTGCCCTGCGTTAGCGTCACCTCCGTACTTATGACCTTCTCGCGGAACTCAATAGCCGTATTCAGGGCCGACTGACAATCCGGACACATGTAACGTGGTCCGCCTTCGATGCTGGTGAGCTGTGAGATACAAATTCAAGTTGCTGCTTAATGGAATGCATTTCCCACCTACCCAAACTCCGCAAATGACTTCGATACGATACAGCAAAACAGCGTTCTGCTTGACGAAGACATCTTTGGCACTCGAGTCAAACTGATAGTCCCGATAGCAGGCCCGACATTTCATCAACTGATTAACAGTTTCCTTGTTGTCTTCGCCTGCCAGGGGATCGTCATCTTCGAGAAACATGGAGTCAAGGGAGTCATCTTCATCAATGGGCGGACTTTCACACGAAGCGGCCGATGGGTTTTCTGTTTGATAATTATCGTAGCTGGGAGCGGCTTCCGTTTCATCGTTTGTCTGGTTCTCTCCTTGCTCTGCGTTTCTGATTAATAAAGAAGAATTTTTAGTTTCATTCATAAACAAAATAGAGAGAAACCAGTGATGGGGTAACTGTGCTGCCACGCATGATACAACTACGGAAGGGTACGGCCATGCCGATCTTCGGTGGTGGTATTTTGCTATGCATACAATATACGGATATGCGCTGGGTTTCGTATAATAAAAATCACTTCTCTTAAAATGATTATCGCAAATGCTGTGCCAATAGGGCATCTAACCACAACTTTATATTTTCTTCGTTGGCTGGAAATTGATGTTTCAGATTCGTTTTCTAACGGCAAAACACGGAACGGGTCACCATTTTTCTATATTGTAAAATAAAAGCCCAACAGTATATATACACACGACAGCTGATTACTGCCTTGCGGCCATTTGTATGTGTATGTTTTGCCTGACCCCAAGTTTGTCAAGCTCCATTGACGAAAATACCGCCACCACCCAAACAAGAGACCGCTTGCTATGGCTGTACCTTTTGAAGTTGTAGCATGCTGCCACGCACACCAGCACTTGTACGTGAATGCATTTTTATTATTGTGGCCAATTAACAAAAATGTTAATAAAAGACAGTACTTACTCTGACGGTGAGCCTAGTTTTTTGTCCTTAAATAACAATAAACATTGCTCTGGAATGGCTTCGGGGCGCAGTCGAAGTCGCCGTTTACTATTCATACTGTCGGCATAGTAAAAATCAGTCTTTTTAAAATGATTCTCGCAAATTCTTTGATTTGTGTATTCGATATCCAGCGAATCAGCCCATAATTTTCTTTTTTGTTCATTAACTGGCATTCGAAACGTTTTCAGGTTGGTTCTCTTTCGACAGGCACCGCAGTAGCTCGACATTTTTCTTGATTATCTCTATATAAAAAATAAAAAAACGCAAAGCGTATGTATTTACACATTGGATCAATTGCAATACAGGCAAACAAACACATACACGCACACACAAGTGGAAAATTATTAGAACCACTAGTAATTTATGTGCATGTGCATGCTAATGTTAGTGCCTGCAGCTTCCGAAATAAACAAATAGTCCCTAAAAGAAAGGTAGCTCTATTAATTTTCCTTACCTTTTACAGGTGCTATACCATGAACTATATAAAATGTTTATATACCATGAACTTAAAAAAGTGACGCTTCATTTGCACTGAGATTTGGAGATATCGATAGAATTACGGTATCGATTCGACTATGTCGAAAGTGTGACCAGAGATTACCATAATATGTGGAAAAGTCCAACAAGGTGACGCAATGATTTAATAAAACATCAATAATATATATCTAGGATAATTTCCCCCTGAGATAATTTTTCCCTGCAAAAATGTGTACCAGACAGCCAATGGCTTAATTAATTCTCCATTCCAAATGTATTGCTTTACTTATGAAGCAATAGAAATACAATTGTTTCTTATTCTTATAAACCTAGGACTTTTTCCTTTCTCCAAAATTTATAAAATTTTCATTGTCATGCAGTAGCAGCTGGAAGATCCGCTGGGAATCCAGGGATGAGGAGGAAGGCGAAGCCCTTAAAGCTGAAGACTATCTGGGAGAAGAGTAATGAGGCTGTCCGAAGCCAGCCGAATTTCCACCTGTTGCACCACACAGGTCGACAACTTAAATGGGAGACCATGAAGAAGGGCTCCTTAAATAGCATAATCTAGTCACTATCAATATTTTCTTTCTTCCCCGTTTTCAGTAGATTCTCCTGGTGCATTTTGGTGTTTGCATGCGTTTTTAAATTAGTTTTGTACCGGAAATTTACGTTGCAAATTTCACACCTGCAAACAAAAAAAGAGAGTCCAGAATTTAGTACCAAATAATCTTTAAGAAGCTATACTCCTACCTAAAAGGACGCTCTCCGGTGTGTATGAGCTCATGGTCCTTGAGCTTGGTGCGCTGGAAAAATCCTTTCAAACAGACATCGCATTGCAGTGGCCTCTCCCCGTGGGTTAATTCGTGCCGTTTCAGCTTCGCTGGCTCGGAGTAGCTTTTGTCGCAGAGATTGCACTTGAAAGCGTTCGCATCTCCATGCGATTTAATGTGCCAGGCTAAAGCGTACTTCGATACATAGTTCTTATCGCAAAGTTTGCAAAAGTAGCGCGTCTGAGCTCGTGGCATTGGTGCAGGATTGATCCGCTTCACTTTTAGACGAGGAGGTGCCCAATGTACTTTGCTAGAATGAAAACCCAACTCTTAATCACTGCTACTAATCCTCCATTTCATCTACTACTCACGCTTCGTGCTTCTGACGCTTCCCCGCATATGCAAATTTCTCGGGGCAATATCGGCAGGCGAAGGGATTCTCGCCCTTGTGACGAACGCGTATGTGAATGTTTCTCATGTAGGCATCGTAGAATGTCATTGGGCATTCTGGACACTGGAAGTTCTTAGTGCGTGTGTGACGGAGCATATGAATTTGCAAATTGTGGACCATGCGGAAGATCTGCCCGCATTGATCACACACATGGGAGGGAGGCTTGTCTCTGAGCTGAGCGCGGCGTATACGATTTCGCTCCGTTTTGGATTTGGGGTTCGCCTGGCGTCTTGCCCGGATTTTTGGTTTCCTTGGCTGGGCCTGTTCCATGTCTGGTTTCTCGTCTTCTGTTTCTTTCTTTATCCGTTCCGTTTTGGGTTTATCCTGACATGTGAATTCGCTTATCAGTTCCTTAAGGATTTTGGCCCCGCGTGCAACGCTGAGTGGATCTGCTGGGGCAGCTTCGACATTTTCCTCACTTGGCTCTAATATTTCGATTTGATCCACGTTACTGGGGCTATGGATAGAGCTATATGATTCATCATAAATTTCTTCATGCTGTACATCTTCCTCGTCGTCGTCGTCGTCTTCCAAATCAATGGATGCCAATTCTGGTGTCCACTTTTGATCAGTCTCTGTTCCGACCAACTCCATTTCGATTACTGGCTTATCACACACGGGCATCCCCTGTGTTAGCATCACCTCGGTACTTATGACCTTCTCACGGAATTCGATCGCAGTGTTCAGGGCCCACTGACAATCCGGACACATGTAATGTGGTCCACCTTCGATATTGCTGAGCTGTCAGATAGCAAAAGTATTATAATTCAAATCGAACGGAATGTATTTCAGACATACCCACACTCCGCAAATGACTTCAATGCGAAAAAGCAAAACGCTGTTTGCATTGTTGAAGGGATCTTCGGCATTCGAATCTAACTCAAAGTCCCGATAGCAAGTACGACACTTATTAAACTGCGTCAGGCTCACGTGGTTTTCATCAGCTGTGAGGGGGTCTTGGTCCACTTCATGTAACATGGTCTGCAGGCACGCATTTCCATCAGTGGGCGGCGACGGAGTGACGAAGGTCGGGGCCGATGCAATTCCAGTATTATATCGGACATAGCTAGGAGTGGGTTCAATATCATCCTGAGCCATTTCCTTTGCCTCGGCATCCGCCAGAAGCTCGGCCACCAGTTTCTGGTTCTCTCGCTTTTGGTTGCGCTCTTTGCGTGCCTTTTCCGACTTGCTTTCGTTTTTCCGGTTTAAGCACGGCACTGCGCCCGGCCGCAATGTCCTCTTCTTAGCCAATCCTGATCATATTAAATGCATTTTACTACATTTTCTCAATGATATGCGATCAGTACTTACCCAATTCGAACTTTAGAGCGCCCACGATATCGTCGTCTTTGAAATGTTTCATACAAACACTGCCATTCTTCATAATCTGGGCGTCTTTATTGCCGCAAAATGAGAGCCAACGTTTGGCCAAATCAGCGTTCCTCGGAAACTTGAAGAAACATAGTTGTGGATTTTTATCAGAGGCCGTTTTGGCATTCTTGCAATTTTGCACTGCGCATCTCATTTTTGGCCCCAAAAACTAAAATTGTGTTTATTGTACATTAAGAATTGAGGATATCGATAGGAGGAACCGATAGGACCGTGGCGGTGTGACCAGACACTAGCGCAAGGGTACGCATTGCAGGGTGAACAACAGCACGACGTGACGTCACGCAAATGAATTTTAGAATGTATTCAAAAGAACAGTTTACTTAATAATTTTATTAAATTGATTTACTGATTAACCAATAGAATATTCACTCGTATTTCTTATTCCAAATGTGTTAATAATTGGAAATTTACATACAAATATTATTCAACGTTAATAAAACCCCACAATACAAATTAATTTGAGGAGTACTATTATAGCTAATAATTATGTTCAAGTGCGTCAAAACCTTTTTGTGGGGCTTGCTGTCAAGATGTCTTTGCCATGGATCTATTTTTCTTCTCAAAGGCGCTAAGGGGCACAAATTTAGAATCGGTATCATCCTCCTCGTCATCGTCTTGTATTTCCTGGATCTTTATTTTCCTTGTCTTCGGCTGTATCTTGGCTGGTGTTTCCGCTTTTGTGAAAAATCTTGTTCTTTCGCTTAATAGTTCGTTCAGATTCTTGGCCCCACGGCCACGGCTGATAGAATTATTCGCTCTAGCAACGTTGATATCATCCTCAATGGGCTCTATTATTTCCATATGATCCATTTTATTAGAGTTAGTGCTAGCGTCAGGGCTAGGCGATGCATCATAAGTTTCTTCATATCGTGTTTCTTCGTCGTCGTCGACATCTTCATCCATTTTAGTCGATACGGAATCAGTTGTCCACTCGGTTGTTCTTTGATCCTGCTCTGTTGACTCCAACTCTATTTCTATAGCTGGTTTATCACACACGGGCATCCCCTGCGTTAGCAACACCTCGGTACTTATGACCATCTCACGGAACTCGATTGCATTCTTTAGGGACAACTGACAGTCCGGACACATGAAACGAGGTCCGCCTTCGATATTGCTAAGCTGTGGGATATTAATAATATCAATCAAAGTCCTTGAATGTAATGTATCCAACATACCCAGACACCGCAAATGACTTCGATACGAAACAACAAAACGCTGTTGGCGTTGTCGAAGGGATCTTCGGCATTCAAATCAAACTCATAGTCCCGATAGCAAGTACGACACTTATTGAGCTGCTGCATCAAGCTCTCTTGGGTTTCATCGGCATCGTCAGCATCAGCTTCGGGACAATCTTCATGTGATATTGTCTGAAGGTAGGCATTTTCTTCAATGTGCGACGGACCGACGCTGGCCGGGGCAATTCCAGAACGATATGGGTCATAGCTGGGAGTGGGTTCAGTTTCCTCCTGGGACATGTCCGTTTCCTCGGCATCCGCCAGAAGCTCGGCCAACAGTCTCTTTCGAATATGGGTTTCTTCTTTTCGAGCCTTTTCAGCCGTGGTTTCGTTGCCGGGGTTTATGCACGGCACTGCGCCTGGTCGCGCTGTCCTCTTCTTGGCCAATCCTAATTTTGGTTGAATTTTTCTAAATGGTCTCAATGTTACTATACGAACTGTACTCACCCATTTCGAACTTTCTAGACCCCAAGATATCCTCGTCTTTGAAATGATTAATGCAAATACTGGCATTCTTCACTTTGAGGGCGTCCTTATTGCCGCAAAAAGATAGCCAACGTTTGGCTAAATCAGCGTTCCTCGGAAACTTGAAGAAACATATTTGCTCCTTCTTAGTTGGGGCCATAGTGGCATATTGGCAATTGATCACCGCGCATCTCATTTTTGGTCGAAAAAATAAATTTTCGTAAAATTGTGTTTGTTTTATATGAGGCTATCGATAGCACGAATCGAAAAGATAGTGGTGGTTTGACTTCGATAATATGACCAAGTTCTGGTGCAAGGCGGGTGCATTGCAGGGTGTAACAAAACAGCGTGCGGGACGTCACAAAACACTAAATATTGCTTTTTAGAGTATAAAATCACAAGAACAAATTTCAGAATTTACCTAATTATTTAATTAAATTGCTTTCAATATTAATCATATTATAACATTACTTAATCGTTTAACTAATAAATTTGTGGCTTATCAATTCAAAATTGATGTGTGATAATAATAATATGCTTATTAAATAATGTTTTAGTTCTTGCGTTCTCTACTCAGCTAGCATTGAAGCTCCTCTTAAATGAGATACGTTTTGAGGATTTTATTGGGCTCAACTTTTTTTTCTTCTCAAAGGAGCCAAAGATTATAAGCTGAGAATCATCCCCGTCATCGTCTTGGAGTCTTGTTTGAATTTTCATTTTCCTTGGCTTGGTCCGTTCCTTGGATGGATTCTCTGCTTTTATTTCATTCTTGATCCTTTCGGGCTTGACTTTATCCTGACCTGTGAATTCGCTTATCAGTTCGTTGAGAATTTTGGTGCCGCGAGCAACACTGAGTGGATCATCTGCTCTAACAATGTTGATATCTTCATCAGAGGTGTCTAATATTTCTATGTCCATCTTATTAGAGTGAGGGCTGCGGGTAGTGATGCGGGATGGTTCATCGTAAATGTCTTCATACTGTATAAACTCTTCGTCGTACTCTTCTTCCATATTAAACGAAGACAATTCTGATTTCCATTCGGGTACCGATGTTCTCTGATCCGTCTCTGTTGATGCCAACTCTATTTCGACTGCTGATTTATCACACACGGGCTTCCCCTGAGTTAGCATCACCTCCGTACTTATGACCTTCTCACGGAACTCGATTGCATTCTTTAGGGACAACTGACACTCCGGGCACATGTATCGTGGTCCGCCTTCGATATTGCTGAGCTGAAAATATCAAATATATGTATGTATATGTATAATGTAATTATGTATAATGTACCAGACCTACCCAAACACCGCAAATGACTTCGATGCGACACAACAAAACGTTGTTGGCTTTGTCGAAAGGATCTTCGTCATTCAAATCAAACTCATAGTCCCGATAGCAAGTACGACACTTATTAAATTGCGCCAGACTCTCGTGGCTTTCATCGGCCTCATCAGATTCATCAACATTACCTTCGGGAAAATCTTCATGTGGTATTGTCTGAAATTCCTCTGTGGGCGGCGGCGGACTGACGAAGTTCTCTTCCGGTTCCACGACATCCGCCAAAAGCTCGTCCAAAAGTTTCTGCTTATTTCGGATTTTTTTTGGTTCCTTTTGGAACATTTCCGACATGCATTCCGTTCTTACTAGATTTATGCACGGCACAGCGTTTAAGCCCAATGAAATATGCTTGGCCAATCCTGGGGATTATTGGGGGATAGACATCACTACGTTGTTTGAAAGTTATACGAGCAGTACACTCACCTAATTTGAACCTCTCAGCCCCCACGATATCCTCTTCTTTGAAATGATTAATGCAAATACTGGCATTCTTCACTTTGAGGGCGTCCTTATTGCCGCAAAAAGATAGCCAACGTTTGGCCAAATCTGCTTTCTTCGGAAACTTGAAGAAACATATATCTTGCAATTTATCAGAGGCCGCTGTGGCATTTATGCAATTTAAAACCACGCATCTCATTTTTGCGCCAAAATTATTATTAAATTTTTGTTTATTATGAATGTGTGATTTCGATAGACAGTGGTGGTGTGACCAGATTCTGCTGCAAGGCTACACATGGCAGGGTGTAGCATAGCGAAGAACGATATGACGTCACATAACTAAATACATCCTTTACTTGTTGCTGTTTATCTATATATAAAAGAACAAATTTCAGCGTTAACTAATTATTTTATTCATTTGTGTTGATTTACTTATGAACCAATAGAATTCACTTTTATGACTTGCTTAAGCAAAGAAATTTATGCCTTTCAAAATGGCTCGCCAATTCCAAGTGAAAAAGATATAGTAATGTAATATACTTATTAATTTATAACCTTTATATATTATAAACTTAAACTACATTATATAAAAAATTTATGAGGAGTACGAATATGTTGTATGTTTATGAAATATTTTAAGTGCGGCTTAGTTCTTTATCTTTTCTACTCGGCCGGACTTAACGCTTTTCAGCTTCTCTTTGGCGTTTGGCTTCGACGATTTCTTTGCCTTGGACTTCTTTTTCTTCTCAAAGGAGCCAAAGTCCACAGACTGAGAGTCATCCTCCCCACCATATTTCTCCAGCAGACGATCCATGAGAGAATTGTAGTTGGATTCGCGGTGATTTTTTCGTGCGAGTATCATCTGCTGCAGATTTCCACCGGAGGCCTCCAGGTCTTCTTCGTCTTTCTGCTGCTGGCGCCGCTGAATGCGTTCCTTGATGACAGCGGCCTCTTTAAACTCACGCGCGTACTTGTTGTGCCGCTTCTTGCGCTTGGCCGATGGCTCTTCCGTGAATATCTTATATTCAGGAACCTCTTTGGCAGCAATCATGGCCTCCACAATCACTTTGATGCGCGGCTCGTCCTCAACCTTCATGAAGGGGACATGGTTCATGAGGTAGTTTATGCAGCCCTTGCCACCCAGGTAGGCCTTCTTGATGTCAGTGCGCTCCAGCTCAGACTCCACATACTCTTTCTCATAGTTGTTGATATCCTCCTCGGAGATTGGCTTGAATATTTTGCTCCACAATTCCAGCCATGAGGACAGCTTGCCTTCCGCATCGTCATCGTCATCGATGACACCTTGTTCATCGTACAATGCCCTCTTCTGAGTGTCCGTCAGCACCTGGTAGATCTTCGACAGCACCTTGAACTTTTCCGTCGATTCTTCCTTTTGGTCGTCCGGCACACGGTCTGGGTGAACCAGAAGTGACAGCTTGTGGTATGCCTTCTTAATCTCTTTCTCTTTGGCATCCTTCTGGAGACTCATCAGCTTGTACACATCTCGTGTTTCAAAGTACTTCTCGCACAATTCCAACGTCGACATATTTTCCAGAAATTTTATTTTCTTTCGCAAAAGTGAAAATGTGAAAATGCGCCAAAATGCTCACAAAGTATGGCCGTTCATTTACGAAAATACTACTAAAAATACTAAACAAAAACAAACTGCCACTTTGATAGAAAAAACATCGCAAAATGTCTGTTAATGTTTATTTACCATGTAATATAAGGTATATTTTGGTCAGCTTTGCTTAAACCTAATTTTATAAGAAATTCCAATAAAAGAAAGTCCTTTATATAGCCCAGCTTGTTATATTAAATCGAATATTAAATTTGAGGAGTATGATTTTCTTCAGTATATTATGAAAAACTAGGTTTATTTTTGAGGGTCTGACGGTATATTTGCTCGATAAATCCGCGGTCACACTGCATACCTATGTCGACGCGCGCATCAGCTGTTTGCTGCTGTTTCAAGCTTTTTTGAATTAACTTTTCCATTTCCCTTTACTGCGTAACAACGACGCGCGCTTGTTAGTCCGCGTGCACGCTCTACATAGCCCACAAAGTTATAAACAAAGGCCAAAAATAGAAATAAACTATAGCCACAGCAGCAGCAGCAAGCACTGAAAAGCAACACAACACACATTTTAAGCAGGTGAGATATATTTTCTAGCGCCGTTTCACTCAATTCAAGGACACTTGACCAGTCCCAGTCCCCCGCCCCGTAAGTGACCATGTGGTATAGTCATATTCGGATATGTTCTGACATTGAAGGAAATTGTGTGTGTCCCCAGGTTATGAGCAGAGGGTTGGGTTCTACGAGGCAGACAATTTTCTTTTAATGAGCGTGTGCAATTGAGCAACAACGGCTTTCTCCCTAATGCGCTTTCTCCCGTGTGAACATATACACATGTACACACATAGAAGCAGGCAAAACAAGCTGCATAAAAATAGAACGGATAAAGACGGAAGTGGCAAAAATTGCATAAATATTAGTTTTATGTGGGTGTTTTGGTGGACAGGCCAGTGCAAGAAAAATTAGACAGAAGGTAAGGCAGTCCGAATGTACAACCACTGTGTATGCCGATAAGCGAATGCAGCTAAATGCATGCATACTATTCGTTTAATTCATTAAATAATGCAGAACCAGAGAGTGTGACTGCCCCCTTACCTTCCAATTTAATATACCTTTGGCCTGTCATTGACTTTCCCGTTTTTCCCATGTTGTTTTGCTCTCGCCATTCACATCGAACGAACGGTGATTAAATAACAAGCCAGTGCCAAGTGCAGCAAAAAGCAAGCACCGTTAGTCGCCGTCTACACCTCCACCTTCTGATTGTCACTTTACTTTAAGTTTTCGACTGAAAAGTTAAAAATGTTTTCACTTTCTCGCCACGCACTGGGGCACACACGAAATTTCGCACTTATTGCAGCTGCCAAGTGGAGACAACCCAATCCATTAGTCGGAGTAGTCGCTGCAGCTGCAGTGCCCATCGCACGCTGCTTTGCAGGTGAGTGTGGTATCCGGGGATGGGGCGGGAGGGGGTTCTAGTTATGGGCTTGGTCTGGGTCCCGTGTGGGTGTGTCCAGGCGGCTTTCATGCCATGCCACAGAACAGATTTGATTCATTTGTTGAGCCAATTTATATAGAAATCAATCGATAGACCTATATCTAATTATAGACGGAATTTTCTAGTTCAAATTTTCTTGTGCATTCCTTATGCACGCTAAAATACCCTACCCCGCTGCCCTGCCCCTGATCAATTCCATTTGGTTTTTTTATTTGCGCGTAATTAAATCATTGTCTACGACACAGTCGAGTGGTTTTTTCTATTAAAAAACAAAATTAAATTAGACTGTTTCGCCCCCTCCACTCTAACGGGTCTTCCCCTCTGTATTGTATGTATTTTGTTTTGTTTACACTCAACGATAGGTGGGCGCCGCCACTTTGTTTTATTGAAGCATAAAGCTATTTTTAACCCAATATGCATGCGTTTCTTCACTCTATTTGTAGTAGTTCCATGCGTTTCTTCACTTAATTTGTAGTCGTATGCGATGCTTCTCCTCTGACTGCACTTAACCAATCTGTTTACACCTCCACCAATTAGGTTTACTGTCTGCTTTGGACTTTGTATACAAATTGTGTGGGGACGGGCGAGTGCATTTTGTGGTTTATCAGCGAGGGTTTTCTGAATATTTGTAGCAGTTTGTTGCGTACATGTGTCCTCTCACTCTGATTTATCAAGGGAAAATAAACATCAACTTAATATCTTTTCCTTACCAAAACATAATGATTTTGAGATTTCTAAAAATAAGAACATTTAGCAATTCATGGCTGATAGTACTAGTAGGCTGCGGTTTCTTATCGCCAACACCTTGCTTTGAAACTAACAAATAATGATTGCTCAAGGTTTAGTGGTAAGGTCTGCCTGATATGTGAAAGATTAAGGAAGCTTAGCGACAAGAAATATAATTTAGATCTCACCCCAAAGCACTTCTCATAATTATACAATTTCCATTGCTCAATTGGTGGTAAACTAAGCAGCACATACATATAACATAACTTAACCGCGACTTAAGTACATTTTCCGTTTTAAATTACAGACAGCGACGAGGGTAAGACGAATCCCAGTAAAGCCAACAACATGGAGAATAAAAGCGAAAAGGTTACCGTGAACAAAGAGGAGCTGCGCAAACGCCTAACACCACTGCAGTATCAGGTTACCCAGGAGGCGGGCACTGAGCGGCCCTACACAGGTGCATAATCCATAAGAAACAATATTTAAATATCTGTAAGATAAAAACAATCCACAAAACTGTGTTCAAATTACCCCCACAGGTTGCTACAACAAGCACTACGAGAAGGGGGTGTATCAGTGCATTGTGTGTCATCAGGATCTGTTTAGCTCGGACACGAAATACGACTCGGGCTGCGGCTGGCCGGCGTTCAATGATGTCCTTGACAAGGGCAAGGTAACCCTGCATCGAGATGCCAGCATACCAGGTATGTAGCCTCGGTCCGTTTAACTGTCCGACTGTCTTAGCCGGCTAGACAATGTTTAGCACTCTTAGATGTTATTTGCAAAAATTGTTTTCTTGAGTTGAGTTTCCATATCATTTGCCGTTTCCGTTGCCATACTATAATCAAAGTTTGTGTTGAGCTTAGGAGCGATACTAGCCACAGATAACAAGATGTCTAATTACCTGTAATATATGACATAAAGATAAAATAAAAGACGCTTTAGGTTTATTTTAAGTTCTATAACCAAACAAAATGATTTGCAAAATGATTTCATTCTAGTTCTGTCCCCCGTTCTCTTTTTTGGTTTGTTTGTTGCTTAAGTTATGTTACGGCTTGGTTTTGTCTTGAAATTATGGTACATGCCCTAGAGTTCACTTTAGTTGTGCCGTTCGTTAGACGCTTGAATGCCGAACTGCGCATCGGGCATTGATGATGTTTTTGTTGTTGTTGTTACTGTGATGTGATGTTTGCTGTTGATGAACCTGAATGTGCAACTAACCGAAGAAAGAAAGACTAAAAATGAATTCCTAATTGAGTATTATTCTTTTATTCACATCTTTTTTCCCACCCAAAAAACTAAAAACAAAACCACTAACTTTCTCCAAAAATATCCAACAACAAAAACAAATGCAACCAAAATTTCATATATTCTGTCTCTCTGCTGCAAAAACAAATATAAAAATAAAACAAAACACCCTTGCCCCCCGAATACCTTTTAATATGATTAAAACAACAGTAGTCATTTCAAAAACGTTAGGCATGGTACGCACTGAGGTGCGCTGCTCAAAGTGCTCGGCACACATGGGCCACGTCTTCGACGATGGACCACCGCCCAAGCATCATCGTTTCTGTATCAACTCGGCGTCGATAGTTTTTGTGAAGAATGCAGCGGCACCGACAGCCGCCTCCACGACGACATCGTCCAAGAAATAATGCTCGATCCTGTGTAGTGTGTAGCGACCACCTCAAAACACCCCCAACAAAAAAATAAACAGAAGCTAATAAAGATGGAGATAGTCTCAAGCAGAATTAACGTGTTACAACAAAAGATATTTAGATATTTTATAGGAGTTTATTATGCAACAAAATGTTCGTAAAAACAATGCTTGACAAAAGATATTGTATGTATGTATGATAAATACTTAAATGTATTTATAAAATGAGGAGTGAGAGATAAATATTGTATTACACGACAAAAAAAAAAGGGTCTGATATAATCGGCATAACGATCAGTCTGAAGATCCTTGGTTTGGCTTAAGTATATTTCATTTTTGGTTGAATTTTCCATCCATCCTTCACGCGACTCTCTACTGTCTTTCGGTTTCAATATAACCCACCCACAAATCCATAAAAAAAAATTAAACTTAATAATCATCAGGCACGTACACAAAGCTTAATTACCTTTCCCATCATTCTCGTATCGTATCGATCATACATAGTTCAAGGTCAGTCGTCGCTATATATGGGTTAGGGAGCCATAGCCACTGTGTATGCCGATATTATTATATTTTGATGGTGCATTCATTTGTTGTTTTGGTTGTTATTTTATTTTGCTTCTTACTCATGCCAAAAGTATTTTATTTTTTTGATTTTGTTTCTACTTACGTGTATTTATAACATAATGCAACACTACCGTATCCAATCCCATACATACTATATTACATATTTAAATATAGTGTCAAACAAACTGAATAATGTGTACTTTCGTATATTTTCTATTTCTCTTTTTTTTAACTTGCTTCAAAAATACCAAAAAAAATACTATATGTACGCCTATAAACGTTCTTTGGGGGTTTGTTTTGCTAACAAAAACTACAATTACACACCCACGAAATCCATTGTTAAAAATTGTAACAAAAACACACACACAAACATGATGCATAAACATTTTGCTTTATTAACCGCATAATGATTATATACACCGGATCTGCAAATACAACCAAAAAAAAATATTATTCATTCGTTACGTTATATGTCATTTCTCTTTGCCTCATTTGACGTCCATTCTTTTTTCGTCGCTCTCTCGATCTCGCTCTCTGCTGCACTTACACCTCTCCTTCTTCACTCCTCCCTCCACCATTGCCTCTCTTGCTGTCTCCGCTGCACTCACATTAATTACCGTTACATTTACTGTTACTTCTCTTCGCATTCGATCGCTCTCTTTTGATGTCTGACTGTACCCCTTGCTCCCGCTCTCTTTTACTCTTCGCTTCTCATTTCATTCATTTTGCAATCTATTTTCTTTAAATTTGTTTTTTTTTTCAACTGTAACTTGATCTGCAAAAAAAAAACAAAATCCAAAAATAAAAACAACCAAATTATTGTAAAAAAAAAACAAACAAAAAATTGCGCTATATAAAATCAAACACAAAACGTATCCAATTAATCTCACAATTTGCAAAAATACAAATTACAAAGGGGGCAATATTTTACTACTAATTGCACATCCAGAACGCATACGTACCGAGGTCCGCTGCGCCCGCTGTAACGCCCACATGGGACACGTATTCGAGGATGGACCCAAGCCAACGCGCAAGCGCTACTGCATCAATTCGGCGTCCATAGAATTTGTCACGGCGGATCCCACAGCGACAGGAGCGGCGGCAACCGTGGCCACGCCCACGCCCATTGCACAGCAGTAAATTGGGAGCGGGCGAGGAAGAAGAGTTTGGCCAAAATAATCAACGAAACGAATCAAAAAATGGTGTGACCGAGTTACCAAAAGCTTGTGTGAAAGCAGTCGAGACGAAACTACTCCAAATTGTTGCTGTTAAGACGTTTTTTTACATGTATTTTCTAACTATTTCCGCAAGTGTTGCAAATTTTAGCTTGTAGTCCAGTCCAGTCATTCGAATGTCCGTCTGCGAAACAGTTTGTCTAACAACAGCTGTCCGTCATATGTATTGAGTGTGTAGGCGTTAAATATTTCCTGAGAAATCCTCCGTGTGTTTTGTGTAAATAGCTAACGGTTTTTCATATTTAATTTGTTTGTTATACATACAGTACCGATTACCCGAACCACCCCTGTACAACATTTGAAACACATTACTAATTTTAAAGTGAGCGCGCTAAATAAATGTGTATTTTTTACAATATATAAACACCTGTTTTCATTGCGGAGATAGAGGATATAGTATAATGATTTTAAGCAGGCATTGGAGTCCTTGGAGCCATAAAGCTTAATACGTAGTAACCAAATGAGCTTTCCTTCTGCCTATCAAAATTTAATTAAAATCTAATATTATCCTTGGGCACCTAAAGCTTCGGTCCCCAAAACCCTCCTTTGATTCTAGTTATTTTGTTGTTATTGTTTTTTTCTGACGCAATTGCCATTCAGGTGGGAACAGCTGCACCGCGTTGAGGTGTTGTAGCCAATCACTTGGAAACTCTCGCACACTGTACAGATGCTGCGCTGCGCTGTTGCTCTGTCGCGTCGTTCTGTTGCGTTGCTGTGATGTAACAGGCCCGGCGACAGCATGAAATCAAAGTTTATTCATGGCCACACAATTGATTTTAATTGATTTGCGGTTGTTCCATGCATTTGTTGCTTTTATAAGGTACATTTTAATTCAATATCAGTGTTGTTTTTTTGTGACAAATCGATAACAAAAAGTTGGGAGAGTTAGAAATTTCTTTGATTCGATCTTAAAGTCAACAGCGGCCACACGTGCAGGGTGTCTGAAAATTGATAGCCTGAACCCACCTGTACGCTTCGATCGAACAGACAGATATACATACGAATTATGTACATATGTACGATGTGTTATTGCTTGCGCGTAAATGTTTATTTGACATTCATAGAGTAAACGAAACGAGTGTGAAACGCCGGCTGTCGTGGCGAAATGTTGTATTCTGTTCATTATAAATCTTTGAATTATCTAACAATCGTTTGAACAGAGATTTCCGTGTAAATATAAAAATAAATAGGGTAGTTTAGAGTGATAATGGCCATCCAGAGAGTGCAAAGATTAGATTGAATGCCGGTGCCCATGGCCTGATACAACAAATGCGGTCAGTGTATTGCTAAAAAGCGCTTAACCAAACAGCGGAAAGCCAGTCCCAACCTAACGGCATACGCTATACCTTACGATACATTACGTTACGCGCGCTACCGTTACACAATTTCCACAATGAAAGAGTGGCTGAAAATTTCCTGCCTGCTATGCATCTTTGGATGTGTGCGCGAGATCCGACCCTCAGAGCCGTATGTCACGGAATTTCTATTGGGTCCCTGGCGTAATATCACAGAAACTCAGGTGAGTGGAAGGCACACAAACTATAATATACCAAATAAAATAATATTAAATCTGTTTTACAGCTCACCCATGATGTCTATCCCGTGGGCACATACGCGTACATGGTGCAATTGGTCTTTGTATTCCTCATAACTGACTTTCTGCGGTAAACCGAGTTGAATTCTCAAACAAGACATTCCCAACTAAACGTATTTACACTTCGTTTGCAGCTACAAGCCGCTCATCGTCACAATTGGAGCCACTGGTGTAATCATCTGGAGCATGCTCATCTGGACCACTAGCTTGTTGTCCCTGCAGATTCTGGAGGTTTTCTATGGCACCTACATGGCGGCAGAGGTGGCCTACTTTACGTACATCTATGCCAAAGTGGATAAAAAGTATTATCCCCGCGTCACCTCACACACAAGAGCTGCCATGTTTGTGGGCAAGTTGGTATCCGGAGTTACCGCCCAGCTGATGATCAATCTGGAGCTGATGAACTACAAGGAACTTAACTATATAACGCTGGCCAGTGAGTGACAAAAGATGCCTTACCAGTAAAAAGAGGTTTATTTTCCATATGTTCCTTTTTCAGCTCAAATAATGGCCATGTTGTGGGCCTTTGGTCTGCCCCGAGTTGACAAGAGCCTGTACTTTCATCGCGAGGAGACGTGTGACACACCAGAAGCCATATCGGATCAGTCCTCGTATACGCAATCCGAGTTGCCAGGTGATTGCAGCATAGAGGTGTCCAGCCAGACGCAGTCGAAGCTGCTTACGGCCATGCTTTTGCTGTGGCTTCACTTTCGTAGTGCATATACCAATGGCCGCGTGATCCAGTGGAGCCTTTTATATGCCATCGGCCTGGCTGGGTACCTGCAGGTCACCTACTACATGCAGATACTGTGGAAAGTGATCGAACCAGAGCCGTTGATAGCATGGAACGGAGCTGTGGATGCAGTGCTAACCGCACTGGCTGCACTGAGTGCCTTGGCCGCCGGTTATCTGCACACAGATCGACTTAGTTCGCGCACAAGTCTGCTTATTTTGGCATTCTTCTCCGCGTTGGAAGGAGGCTGTGTGCTAATCTGCTGCTGGACAAACAATATCTATTGGTCCTATGTGGGATTTGTGTTGTTTGGTGCCCTCTATGGGTTCACCATCACAGTGTCCAGGTAAGATAAACCATGACTCCGGTTAGAGATCTCTATTTAATTAAGTTTCCTAATTCGTTACAGCGCTGAGGTTGCCCGGCATCTACAGGAGGATAGCTTTGGTCTAGTGTTTGGCTTCAACACGCTGATTGCACTCATTTTCCAGTCCCTGCTGACCATTATATTTGTCACAGAGACGGGTTTTGAACTCGACGCTGTGGGACAGTTCACGGCCTATGCCTTCTATTTCATTGGCGTGGGCATTCTATATTTGATATCAGTTCTCGTGGAATATCTCTGGTTTCGAGCAGCCACCAGGACGAAGCTGGACAATACTTTGGAATAGTTTTAGATGCATTTAGCAAACGTACTTAAAGTCACCTGTTGGTGGTGCACAAATTAAATTAGTTTAAGTGAAACCTGTTCCTATAATTTCTCGTTCCCAATTGAAAGTATTCCGGCGATTCCTGTGTACGATAATGTGATTGTATTCCAGGAAAGATTGATGGAAAAAGTTGAACTAATCGTTGTGTAGATATGTTCCATATATAGAAAGCAAACCCCCAATCTGTCTCAAGTGTCGCGGAATAAAGACCTGCTTTTATAGACCATCATTGGCGTATTTACTTGAGTGGCCGTGCTAATGATATAATTAGCTGATAATTTATAAGAGGCACACAGCGATTGCATCAAGATCATGTTGTGCCTTGTGTGCTTAGCTAAAGGTTAATCTTGTTTTCCATCAAATCTTTATCAAACTGAATGGGTAAGTTCTGCACTTTGGATCTTCGTATATGTATTACCCTTACCCTTTGAGGGCTTGTTTATGAACCACAATTATTCTACAGCCTATAATTTTAAAGGCGGTGTCATCGCTATAGCTTATAAATATGGAAATATCTACATATGTACATATGTTAGTCTTACCGGACATATTTCAATTTGTACGTGTAGGTATGTACGAACCAGTTGTAGTTTTGCTTTCTGCTAAGCTTTTACGGAATGTCTCCAGGTTTCAGACAGTGCCTGCTAAACGACGATACCGGATATATTATTAAATAGGTATCCACTTTATCCCACACTGTGCACCACAATTTATAATATTTTTACGGAAGACTTTTATTGAATCTGCTCTCGAAATTATGAATTTTATATTAATGCAATTAACACATCACAAAAAAATATAGCTTTCCTTTTTGGAATTTCTAATTTGAACTGAAGCTATTAATATTCCCCCGGCGTAATGGTGCTTGGGAAATTTTCCGATTCGTTTGGCCTTATCACCGTATGGCTACCACGCGTATAACATGAGATTTTGATCGAAGTGCTTTAAGCTAGCGTCGAATTTCACTTATAAGAGTATCGTGGAAGAAACTACATTTGTTAAGAACTGTTAAGTTAGACCAAAAGATTCACTTAAGTGCTGTGCTAATAGTCTAATTAGCTGATAATTTTAATTTCATGGAGTGGGAACGGATCACCCCGAGTGCATCGTGATTGTGCTTTGGCTATGCTGACAGCAAATTAGCGGAAACTTTTCATCGGATCTCCCTTACGGCTCTTCCATGTGTGTGAAGTCAGCGACAGGCAGACCCACAGACACATTGCGTCCAGTCCATGTAGGTTTCGCTCGTTGCAAAAATCTCGCGTCGTGTCGACTCGCGAGTTGCGCTGATTATAAAGACGTCGAAACGAAATCTCTATAGTCAGAGAGGTACCCTCATAGCCCCCCCCCCCAGGCTGGAAGAATGTGTAATTATTTTAATAGGTTGTCTAAGCTTTCTAGACACCGCACTAGCATTATCGCTGGATAGCAGTATATTTCGCGATTAGATTCGAATTGGCAGCCGAAGCGGGATGGAGTCGTGGTTGAAGATATCGTGGGTATTATGTATATTCGGTTTCCTACGCGAGATCCGTCCCTCGGAGCCGTATCATGCGGAGATATTGATGAGTGACTGGTATCATGTCACCCAGGAGGAGATCAATCGTTCCGTCTATCCCGTGGGCACCTACTCCTATCTGGCTCTTCAAATCTTTGTCTTTCTCATCACAGACTTTCTCAGGTAAGCCATGCATGCAATAATGCAATCGTAGCAAGTTCAGATCTATCATCATCTTTTCTCTCATCAGATATAAGCCTGTGATCATTGCCAATGCCCTGACGGGCATTTTAGTCTGGAGTACGCTGCTTTGGACTACAACACTGACGGGCCTGCAGGTTGTTGAGGTGTTCTACGGCTTCTATCAGGCCGGTGAGGTGGCCTACTATGCGTACATCTATGCCAAGGTCGATAAGAAGTATTATCCGCGTGTCACCTCCTACACCCGTTCGGCCATGTTCCTGGGAAAGTTAGTGGGCGGCCTCCTTGCGCAACTAATGATTGGCATGCAGTGGATGGTGTACCGGCAGCTCTACATTATCAGCATTACAAGTGCGTACAGTTCCCTGGACAACTAGAAGTTCTATAATTCAACATTTTACTTTTTCCTTCAGCTCAAGTACTGGCGCTGGTTTGGTCATTCGGTCTGCCAAAGGTCGAAAAGAGTTTGTATTTCCATAACCAATCCGTAGCTGGGAAAGATCAAACAAAATCCGATTCAGGAGCCATTGAGAATGGTTCAAATAAGCCAGAGGAAACGGTAGCAAAGCCTTCAGCTGCCACAAAGAAAAACTTCCATGCTTTGCAGCTACTGTGGTCTCACTTCCACAGCGCCTACACAAATCCCACGGTGCTGCAGTGGAGTCTATGGTATGCCATGACCCTGGCGGGCTTTCTCCAGATCAGCACCTACATGCAGGTGCTGTGGAAGTCCTACAATGAGCCAACAGTAAGTGGACGCAGATAGAGAAGTAAATAATATACACTATTTTTGTTTACAATCTGCTTACCAGATTGCATGGAATGGAGCTGTGGACGCTGCACTGACGGCCCTGAGTGCAATCTTTTCGCTGCTAGCGGGCTACTTTCCTGCAAGTCGCCTGAAGACGCGCACCAGCTTTCTGACGATAGCTTTGCTCTCCCTACTGGAGGGCGGCTGTATACTGCTGTCATCTTGGACAAGCCATATATACTATTCCTACCTGGGCTATGTTCTTTTCGGCGGTTTGTTTGCTTTTACAATAACGGTGGCCAGGTTTGTCTTCATGCTCAATCTCTTCTCCTTTGCCAATGTATGCCATGCATCGCTCTTCTTTCAGCTCTGAACTGGCCAGTAACCTGGTGGAGGACAGCTTTGCCTTGGTCTTTGGCTTCAACACTTTTATTGCGCTCCTCTTCCAGTGCATCTTGACATTTGTGGTTGTCTCGCAAAATGTCAATCTCAATTTGAACGTTTTTGAACAGTTTACCGTTTATGCCTTTTATTTTATATTGGTTGGCATTATTTATTTTATAGTCACTTTACTGCAGTGCGCCTGGTCTTGTGCAAAAGGCCCTAAAACCAATAAAGAACTTGTAAATTGATCATTTAAGTGTGGCGTCTTTGTTTACAATTAATATCGGTGGGATAACTCTCGATATCGATACATCGAATTCAAAACATATGTATGCATATATAAATATAGAGAATGTTAAATGGTCCAAACAAACTTTTATTGATTGGTTAAAGTATATTCAAATGGAATTAAACCAACTTAATTAAAATAAACCACAAAATTCCAGAAACAGAAGTATCGTACATCACAAATGGTTCATCTCCAATATATTGGTAATACTTTCCACCTCTATCGCCCGGCTAGTTGTTGGTGCAGTGCGGGGATTTTATGTTCAAAAATTTGAACAATGCACTTGAGGGCAATTACAAGTAATTAATTACCGTTTTGTGTCTCTGCATGCTGCAATACAATACCTGCTGCTGAATCAGCAATACGTGGATACGAAACGTGAGTACGATGTCCATAGAACGATATGATGACCTTACGTCCGAACTTTTTTGTTTACAGCCATACAAAAATGAGAGTTTTACGCCGTGGGACGGTACAAAAAATTGCTGTGGGCCTCTGCCTGGTTTTGTTGCTCGTTTCCTTGTATGTTTTGCACGAAGAGCGGGATGTGGATAAAAATGTTAAAATGTATGTATAGGGACAAGCAATGTGTGGGTGTGTGCCTTGCTGATAATCATTTATTTATTTCTTTTGTTTGTATATGCATTTCTCATGTGTAGCGAAATTATCGAGCGGTCAATTAGGTCGGCCATGAATCAAGGCGAATGCCGACATCCACACCTACCCGTGGATAATCCCGATATCATGCAATTCTACAAACCGGTGGGAAAAATAAACTGCGGCGATGGACTGGACTGGGTCATGTGCGAGGTGATTGCGAGAATGTTTGCGGAATAAATGTTTTGCAATGCTTATGGCTACCTCATCTTAATCTCCCACTCTGTAGAAATCCATTTGCTTCGTGAGGCCCGAGATTGCTGCCAGTCACGAGGATGTCATTTGCTCGTATACGGACATCATACGCAAGTCTGACTACAAGGTGCGCTTTGGGCGAACGCTGAGAATGAAGGAGCCGTATGTCCTGCAGAGCAGTGACTTTGTCAAAGTATCTTGCCGCTCGGGCAGCGGTCAAAGGTGATAATTACCTCTTAGTTTCCTGCCTTAGCTAGCTGACACCATTTGTTTATTTTCTACCCTAAGCTGGTTCGGTATGGCCCATGGCATTCGTGATACTGTGCAACGACCGCTGGCTGCCAATTTCGCACCAAATCTGGCTGTATTGCCACCCGAGGCAGTGGCCCAGGCCCAGCCTCAGATGCAGGAAGTGCCGACCCCCTCGTTCTACAATGTCCTGATGTTCGGCTTCGATTCGCTGAGTCGTAACGCCTTCATGCGCAAACTGCCAAGAACTTACGAATATCTAACCAATCAATTGGGCGCCACCGTGCTGAAGGGATATAATATTGTGGGCGATGGCACGCCACAGGCGCTGGTGCCTCTACTCACGGGCTTTACGGAACTGGAGCTGCCAGAGACAAGGAAACGATTTTCGGGATCGGGTAGCGTGGATTCGTATCCCATGATTTGGCAGGATTTTGCACGTCTCGGCTACATGACTTCCTTCAACGAAGATTTACCCAATGTGGGCACCTTTACGTACCGCATGAATGGGTTTCAATCGCAGCCCGTTGACCACTATTTGCGCACTTATTTTGTGGAGGCAGAGCAAATGGCAGGCGACAGTCAGCCCAACTGTATTGGCCATCAGCCGGATCACATCACCATGCTGGAGTACACCAAGAATGTAAGTCCTTTGGCTTCAGCAGTTCCCACATCTTTTTGAGAAATTTCTTATTAGTTTATGCTAAAGTATCGGGATGCACCGCGCTTTGTCTTCAGCTTTCATGGTGGACTCTCGCATGATTCCATCAATCTGGTGGGCGCCGCCGATGATGATGTACACGACTGGCTGGTGTCGCTTAAGGAGAGCGCTCTGCTGGACGACACCATTCTCATTTTTATGGCAGATCATGGCAATCGATTTGCCGAGGTGCGGGCCACCCTGCAAGGCAAACAGGAGGAGCGATTGCCGTTCTTTAGCTTTGCCTTTCCCGAGTCCTTTAAGAAACGCTTCCCCCAGGAGTACAAAAACTTTCTGGCCAATGAGCAGCGCCTCACAACGCCATTCGATGTGCACGCCACACTGAAGCATATCATTCGTAGGTCTAAAGCATTCTAGTGTAATGTGGAATCATCTCAATTGATTCATCTCCACAGAGCTGCAGACTGCCAGCGATGAAGAGTCGACTGTCGAGAGCAACGACATATTCCCCAAGCCCAGGAAGGCGGCCATACACATCTCAGAATTGGCTCGAGGACGTGCCATCTCGCTGCTGGAGACCATACCCAGTAATCGATCTTGTGCCGATGCGTATATAGAGCCTCACTGGTGCGCCTGCCTCAATTGGCGCCCACTGCAACTGAATGACACTCAATACTCTGGCATCATACTCAAGATGGCTCAGAGCATTGTGGACACCATCAATGCAGCCACAGCCGAGCAACGACAGCTCTGCGCTCCCCTAGAGGTTTGCCACGGCAACACGACAAATCATTTTGGAGATGTTTTCTTAAAATTTTGTTTACCCTTTTAGTTGCTTCGCGTGAATTGGGCGTTGCGCCTGCAGCCGCACAAGGAACTGCTGCAGTTTAAGACAAACAGCGACAGGGATGGCTTCCTGGCGGATATGACCGGCCAGACGGAGGTACACGATGAGATGTATCAGCTGCAGCTGATCACACAGCCCGGCAATGGGCTGTACGAGGCCAGCGTGGCGCACAATCTGCAGACATTCAGTGTCACAACGAAGCTCACGGATATCTCGCGTGTGAATAAGTATGGCACACAGGCTAGATGCATTTACGATCGTGATCCAGAAATGCGAAAATATTGCTATTGCCGCGACTAGTCAACATGCACTCTCTCTAGTCATTAGTCACAAAACAAAATAGCAGAGATCTGCTAATCAATTAGCTCGAATAGTATTCGAATATACACTGCTGTTAGGATTTTGTTTTCCTTTTAAGTTCTAGCATTTGTAGTTTCCTCTCCACAATGTTTTCATTTTTAGCCCCATAAGACCAAGCTCTCTTGTTAGGTATTATGTTTGAAAGTCTGCCTCAGTTTTCGTATTAATAGTTCCTTAACTCAAAACGAAAGAAAGTAGATACTAATTATTTTGTAATTATTAACATGTAGAGAAACCAAGTAATGAAATGACATGAACCTCTCTCTCTGAAATCAAATACCGAAGAACACACATCTATGTAGTATATATATATATATTTTTGTATAGCACTGTATTTATAGTATGCCTGTATGTATTTTTTATTTGAATATTGATAAACATTTCTTCACATACAGACATTTACGATAAGTATATACGCGTAAGGGTGTGTTTTGTTTTATTTTGGAATGGGCACCTCTGAGCATTGACCTCTTCACTGGGGGCTGTGCGTTGGGTTGGGTTGTGGTTTAAAATTAACTTTTTTTTGCGTAAATTCGTAATCGCGTATATACAATACTAAACACCTGCACTAAACATTACTTTCCTTTGATACGTGATTATACGTATCCATGTCATAACTACATACATATGTGTATTTCAAGGCGGCTGGCACGAGCATTTTACACTCGTTCAATAGAATCCTTTGCGGGGGCTGGGCTGTCTACAATTCCTGTACGTTGCGGCACTCCTTCATTCTACTGCTGATATATTATATATCTGGTAATACCTTAACGTGCATAATAAATTGGGGGTGTACATATATCGTATCTTATCTATGTAGATATAACTATAATACTTGCTTCAATTTCAGTTTAGTGTTTTTCTGTCTGGCTAAGGATTTTTCGGAGGATTAATAAAACATAAAAAATAACTAACCAAAGGCGTAATTAATTGTACAAAAGTCATAATTTATTTGCATACTTAAATACTCAATAAATTAAAGAGTAAAAAGTATCAAAAAAGATCATCTTACCAAATATAAATGTAGATACATAAAAGAAATAAAAGTATTTTATAAGCGAATAGGAAACCAATAAGAATAATATTAAAAACATAAAATAGGGGACTTAGATTCAAATGAGTCTCGAGCTAAAGGATCGCGTAATCAAATCTTGAATATATATATGTGTAGGGGTAGTATCGTATATATGGGAATTATGGATAGGTGTGTGCTTATAGATAGCCTTCCTGTGCATCGAGAGATAGAGTGGGACAGTATCGCATACTGCTGCGTGCCTTTTCTGGCCTCCAACTTAACAATATAAACAAAAAGGGGAAGGGGTGGCATGGGCACCTGTGCTGTGGGTGTTGGTGGCTGGGGCTTACAACTTTTAAAACTTAAAACTTCTTTAAATTGTATTGATTTGGTTATGTGCATGAGGGTTTTGTGTGCATCGTCTAGCTGTAGAGAGCTGGGGCGGCGGCGTTGCCCATTTGGTGTCACGAGACGGAGGTGGCCAGAAACTCCTGCAGCCGCTGCACAGTGACACGATCCAGCTTGCACAGATCAAAGTCAAAGGTCTTGTGCGTGATCTCGTAGCAGCCGGTGGCCGCAATCATTTCGACAACCTGTTGCAGCTCTTCGTTGTCCTGCAGCGTCATAATCTTATGATGCAGCTCCTGCAGTTCGCTTAGATATTCCGTCGGCAGTGATGTGGTGCTCACCTGTAGGGATGGCGTTATCTCAGCCGGCGAGTGTCCGCTGCTGCTGCTATTGTTATTGTTGTTGTTGTTCAGGCTGCTGGCTGTTGTCGTTCCACCGCTGGAATGGCTATTGCTAGGCGAGGATGGTGGCGGCGGCAGGAATCCCGATCCCGTACCACCAGCCACAGGCACCAGCGCTGTGGAGTTTGCATTCGAGGGACGCAGTGAAGGCGATTTTGATTTCTCACGCGGCGCCTTGTTCTGTTCCTTCTTTGAGGGCTTCACCGGTGGCTCTATAAAGCCGCCCCCACCACCTCCACCGCTGCCGCTGTTGCTGTTCTGTGAGCTGCGACGATTCCGTTTCTTTTCCTCTTTGTCCGGCTTTGTCTCGGACTTGTCCGTCGCCTTGGTATCCGGCGTTCTGTCTGCCCTTTCGGGTTTCTCGCTCAGATTCTTGTCTGGCTTTTCGCTTGGCTTTGACTTTCCCTTGTGCTCTTTGCCAGACGATTTGGCGTCTTTACCGGATGCCGCACCAGCTTTGACCGTCTGTGTCGTTGGTTTCTGTTGGCTGCTCCTCGCTGGCAGATCGGGAAAACTGCTGTTGGAGCTGTCCGAGTGCTGGAGCGTGGCCGCTGCTGCTGCGGCCAGTGCACTGGTGGCAGCCAGATCCGGCGCCGATTGTGCAGAGTCCACATCGCTGAGGTCTAGATTGCTTGGAGCTTTGTTCTGTCCTGGCTGTGGATGCTGCTTGCCGCTGGGCTTGGCCTCTGCCTGCTTTTCCCCGGCGGCCTCTCGCTGGCGTTTTTCATCTTTGTTAGAGGCCTTCTCCTTGGATTTCTTCTGTTTCTCCTTCTTGCTGCTGTTGGCATTGGCACTGGCACCGGCACCGCTGGGTGCAAATTTCTCCGTCGTCGTAGCCTCACCGCTGGGACTTGCAAACGTTGTCTTGGGCGATGGCTCAGCTACTGATGGCTTCTCTACAGTTGCTCCTGCTGTTGCTGCTGCTGCCAGCTGCTGTTTGTCTTTCTCCCGCTCCTTGGGCTTCTCCTTGTCCTTTTCGCGCTCGCTGCGCTCCTTATCCTTGTCCTTGCTCTTGTCCTTCTTCTTGTGCTTGTGTGACTTCTTGTTGTTGTCTGCATTGCCATTGCTTGTTCCCTTGTCGGCCTTTGGATCTGTGGCTGCTTTCTCTAAATGCTTCGCAGTGGCCATCGACGTCGAATCCTCTTTGTGATCGCCGCCCTTCTTGCCGCTGCTGGCCATGCTGCTGCTGCTGTTGCTGCCCACTGAGGTGGGCGTCGCCTTGCCCGTGGCGGAGGCGCTCTGATTGGGCGCTGCCAGATGCTGCTGCTGTGGATTGCCAGCGGCCAGCGGACTGTCGGTTTGGCCAGTGCGCTCTTCCTTGGGCAGACGCTTGTCTTTGTGCTCCTCGCGTTGTTTCTCACGCTCACGCTCCCGCTCGCGCTCGCGTTCACGCTCCTTGTCCTTTTTCTCCTTCTTGGATTTCTTGTTGGAGCTGCGCTCCTTGTCCTTGGATTCTGATTTTCCGGACTTGTGGTCATCGCGCTCCTTGGATCGCGAGGTGGGCACTGCCAGAGCAGTGGACGCATCAGTGGGCGTCTTCTTGGGACTGGGCGCACTCATTTCGGTCTTGCCGGGCTTCGGACTTGCCGTACGCTTCACCAATGCCGAGGCATTGGCCAGCCCCATGGCCGTAGAGGAGGGTGTGCTGCTGGAGCTCTGCTCACGTTCACGCTCCTTGTCGCGGGACTTGTCCTTCTTTGACTTTTCCTTGTCGCGATCATGCTTGCCGCCACCCTCGCCGGATTTGCTTGATTTGCGATCCTTGTCCCGGCCATGGCGATCCTTCTTGTCCTTCTCGCGCGGCTTTTCTCCGCTGTTGGACTTGTCGCGCTCCTTGCTCGACTTCTCTTTGACATCGTGTGAGCCGCTCTTCCCACTGGCGGGCACCGCTTTGCCCTCCGGCGAGTGTTTTGGGGGTGCGGCAATGCCGCCGTTCCCCTTGGTAATGGGCGGGCCAAAAAGAGCAGAGAAGGCACTCGTCTTCCCAGGATCCGGATCGTTGCGCGACTTGTGCTTCTTGATCGGTGCCGCATCGATGGTCAGGGCATTGCTTCCCCCACCCTTGGCCTTCACAATGGCCACCTCGTTATTGGGGCCGTCGCCACCGACGCTGGGCGATAGTGTCCGACTGAGGCTGCTTGGGCCGATATTGGCACCAAAAACAGGCACTCCACCGCCGCGCATTAGCTTGGCGCGAAAGTCCTCGGAGGGGGCATCAAATACGTGTGTCTTCACCTCGACATGATGACGTGGTGGCCCCGTCTGCTGCAGCTCCAGATCGTACTGGTACATGATGCGCTTGGGCTCGTCGCGGTTACGAAAATATATTTCGACTGGCAATAGGAAGCCGGCATATCCGGACTCCTGTATGGCATACGGTGGCTCCTTGATGACTGCATTGGAAAATCAGAGGAAAAGAATTAAACAAAAACTCGTGCCAGTCGGGACCTGTTCCGACACTTACCTCGCTTCGGCTTGGGAAAGGACTCGTGCAGCAGAAAGACAACCTTCTCCACAAAGGCACTGATATCCGCCTTGTTCACGCCCTGCACGTAGATCTCCCAGTCGTGGGTAAAGGCCTGTGGATGTGGGGTTTTCTTGCTGCGCAGCTTTGACGTGTGGCCAATCTCAAATTGCACCTTGACCGCCATTCCTCTGTGTAGAGCATCAAACTCCGATGTCTCCGGCACGGTTTCCGTTCAAGTGCTGCAACAAAAAAAACAGAAGCAACACTCTTACAACAAGTCTCAAACAGCCCGCCAAAATCGATGCGGGGATTAGTGTGTGTGAAAAAAAATAAACTCGTTTTATAATAGCTGAATAAATGATTCCTATTGGCGCCGAATTAAATTCAAAATAATTGGCCAATGCTTGTGGCACGCCGCCCTGCCCTGCTGCTGCGACGCGACCCGCAGACGGGCAGCAGCGGGCTCAGGGTGCATGCGTGCTGGCTTCTTGCAACATTTCACGTCCGCCTTCGTCTCCAGCCAGCTTTGAGAGCTCTTCCGGGCACCTGGGCCCAGTCGACAATATGGAATAATTAATAGCCATATAGCCATTGATCCGTTTTTGTGTTATGTTTCCTGTTTAAACCGAAATGTTATTGTTTGTGCGTTCCACATTGTGGGCCCTTTCGTCCAGGCAAGCTTTCGCTTTCGGGTCATGTTTTTCTCCCACAACAATTGCGCTTGCACAATTCTTTACTTACTATCTGCACGGGGTGCACTCGCATGAATGTGCACACTATTTTCGCATAAGTAACAATATTTATTGTTGATATATACAGAAATTCGCGGAAAACGGAAGAACACACACAAAAAAAAACTATGTTGCCTAAAACAGTTCCATTGATTCAGTGAGAATGAACTGGTTCCCTCATGATTTATGGTATATCGGCATATTACTGTATATTATTGTGGTATATTACGGTATATTTGTGAGGGTCTGACATGAACCAGTTCCGCGAGTTTGGTTCGCAACTGAGCCACAGACAACACTCAAAAGAACATTTGGAAAAACAATAAAAATAAAAATGTTTTGCGAAAATGTCTGAAACTTAAAGCTGTAAGTGTATTTGATGAGAAGTCCAACCACGCCCAGCATCCCAGCCCAGAACAGACCACAATGACGGGTGAATTTGGCAACAGTCAGTTTGTGTCCAGTAATAATGCGAATAATGCCAGCTGCAGTGCATCGCGTTGGCTAACGGAGGAGGTTTTCAAACTAATCGATGTTGTGCAACGCGATGAGGCCATCTACAATCCCAGGCACAAGTATTACTTCTGCCGACCGTACGTGGAGAACTTCTGGAGGGAGGTGGACCTAAAGCTGGAGAAGAATCCCGGCGCCAGTCTTGCCAAATGGACAAATTTGCGCATTTCGTTTCGGCGCGAGTATACCAACTATCTGGAGGAGAAAGTTCCGCCCTGCTGGTCGTACTTTGATCGTATGTTCTTCCTGCATCCGTATCTGCGCAAGAAGCACCAGCAGCCCAAATCGCTGGACACCCAGGTGCAGGATGCCCTGGCGCATCTCTCCAGCCTGTCGAATCGCATGCAAAGGGAGCGCACCGTGACCACCATCGGTACTACCACCAGCAGCACCAACCAGCCGACACCCTCGTCTCTGCAGAGTCCTCAGCCGCAGCCGCTGGATAACTATTTGGACTACTTCGACGAGAATGAGCCAAACAACTCGGAGCTAGAGGACCTCATAGAGGAAGAGGGACGCAATCGGTACCACAACCAGCTGGACAGCAACGATATCAAGTCCGAGTGCGAGGAGCCAGTGGATGAATTCGAGCAGGGAACGCCAGAACATGACGAGGACGAGCCCGAAGACCATGAAATGCATAAAATGCCGCCCACTTCTAGTGTGGCTGCGGCAGCCACCTCGTCCGCGGCAGAGGCCCACCGACGTTATGCGCCTCAACAGCCGAACATCAATCGAATGCATCACAATCGTCTCCAGCTACGCTCCTATCAGGACGAAGTGCGTGCCAGTCGCCCACGGTCGCAGGAGTTGCCACCGACCGCTGCTGCTGCTGCTGCAGTGTCAGGTGTCAATTTCCCTGCACAGCCAACGACCCATTTGAACATTTCCTTTGTACGTCCAACGTTTAGCAAGCCCGTGGATCTAGTCAGCACCACAACGCACAGCGGAGGAGCTGTGCCTGCCGCGCCTTCCGAAATGGAACTACCAACTCCATCGAATTTAGCCACAGGAGCCACACCCATGACAGGCACAATGGCCAGTAGCAGCAGTGGCAGCTATTTGAGTCAGCGGCATCTGCACAGCCATCATCAGGCGGCGCCGTCGCTGCGTCTGGAGGCAAACAACTCGGCTGGCCCGGTGGCGAATGGAGGTGGCGGCATCGTGGATTTGTGCGACTGCAAAACCGATTCTGATGCCATGTTCCTAATGAGCCTGCTGCCGGACATACAGAAGCTGAATGGGCGCGATCGTGGCAAGATTAAGATTGCTTTCCAGAACATACTGCAGGATTATCTATATCCCGACTAGGCGTGGCCATAAGTTACGATCTCTATCCACACACACAGCCAATCGCTCTGTGTATAATTTTTGTTGGCTTTTAGCATGTGAACCAAATGCGGCCCAGCCGCAGAGGTTTCATTTCTTTTACTTACATTATGTATTCCCCGTTTAAGCTTTGCTGTGCAAGAACAAAGTATCCTTAACACACGTTTTGAACACTATCAACTATGTTTATTTAAGTGTATAAATATTTATAAATATTTAACGTTTAACACAAGAATAAATTCATTCGAAATTTAGGCGATATAATATGGCTATAAATTAACTAGTGCAGTGCGGTGCAGTGCATTGCCCTTCGACCTATCACATTCCTCATTCGAAGAGCTTCAGCTCGCGGGATATCTTCTTGATCTTATTATCCAGCGTCTTGTCCTCGTGCTCACATATATAATAGTGCCTCGAAGTGCACTCCTGGCCATAGTACACATAGCTATGCTTGCCAGCATTGTAGCTCAGGCGCAGACACCGCCCTTTGCCCTCGATTTGCATCGTATTGTTGAGCACATCGCTGCTGTCCTCTGATGTCTCCTCGGTGCTATCGACCAGATTGGAGGCCGTGGCATTCTCGCTCTTCTGTGCCATGGCTATCGATGTGAGATTCGTGTTGGGGTTCACAGGCTTGGCCGAGTTGGACCAGATCCACAGCAGACCGGGATTGAGGCCACCCAGCCAGTAGTCGCGGCCCCTGTGCGCCGGCTGATTCAGCAGATAGGCCATAATCTCCTCGTTCTCCGATACCTTTTCGAACTCTGCCAGATGTGAGTTGAGGGCCTTGCAGGCAGAGTTCGCTGTCTTCCAGTTTACCTGCTGCTGGCTATTGATGTAGTAGCAGTTGTCGCTGATGCGCGTAAAGTTCGTAGGGCACGGATCCTTCACCTCCTTCTGATTGTTGCCAGCCATCAGGTAGTAGATCAACTGCTCTGACCGCCTCACGCGACTCTCCAAGTAATCTGAAAGCATTTCATGGTTCAGGGTTGAAAGGGAAAGTTTTCTTTTGACTTGTTTCTATTTGCATTACCAACACGATAGACCAGCTTCTCGATGGCACCCAGCAGATACAGATCATTCTCGGAAACGGCACGGAATGTTGTCGGCTGGCCACTGCCCTGCAGATGCTGTTGCTGTTGCTGCTGCTGCAGGGGTACTGGCCGCAGATGCTGCTGCTGGGGTGGAGGATTCGGATTGGGATTGGCTCCGCCAGAGCTGCCACCAATGCCAAAGAGCTGCTGCAGAAATCCAGGCTGCTGACGCTGCTGCTGCTGTTGTTGCTGCTGCTGCTGCTGTTGTTGCATGTGCTGCTGCTGCTGTTGGTGCAACATTTGATTGGTCATCGGCCGGAACTGTGGATTCACAATGGGACTCTGGCTCTCCACGGGCTTGCGCAAATGCGGCTCCAGCTCCACAGCCTCGCCAATACGCCGCGTGATGTAGATGTTGTTGCCGGGACGCTTATAGGCCGACGAATGATAGTTAAGGGGTCCATTCATGGACATGCTCATGCCCATATCCCCGCCACCCATGTACGGCAGATCCTTGGAAGTTCGCTGGCTGCTGCTTTGGCTGTGAGGATTTTTGAAAAAGTCAAACGGTGATCTCATTGGGAAAACCTATGCCATTAAAAACACACACCTCAAAACATAATCTTCGAGAAACTGTGACCAAATGGGAGCGTCTGCGTCCGCCTCCGCCACTGTGAGTGATTCATTCGCGTGTTTTTGCATATTTTCACCATCGCTGTCATTACATAAGACGGACGAGGGCCCATGGCTTAGCAGGCATAAAAATACCAGGTAAACAGCAGCCCCAAGCCGAAGACGAAGCCGGATGGCTGTCTGTTTGCTAGCCGGTGACATATGATGGCTGATGGATACGCACTGTTTATATGGGTACCCCCTTCTCGCGGAGACAACAGAGCACTACTTGGCGATTCAAGTCGCGAGCGGGCTGCAAGCACTTTCGATTTCGATGCGTTTTCCGTGCGGTTTAGGCCGCCTCCGTTGTTGGTTCGTTTCTGACTGAAATGAAGACTGAATCACAGTTTGAGCTGAAGCTGGTGGTTTTCAGCTTGGTCTAAAGCCGGTCGTCGTCTCCAGCTGTCTGAGTCGCTGTCAATGGCCCATGGCAATGGCCCAGACTTGTTGTGGAGAGCCGCTCGCTGCTGCTGCTGCTGCTCACTGAGAAATGCAAAAATTTCACTTTCTCCTTCGGTTCAAGCTCTTTACAAATGTAAGTCATTGGGACTGGGCTGTTCATAGATTATTTATTTCCACCGTACCCGTAGCTTTGTTGGCCGTCAACACGCCTGATTTTTGACATACTCACTGTCGGAGTCGTACTGCTTGCACTCCATTAAATTGGTTACATTCAGACTTAGGTAATTGTTGGAGGGGCTTTCTGGGGAGAGATACATTCAATGAAAATGAAAATGTATTCATTATTTTGGTTTAAATTTAGATACGAGTATGGGCAATATTTTAAAGGGGAATGTTTGGGAGGAGTTTCTTATATTTGATACCATAAAAGAGAGTACTAAGTTCTGCTTAAAATTTCCACTATTTATGTGCCATATTAGATTTGCTTTAGCTTTTAAGTCTCCCTTTGCTCATCTATATATATTTTTATTATAATTATGCCATTCTTTTATAGGTAAAAGCTGTCAGAAAACTCTCTTTTTATTTCTTTTATAAGATTTTCATACTATGATTTAAATTATGGTAATTCGATATTCAGAATTCGCCAATTTGATTACTCGTAAATCTAAAATATATTTAACAACTCCCTTTCGGACTAATCCGGATGGAATTTTCACTCATACTCACCAAGTATGGACCCACCTCATAATCAAAGCATAATATGGCTTATATAAATCATGACTTGGACGTTATAATGTGCAATTTAATGCGCCACTTAAAGTTTTAATAACTATTTCATGGAACTGCGAAAAACACTGGAAAAAGACATTCGAGGAGAGAGAAACACGTTACGAAGAGCAAAAGAAACGATGGTGAACGACAGATGGGGGGAATTAAAGCCCCATTAATATGAAAGGTGAATCAATTTGGCTGAGAGACAGACAGATACGACAGACCTCCAGATTCAACTCAGCGTTAACTGGATTATTGATGGTCACAGCAGCATCAGCCCACATCGATCAAAGATATCTCAAAACTGATTTTACCCTGAAGATACGAATGGATGCATGTACATATGACATACATTTATCTGTATGTAGATCGCCATATTATTGGAACTTTCGATATTCATTACTTTGACAATTAGCGCGGATGCTAACGATGTTGCAATGAAGGCCTCAGTTTGTGAGTCTTTCATTATCCGTGATCCAATTGGCTGCTGCTCTCAAGTGATGACGCACTTTGAGAGTTTTTGGGTTTTTCATGCCACTTCAAGTGGGGGGTTTGCCCAAAAAATAAATGAAACCAAAAGCCTTTTGCCTTTGCATAATCAGAGTAAAGTTCGGTTCGATAATTTCTGTTAAATTTCCGGCAATGAAAATCAAATCAAATCTTATTAAAAGCAAACATCAAACATATAATTTGTTTTTTTTTTAGCAAATTTTTTATAAATTTTTTTGGTATTCTTTTTTGTTGTATTTTTGTTTGTGTAATTTAATTATATAAATTCAAATTTTAAGCAAAATTCATTCTAAACAGCTTCTGTATCTCTCTCTCTCTTATTTTGTGTCCGCTGTTTGCTTTTTCTTAATATTTTTAAACAATTGTTTTAAAAATAAAAAATATATATTTTTTGGGGTGCTGGGATAGAAATTAACTTTTACTTTCTGGTAAATGTACTGCTTCTAAAACAGGTTCTTGTGATTCCTGCCTGCTGCTGACTCCATCGATTATTTTATTGTTTTAAAAAATAAAAAACAACTAAATTAATTTGGTTTTTTCTTGTTGTTTTATATCCTTGGTTCTGCTACTATCAATGCTATGGCTTGGTGTTGTTGCTGTTTTGCTGATCTTGTTGTGGTTGTTATTTATTTATTAAGAAATATATAGATTTATATAAAGAATTTAATACACAATGGATGTTGTTCTTGGTATCCTGCTGGTTTGATGTTGTTGTTGTTTTCAAAATCATTCTGAGATATTCGTTTAATTTTAGTAGAGTTCCTTCTTCTCTCGTTACTGCTCCGTTGTTCTTGTTGGTGTTATGTTCCTCCTCGTTGTGGTTTTTAGGGACCAGGTGTGGGTTCCTTAGTATCCAGCCAACTCGGCGAATGTGGAGTCCATCTCGTCGGCCAGAGACTTGTACCTGTCCTTGTTGATGCCCAACTCGTCTGTGGATTGCAACAAAGAAACAAAGAACGTTAGATCACTTCGTTTCTAGTTGGTATTACATGTGGGGGCTTGCAACATTGAAATCGAACATAGAACACAGATCAATCCATCGATTTGGTTGATTTTTTTTTGTGAGTTTAGTGGCGCGCTGTTCTGGCAAGCGTTTTTTTCTATAATTTTTTGGGTTAGTTTTTGCAGAATTTGTGTGGGAAGGTGCCTTGGGAGATGGGCATGGTGTATGGAGGTTCTATAGGGGTATTCTACGGAGTTCTATGATCTAGTATCTATCTAATCATTGCAGACATCGCATGAGAGAATGAGCGAAAACCTATGCATAAAAGCAATTTTTGCATGATTTGGGGATTGAGAGATTGATGGATCATTGGTAGAGAAACATATTGACAAAGAAAGACAAAGATACGAGTGTATAGAGAGAGAGAGAGAGTCTCGTTTCGAGTGGCCTTTACGCGTAGAGAGAGTGAGAGCGAGAGAGTAGTGTCCGTGTGGTAAAGTAGAGGCAAAACAGAACAGGACAAGACAAGAGATCATGCCACATAAAACAAGAAAATCTTTTGCTCATCATATATAACACCACATACACATCATAGCAAAAAATATTTTTACATATAGATAAATTCACCTGGCGTGTTGAAAGCATAATTAACTACAGCTGCAACTGGTATTTGGGTTTGATCTGAACTTATTTTTACAGTGTACGGGATATTAGGGGTGTGGAGGTGTGTGGTGTATAGCGGGAGACTAAACAAATTATTTACAGTGCAATTCTGTGACAGAAAATGTGGGTAAATACACTGAATTCTGTCTGGGGGATAATCGAAATAATCTGTAAACTGTAGGGATACTCTTTTTTTTGGGGTGTACGGTATGGGTTCTGTGGGGTCTGTGTTTCGTATTGATTTTGTTTTGGTTTCTTGTTTTGTTTTGTTTTTAATATCCAGTAAGTTCGGCAAAAGTCTGGTCCAAATCGTCGCAGATTGCTTTGTACTTTTCCTTCTCATTGAAGAGACGGTCTGCAAAAGGCATTTTGTTGTTTTTTTCATTTATATACAGATTATATATATAGAGAGAGATATTTATAGAGAGAGGAAGGCATAGGGATATATATATTACATCAATTAACGTAAGCAGAGTACTAATTAATATTATTAATAATTAATTGAAAACAGATATTAATCCGTTTAGTTTAGATATATATATACAATGCGAGCATTAGTTGAAGCCTTCGGCTCGTACAGCATCTCAAGCGTCTCATTGCGAGATATATCATGAGATCTGAATGGAAAGATAAGGCTGCTGGGGGGTGGGGGGGATATGGAATGGAACCTACCTTCTAGCCTGTCCACCTCCTTCTGCAGGCGCTTCACTTGCTTCTCAGCGTGCTCGGCGCGCTGTTCGGCCTCCTTCAACTTGATGGCCAGGGTCTTCATCTCACGCTTGAATTCCTCCACGCGCTGGTTGGCCTTCTCCTCGGACACTTCCAGAGATTTCAGAGAGTTGCCGACAACCTAAGAGAGATAGATAGAGACAGAGAGAGGGAGAGATAATCCAATGACTTTATTGGAAGAGAGATGTGGTAGAGTGCGAGACCTACCTTCAACTCTTCCTCGAGCTCCATGATCTTGGCCTCGCCGGAACGGACACGATCCTCAGCAACCTCAAGCTCATCCTCAACGAAGGCCAGCTTGCGGGAAACCTCATCGGACTTGGTGTCGGCATCCTCAGCGAGCATGCGGGCCTCCTTCAGCTGGTTGGTCAGCTGGTCCATGCGCTCCTCATCCTGCTGGGAGCGGTTCTCCAACACCTTGCACATACGGTTGTTCTCATCGGCCGATTGTGTGGCCTCCAGCAGCTTCTGTTGAGCGGTGGTCGAGCGTTCCTCAGACTTTTCCAGATCCTCCTCAATCTGTTGGACCTTACGGTTCTGGGTGGCAACCTCAGACTCGGTGGCGGTCAACAGTTTCTCCTTCTCCTCCAGCTCGGCGTTGGCCTTCTCCAGCTGCTCCTTGGCGGTGACCAAATCAACCTCAACCTGAACGAATTTCTTCTCCAGATCGCGCACTTCCTCATTGAGTTTGTCGGCGCGGGAGTTGGCATCCTTGGCTTGATTCTCGCAGGTATCTGCCTTGTCAATGGCATTATCCTTCTCAAGCTTCATCGCTTGCATCTTCTTCTTGATGGCGTCCATGGTGCTTGTGTTTTTTGTTTGTTATTGGCTTAGAAGGGAAGAAAACTGGAAAAAAGCACTGCAAAATAAAGTAATAGAAAATATTTTTGTTAGATTTCATACATATTTTTTTAGTCTGGAAAATGGGTTAGTTCTAGATTATGCCATATAAATTTTTAGATATGTCTCAGATATGGGATATGGGAACTACGAGTCCCAAGCTGATGTGCTTAACCGCATATATGCATTGATTTTGGTTGTATATAGAGGGAGTCTTAAAGGGATCATTATCTGTGATCAAAATCATTAAAGAAGAGTCTGTAAATTGTCTGCTCTAAGCTAATATCTTAAGATATATATCAGTTACATATAAGAATCCAATGTTGGATAGTACTTCAATTTTTTGTCTCAGTTCAGTTAACCCAAAGACAATATGAGTAGTGAGAGGAGTAACGTCCTTTAAAAGAATAGTAATTCCTATTCTATACCAACATAAGGATACCTATAATATACAATTGCTTCTGCGATCTTTCACTTGACACCTAGCCAATTTCCTATTCCACCCCTTCAACACCTGAAAAGATGCAATTGAATATTTGGAATGTTGGCTTGAAACACTCCAGGCGCATTCGAGATTCTATCTATATCAACATTATGTATATGACACACGTTTAAATATACTTTTGGTGTATATGTATCTTTGAATTGAATTGAAAATTTAAATGTAAACACATTTTGTTTGTCTGAACATTTAAAGCTATAACGTAATTTTTCCCATTTTTCCAAACGCCCACTCCGAGTTCGGATCCCCGGCTATGGCGATGGCGATGGCCATGCTATATATTTATTTGCTGCACGATTCTGAAGAGTTAAAAATAAACTTTATATGCTTTTGCATGAGAAAAATATCCAGTTCACACACAGAGAAAGACAAATACAGATCCATGGGCAATGCTTTTTTGGACATCGTGTGCTAAATGTAATTCTAGAGTTATACCCTCTCCCCATTATTTTGAAATACACACACAAATAGATATCGTAGATACATATAGAGAGACAGATCGAGAGAGAGAGAGAGAACGAGCGAGAGCAAGAGATTGCAATTCGAAAAGTTTTCGATTCCTTGGGGTCATCGGATGTGTGGGTGTGGATATGGGTATGGGGGGTGGGGTATAGGTGTATTTGTGTTCCTGCTGCCAGAAGTGGGACAAAGTCATTTATGTTGTAGTTGGCTGCTCTTTTGGAGGTCTTTCGATACTTATGACTTGGCTATAGATAGAGGCTAGAGGATAGATATCGGTAATATAGGGAAGGAGAGTTCGTTCTGAAAATGTAGCAGAGATCTCTGTAGAATATTGAAAGGTGTTTTGAATGAGCAGTGCTAAAAGATATATGCATGATGTATAGAAGATGGGTTTTGGGAGGGGTAAGAGCACCGATAAATGCTTCTTAAAATAGTATTTAATCGAGAAAGTGGAGAAAGTAGATGGTAATAGGTAAAATATCATTAAGAGTAATTTATAGAAGATATTAGCAGAAGAAAAGTGTCGATTCTTGTAAGATTTTAAGCCAATGTCTGGAATAGTTTCTTTTTTTTGAGGATATAATAAAATTATTAGATGGTTTTGCAGGTAAAATATTAGAAAAACTATTTCTAAAAATTCCCATTTAATTCCCATTTCATTCGTTCGCTTTTAAAGGGAAAAATAATGAATTTAAAATCAGACCATTTTCATCTATAAGTACAGGCAAATATTGTGGCCTTCGAGACCAAGAAAAAGCCTTTATAAATGGCAAGAAAATATTTGTTTGAATTCCGTGTGGGTGGGAGATCCATTTATCCCATAGTTAAACATATATATCTAGATACATATATACACCGATATGTACGTGTATTCTATATGTATATATATATATATATATGTATGTATCTTCTGTATATCTGTGATTTCCCAATCTCTAATAATTTCCAAAGAAGCTCTTTCGCTCTTTCTCTCTCTCTCCCTAGCAAAAAAACAAACTCAAGGATAAATACGAAAATATTTCGACTGCCTTCGTCGTTTCGTTGCTGTTGCTGTTCGTTAGGTGAGATCATAGAAAGCTAGAAAATGAGCAAACAGTGTGGCAAAGAGGAAAAGCTTTTTCGTCTAAGTTTCCACTGAAGTTAAAAATAAATGCGTCCGTATGTGTTTGTGACAGGCAGGTGTCTGTCTGCAGTTAATTTTAAAGAATTTTTCTAGCGGAAAATGCTTTCTGTGTGTGTGAAAATTGTGCGTAGTGTGCATATGTATATGTGTCCCATAGTTGAGTGGAGCTTTCCCCCACATGTGTGCAAAATACACACACACAAACATCATGGGCTTATGCGTGTGTATTGGTGTGCCGTCAGATTTAGTTACAAAATTCCTTATAAGAGAATTTTTAAAATGTCCGAAAAATTCATCATACAATCTCCATTGTTGAAGATTGTATTTTATGGAAATTCTTCATGTGGAATTTATTTGGTTGAGAGTTTCCTTTTGATTGAGTTTTAATCACTTAGGCTTATGCAGGTTCAGTTGAATTTTGCGTCACTCTGGGAACTATTTGTATAACAATTTTCTTTTTTATATTTAACCATTTATTTTTTCTTTCTTTAGATATTATTTGACACATATACATATGCACATTTTTTATTGGGTTTCCTTTGGTAAAAGCAATTGAAAATTTTCTTTGGTTGAATGCATTTCGATGCAATGCACTTTTCACTATTTCGCAGGCTATTTCTTTAGGTTATTTTCTTCATGGAAACTACCAATTTTTGGTTGGCCACAAATGATGAATTTTCAGTTATTTTATTTATTATATATTGGTGTTAATTCTTTTGTGTGGTGCAAAATCCTGGCGTGAGACCAACCTTAGCGTTTCAAACACACTATACGCTGTCGAAACCCCGAGAACACTGATGCTGACCGAGTCGGTTAGCCCAGAAAGCGACCCCAAGAACCAACGCAAGGCAACGCACACACACACATACACAAACACACACATTTGGGGGCCCACACCAACGCAGAATTGAATAATTTTCCTCATCTCAAAATTTCCCATTAAAAATCTAAGCGCAAAAGCGCTTTCTCAACGATCGGGAAAAATGTCCCTCAAAATTTCCCCCAAAAGCTGTGTGCGCATGTGTGAGTGTGCGCTCTCTCTCTCTCTCTCTGGTTTCCGCTCTCGCTTTTCGCTGCCTGCAGTCTCTCATCGTGAAAATTATGCGTTTTGGTTTTCCTCTCCTTCTTAAACTTAAACTTAAATTAAATTTTTTCTTTTTACTCAGAAAATTTTCAGAGCATGTGTGTATGGGTGTGTTAGTGTATCCGTCAGATTTTCAGGCTAAAAATAGCGCATAAATATTCGAGATATATGCCGTGCCAAAGACAAAAAAAGAAAAGAAAGAGCAAGTCTAACAAGATGAAAATCTATTTGCACTCAGAAATAAATATTGAGAAATATTTGGAATTTTGATCAAAGCTACAGACCAGTCGTTTCAGAAGTCTTTCAACTGCAGACAGCGACACAATACCCCACCATTGGATTGTTGGAATATTGGATAGGATACAGACGAATTTATTCATTCATTTTAATGAAAGTTTACGTTGGAGATCCATGTTGAACAAACAAAATTGCTAATCTCTATTTGGAGGGATTTATTGATAGTCGTACAATTCGCTTCCCTTAATATAAGATTTCATTCCAGGGTGATGCTAAAGCTTAAGAAAAAGTTAGCTATGACTTTTTACATATCCAAAATCCATACAGAATTCCATCCGATCTAATGTCGTTTTTATACATTTTAAAATGTATAATACTGGTCACAGACATGTATTCTCTTAAATGCCTAGTATTTTTGTAAGATTGTGCAAAGATGTTGCCAGAATTTAATCGACTGGAAACCCCTCTAAAAATAACCATACGGATGGTGGTTTATATTGAATTACTCTTCGGTTCCGCCATCTTGTTTTTCCAGATATTCCATTCCCAAGAAAAAATACAATCTTATGATTTTTATATGCAAAAAATTGTTTCTCTTTATTGATCAGAAAAATATTGAGGAATAAACCAAAATATACATACATACATTGATTTATTTGATTTGCTGGTTTCATAGATTTATAAAAGCTATGTCAAATTTGTAAATTTTATTTATATAGTATATATCCCTTTAGATTAATTCTTTTTGGTATTAACTTTTCATACAAAGGCCATAAACATTTTCTTAGATACATTTTGCGTACTGCCGGAAAAAACTCAAGCAATCAGGGAAATAAAATGGAAAAATGGACATCAAGCGCTATGGAGCTTTAAATAGATAATGTTTGAGGGTGTATGATATAGACTGGTGGGTTAAAGGGTGTTCATTACAAAACTTCTTTACAACTATCAATCCGGGAAATCAATTAAAGAGGAAAAAGGCAGTGTTTTTCTTACACACAACTCTTATTATTGAATGCTTCATTTTCTTTATAATTTTTTTTTATAAAATGTAATTGCTAAAAAATTTACTTTATTGTAACACTTTCGGTCTTAGTTCATAGAGTTTGATGTGTTATATCTATGTATCGTATGTAAATTTGTTCTGGAATGCTTAGTTGAAGAAGTGTCTTGAGTGTAATGCTAAAAATAATTTGTATATCGGACGTCGAAATGCTTTCAGACTCCATTTTTGTTTTGTTTGGTTTGTTGTTTGTAGATCGCAGGCTGCATTTGCTGTTGTTCTTGTCGTGGTTGCTTTTATATCGACGATGTAAACGATATATCGTCTCTTATCAGTTTAGTAGCTGTGAAGGTCGGCATACTCCAGTTCTTGGGCAATAGTTTTGTACTGTTCCTTACCTTTGCTAACCTCATCTGTCATGGATAGCAGCGGAAGAAGAAATCAAATGAAATCAATGCCAGAAAGATTAATATATTTTATAATTGATTGCTTTATTGCTTAGTTTGGGTACAAATAATAAATGAAAATGTTTTGAGTTAAACAGATACACAATAGTTTTTAATGATTCCTCATCGTCATCTGCAGGCAAAATCAATCTACACAATAATATACACACACATGGAAATCAAAAGTACAGTACTACCGATAACAAGGCTACGGAAAACAAATGTGCGCCTATGGCTATGCTACAGTAATAAAAACAATCGATAGGCGTGTAATGGTGTTGGCAAAGTGTTGAAAGATTTGGGCTGAGCTGGAGGAGGTCGTCGTCCGTGATCGGTACGCTTATTCCTTGAGGATGAGCTCGACGAAGGCGGTGTCGAGATCGTCTCCAATATCCTTGTAGCGCTCCTTCTCCAGGACAAGGTCGTCTGTTTGTTGAAGTGATTGAAAAATCATAAAGAAAAAACACAAGAATAAAAAAAACACAAGTTAATAAAAATATTTAAAACAAATACAAATTACACTCAAAGTGAGGGGCAAGACCTGACAAAAACTGACACCTGGATGGGGGGTGGGTAAAACTAGATTCTGCACAAATAAAACCATAATTACCTCGCTTTTTGGGGTCAAAAGAAATAATAAAAATGCAGCAGAGCTGAAACTGCTTGTCAGCAGCAGCATTGTTGTACGCATCGGCAAGGCAGTGCGCGTGTCTAGCTGTTGGGAAATTAAAACGGCAAACGGCAAACAAATAAAATAAAGCAGTGGGTTTTGGCAGCTTTGGTTTTTTGCAATGCTCGATTAAATGAAATTTTTAATCATGTATCGGATTTCAATTAAAAATGTCTCTAAAAACGTGCTCAAAATGATGTGTATAAAAGCAGGGCAGCATTTTGTAGCAGTTGTTGTGTCTTTTTTGTGTGTTACGCAGCAGATTCTGTTGGGGACTAGCGTCGGGGCAATGGTCGGCTTAGGCTGGTGGCGCTTCGGCGGGAGCAGCCTCGGCAGGTGCAGCCTCAGCAGCTGGAGCAGCCTCGGCGGCAGGGGCAGCCTCGGCGGCAGGGGCAGCCTCTGCGGCAGGTGCAGCATCGGCGGCAGGAGCAGCCTCGGCAGCTCCCTCAGCGGCAGGGGCAGCTCCTTCCGCGGGAGCAGCTCCCTCAGCGGGTGGTGCTGCTCCTTCGGCAGGTGGTGCCGCTCCCTCAACAGCGGGGGCTGCCCCCTCAGCCGGTGCGGCAGGTGCTTCTCCCTCGGCCGGTGGCGCGGCAGCCTCTCCCTCGGCAGCTGGCACGGGCTCTGGCTCCGAGCCCGGTGGTGGTGGCTCGTAGTTCTTGACATATGGCACCTCGGCACCCTCTGGGGGCAAGTCGATCGAGTACTCGAATGGTGGCGGTGGTGGTGGTGGAGGTGTGGGCTCCTTGGGCGGTGGTGTTGGCAACTTGATCGGCACTGGCGGCTCGCCGGGTGCAGTCTCGACGACCAAGGTAGCCGGATCAATGCCCGCAGCCAGTGCAGCTGCGATTGCCGCAGCAACCTTCTCGGCCTGCTCAGCGGCCTCGGCTTCGGCCTTGGCCGCTGCTGCTGCTGCCGCTTCCGCAATGCGAGCCAGATCCTCCTCGGTGAGCTCGGGCGTGGGCGGCTTGGGGTTACGCGGGTTCCAGAAGGGCTCCAGGCCCACAATCACATCCACGAACGCTTCATCGAGGCTGTCGTTGATCAGGCAGTAGCGTTCTTTCTCAACGATCATTTCATCTGCAGATATTGATGGTCGGCCCGGCACGCGATGTGGATTATGTTTTGTGAGAAAAGCAAATATAAGCGATGGAGTAGTGCGAGATCGATGGAGGATAGAGAGAGAGCGTCAAGCGAGAGAGAGAGAAAGCATGTTGGAAAGAAAAAGCGTGTGAAAAGGAGTCAATAGAAACGAGAAAACTAAAAATTAAACTTCGATCAAGTTGAGTAATCAGCGGGGGCGGGGTTGGGACTGGGAGAGGAGGCGCACAGGAGGCGGGGCAGGCGATGCATGTTAGTGAGAGACGGAAAGGAAAAACACATTGGCCAGTTCATTAACGGCGACGAGATCCTTCTAGAGAGATCCTTGATCTATTTCATCACTATAGAGAACAAACAACATGTCAGAGTTTGCTTCAGGCAGGTGGTGCCTCAGCGGCAGGTGCTGCCTCAGCGGCAGGTGCTGTCTCAGCGGCTGGTGCTGCCTCGGCGACAGGTGCTCCTTCAACGGCAGCCGCTTCGGGAGCGACAGGTGCCGCAGCGACTTCTCCTTCAGCTGGAGCTGCAGTGGGAGCAGCTGCCTCCCCTTCCGCTGGAGCTGCCGCAGGAGCAGCTTCCCCTTCAACGGGAGGAACAGAAACAGCTTCTCCCTCTGGGACACCCTCCACAGGGGGCAGCATATCGCCCGGCTCGGCATTCTTCACATACGGCACCTCTGCACCCTCTGGGGGCAAGTCGATCGAGTACTCGAATGGTGGTGGCGGTGGTGGTGGAGGAGTGGGCTCCTTGGGCGGTGGTGTCGGCACCTTAACCGGCACTGGCGGCTCTCCGGTGGCTGCCTCGACGAGAGCCGGGTCCAAGGTGGCCGGATCAACTCCCGCAGCCAGTGCAGCGGCCAGAGCTTCAGCGGCCAGCTCCTTGGCCAGTTCCTTGGCCTCTGCATCGGACTTGGCCTTGAGCGCTTCTTCCTCAATGCGGGCCAGATCCTCCTCGGTAAGCTCAGGCGTTGGTGGCTTGGGGTAGCGATCATTGTAGAAGGGCGGCATGCCCATCAGCTCAACGAAGGTCCAGTCCAGGCTGTCGCCAATGAGGGCATAGTGCTCTTTCTCGACGATCGTCTCGTCTGGTTTGCAGAGGTTCGATTGGTTGGGGTGTGGTTTAGTGGTTCATTTGTTAGTGGTTGCCGCGTGGCGGCAGGGCATCAGCGAAAGTAGAAATTCGAATTAGAGCAGAGTTAGAGTCAAAGATCGCGAGCGAGAGAACCTTTAGTGGCCGATTGCGGGGTTTTTCGGGACAAGGCACAAAGGATCGACAGAGGAGAACACTCAACGATGGACGATGGTCACGACGATTCCTGGGTTGGGTTAGTTCTTCATACAATTTCTTGAAAAATACTTTATTTGTGCAATTGCAGCAGCATGGATTGTATTGTATTTGTATAGTGTATATGTATGTATGTATATCGTATGTGTATATATGTATGTATATATTAAAATATAAATAATTAATTTATGTAAATTAATGTAAGTAAATCGAATTTAAAAGTGTTTTTTTTTATTGCCATCTTTGTGGGCCCCCATTTATTCCCAGTTCGTATGTGGGGATATTCAGAAGAATCGGTAGAATTTGTTAAAATTGGTTGTTGTTTTTTTTGTTGTTTGTTTTATTTTCAAATAAAAGAAAGGCGCTACCGGAAAATCGGCAAACGCAATTGCAATTGGAATGGATGTGCGTTGTGTGTGTTTTGTCTCGCTTAAAGTTTTGTTTTTTGTCGTTAAATTTCCTTTGTTGTAATTGTAATTATAATAGTGTGTGTGGTGTGTATGTGTGCTTGTGTGTTTGTGGTAGGCGTGGCGGCAAACTTAAAAGTAGGCAAATATTACACAACGTTTTGCAAACATTACAAAATTTGTTTAAATAATGTATAAACATTAGCATATATATTAATACAGTTAAGCGCTGGCGACAAAAATACAAAGTTTCTTTCCTTTTTTTTTTAGCATATAGAATGTACTTCACTTTCTTTAAATATAAATAACAGCGTTTTGTTTGTCTCTCTATTTAAAATAAAAATAAAATACACATAAACTAAGAAGAAGGCGGCAATGCATTTTGTTTGTCCAAGTTGTCATCTCGATTTTTGTCGATTATAATCGTAATACACAAACAAAAACAATGTGAAAAAGGGCTAGGGTAGGGTAGCAAAAGCAAGTTTTAAAATAATGGGAAAAAAACATCTACGTTTATTTCGCTTGTCGAAAGTAACTAAGAGACATATTGCAACAGTGTTGTAAAGGCATCTTGATAAATTTTGATTGGAATGTGCACTAATGAGTGCACACTGGAAAGCTAGCTGCCAGCCACAGCGTCATTTTGGAATCTATGCGATTGGAATGCGCTTGCTACTACGGGGTAGAATGTCTTGTTTTTTGCTTCTTCGTAACTGCTTTTCTTTGAGTTTATGTTAAATATTTAACGCTATCTTTCTTTTAATATATTTTCATAATTTTTTCTTTTCTTTCGTTTTTTTTTTGTTTGCTTAGCGTTTTTTTCCAGAGTTCTTCGGAAAGATGGCGTCAACTCTGCAATGGAAGACACTTGGCGTCCTGTGTGCGGTGCCTGTCGCAGTGGTGTAAATGTGTTTGTTTGTTTATTCTTTTCTTCTAGTATTTAAATATGGAAAGTTGGTGTTGGTGGTGTGTATATAGTTTTGACGTCAAGAAGGCAGTTTAGTTAATTTACACAAGCAAATTAGATGGTTTTACATGTTCTGTATGTCATGTAAAGTGTTCTCCATTTCCTCCTGCAGCAGTTTGTTCTTTCCGCGCTCATTCAGCAAGTCATCTGAGGGCGCATTTTTTTGTTGTTGTTTTTGGGGGTTTGACGGTACATGCAGGCAGGTTTACAACAAAATTTGTTTGCAATTTTTAGCGAGCGAGCGGGGGTACAAGCAGCGCAAGTTGTATTGTTTTTGTTAAGCACAACATTAACAACAAATAATATATGAAAAATAAATAAAAAATACAAATAAATTAACTAATGTTTTTGGATAAACAGCAAATAAAAAAAATAATATCTCAAGGGATTATACATAAAAAGACACTAATATTTCACTATAGAACACAATTGATACTGGATGTTGGAATAAGGAAATTAATTTTGATCCTACTTAAAAATAATAATAAAGAACTATTTAATAAATTTCAGTTAACTAATATAATCATTGTACTTTAATTTGAAATACTGCTACACAAAATTTTGGAAATATTCAACTGTGTAAATTTCCACGGCTAAGTTCTCTTAGAGCCTCAGTAATATATGGATAAATTCTTTGACGGACATACCTTCGAGCCTGTCGACTTCCTTCTGCAATTTCTGAACAGAACGTTCAGCGAACTCAGCGCGAGCCTCAGCCTTTAATTTGGGAGGGAGGGAAAGGGTAAGTTATATATTAATAAAAGTTTCAATATTGATTAGGGAGAAATAGCAACACAAAGTGGCTAGCAGGCATGGGTTAAAAGGAACAAAAAATTCACCTTTAATCCATACCTGGCAGATTAATAAAATTCTGGGTGCGGGGGAAATTTCCCCAGGCTGTATCCTTCACAGCGCAACACAGACAGAATCTAAAATTTTAAAGCCAAGAAGCTTCCCAAATATGCTACCAAAACCAGCAATAAAAAACTTACTAAATAATAAATGTCGATGACAATATGAACATTAGTCAAGATATAATAATGATCGGGTGAAATTAGTTAAACAATATAATTAAGTAAAAGTTAAACAAACATTAAATTAAATATCATTCGATTAACACTTAAAAAATCTCTCATTTTTATTCGACTAAAGTGCTTACAAACAGTTGACGCTTTTGTACGAGTACTATTTGGGGTTTTTTAGACAAAACCTAAATCAGACAAATTAAATATCATTAAGGGAATAATGGAATGTTGAGTCAAAAATTGATTACTGGTAGAGGAGGCTACGCAGTCACTGCATGAAAAAAGTGAAACTGAAAATGCTGTTAAGATTATTTAAATCTAGAAGAATGTCTAGAATATCTACGCTCAATCGATTCATCGCTTCACTCAGCGCGACTTACAGTTTCTACATTTAATTTGAACTGTATGAGCTCCTGTTCGAAATATTTCTGATTGACGCGTGCCTAGACATCGGGAGAAATACAACAAATTATGGTTTATAGTTTATAAAAAATAGATCAATTTCATTTCACGTACATTCTGGGTTTCTGTGTGTGTTTTATAGAGGTGTGTTGTGTGTGTGTTTGTGTTTTTGTGTAATATTTGGGATATATAAAATATCTACCGAAATTAGATATCTTTTGGTTTTACATAAATTTTGATTTAGATTTAATTTGAGGCTACTAATCAGGCAGTAGAAGTAGGAACAGTGTTGGAAAAACGTTCTCATTGGTGGAATTACAGTGTTGGCTACTAACCAAGCAGTAGCAGGAAAAACAGTGTTGCATAACCACGACTAGTGTTGTAAAACATTGACAATTAATCGAGTTGTGAGTGGTTCTATTCATCATCAGTTACTACTACTACAACAGGCAGTAGAAAGCTGAAGTATAAGTGCTGGAAAAACATTTTCCTTTGTTGCACAAAAAGTTGTTTTCAATTTTGAACAAATGTACACACACACGTCTTACGAGAGGGTTGACACAATAGAAATACTTGCCCATGGATGTACGCTATATATATCGCATATATACAACGATATTGATCTATAATTTTATAATTTTTCTTCATTATTTTGATTGTCATTTGTTGTATTTTCCCAAAGTGATTATTTGGTTTTTGCTTTTGTTTATAAAAAAGAAAATATTAAATGTCGAATTGACGAATATGTACAATAAATTTCAAATTGAGAATAACGATTTGTGCAATTCAATATTTTCTTTTTTTTTAGTTTTCTTTCAGTTTTAAGCTTAGTCTTACCAGAATAAGTCTAGAGTTAGTCTTAGTTTAAATGCGTTATCACCAACACCAGAGATATAATTGATATATTTCGACTCTGCATAATACCTCTTTCAGAGAATGATCCAAGACCTTGATTTGCGTTTCAAAAGTCTCCTCTTTTTGTGTGGCCTGGTGTTCAGTGTTGGTAAGCGTTTTGTTTATTTGTTAAAAGCATTTTTTGTTGAACATAAATTAATAAACAAAATTCATGCAAGAACAAATCAGTGGTCAGTGTTGGTAAACATCCAACAGATTCGCAAATTAGAATTTGGTTTTTTGCATTTTTGTTTTGTTTTTAGCAGCAACATTTAACAAAAAACATAATATGAAAATAAGAAGTAAAAGAAAATATAAATTAGTAATCAATAAAATATAACTGATTGATCTGTAAACAAATATATATATATATCATGTCGGTAGACATTTTATAAGAATTATTAGTAAGTACAACAACGAAGTGAAAGATTGGAAACTGCGTAGTAAAAGAGTTCCGTTTGAAGTTCTTTGTTTTTGGGAGGGGGTTGACTGTCTTGGTGCACCCCTCCCCATAAACTTTGTATAGTATAAATCAAACAAAAACGAGAAAAAACAACAAAAGAGATGTATATATATAATCGCTGGTTTGGGACACTCGTTTTGATCTCGGATCTGGGAAATCCTCTTTGCTTTTTGGCCACTTTTTGTTGCGAAGGCTTTCTTCTTTTCTTGTTTGATATCTACCTCCTTTAGACGAGTGTTCAGGGTCTTGATTTGGTTCTTGTATTCTTCCTCACGTTGGTTGGCCTATTTTTTTCGTATCGTTTTCGTTGTTGTTTTTGTACATTACGGGGGGAGTTTTTTTTTGAGTATTTCGGGTTGGGGGAAATTCAATATAAACATTTAAGAAATATTGATTTAAAGATTTATTTTCATTAAGTATATTCCAAATAAGTGAATAATTTGGAGACAAAAAGACAGATACTGACCTTCTCCTCAGACACTTCCAGAGACTTCAGGTTGTTGCCAACCACGCGCAGCTCTTCCTCAAGCTCCACAATTTTGCTGTTAGATGAGAAAGAAATGTTTATTAAATATTTGACAAAATAATCAAGTTGGGGAAGAAAGAGAAGAACAACTCATGCAATTGTTAAATATAAAGGTTTCCTTTTTGTGCGCAATTTATGCCAGTGGCAAAGAGAGGTTGACAGCAACACTTCACTTTCAAAAATAATCTTATGGCTGTCTGACTGGAGGCGATGCTTGCCACCGACCACCGATGGACGGATGGCCAAGAGATTCCGCAAGACAAAAAAAGCGTCAAATCATGTGGCCACGGTCTGGCAAATATTTTTGTAATCATAACAATTGTTTTTACAGCGGACCGACATCATCTCCAGACGATTTCACTTTTTTGGCATTTCTGTTTTGTTTTTAAGTTATATTTAAAGTATGGAAATTATAAATAAATATTTTTCCATCGCTGGCATAGATGGCGCACAAAAGAAACCAAAGAAAAATGTGTAGTATATTTAACGAAATGCAGTTAGTAGACAAAAAAAATGGACATCAAATATAGAGGCGCGAATTGGCTGTGTTGGGGCATTGGACAAACCTTTCGCTGAGCTCAACTTTTTCCTCGGAACGCTCCAGATCCTGTTCCATGAGCACAAGCTTTCTTGCAACCTTCAGGCGGCGTAGGTGGTAGGCGTAGCAGCAGGGCGGTATTCAAGGCAGCGCAGGGGCGTGGCAAGGTGTTAGCACGGGCATTGTATTAATGTACAAACACACACAACAACGGCAACAAAGTGTATTTGCATTTGTTTTTGGCATGGGTTAGGGAATGGCAATAGAAAAATTGTTGTCATAGATTAGTCAAGTGTCTGGCTTGGACGTTGGAAATGTTGGTACAAAAATGTGAATACTGTGCAGGATCATTCATGATTCATGATAAAAGGAGCAAAGAGGTGCAAATTTCCTCTTTCTTTCTATCTTCAGTGACACTCTCCCAAGGCAACTTTCAGCTATGAATTCTTACTCTCTGAGAGCGCTCACTTCTTCATATTACTGCTTACGTATTAAGCACTGCTTAAACGAGGCTGCAACTGCTTTGGTGCATTCGTTTCGGTGGGCTCTCAGTGCACTCCATAAATTTCAAAGGGAATTAGGGAAATTTGAACCTCTTTGCCTTACTTTGCTCTTTGTGTTTTTGTTTCTTGTGCTTCGTTTTGTTCTAAACTACAAAACATGCTTTTTATCATACACAAAATTAGATGCCAGTGTATAGAATATTCACATTTTTCAACCAAACAATATATAAACATTTATGCAAAAAGCTAGCTAGCTAAACGAAACAAAAATAACAAAATCGAACTTTAAACTGAAAAATGTAAAAAGGGAAAAATGTACATGTACATATGTATGTATGCAGTAAACAGCGCTTTTGAGGTTAGGTTTGCGACAATTTCAACATTGTTTTTCATTAATATTAGAAACAACTAACGATTTTTGTAACATATTTTAACGTTTATTTGGTATAAATTTAAACTTAAAACGTACTTTTCACCCTGTTCGGCACGTTCTTCGGCACGCTCCAAATCAGCTTCAACCATCGCCAATTTACGGGCAACCTTTTCTCATAGACAATTCATTTACAATTCGATTCGATTGATTGATTGAGTGTTGGTTTCGTTTATAATACAAGAAATGTTGTATGGCATATACAGGATACACAGGAGAACATATATAGAAAATGTATTAAATTTCATGTTTCGTTTTTTGGTTTCTTACACGTATATATTTTAGTTGAGAAAAACATAAAGCATTAAGATGATATTTTGGTAAAATTCGTTTGTTCTTTGAATGTGTGGTAGTGTTTTGATGTATCGCCTTATGTCTAATTTAGTAAACAACAAAACAATTTGTTTAATTTTATTGTTATTTTGTTGCGTTTCATGTGGGTTTCCTATAAAACTTGTGCTTAACGCGTGTGTGTATTTTAAGTCATACGATCCGATGGTGTACTTTAATTATAGCATGATTTTCTATGTATCATATTGCAAAAAAGAACCAAATTGGGAAGTGATTCGATGATATTTATACCTTTGTGACTTTGTTGTACATTTCATAGGGGTGTTTTGTATTCCTATGGATTATGGAAACTATTTGTGCAACTTTATCTATGGGGAAATTACCAAAAAAAAAAAAAATACACCTTCCCAATTTAAATTTATTCTAACTTTCTGAAAAAATTAGCACATCACCCCCTCTACCATCCCATAATCATAACTATGAAAACTCATTTATATAAAGGAAATTATAACCAACTGAAGCTAAACATTACAGCAACTTTATTTGGCCAAAAGATGCTTCATTTGAGAAAGGCGGAAATCATGTAACCAAACTTGGGGCTGTTTGTTTATGGAACTACCAAAAGCTGACTACAAAATTAGCCAATTTCCTGCATTGACGTATGCAAATAGTTTGCAGGGGGAAGTGAGAGATCCAGCAAATGAATCAGATAAAGTAAATGCAAGGTAACGTAAAGTGTCGTCAGATCTTTAAGCAGAAAAAGATATGATGGGGAGACGCCGATCGTTGGACTCATTCCACACACATTTCTGGCCGCTGATTCACTCTTTCGAGTATGTACTTCCCTCCACAGGCAGCGACTCTCTCTCTCTCTCTCCCTCAGAGCGAGGGTCAAGTGGGGACCAGAGCATTACGTTTCGGATTCATCATCGATCGTTTTGGCAACATTTACAGAGGGTTTTTAGCCGCTTATGTCATGGGCCCACACTTCATGCTGCAGTCGAGCACAATGCCCATATTGGGGAGCGGCCTTCTCGTATAAAAAGTTTCAGTTAAACAAACTCTTTCTCTCTCTCTTTGCCCGTTCTTCTTCGCCTTAGTTTTCTGGAGAAAGATAAGGGGGGGCACAAAGGCAAAAAGTGAGGACGTAGACATGCGAGCTTATCTGCAGGCAATGGCCGTGTATCAGTTAACAATTGGTTTAGTTCATCGATTTCTGACGATTGACGTGCGAAACACGTAAGCAAAAAAAACTCTATGAGGGTGCTCCTTGAGAACAAAGAAAGTAAACATCCTTATAAGCCAAATAATATTAAAGTATCTGTATCCATCTATACAATGATTGTTGATCGTTTGAATGGATCGTCAGAGCAGAAGCTTGTGGATTGTTGGGACCTGAAGAAGATATTGAAGGTTTTTTTTCTTCTTAAAGAAGAATCTGCCAAGGCGATTGTCAGGTCTCCAGAAACATCAGTACAGTATTGAAGAATAATCGAAGTACCTCCTTTTTTTAAATATAAAGATTTTCCCTTGAAATAGAATCTTGGCAATACAAATTTTTTGTATTATGACTATTCTTTGCAATACATGGATAAAAACCATTATCGTTCAGGATATGTGTCGATTAGTATCTTTTAATGCAGTTCTCCGATTCAGCATAGTCAAGTTTCTCCTTCAGTGAGAACTGGCCAGATGGGAACTCTCTTAGTTTCATCCACTTTCCTGAAAAATTGTACATGTACAGCTCCTCCTGTAAAATCATTTATAGCTGAAGCATGGCATTGTTCCATAAGTATCATCTTATTTTATTAATGAAAGTCTCCTAAACAGCTACCTTTGAAATAGATTTCTTTCGATTCTAATTAAACTGCAGAGATTTCAAACTTCTAACTTAATTTCCTATCCCAAATACCTAAAACACACCACCTTTATCTTGATAAAACATTCCTAAAGAAAATGTACAACAAATCGTAAAAGTGAAAAACATTATCTGCTCCCAAAAAATTAAAAGTTAGTTGTTTTTTATGCTGCATTCATATATGTATTTTATAATATATATATGTATTTGTATATAATTGTTATATAAACTTTAATTTGCAAAAATATTAAATCAAAAATTATTAAATGAATTTTTTTTTGTGGGTTTGTTGTTGGGTTATTTTTATAGAATTATGTAATTGTTGTATATAATTTTGAAATGAAATTAAATAATTTTTACAATTCTTGCTTTTTGCAATATAAATATAAATCAAATTACAATTGTTTTAAATTGAAATAATCATCAAAATATATGCTTTTCAAGCTCCTTTATCTTTTTTTAGAGTATATAATATATCTCTAGTACAATGACGAATAACAAAAGTACACTTGGATTCTGTATGGATATCGCTTAACATTTAACATAATTTACAAAATTTAAGACACACACACATGTGAGGCCCTTTCTCCTTCAGGAGGAGGGGATGATATTAGGGGGTTCATTTGTTCATCAAACATCTCATTGGATTGTATGTACATCGACTAATACATCATCATCATCTACACATATATTTATATTGCATATATATTGTGAGGCAACGGGCAGGCGTTGCATGCCTTGGATTCTATAACTACAGCTGCCCTTCAAGCATCATTCGTTACTACTCATCATCATCATTGGATCGATTTTAAGCACAAGTTTTAAATATCAACACTCGAGAGTTGATTCCTGTGCCAAAAATATATTGGTTAGACCCTATTTAAAGGGTTTCTTTTTTTTTCTTTAGATTCTTTGGCAAAGGAACCAAAATCAAGTATTATTATTTGGGGGATTATTGTTGTGTTCATGTTCGTGGCTTGGGCTTGTGGAGGATAAAGTTGAAGTGATCTTCGCTTCACCAACAGCAGCAGATGCAATAGTTCTGGATGCGTTATTGTTGTTGGTGCTATTATTATTAGCATTAGCATTGGTATCGATATTGTTACTGTTACTGTTGTTGTTATCATTATTATTATTGCTTATTAATGTAGAAACAGAAGATATATTGGTTTTTAGCTGCACCTCATCGTATTTCTTGTCAGCCTCCTCAGCAAGGAAACGCGCTTCCTTCAGCTGATTCTCGAGAGCGTCCATGCGTTCTTCATCGGCAAGGGCGCGATTCTCAAGAATCTTGCGAGCACTATATGTATATATATTTTAAATTCAAATACATATAGTCCCATCATTGTGTTTGCGGTTACGACGGCGACCAAGCCCATAGAAGACAGTGACCAAGTGGTTAGCGATGATTTAAGTTTCGTTCATTCATTCCGCCATTGGAAGAATCGCAGTTTTTTTTTGGTACAGCCCCAAAGGATAGATAGAGAGTGTGAATCGAATCATTCGACGTCATCATCCACATCGTTGCGTGTTCGATAGTGTTGTTGTTAAACGTTAAAGTTGTTGTTGTAGTTGGTTGTTGTTATGACAAACAGATGGGCACAGTTGTGGTTCACAGATAGACAGATAGAATTGATTTTGTTTGGTTTTAATGAATTTTTGTTGTTGTCGTGGTTCAGTTATAGTTGTTTGTTTGTTTGTTGGTTGTAAAAAGAGAGACAAGAATTTGTTGTTTCCAGTTGAGTTTTAAAGTTTCGGATTTTGTCAATCAAATAGTTAACAAATATTTTACAGGGAATTACAGACGGGGTGTGGAATTGAGGTAGTACACGAAGAAGCTAAAACAATGGTGGGACTTTTTTAAAGGAAATTTCCAATGGAATTAAGGGAATTGATTCGTTGTACAAATTAGTTGGAGATATGGGATGGATTTTGTACAATAAAATCTCTAAATCAAATCGATTACTCGAGGGAATGACTGAAATTGAATGGAATGCAATCCCAGTGGTAGCAAAAACATCTTCCACAAATGTGGAATGTGTGGCTAATGGAACTGCGGCATTGACAGCTCTAACGGATATGGTCTTGACTGGTCTAGATCATCCGCTATTGATCTAGATCAAGAACTTGGAAAGTGTTCAAATATCATAAATCATTGTTTTAGCTTCTCCAAAGACACATGACAAACATTCGGGGAGGTGGGGGGTTTTTTTACAGACATAATTGTTTTAACAGCCATTTTGACTAATAGACTACCATAAGCTTATGTAGGACATGCCTTTGTCCATATTTATAGACGTAAATTTTACAATATTTATACAAAATTAGAAATGTAGATCAGCCATGGAGTGGTGTTGCAGTTGTTCCAACAGTGGGTCGACGACGTTAACTAAATGCTGTTTACAAAAAAGTTTCTTAAGAATTAACTTAAAGATAAGTACCATCATTATTAAAATAATTATTATAATTGTCGTTAAAGAGAGCGCAGATATAGACCCAAACCTGATTAATAAACGCAAAAATGTTGACCCAAAGATATACAGAAACCTAACCTCAGTGGAAAACCTAATGACCCTAAAGCCCTAACGCAAAAAGAGAGAGTATAAAAGACTCTCCTTCCGTAAATAGATGGATATGATGACTATACCTCTTCGTATTTCTTATCGGCTTCTTCTGCAATTAATTTTGCTTGTGCTAATTGGTTCTCCAAGAGAGCCACTTTGTCATCTTCCATATTTGTGCGATTCTCAAGCGCTTTTCGTATCCTAAATTTGTTGTCAAAGCAATGCATCATATTATAATCGATATATAGGATAGGATAAATATAACTTGAACTTTGATATTTTATGCTGTAAACTTATAAATTATTATAATTATACATCATATATAATAGAGGGGGGAGTTGGGGGACTTGTGGGTATAGGTATAGGACATAGATATATGGTAACAAATGTACTAACCGTTCGCTCTCATCGGCGGCCTGAGAGGCTTCCGACAGCTTGGCTGTGGCGGAACCCAGACGCTCCTCAGAGCGTTCCAAGTCTTCTTCGAGCAACTGAATGCGACGGTTCAGAGCAGCAACCTCGGATTCGGCCTATAAGATAATATATATGTTCGTACGAACCCAATATAGCATATACATATAACAAAACATTTATAAACTATGAGCTTAGCAATTAATTTACTTCTTACAATGCTAAACTTACGAAACTTGATAATAAATATACTATAAAATGGATGCTGGTTTTGGTTCTGCTTTTGTTTAATAAATACACATAAATTCCTATTCAAATCTTTGCCATCTTTGGTATGGTAAATATCTGCTTTTGTATGTTAAATATCTATAAGAAATACACATAAAGTCTATATAAAAAAACTTTGCTATCTTTGGTATGATAAATACTGCCTTTGCGCTCTCTTTTACCCCCTAAAAGCCCAATCTTTAAATTAGTTTATTTGCTCTAAAAGTCGACCGTAGTTTCCACATTTTGGCTTCCACCTGTAAATATAAATTCCTTTCTTTCCGTTTACCGTCTTCCGCCGTCTGCCATGACGTTGCTGTTGTTGCCGTGTGTTGCAAGGTCAAACCAAGTGCCGACGCCCTAAAGCAGGCAAACAAAATTTGTTTGGCCAAAAGTAATCGATACCCAGAAGTCAAGCGAAGTTCAAGAGAACTGAAAACGATATTCAATACACAAAAGAAGCCAATTCAAGGCTTTATTAGCCTAAAGCCCTGACGTCATCATATGGAAAATATTGATGAGAGTTTTTCCCACAAGACAAGACGAAGAGAATTATATACCCATTAAAGAACGATATATATTCGACATTGACAATGTTGTTGCCATATAGAGGAGTTTCATTCGAACTATGAAAAGCGAAAATGTGAGCAGTCAAGCACACGCCCAAAAATGGTGAAAAAATGTATAAAAAGAACATCAAGCAAAAGCAACAAACTTTTGATCAAAAACGGCAAAAGCAATTGGACAAGGCAGTCCAGTCTCCAGTCCAGTCCACACATCCATGTCCATGTCCAATGAGACTGATATGGTCGGACATAGATAGAGAGCTACCGATATGTACAAGCCGTAATGATGGAATGGCTGAATGACCAATTGACTGATTGGACGACGCTTAGAACCCCTCGCTCCCTCTCTCTCTGTCTCTCTGCCTGCACGAGTCGTAAAAGTATCGTGTGATTATGAATTGGAACCAACCGTGTTGTGTTGGCTTACGTCATCATCCCAAACAGCGGCAGCATACAAAATACACTCACACGCATACACACACATGTACGTTAAACGATAAAAAGCATTTCGAATTGGGGGAGCCAGCGCAGGCAGAGCGCGTAGCTTTCCAAACACCAAAAGTCACACAACAAAACCGTTGATGAAGCACCGGAGATAGAGGAGAGCGGCCACCGCAGCGACAACGAAAAATGCCAAAAACAACAAAATCACCAAAAACGAAAGAAAGAAAACATCGAAAAACTACAGTAAAGTACTGACTAAACGAGGCTTTTTGATTGCTTTGCTTGATCATCATTCAGTGGAGATCTTTCCTAGGAACATCTAGAACATAGAATATAGACAAAGCTCAGCTTCAGCATAGGAATTGATGCAAATCAATTGCTACCTCGTTTAGCCAGTACTTAAAAAGTCAACGCCAGTTGAGTTTCGTTTTGTAGCGGGAGTTGTTGGCAGCAGCAATGGGCGCAAAAGAGAAGAGATTGCACTCAGTTGGAGAAGTTGGGAAGTTGTAGAGAGAACAAGCTGTTGTGGTCGTCTCGCTCTCCCCCTCTATTTTTGAACTCATTAACAAAATGTATTGAAGATTAAACGCTTTATTAACAGTAACAAAAAGAGAAGTAGAAGAAGAATAAGAGGCCAAAGAAAAGCTGGAAACAGAACAAGTTTTGGAGAGCAGTGGCCCCGGCCCCCATTGTTGTGGAATTTATGAAAAATGACCGGCAAAATGCAAAAAAAAATAAAATAAAATAACACAATAAAAACAACCTATCTTAACCAAATTCAAAAGCCATGAGCATGCAAAACCAGCTACGAGGCTGAGAAATGGTACAAGCCAATGAATTTTTGACGGCTTAGTCACACACACACACACACACACACCTTGGAATCGGGGAGTATTCCATTTTGTTTTAGTTTTATTTTCATAAATTGCCTTGGCAACGAAATATAAAACAATAAAAATTTAGTGGAGCGCTGCGCAGGGCGTGGTGTGTTTGTTTGTGTATGTGTGATAGTGTATTCCATTATGATGATGCATTTTTAATTATGAACTGAAAAAATAACGCCATGAAAATGTAAATCTCTAAAAACGGTTAAAGACGATGGACGCTCTCTCAGGCATGAAGTGGTTTTTCGGTGGCGATCGTGAGAGGGTGTGTAGCTTGGCTTGGCTTCTCTCTTGATACCCCCAGCCCATGGCGTCATGTGTTGTAATCTTTAAATTACCGAATACTCACACACACTTTCATAGGACAGGGGGCATAGGGAGCACAAATCAAAACCAATTTGTCACAAAAGCGCATTGAAATTATCAACGTTCAATTGCAGGACAGAGGGACACACAAAAGAGGGGAGAAAGGAAGTCTGAGCAAGGAGGGGAACACCAGATGAGAGGGAGGAATGACATTGAAAAGCATTCATTGTATAGAAAACCAGCAACAAAGGCAAATTATGTTTTTGTTTTACATTTCAGAGAGGGGAAACCAAACGTCAATCACTTGCTGGCAGCGTGGAAAAGTGAACAAATGGGGAGAAGGCAATTGTATTGGTTTTAAAATCAACCAAAGGTTCCTGGAACACAGTCCTGAGCCGCCAAACAAAAATGACGTCAACATACATATGCTGTCATTGGCACACTCTCTGGGATTTCATACACACACACAATTATACGGGTGGGGTGTACTCTTCGCCGTAAGGAGCCCTTCAGAATTCGCTTGCGGCATTGCTCTCTCAATTGTCTAATTAGATTCGAATTAAGCACAAAATGAAAAATATAATTAAGAGAATTCAGCCATTTATTGATCATAATTAATCGAATTTAGAACACCGCCAGCTAAACGATGTGGCTGCCACTTTTCGGCTGCTGCCGTTTCTGCTTCTTTAGCTTTGAGCCGGTTTTTATTCTTTTTTTTTTTGTCGCTGAGAAAGCAAAAGATTTCTTTTCTCTTCTTTTTTTGCCTTATGTAAATGCGTGTCAGTGTCAGTGTGTGTATGGCGAATGGTGTATGTTAATGTTGCGCTATGTGCCGTGAAGCTAAAGAGATAAAATACAATTTGAAAGGTGAATTCATTCATTTCGTCTCGAAGATAACAACAGTTAACCCCAAAACTATAGAGAGAAGTGACACAATAAGGCACAAGCGGAAGAACAATAGTGGTGCATGGAAACGAACCACCCTGTGCCTCAACAATTTGCCCAAAATGTTGTTCAAAAGAGTAACAAAAGGCAGGGGAAAAACAACAACAGAATAAACGGGAGAGGCCAGAACCAAAGTCGCTCTCTGAAACTCATGCGAGCGAGAAGCCCGTCGCGACACTTGCAGTTGTCTCGCTCCCACAAGTACACACACACACACAGGCACACGTCTCTCTCTCTCTCTGAGAGAGTGTGAAAGAAATGGTTAACTATCTTTTTTCCACAGGTAGGATTTATGCAAAATTTTTTAGACAGGTCACGCAGTATTTAAACCGTACCAAAGATAGCTAAATTTCCACTAAATTCTGTAGAACTAATAGGGAAATGGAGGTCTGGCTTACTTCTTCGCGTCGAACCACCTCGAGTTGCAAGCGCTTGTGGAACTCCTCGCACTCATCTTTATACTTTTCCATTTCTTCTTTGGTCTGACGCATTTTCTTCTTGAGCACGTCCAGGAGAGTGCCTTGTGGAATGCTGGTCGTCATTTTTTAGTTTGGTTGTGGGTGTTTTTTTTTGGACACTTGGACTTTGCGTTGGCAAGGGAGCCGGGGGCACTGAAGCACACTTGATATTGGCCTTTTTCGCCTTTTACTGCTATAATTTCAACAGTTGCTTTCTGGTGATGGTATGGCAGCACCAAAAATATATAATTTTACAATTTGAAGAACACACACCAGCGCACGCACGGAGAATGGAACGACACTCACACACACATACAATGAAGAAAAAACCACCGGTTTTTTTTCCTCTTTCTCTTCGACTGCTTTTTTTCTCTCGCTTGCGTTGGCTTTCTAGGCAGCGTTTAGCTGGCTTTAGGGACTTTAACTGGCACACAAAGTAGTAGTAGAATAAATAACGAATAAATATTTAATATTTGCTATTGGGTAGCGAAATAAAACACACACAAGTCGACGACACACAAAACAGAGACGACCGACGCGATTCGAACGACGAATTGGAAATGAACGAACGATGAACAAAAAAGAACTATTCACCGTGAGCGAACTGAACAAGTTCAGCTAAGTCGTTCCGTTGAAACACTTGGCATGCGGTGGTGTATGTCTGACAGAGACAACTGGTGTACCCCTATGCGTGTGACTTTCCAGTCTGTCTGCCTCGCCTAAAACTCTATGCTGATGTGTGTGCATGTGTGCTCATGAGCGGAGCGACTTTGTGTGTGTTGGTGTGCCGCTGGAAAACCTGTTAAAAGCCGCTAAAATTCTGTCGACATGTTTGTTGTTGTTTGGCATTAATTAGTGAAGAAATATTTAAGATTTTTGTTATTTCTATGCAAATAATATGGACCATGCCCATATACCCATGTCAAATCTAATCTCCATTTATGCTGGAAATGAGTAATCAAGTAGTTCTCTCCAGGTGCATACATACACACACTGGTACAAACATACAAGACAGCTGCGTGTGTGTGCATTTGCCAACGCAACGCCCCTGCCTTTTCAGCAAGCTAATTGTACTGTATAATACAAAACTACAATGCCGGTGCTTTATCAGGCTTATCAGCACGCAAGCAAACAACGTAAGCGTGAGAGCGATTTGACTAGACAACGTAATGACTAATCGGGCAAGTTAACTCACATTCCAGCGATTGTCCCCCCACACAGGATATCGATATCATATCGGGAGTTTTGAATTTGAAAAAGTTCAGTTCTATGCCCCCAAAGGTTCTCCCACCTGTTGCTGTGTAAATACTTTGTAAATATTCTCAAACTCTCATCCCTATTCGGCGATGGCGTAATTGTTGATAATGCTAACAATGAGCGCCTGTCCATTTTTAGTCAGGCGGCATTGAAAAGAAATTAAAAGTAAATGCCGCAGTCGCATCGAAGGTCGTTCGCTTTGGGAACACGTACATAGCCCGTATCAACATTTAATAATTAATTTGTACACCAAATTGGCAAGTCGGGCTTTGTACAGAGAGCATTTGCGCTATGCTTTGGCCATAGATGGTAATGTTTTCCTTTTAGTGATATTTGTAGTTGAAGCATGTAAGCGGCCATTTATGGGGTTGGGGCCAAGACCACATAGAGTATGGTTATAGAACCCGAGCCCGAAACCCCCCACCAACCGCCGTATTAGCGGGGGAGTAGCACTTATATTTGTACCATTTTAGAGGGCTCCCCTACAGAGAGCGAAAGAGTGGGAGAGAGGGAGTGTGTGGTGTGGGAGTGCGCAACAGGTACCGTTAGAAATTTTTGAGCAATTGCGTAACTAATTAAACAATTGCCTGCAATTAAGCAAACATGTTTCCGTATCAAAATTGTTGAAATATTTTTTCTGCTCTCAGTCTACGGGTGGTACATAAACATAGGGGAAATACAAATGAAATGCTGATGAGAGTCGACCATCGGAATGGCAAGAAAAAGGTGAAAGAAATGGCCATAAGTACATGCAAAGTGGGTCAAGATTTGCATGTGTGTACGAGAAGAAACCGCAGAAAGAGGTCTCCAAGCCAAGCCAAGCCAAATCATTTCCTAGGGGACCTCTATTCATAATCAATACATATATAGAAAGAATTAAAGAGCTACACCAGAAAATTCCATGTAATTCCTCTACGCAAGGGCAAGAAAATGAGAGAGAGCGAGGAGAGGCTTTAAAGAAAATCAGTTGACAACGGGCCACAAAAGAGTTAAGATTAGATTGGAGAGTCGAAACATTTCATACCCTAGCGAGATTAATTTAAATGATGTAATGCTAGGGTTTGATGATGCTAATCAAATAAATTAATAAGGATTGGGGGAAGAGAAATTCCATTTCTCTGTCTGGCAAACAGCTCGCGCAAATCGTAATACCCTCCTCTAGGGCATATCGCGAAAAAAGAATGCAACCAAAGTCGACAACGACGACGACGTAATCGCTTTGCAATGTGCAAACCACACAAAAGTAACAACAACAAAACATTAGATATACTAAGAGAACCGAACCGAGCCGAGCAAAAGAAACAAGAGATAGGCAACAACAAAAATTGGAGCAATCATAGATAGAAAGAGCGATAGAGTGACGAGAACCTAACCAAACTTTGCAAAGAACAACAGCCAGGGAAGACATCGTTGGAAGACGGAAGACGTTCTTTCTTTGGCTTGAATTAGATATAGAAATGTGATTAGTGGAATAAATATAGAAAAGACTCCCATCATCATCATCATCGATCCGCTCTGTCATCTGCTAATTACCCTTTTTAGTTGTGTATTCATGATGTTGTGCAGCTCGTTCCGAATGATATTGAACTTCATCATGGTGTCCGAACTGAAGATAGAGCGACCAAAGGCCAGGCCCGGATAGTCTGCACACCGTCCCTTGTTCCGGCGTGCCTCTCGCTCTGCCACAATCTCTGCCGACTCGCTAGTGCATCGCAATTTTGACCACTCCGCCGACTGGTTGTCGTCGTCATCACCCAGTGCTATGCCCTCGTCAATGGCGCTGGCACTGAGATCGGTGGCCAGGCTATCACTGCTGGCCTCCATTGTACTCGAGCCATGTCCATGACGCTTGCTGCGCTCTCGCTTCCCCGACGACGAGGAGGATGAGGAAGACTTCTTCTTGCGCTCTGATTTTTCACCTTTTTCACTCTTCTCCGACTTGTCGCCTCTATCACTCTTCTCGGACCTGTCGCCCCTGTCCCGCTTCTCGGACTTTTCGCCTCTGTCACGCTTCTTTTTCTTGCCACTGGACGGTTTGCCTTCCTTCCCGTTGGGTGGTAAGGGCAAGTCTGAAGGCGTTGCTGTTGTTGTTGTAGTGTTGCCCGCTGTGGGTGTGGCCGCGCTATCATCTTGAACGCTGCTCTCATCCGTGGGCGTGGGACTGTTGCTGCCCAGGGAATTGGTCACCGAATCGGTGAGTGGAAGACTAAGGGTGCTGCGGCTAATCGGTGTGGAAGACGCTTCCACGTTTGTATCAATCTCGGGTTCCGGCTCGGGCTCTGGCTGAACCTCGCCACGCAGATTGGAGAGCACGCCCTTGGAGTCGCCGCGATAGAGAGCGGCCAGTATTTCCTGGACATTGGGCACATTGGGCCGACGTGTGCCCGAGAAGCGTGGATGATGCTGATGGCCACGCCGTTTCAGGGCGGCTGGCACCAACGGTGAAGAGAGGCTGTGGGTGCTGTTGCTGCCCGTCCCGCTGGTGCTGGACAGGCCATCATCGTCGGCACTGTTGTTGTGCGACATATTGTCGTCAGAGTCGGAGGCGTCGCTCCAGAAGTCCGTCGATCCCGACTCGTACTCACTGTTGGAGCTCTGATCGCAGACGAGCTGCTGGTACCTTTCGTAGATCTGGGCTAAATACAGTTCGGCCTCCTCATCGCAGTAGTATAGCAAATCGTCCAGCACATTCAGCTGCGCCTCGATGGAGCACCAACGTGAAGACTGCCCCGATAGTGCCCCGTCACTGCGACTGTGCCTGCCGCTGCCGCTGCCACGCTGACGCTGGTGTTTGCCTGTTTTTGGCTTTGGTTTATCACTTTTTAACAATTGTTTGTTGCATGCGCGTTTGTTACGCGGCTGCTGTTTCTGTTGTTGTTGTTGTTGTCCTGTAGAGGTATCGAAACATCAAAACTATCGACTATCAATCGTTTGGCAGCTCTAGTTTCCGAAGGACAGACAGACCCACAAGATTTATAAATAAAATATACCGCCTGACCCACAGAAATATACCCAAATATACCATGCCATTATCAAAATATACCGTAAATATACTGACGGACTCGACAAGACGTTGATATTCCTTGATTTTGATATTCCGTTTAATGTTACTAGCTAGTTGGCCCTCTCAGCCCTAAAAAAATAATTTTATCCAATTCCTCAATGAATTTTGTTTAGGATTGGCTAGTTTTCAGAACCCCCATGTTGCTGAAATTGTTCCCATACAAATCAAATATATCATACGGGAACGCGTATGGAATGACGCAACAATGAATCTTCATTCCATACGCGTTCCCGTTAAGAACATGTTTCTCACACCATGAAAAGGAGGGGAAAGTCGCCTCGGAAAAGAGAGCAAATTTTTTGAATATCACTTTGAGAACGAATAATATCGATATTTTTGGTACTGCCAGATAACTACACCCGCACTGCAGGCAAACAAAAGCTGATTGCCATGTGCGCGTGTAGCTATCGTAGGTACTGCCTCAACTGCGTTAGATTTGATTTTAAATTATATAAATCATATCTAATTCAATTGAGATTGAATGATGATTTCGTTACGCTTTTGATGTGGTTGCTTGTCGTTGCCGCCGCTGGTCAATAAATGCCGATGCGCCCGCTTTATTTGATGGGCCAGCCGGCGCGCCGCACTGCCAAAGTATTTGTACTTTTGATTTTGTGGTGGTTGCTGCGTTGTTGGTTTAACGGTGGTCGTTTCTTTGGGTGTTGTTGTTCTTGTAGAAGTTGCTGCTGCTATTTTTGTTGTTGCATTCGTTTTGGTTGCAGATTTTGCACTGCTTTTTCTTGCTTTTGGATTGTTTTGCTTTGGTTTGGCCGTTGCTGGGCTTTTGTTGTAACTCACTTTTTGCCACTCATATGCATTATTAACTTTTGCATTTCCTATTGTTAATGTTTTCTCGTACATATTAATTATGTGCGCCGGCTATCGCTACAGTTTGTTGTTTGTGTGATTTGATGCGTGATGATGTTTTCGGCGTTTTGTTGTTGTTGTTGTTGCTGGTTTATTCAAACAGCTGGGCTCATTGTACCGTTTGTTGGTTTTTGGATTCCGAATTTCCTTTTTTCTTTAGCTATTTTAATTGATGATTTAATAGATCTAATTTTTTTGCTCTTTTTGTCTCTTTTGATTTTCAATAGCGCGTGAAAAATGGCAGAGAAAAGTTTTCGCGTTTCTCTTTCTCTTGTTGTTCTTTTGGCATGTGTAACGGTTTATTTATGTAATTTGTGAAATCTCTAGAATTTCATTTAATGCGTATTAAATGAAAGTAGTGACTTTTCTAATTAATTAATTGATAACTGATAAACCTATTTATGTTGATTTTATAAGAATGCGGGTTTCATTTATATATAATTTATAATTTATCTGATTTTGATTTTAGATTCCCGATGGGGTTGAGTTTGAGGCGGCGGGCGGCGGCTGGTCTGCTGCTTGCTGCTGCTTGAGGTTCTTCGGCCCGCTGCTTGCTTCGGCGTTGTACTTGAAAGTGTGTGCTGTGCCTGTGCCGATAATTTTGGGGCCATGCGCTCACCGGCAGTAGCGCTCGCTCTCTCTCAATCTACCAAACTACATGTCTATCTTTTCTCTCTAATGCGCCCCCATACATAGCGTGGCGGACGTGTGGCACATGTCCGAGTGAGTCAGCATGATGTGTGTGTGTGCTGCACTCTGATCGTACATCCAGGGGGAGAGTGAGAGAGAGTGCGCCACAGCCCCACAACCAACACCATCCACCCACTCACTATAGTGATGCTCTCTCTCTCTCTGACACAAGCTTTCACGCAGGGTATATGCAGGCAGTGGGTGGGGGGGTGAGGCTCGCCTAGGCAAGTGATCTGCTTTGGTCGCGTGGCAGAAAGCAATCGGGAGAGATTGAGGAATGCCTGACCATGTCTCAATATGCCTTGTACACTGGCTCCTGATATCTTACTCTCTTGTGGTATTTGCGTTGAGTTTTCCTTGTCTATTCATTCCATTTCAGTTTTTGTTTGATTTAATTGCTTATCTCTGTATTTTTTTCTATAGTTCGTATTGTTACTCAGGCGCAGGCATCGTCATATCTATTTGAACGATACGGATACGGGGCAGGGCCGCCAGCGAAAAAAACAACAAACTGATAACTGATAATTTGCAAAGATCTCATAGTTTATGCTGTCCGATTTTTGTATTTATTTTTCACGCCTCTGGTTACCTGAAAATGTTGAATTTTTGAAACTCTGCCAAAACGCCAAAAGTCCTTGAAATACTTTCCGAAAATGTCCCAATTCAAAAAAACATATCGTGAGAAGAACAAAAAATCAATTCGATTTGTATTTTTTTTTCTTGTGGAAAGCACAAGGCGGTGGCAGCAGCGGCCCAACGCCAAGAAAATTGTTCTAAATACTGTACAGAAGATAGGAGAGGAAACCATTTTTGTTTTTGCATGAAAATATTTTGGCAAACACAAATTTTCATTTGTCTTTGCGTTATTTGATATTGCCCCACACACACACACGCACACAGCCACGCATGCGTTGCTGGCGCTCTCTCTCGCACCAACGGGCTGCTATTTCCGACGAATTTAAAAATAGCGCCGCATCAAAGGCGTTGCCAACAGTAAAAGAAAAACGCATACTCAGTCAGAGTGCTTAGTGGCAATTGCTGACTGCTGTTTCCTTTTGTTTGAATTTGAATTCAAAATGTATGAGAACAAACAACTCGAGCTGCTGCTCATAAAAATTAAATGGAATTTCCGCCCCCAAACATTTATCTCATTTCAAAGAAGGTGCCGGAAAATTAGCATTGGATTGCCGCAACGATGACACAGTTTTCCCGCTGGCCCATTCTTTAGCACCCCCCACATTTCCTGAAGCTATATAAAAAAATTACGTATAATAAATTTATGTGTATTTCTTGACTTGTATCTGAACCAAGATGCATTTCATAGAGTATATTGTGAAATGGCATAAAAAGTAAATGTTTTTTCTTAAGATATATATTTTAAGATATTTTTTCTAGGAAATTTGTAAAATTTTTGAGTGCGCTAACAAATGCTGGACTGAATTTCAAATGATTAATGGGTCTGCCTTCTAATGTTTTGAACGGTTTGTCAATTGAAGAATTATGATTTCTTGGGGTTTTTTTTGGGGTTGCCAAGGAACAACTATTAAGATTTAGCTATGCAAAATTTTGACTTTGAATAAAGATACTAAATTTAATCTAAGAATATAATTCCAGGGCTAATGGGAAAATTTTTATAAAATGAAAGGGAAACTTGCCTTATAACTAATTATTTTATTTCCAAGACTTACATTTAACTTAAGTTTTCCTGTGATCCAAAAAAAGTTTTGAAATGAAATCTTTCAACATTCCTTTTCTAAGCCTCACTTTGAATCTATCCTAAAATATTCTAAGAGGTATGAAATTCTTGAACTTACATTCTGCAGGGCCTTGTTCTTCTCCTCCAGCTTGCCAGTGACAAGTGTGAGGGCCTCCTGGGTCTGATCCAGCTCGTTCTCAACGGTCTGGATTTTCTTTTGCAGCTGGCGAGCCTCCTCCTCGGCCTTTAATTATAATATTTCAGAAATAAAATATGAATAAAAATCAAACAAGAAACGGGATGTGTGAACAGGATTTATTATGTTTCGGTTAGAGATAATCGAAGCAAGAGATAGCAATTCTTTCATTATGTTTCTCATGTTAAATGCTTCTCCCACTCTCTGGGAGCAGTGCGTGTGGTTTTTAGAGTGGGGAGTGTTACTATGTATGTATATGGCCTATATGGGCAGCTACACCTAATGGTTGAATTACCTTTTCGGCGCGGGTGTTGGCATCGCGTGCCTCTTGTTCGCAGACGAGAGCGCGCTCCAAAGCTCCATCCTTGTCGACTTTCATCGCTTGCATCTTCTTCTTGATGGCATCCATGGTGTATGTTTATTTGTTTTTGCTACTGTACTCGAAAGAAACTGCAAACAAAATGAAAAATGGCAATGAAAACGACGGTTGTTGTGGTGCAGCCAATAAACCAATTAATATATTTATGCGATAATCATCTACGATTTGGTTTATTCGCAATGGATAAGCAAATAAAATTTAAAAAACTTGTTTTGTGTGCACAGAAAGTGAAACTCTCTTTTGCAGCGGAGAATGCATTTGCATTTTACAAAACTTTAATTGAAAGTGGAAGGTAAAACTTAATCCTTTCTGACCAATTTCTGAGGTTTATGCCATGATTATCTAACTTTTCGCTTGAAGAAAACTAAATTAAACGAATTTTAAATTGTTCATTGCTTGCTTTTCTTTTTCTTTTCTCCCTCCTTTGGCCACTAAAATACACTTGTCTTTTGGCTTATTTTTCTGTTATCAGCATTGAGCAGGCAGTAGTGTCCTCCCAGTGAATGATCGAGTATTTTCCGAACAATTCTCTACCCTTTTTTGGCTGAAAGGTGGCAAAACCCATTAATTATTCGCCCGAAACAAAAATCAAAACACTCAAGGCCCAGCTCATGCTCAGACCAGATATACTGAGCACTCTACTGTTCCAGCTCTTCGGGCTGTGAATTGAGCTTTTAATATTTTGTTGGCGTTGCTTCACGACTTTTATTCCCGCTTCTGGGTCTCTGCTCTTTAATCTTGTGAGTGTGTGAGTTCTTTTTCTTGTCTGAGAGTGTTTTGCTCATCTCACAGTAAATCATTTAAACAAGGGAATACCTGACTAGGTAATGCACGTTTTTCAGGGTTCTTAAAGAACTGTCTTTTAGTTATGCAGATCACATCGTATCCGAATGGTATGGCATGGATTGAGAGCGAAGCTGGATGCATATTTGAGTAGAGAGTTTCTGTCTGTCACCCCACCAAGAAATTGTGTCAGTATATTGAGAGGCAGCCCGAAATGTTGGCCAAGAAAAGGGTTAAGAAATAGCCATTGCTACAAAAATTTATGACGTGTAATATTTATAGTTATTTTGATTTATTTTTCGTTTCTTTTGATGATTAGAAAGAACCTATGCTTTGGTTATAAATCAATAAATGACAGCTGTAAATAATCATAGTGCAAATCTTAGCATTTTTATAGGAATTTAGAATTAAAAGAATTTCAGGGAAATATATTTTGCTATTAAACAGTATAATCGGGCTTCTCTTTAAACTTCTAAAAGATTTCTAGATATTTCAGAGTTCTACTGCAGTAATCTCCTTAATTTATTCCACACTTCTTTTAGCCATTTCTTTCCAAGTCTAAAGCAAGTCTGAAGAGGCTGTTCTGACTTAAAGAAAAGCTGCTTGAATTTAATTTTCAGCTATATAAGTTCCTTTTAATATAGATAACCTTAAGCTCTGTATATTCCCAATAAACATATCTCATAATCCTACTACTCTTAACACTCATCAATGAATCATTATCAACCACTCAGTTGGCTTAAACTATGCTTCTTCTCGTGTTTGGCTCTGACTCAGTGTGGACCCAGCTGGGGCCCTGGGGGGCTTAACCTCTTCTGTGTCATTTGCACACCTCATTCCACTGCGCATACTTCCGCTACCTCCTTTCCTCCGCCTACCAATAACCAGCCACTCCACTTGACCAACATTTGTCATGGCCTGCGCCGAATCCAGGCATGCAAGTCCACTAATTGAGTCAAGTTTTAATTCTGTATTACTGCCCAGCCCGTGTACTGGCTCTTGTTCTTTTCAAAAGCATTAATTTATTTTTGTTTACATTCCGCTGATCCTCTGAACCTCAGATTCAACGAAACAATAAAAAGAAAAAGCAACCGAAGGAAAACAAAAATTGAATTTAAATTACGAGTAAAATTGCAATCGAGGCAAATTTTTTGTGTTCGTTGAAACACACAGACGAGTGAGTATGTGCCATGTGCATTTGGCATATGGCATCGAATGAGGTGACACATTGAGAGTTATGTTTGCGTTGATTCAGCGAAATAAATCTTGAACCTTTCGGCAATGACATATATCTTGTATACTCGTGCATAAATGAACCTAAATACAAAAAGAGAGGTCCATTAAAATTAAGAAAGTTGTAGAGTTTAAGGGAGAATTAAAAAGAATTTAATTTCTTCATTGAAAATGTTTCTTTTAATGGTAAACTTTATTTGATTTAGTTCTTTCCTACTCCCAGATTTTCCACCAAATCTATCTACCACAATTCCAGATCTCCAGTCTCCTTTGTTTATCCTAGATCAAGAGTAAGTAAACACAATCCGAATATGTACTCTGTAGGTTAGGAAATATGTTCTACCCCATACGTACATATGTACATACTCGTATCTTCTAATTATATCCATCTGTCTCAGAATTTTCTTAGATTCCAAACTATCCATTGGAAAAAATTACATATTTGTTGTACAGAATACAGAATTCTATTCCATTTGGCTATTTTTAAGTCTCAACACACATACACAGGCATTGTATCGTATATAGGTCTTACGTATATAGAATCTATATCTAAATGTCTAAGGCGGCAGGCAACACTGAAAGCTTTCTCTCTCTGACTATCTCTCTCTCTCTCTTATAAACACATCAAATGACTAAAAATAGGAAAACTGAGGAGGCATCTGTTGAATATCCAACGGGTATTACTTAATACTACAATAAGTAGAAAATAAGAGAGAGAAAGGGACAGAGCGAGAGTGGGATAAGAGCTTTCTGGGGAATTTGTTGGGTTTTTTCGCCTATGTTCGCTTCAGATACATTTGGCATCTGTGGTCAGCGGTTGTGTATCGGATTTCATAGATATAATAAAATTGCACAAGAACTGAACGAGGCTCTGAAATATTTGGATTTATTTTGCATACCAAAAAAGGAGCGGAATTTCCGATTTCTTTCTCTGGTTTTCCATTTAATTCTTTCTTTAATAAGTCTTTCTCTATCCCTCATTCAAAGATCTTAGAATCCAGTGATTCATAGGACTCTATAAGAGCCAGAAGGTAAAAAGGTAATCTCTTGGCATTTAGCTAAAGAAATGTAAGACCATCTAGGGGATGTCTAAGGCAAGTCAGAGGAAGCTTTTCACCTAAAATCTACTAAATAATTCTGGTATTATTTTGATAATTTTGTATGGCAAATGGAGCTCAAGATCCTCATCATTAATTTTGCTGGAATATCAGAGATCCCCAGAGTCCCAGAGCAACCCTAAATAGTTACTCTGGATCTGCCGCTTTCTGCTCATGGCAGAGATTCCCAGAACCTTAATCCCATACCCAACCACGATGTGTGAGACCCACGATGATGAATGCCCATTGGCAATGTTTATATATCTCATGCAGAGGGCACTTAGCTTAGTGGAAATGGAAATTCTAGATGCCAAATTGTGGTTAACAGACAAACTTGACAAAGCCCCCAGAGAATCGTTCTTAAAGGGTGCTCAACCTCTATTTGGGTTTTCATTCTAAATAAAAAAATATTTGAAATATTCTTTTTTTCTGTTCTGTCTGTTATTCTTAAATACTTGCGGTTTCTGTACTTGGTTACTATTCAAATTTTTCACAGCACTTGATTTAATTGCAGCAAACGTATTTTGATTATATAATTATTTTCAGTTGATTTGGATCCTTTTTTCGCTGGTGGTGTACCAATTTCTGACACAGTTTGAATACTTTATAATTTGTTTGCACTTAACAAGATTTTCTAGATACTTTTTTGGATATCTTAGTATTTTTGTTGGAGGTTTTTTTCTATGCCTTCCTTTTTTTACTTACAAAACTTTTATTCGGAGTTATCCGCGACTTGAACGGATTGTGATGTTCAACTGAAAATATTTATTCAATATGTTGACGTTCGATGCCCGCCGCTCGGTCGATTTCGACCGTTCTACACTGGTGTGTATAGGTGTGAGCCACCGCCGCCGCTACGCGTGTGTATGTGTGTGAGAGAGAATGCTTTTCGGCCAAATAAATGTGCGATACGATGCTCTTGTTGGCTGGCTGCTCTTTCGCTTATTTTGGAACTGCATTTATGCTCTCGTTTGAGTACTGCGATGATCATCAACAAAGAGAGCACACAGCATGGCCTGGTATAGCAGGGTGTTGGTAGAGCTTGTACACTGTGCCGAAAAGTAGAAAGTGATTACAAAAGTTTGACAGAACTTTGGTTGAGAAAATAAATAGAAGGTAGCTGCTGCAACAGAAGCTTAGATAGATAAGTATATCTAAGGAAGCCCTAGAATGTAGTGCTCCCATTAAATCATTTCAAATATTCTTGTATGATTGAATCATATATTTAAACTCTAAAATTATAGAAGATATTATTATAATTATAGAAATTATATCCAAAAATACAAACGGCAATGCCCAAGTATTTTAGAAACGTAAACTTTTCCATTGTAAATTTGATTTTAAAGAACAAATTCCTCTCAGTGCAGCCGAAAGACAAAACAGAAGAAAATCGTACATTTTCTTGGTTGCCAACGCTTTCTGCTCGTACTATGGGAGGCTGATTTACGATCTCTTCTCACCCAGGCACTCAAACACACATATAGCCGGCGCCTGCGCTTTTACTGTTAAATTCTCAATCCTCTCTCTCTATCCTTTCTCCCGCTCTTCGCCAGGGCTTTCTTTCACCTGTTCACTGGCTGTGTTTGGGTGTGTCTGTGTGTAGGCTGTTTGTGTTCTTCTGCCTATTTTTGAATATTTCCCCTTATTCCAAAAAGCTTTCAACACCCCAGTATTCTTGGTTAATGCAAAATATTTGAGAATACAAAATCAACATATTCTCTATCTTAAATGTTTGTGTGTGCTGAGAAAATGTGAATGTGTGCGTGGATCTTTTTGTTTTGCTTTTTGGTTTTCTTTAATTCTATTTTTATCTTTCAGTTATTGATATGCCAAAAAAATCTTGTTTCACAAAGATATAGACTACACACCATCTTTTTGTGCTATATAATTTGAGCGTTCTCTATAGATTGTTGAACATCATGTCTACGAACGGGAAACATTTTGTTGGCGCAAACAATAATGTCAAAGTACGATTTTACTTCGTATATCGCATGCTTGTTTGTAACTCTCTCAGAAGAAAGCCCCCACCTATACAATGATTCATGTATCAAGCAGAACGTGGAAATTGTATTAATGTAATTTCCTCTAGATCTCTGAAAATCAGCAGCTTATACACAATAGTATGGGTTATCTTTTTAGATACCATTTTGACCCATCTTTCACGCTCTTTTATAAAGATTTTAAGATAAATAAACTGCATTTTTAACCAAAATAACACACCATAGATCTATTGACTAATGAGGCTATACTCTTTGTCACGTAATATGGTAGTTTCCGATCAATTAAAACCTTAATTTTTGCTAAATGGGATTTTCAGGAATTTCCTTTTATATTTTTGAATTCGATTTGGTTAAAACTTGGAAAGTATTATACTTAAATTTAAATAGTAGATTAATATTTATTTCGATAGATTTAAAGAGAACAAGAGAAGCAATTTTGTTATTTTTAAGTTTATTAATGATTTCCATTCATAAACATAAACAGACCAAAGAAGTTAATGGTTTTATCTGTTTTAAGATATTTTAATTAATAAAGGATCCTGGTTCCAGGTATATTATTTAAAATTCATAGATTTTCTAACAAGGCTTAATTTGACTTTCATTAGTGGAAATTTGTAGTATACAATATTTTTGACAGTAACATGTGTAAAAGTTAATAGTCTTCTTTTATTTACAACGTGATTATGATTGTCCTAATTAAATCAAAGGTACATTTATAAAGAAATAAATTAAACTGATTATATAAAACTGCTAAATGCAACCATAGCCCGCTCTATAAATAAAACTCAATTTGATATTAGCATATTTATTCGTTGATTTTCTCTTGGACTGTTGAAAAGTTTATAATTAAATCCAGCAACAACCACTGAATGACGTAATTATTTTCATTCAAAACAACAAAGTCTTTCAAACTAGATCAATATATATTTATCATCCTAGATATGTACGGAAAAGAGATATATGTTTATATGTATGTAATATACATATATCATGAGAAAGACAAAATCGACAACATTGTAAAAAGCGAAAATGTGTGAGCAACTTTGCTAAATAAGAATAAACGAAATCATGGCCACCTGATGCTGGGGGCTAAGGCTGTGTTATGGAAAACAAAAGTTTTCATAATTCGAAAATATACACCAAATAAAAATAAATGTACGCGAGCTGGTGCGACAAGTGCACAATCTTGTTCGAAAAATCGCAACCATATTTGGTGAAAATTGCCTGAAAAAGTGGAAACAGAGGGGCATAGACGACGGACGACTGGTGTTGAAGCCATGAGAAGATTGTTCAATCAGATTGTTGGCTAGGCCGCTGCGGGATGGATGAAATACAATCTTCTAACGACTTTAAAGCTGTGTGATCTGAGACAAACCCAGCCTCAAGTGGGCCTGTGATGACTCAATTGGCGCCGTGTCGCGTCGTCTCCTTGCGAATGAACCGAAAACTCAAACTGGTTGATAGCAAAAGGAAATCTTAGCAGCGAGCCACTTGCCTTGCCTGGCCCCCCAACCCGACCGGGTGCCCGACCCTGCAGCGACACCATATCCAATGTCGTGTACGATGTGAACACACAACATTTTGGCGCTCTTCGACATTGTCAGTGTCAATTATTTGGGAATTAAAGAGACTCAAGACCTTGAACTTATAGCCAGGCCATATGTAAATGTAAGTGCACGAGCATCGTTCATTAGGCGTGCGCCGGAAAACAATTGTTTTATAGAAATTGATCTCAATTTGGCAAGGCGTACGCTGCATTTGCTTTGCATCCGTTTCAAGGGCAAGCTAATTTTAATCGACGGTAGCAGCTGCATTGAACGAATGCTTTGTGCAAATTAACCTCATGCTATTAATAAAAAAGGGTTGCAATAATGGAATGTGCTACTGAGCTGATAGAATTAATTGTGATGCTAAATTACGGACAAATTTGTAAATCCGTTACATGTGTATATCGATATATCTGAACATTGCACGTTTCAGAGTTGCTACATTACCGTGACGATAAAAATGAAAAAGACCATCCTGCCAAAAAATAAATACCAATATATTCCATTTCAGTTTCGAGAAATACCATTTAAATACCATAAATTAAAAACATTAATGTCAAGTGTTTTGTCTATTTAAATAACTAAAAAATATTATTAAGATTATTACAAAACTTTTGATTTCTAGCTTTCTGTAAAACTCTTTCATATATAGCATGAAAGCAACATGTAGCAACACTGGTGACAAGGTATATTTCGGTATATTTCTGATGGTCGTTTGATATATCTTATCGATAAGTCTACTGATTTTATAACAATAACAATGTCGTTCAGAGACAAACTAAAGCATTATAGTAAACGAAAATCATTTAAATATGGCGTGCCCTTCCTGATCATGATGGTGGCCGGCTCCTTTGGACTTCAACAGTTTTCCAATCTAAGGTGAGGTCAGACCAGTCAGGAAACTCCAAAGAAATGCAAACTGATTGGTGTGAAATTCCAGATACCAGTACTCCAAGAAGCAACCGGTGACACCTGACGAGATGAAAAAGTACGGCGTGAACATGAAGAAACGGCAAGAAGTGACGCTGGAAACGGAGTACGATAAAGTTAAGGCCGTGAACATAGATGACTGGGAAAACAAACGAGGTCCACGTCCCTGGGAGGAGGAGGGACTGTCACAGCCGGCCAAACATTAACTATTGTATGGTGCAGGTGTAGGCATAAGCACACGACACGTTTAATACAGACTGTTTGTTATATATATTAATAAATAAATGGATATTTTATCACATATTTCGCATGTTTTGTAATCAATCATCGATAGTGTTTACACGAAAGCGATAGTAGGCGATGCCATCGGCCATCTTTGACAACACGCATCTCTAGCCTTTTTCTTGTTTTTACAATAAAAAATAATAAAACCCGCTAAAATGGAAATCGTGGGATCTGCAGCAGATGCAGGCTCTATATTTGCCGATGGTAAGCTAAAATCTTAAACCCAATCATATATTTGTTTACATATATTCGCGCCTTGCAGGAGAACGAGTTCTGTGCTTCCACGGCCCGCTTATTTACGAAGCCAAGGTTCTCAAAACAAAACCTGATGCGCCGGTCGAGTACTACATCCACTATGCAGGCTGGAGCAAAAAGTATGTACTTCCATCCAGTCTATAGTATATGTTAACACTTACCATGTCCGCTTACAGCTGGGACGAATGGGTGCCCGAGAACCGTGTGCTGAAATACAATGATGACAATGTACAGCGACAAAAGGAGCAGGCGCGCCTATGCGGCGAGCGCTCGAAGAAGGACAACAAAAAGGGTGAGTGAAACCTTTCGTTTGTGATCGTGGCTCTCGCTGATGTATTGCTTGTTCCTAAAGGAAGCGCCAAGGCCAAAAAAATGGAGCAAGTGGGAAACGATTCGCGAGCGTCTACACCCTCCAAAGATGCTAATACATCTCTACCGTTGGTGGTCAGTACACCCACGTCCAGTATGGGAGCGATGACAAAATCGGATAGTGGTAGCAACAGCAGCATGACCCCCAATAGCAACAATACCTCAACCAGTCGTGCCAATCGCAAGTCAACACAAAGTGCAATAGTGTCGGCCCGACCCGGCACTCCAAGTGAAAAGAAGGAAGATGCAGCAAGCTCAGAGATCACAGAGGATGACGGTGTCACTGTGGTGCCTCCCAAAAAGAAACGGATTAGCGAACAACGTCCATCGTTGAGCGGCAGTGATACCACAGCATCTGCAGAAAAGCAGGGAACACCAGCAGCACCAACTCCGACACCAACCACTCCCACCCCGCCATCTGAGCCGGCACCATGCGTCGAAAGCGAAGAGTCCTTTACCAACAAGTTGGAAGTGAAAATTAAAATACCTGATGAGCTGAAGCATTACCTGACCGACGACTGGTATGCGGTGGTGCGTGAGCACAAGCTGCTGGAGCTGCCCGCCAAGGTGACGATCCAGCAAATCGCCGAACAGTATTTGGCGCACAAAAAGTCGGTCAAGTCGACCAGTGCCAGCAAAGAGGTGGCCATCAACGATGTACTCGAGGGCATTGTGGAGTATTTCAATGTCATGCTGGGCTCCCAACTGCTGTACAAATTTGAGCGTACACAGTACGCAGATGTGATGCAAAAGCATCCAGAGACACCATTGTCCGATCTGTATGGTTCCTTTCACTTGCTGCGCCTGTTTGTGCGACTAGGCTCGATGCTGACATACTCGGCACTGGATCAGCAGGCCATGCAGAATCTCATCGTGCATCTGCAGGATTTTCTCAAGTTTCTGGTGAAGAATAGCGCTGTATACTTCAGCATGACTAACTTTGTAAACGTGGACCCCGAGTATGTGCGCAATGCACAATAAACTGTAGTTCCAGAATGTTTGGATACTCTTTGACTTGATGGAAGACTTGTAAATGAATATTTCATCCAAATAGTTTTTAATAGTTTGAGAATTGCTCTTCACAGCTGGTTTGTAAAATATAAAAAAAAGCACATGCTGAGTTTTTTAATTAGTTAAATGGTATTTTGATAATAAAAAACCAGGAGAACCTCGTAAAGATTAGCTTTTGGTGTTTGTTGTTTCCCCCTCTTCTGCCTCATCCTCGCTGGCACTGCTGCTGCTGGGATAGAACTCACGCAAGTCCCTCGGCTTGTTGCGCTCCTTCTGTTCCGTCTCCAAATATTCGTTTTGCACCTTGAGGATATCATCGCTGCCCGAGCAGGCAGCATATGCATTGAGCAGCTTGTCATTTAGCTCCAGAAAGGCATGGCCCCAGGAGAACTTGCCCATGAACCAGCGTGCCTCCTCTGTGAAACCGCAAATGTATAATGTGGCTGCTATAGCCTCGACGCAGCTGAGCTTGCAGGGCTTCCCGTAGTTGATGGGATTGGCAGCTACCAGAAAGGGCAGAAGACGGGGATGTGGGCTTCGCATGCGACTGAAAGGTGTGTCATCCAGTTTGGCCCAAGAACAATCAATCACGGCCACGCCGGAGCCCGCCACAATCTCACGATCAAGTGGACTGACACACAGCTGGCCAACGGGCGACAGGACGAGTCCGGGAAACTTTTGCCCCAGGCGGAGATTAGTAATCAATCCTAAGCGTGCCAGCTTTCTCCCAGAGCATTTCTTTGGATCACAGTGATTGAGGTCCCACATGGCAACCGAAAATTCCGGTGGGTGGCCCAGATCATCCTGACCCCCACCCGACGAGTCGGAATCATCGGTACTGTCGCTATCGCTTTTGGCCAGTTCATTTGCCTGCTGGGCAAAGTTACGCTCACAGTTGTGATTTGATTTGACATTGCGGTAGGGGCCACCGCCACGCTTTCCTCCGCCCTTCTTCCGGCCAGTCATTCTGTACAGTCTAGTTTTTAATTATTGTTTAAAACTAAAACTACATCTCGTGGTTGCAGCGCTGCCAACCTGATTTATTTTTTTTACTTTAATGTAATTGTAAGGTGTATATCGCCAAAATCAATTAACTAGATCCATTTAGATTAATTGTGTACTTGATACACCAAATACTGTTATTAAAATCATTGGATTGTATTATACTTTATAGAAAAGAGTTAATAAACGTCAAACATAGCCGAGAACACACAGTAATATCTCCGTATAGTCCTCCGACTTGCGTCACCTCTTTCAAATCAGACCACCACGATGTCACGCAATCATCGATATATGGTGTTTTCAACCCTGCTAGAAAAGAATATGGCTGCCTGCTTCGGTTGTTCTCTCTGAAAAAAATTAGAATTTGTCCGGTAAAAAAAGAGTGCAATACGAATTAATGTATGTATTAAGAACTTAAATGACCAAAATCAAATCAATTGCAAAGGCAGAGGTATTGTTTTGAAGTCTTGTATGTATAGTATGAACCGAGCATGAGCAAAAGTGAAATTTTGTGCTTCTAAGCGCAGTTTTGTGTGGAATGGATAGGCGCCAAATCAGAATTAATAAATGCATCAACGGAACCCTAGAAAAATATATCCACGCGTGTTCGCATCATTAATTTACTGATAATTAGCAGTGAAACGGCAATAAAAAGACAAAAAGACCTGGCGACGCGCACACTGCACACACACGCGCGTAACTAGACACACGTACATACGTACTATCGATATCCGAGTTGCATTGCGCGCCGTGGCGGCAGCGAGAAAGAGAGCACCGAAAGTGTATGTTTGCTGAAAATCAATTGACGCCCGCCTAGGCTGCGCTTCATAGTTAAACATAACTGAACGTAACAAGCTAAACAAATTTAATAATTCTTTGTGTGTTGCTTTCATTTCATTCTGTTTTTGGCATCAACGTGGCTGCGTGTCCTACTATACAAATTTTCCTTACCCTTGGTCCGGGAGTACAGTTGCGCCATCAGCTAGCTAGAGCAACAAACAATCGGGGAGGGCGCGCGCATTCCATTTAACGAGAACAACAATACTTGCCAAGGATAACAACGTTGAGAAGAACAGAACGCAGCCAAAATGGGAGAAGTGAAATCGGTCAAAGTGGACAACTGGGGAGTCTTCTTCCTGCAGAAGCTGCAGAATTTCTTCAACAAAACGGACTACTGCGACCTAACACTGCAGTTTCGCGATAACTCACAATTAAAAGTGCATCGCCTGGTGCTAAGCGCTTGCACCGACTATTTCAATGTACTGGAACAAAATTGCGAAATTGTCGACGATGCCCTCATCATGCCCAACGAGTTCCAGGCGGATGTTGTGGTGCCCATTGTCAACTTTATGTACACGGGCACCCTTGAGTTTGAGTTGAAAATGTATGGCAAACTGCTGCGCACAGCCAAGGAGATGAATATGACAGTGCTGCTGAAGCTATTGGAGGCACATAGACGCACCATGGAGAATGTTAATCGCCAGCAGAGGGTAAGTGCTGATAGTTGCATCATAATCCATAAGTCCGGGACTAATTTGTATTTCCTCTTTTTTAGCCGCCCAGTCCGAAGGGTATAAGACGCCGCACAGTGGGCCCAGTCATCAATTCAGGCAGTTCACAGCAGCGGGTAACTGTGCCGGCTCAACAAAGCCGCGTTGTTAGCAATACAGTCGTGGGGGCAGCCACCGGAGGCACAGCCACATTGAGACCAAATATTCAGCGTGCTACCATAGGAAATACAATGATACGCACGACGACAAGCATCAAACAAGAGCCCACCTCTCCCTTTGAGCAGCTGCGCAAGGGATATAACAATAACAAGCGGCCGGCACAGACCAGTATACTGTCACCGCCATCCAAGAAACCCAGCCTAGAGGAGGTCAAAGAATTTGCCGAACAACAGCGGATGCGTAAACAAATTGCGGCCGAATATGGTGACAATGATCCGGAGTACGATGGCGGCATGCTCTACGATGATGTCCATGCTGATGATGATGATGACGATATGCCACCGCAGCCATCAACGTCTAGGCAAAACCAGCCGACAACTCCACAGAAAGGCACACAGACCCAACTGGAGCATGGAACAACGACCATAATCCTCAAACAGGACTCGCCCAGCCAAACGCCGACGATCATCGTGAAGGATTCGTCGAATGCCAAGCTTAATCACACCAAAATCATTGCCGAAGTGTTGCGACAGTATCCGCATATCGTCAAGGGCCACAAGAACATCAAGCTAAAGATTATGCCCAACAATACGCCAACCAGCTCTCCCGCCGAGAAGGCTGCCTCACCTGTCAAGCGTGCTGCGCCAGCAGTATCAGCCACAGCGACATCGCAATCCTCAACAGCAACGGGACCCACATCGCCGCACAAGAAGCTGCATGTTTCATTCAAAACTGACAAATCTACACCGTTGATAACGTCGCAGCAGAAGGCAGCCACAACACAGCAAAAGCCATTATCAGTTGCACAGTCTGCCGTCCCAGCCCAGACATCCGCAGCGACAACAGCAAGTTCTGCGGCAACGGCATCGGCTCAGAAGCGTCGAATTGACAGCAAGACGATGCATACTTTGATATCACAAGGAGCTGAAAATACCACCGGTAAGTGAAAGTTTTTTTTTAAACTTAATACCCAAACCTGTCGCTAATAAATACTAATTTGCGTATGTGTCAACAGGTCCTTGGCTGTGTCTGCGGTGCGGTGTGAATGGACGGCCCATTAGCATTCCTTCGTACAGGGGCTTTAGACGGCATCTCATCAACACTCACAAGGAGACCATCGACCCGGCGCTGTGCGAGCATTGTGGCTGGCGATCGGGCAACAATCGAGAGTTGCATTTCCACATGTATACGGAGCATCAAATCAAATCGCAGCTATACACATTCGCTGAGTGTGCACTTTGCGATCAAACGTTTTTGACTAAACCTGACCTGGAGGCCCACATAAATGAAGCACACACCGACGAGAACAAGCAACAGTGCATCTATTGCAACAAAGTGTTTGATCAAGAGCTGCAGTTGTACAAGCACATGAAGGGCTACCACAAGGCCCAAGCCCTGGAGGATGGCATCATTGATGAGACGGATGAGGAGTACCAAGGCTCACAGGACGAGGAAGAGGAAGAAGCTGAGGAAGAGCAAGAACCGGAGGGCAAGGTTCGCATACTCTCCGACATTAGTTTGCCTGCCAACAGTGCCATAGCAGCGCAGCGGGCCAGCGCCGAGCAAGAAGCGGAAGAGCAGCAGCAGGAAGAGGAGGAGGAGCTAGAGCAGCCGCAGGAGGTGAAGTTTGTTGGAGCCGATGGCAATGAAGTGGAGCTCACAGACGAACAGCGAAAGGAGATTCTCTCACAGCTCAATCAACAGCAGGCAGGCGCTGCCGCTGGCGGTGTGGTAATGGTACTCAGCGAGCCTGAGGCGGAAACAGTAAAGCAAGAGGGCGATGCAAAATCCTTGGCCGGCACCGAAGATGAGTACGATGACAGCCAGATCTACAGCGAACTCGGTGCTGCCGATTCTGTGGAGAGTGGAAAGAAGAGCGAGACTGGCAACAGTGCTGCCGATGAGAGCAAAGAGTCCGTTGACAATTTGGAATGGGCAGAGAATCTAATAGCCGAATCCGAGGAGCAGAACAGCAAAGAGGTAAGAGTCCTCCAATCTCTTGTTTATAAAGGAGTTTTGAATTTAAATTTATTTTATTCGTTGCAGAAACAAGAGAAACCTCGTGATGACATTAGTGAAAAACTAAAAGAGTTGACGGGCGATTGGACCGAAGACGAGAATGAGGATGAAATGATGGACATGGAAAAGCCTGCAAGCAAAGAGATTGTCGCCAAGCAACAGCCCAAGAAAACAGAGGAAATCCAACCAGAGGCTGAGGAAAGCAATATCGTCGAAGAGGAGGAAGACGACATTGATTTGGCTCTAAAATCCATGCATAAGAGCAACGATGATTCGACATCAAAGACCAGTAGTGCGGCCGATCAGACAGCTGCAGCCAGTACCGGCTGCGAGGATGTAGTTAGTGTAGAAGAAGTCCCAACCACCAGTACAACAACTAGACAGGATGAAAAAATGGATGTGGACACGGATACGGCTGAGGATGACGCCACACCAGCTGCTGATGCTGCTGACAGATCAGAGACAGCCATTGAGATCAAGCGAGAGTATGAGGAGGAGGAGGAATTCATCAAGGAAGATGCAACACAATCAGATGTTCCCATGACAGATGCGGAAATCGATTCAAGTTCCGCCATAGCCGCCGATACTGAGGAGCATTTGGTGGAGACGGAAGAAGATCAGGAACATTTGGAGACAGACAATATGCGCAAGGAGTTGCTGGATGAATTAATCGCCCAAGCCGAATCGCCCGAAGATGAGGACAAGAGGAGTACACCCCTGGAAGCGATAGAAGCAGCAGCAGCGACAACAGTAGTCACCACAGACAGTACTGAGACGGAAGATGATCTGGTGCCTGCCACCCAGCTGCCTGCCAATCTTCCCAGTCAGAAAGAGATCACTGAGTCGGAGGCAGAGAAACCAGCTGAGAATAATAACGATGGGAAGACGACAGTAGCTGTAGCAGTAGCATCTTCAGCAGCATCAAAGGAAGCAGCAAAGGTCGAGGAGAAACCAAACAGCAGTGTTACAGGAGCCGAAGTCACAGATAAGTCGGCGGTGGCGGCGTCGTCGGTCGTTGAGGTGGAGGAGGCGGCAAGTGCGGAAAAGGTTAAAAGTCTCATTAGCGAATGGGCTGATGATGATGAAGATGAGGATGAGAATGGGGTTAGTGCTGCGGCAAAGGCGGAACTATAATTACTAGACTTATTTATGTTTTAAGTTTCCTTTATCTACTGTCGTCGTCGTCAGGCCAAAAGGAGGGTAGCCAGAATGGCCCATATGAAGTCCACAATTTTCGGTTTCGATTGTAAATTAAATATGTTAAATAAGAAATGGGAGGAGCATGCCCAAAACATAAACACTATACACAAAGATATGTGTAAGATCTAATCTGCAAGTCTCACGTAATTACAAATGTAAATGCCCATCTTCAGCATTAATCATAGTTCCAGAGAGACCAACAAATCGCCCAGCACATTTTGCTACCTTTCATTATTTTTCTTTACCAATCAACCCAACATAAATCACCTTAAGATAAACCCTTATATATATATGTATACACACACGCGTATAGAGCTATATATAGTTACATATAGATGTTGTTTTAATTGGTTTAAAACATAAACAATTCTAATTGCAGATTATTATTGCAATGATTGAAAATGGTTTGATGATCAATCGATTTAGTAGTAGGTATGAAAAAAGAAAAGAAAAAAACAAGAATGACCGATTTTTTGATCACCACCTTAGGATTTTAAAGTTTATTATTATAGCAGAAACAAAAACACGACACACACACAGATCAGATACTTTGGAGAAAAGAAAAAATATAAATGTAGACAAAAACAAAAGTGAAATTTCATTGATTTGATTTGCTTCTCTTGCAGAAACTAGTTCAAACACTCAACTGAGATACAAATACATTTTATTCTATAACAAAAGATTCATCAAACATGCATAGTACATACATAATATAAAAGCAACACCTCTTAAACATATAACAATGATCTGCCAATTAAAAATAATCTCTTACTAAACGAAAAGAATACACAAGCACAAAAGTCATCCCTCTTGGCAGAGCTAATTATTCCTCATCTGAAATGGAGTTTTTGGAGATTAGTAGTGGCCTATATAGACATGAGCAGAGCTCACATTGCCATACGCACCAGAAAGATAAAAGTTTATTATGCACATGGTGGCAAAGCCGGCAACAACTGTTGCAAATTGCGCAAATCCCGCCCAGCGTCGCGTTGGATGCGAGTGCCAGCGTGCCTTCTCGCGGGGTATCACTTCACAGACGGTGACGTAGAAAAGCGTGCCGCCGGCAAGTGACTGAACAATGGGCAGTGTTTTCGACGACCATTCGGCGGGAACATCCACGATAAGCATGCCCAGGCCAATGCCACAGACGGCACCAAAAGCAAATATCAAAATGCCCATAAATTGGGAGCGCAAAGTGGTCTGAGGATTGGAGCGAAACTCCAGGCCCAGGCAGAAGCCCATCACGAATTTGTGGCAGGCCACAGCGCCAAGAAGAAATAAAACCTGCAAAGAGACAAAGAATAAGAGAGGGTGGATAGGCTTATCTAACTAGATTAAATAATTCGAAGCTTCTAATATTTACTAAAGATTGTGCACACTGTGTATGTACCGCAAAACTATGTCAAGACCAGATAATGAACATTACCTTTGTGGCTGAGTTTTGTACACCAATCGCCAGTCCCTCAATTGCCGAGTGCAGAGACAATGCAACAAAGAGACCGAGAGTGCCGGTCATGGACTGGGCACATGGTTCTGTGTGACTCGTATGACAAATGCGGGCATTTGCATCCTCTACACTAGCATCATCACAGCCGGAAGAGGTGCGATTCTGATCATGGATGCTGCATATAAAAAGCCATCAATTATTAGGGTCGAGAGGGAACTGTAATCGATTTACTTTTCGCTGTGATTCGAATGTGAATGTGACGTAGACGGCTGTGCTGATAGCAAGGGCGCACGTTCACTGATTGCGCCATATCCATTGTGTTCCCTCTCTGGGTCAACTTGGGCATGTGAGGAGGATGAGGGTTCACGTTCATGTTCATGGCCGTGACTGTGCGTATGCTGAATGGCCTCGCCAAAGAAATAGTGTATAAACTCGTCAATAAAGTAGATGATGAAGAAACCTCCGCACATGGCCACCTCAGCGAATTTCGAATTCATTTGCTCGCGCACCTGCGTTTGGAATGGATAATCAAATTACATTCCAGGTATCACAAAACCAACGAAAAGCCAGGTGAGGTGTTTCTCACCTCAGGCAGAATATGAACCAATGCTGTGGCCAGCAATATGCCCGCACCAAAGCATAACAGCAGCGACGTAGTCAGTGGGAACCGTCTCCTGTTGCGCTCTGAGATTATGGCGGGAAGCATACCGGACAGGAAGCTTCCCAGGCCAAGTACCAGCATAGCCAAGTACTTCTCCCAGTCCCCGCGATTCGGGGCGACCATATTGGTGTTCGATGTGTTGACCATATCCATAGTTCCACTTGCTAAATTCATTGTTCAGCTGGCAAGCTTAGTCATCAAACCGGGGACAGCAGTACAGTTACAAGTTCGTTGCATTTACTATTTTTAAACGAAACAGAAAAAAACACAGCTGCGGCGCAGCTGAATACCGATGGAATTATTATCGGTAGATGCAACGCTGGGATGCGTCACGAAATCGGCTTTCAAAATCCCACAACAAAATACCGAACAAAGCCTGGAAAATACTGTCTCGATAACATCGAACCAAAATATGTAAAATATAAATTCAAAATTTAACTGTTTGCGTCCCCTCCGCACTCTTTCCGTTCTTTTGTTAATTTAAAATGGCTCGTCGTTGTATCGTCTGTGGCGAAGAGCCAATTGGACACTACATCTATCCGCACACCATGGCAGAGGCGCGTAAATGGTTAAATTTGGCCAATCTTGATTCGTACAACTTGGAAGTAGCTACGTTTCATCAACGTGCATGTGTCTGCGCCATACACTTGAAAGGATTTAACGAGGAACAAACCGATCAGAGGCAGAAATCTGGAACTGATGATCCGAGTCGTCGCTCAAGTGTCAAGTCATCTGAAAATCATGACCAATGGCTAAGCGCCCACTATCCAACGGGTATGAATCAGAACATGTCTAGTTCCAGAAGTCCAAGTCCCAGTCCAAGGCGTCAATCTGGCTACAATCCGCAGCAGCAATGCTGGCGTAGTCTTTGTCATTTCATCAACAGTAATCGACAGCAAGTAGGGAGAATTTGTCCCGAAACAGTAAGCCCTGAATATTGTCCAAACATGCAGCAACAGCAGCAGCAGCAACAATCGATGTGCCAGACAGGATCCAATGAATCTAGCACGTCCCAGGGAATGCCATGCCCACAAGGTGGACATTATCGTTTATGTCACAATCCTAGGTGTCATGGATACAGTTCGTGCGCCCTATGCTCCCAACAGAGGGAAATGATGGAGAGCAATGATCAGAGCCAACAAACGCCAGAGCCGGTGTCGCAATGTTCAGCGCAGCAGCAACAACAGCAGCAATGCGCTGAAGGGGTTTATCTCACCTTAAATAATACACTTGGCAAGCAACAGCAAAAGCGAAAATGTAGCAATGGATTAGACCCACAACCAATGTCACAAAGGCAGCAACAGAAGCAACAGAAACAGCAGCCACAGCAGCAACAGAAGCGTACAAGTCGTAGTAATTCCAGATCTGGGCAACAGCCAATGCAGACCAAGAAGCCTAGAAGCGAGTGCTGTCGGGCATGTAAAGTGAAGGATCAAGGGGTTCAGTATGACGCGCAAATGGTTCAGCCATCGCCATCCCTGGGTAGACCTGGCTCGCGACCGAGTTTCTCAACTAGAGCAAACCAGCCAATTGACGACGGATGCGGTGTACCAGCCAAGCTGCAATTCTCCACAGCCTCCAATAATGGCATTGTGTATCCAACGGGGCCAGTGGTTGGGAAGCGTTCGACTCCGCCTGCAAAGTGCAATAATGTGATTGACATGTCTGCCATTTTGGGTTTGCAAAATGAACAGAGTGAACAGAGTGATCGGCGTCCTAGCAGCAACACCACACCGAACACCGTTAATGTCCTTATCATGCCCGGTGCGCCGAAAGAGAGCTGCGAGGAGGACTATATCTGTCCAGAAAACTTTCAGCCGTCGCCCCTCAGTGAGATTCGGTTGCTCGAATCGGATCTAACCGATGGTAATGAGAGAGCAAATTTCCCGGACTTGGATCATCCCAACTATAGACTATGCCGCGCTTCCACCAACGATTCGGAGACCGATTGCCAAGGCGATGATCAGGACGAGAACTGCGCTGATGTCCTGTTGCTTGATAAGAGTACAGGCTGTGGTAAATGTCCATCCATCTGCGCCTGTGACAAGACAAACGAAAATGGCAACGACTGCGGTCAATGGAACACCGAAGCCATGGCACAGTTGCAGCAGAATCAACCCTTGGCACAGCTGCAGCAGAATCAATCCTTGGCACAGCTGCAGCAGGATCAAGCCCTGCCAGAATGTACCAACTGGTTTGATAACCCGGCTACATCGAATAGCACGAGGGTCCTCGAATTGCAACAGGCACGCATCAAGGAGCTGTACTCATTGCTGACACAACAAAACGAGCTGCAGAAATCCATTCAGGCCAAGATGGACGAGTTGCAGCACATTGAAGCTGAGCAAGGGCCATCTGACACTGAAGGTGAGCAAAACCCAACTCGCAGTGGAAATGCAACACCAAACAAAAGAACACAGACCAACAGAAGATCAAAATAATGCGTGGGGACGCAGGCAATATGCAGACAAGTAATTCACAGAATCTGCTTCACATTAATCTGGTCAAGAATACAATTAAGGAATACATTTTTAAGGCCTTTTGATGTGTTTGGGGGTGAAGAGTGGTTTATTCGCAAATACCGCATGAAATATTCCAAACATTCGGCTTGTGGCATTTAATCAAGAGCTAATCCTTACAGGCCTATGCAGCAGTCTGAATGACATCTGTGTAGAGCTTCACCTTGGTGGCAATGCTCATGTCGACGTACTTGTCGGCGATGGAAACAATCAAACCACCAATAATGCTGGGATCCACACGAGAGGTGATCTTCAGCGACTGGTTGGGCTTCAAGAAAGACTGCAACGACAAGACGGTTAGACGGTAGACGGTTATATGAGACAAGGTCTCGTACCTTGAGTGCACCCTCCAACTGCTTGTTCTGGGACGAGTCCAGGGGCTTGGCGCTGATCACTTCGCAGACAACCTCACCACGGTGGGCAGCCATGATCGTCCTGAAGGCGGAGATGACGTTATCAAGCTTCTTCAAGCGGCCATTGTCGGCCAGCAGACCCAAAAGGTTGGCAGTGGCCGGGGCAAAGCTAAGCTTGCCGGATGCCTCCTTCAGGGCAACGCCCATAACCTTCCTGTTGATGATCGGGCTGGTCACACGTTCGCGCAGCTTCTTATCGACCTTGATGGTCTCCTGTAGAGCAATCAGATCCTTCTCCACCTGGTCCAACTGGTTCAATTTGGTTGCAGCCGAGTACAAGGCAGTGGCATAGCGGCCCTCCAGTCCGAACAACTGCACTGGAGGCTTCACCGCCTTGGTGGAAGCAGCGGCGGAGCTGAGTGCACGGCTCTGCGGAGATTTCAAGTAAACAATATTAATGCTGTTTGAATTAACGACATTAAAACGTCCGAAAATTGGTTCATTTTGCGAATTACATAACCAACAAATATGCGTTAGATAATTATTGATTCGTTGGAAGGTCTTTTCTCACTTATCTCACACACTCTGCCATTCCAATACCATCGCCTGGCACGGATAAAAGCATCTTTCATTTGATTATATGCACAAAACTTACCAAAATTGCCAATTTGTTAATGGAGGCCATCGTTTTAGTCCTAAGAATTTTTCAGCTAAAATCGCAGCTGTGACAAACAGGGTTACTTTGATTAGAAGGCTTTTCGATATACGCGCCAGGGTTGCACAGCGCCGATAACAAAACGATAGCTGCACTAACGCTAACGGTTTAGGCGGGCATATGGTCATACTTTTTAAATTTTCGTCAAGCACGTCAGAAAGAACAATTTTTTCGAGCTCAGTTTTCATTTTATAAAAGTTGTACATTCTTAAAAAAAAATGGCTTCCATTAGCTTGTTGAATCCCAAGGCCGAGATTGCCCGTGCCGCCCATGCTCTGGCGATCAACATCAGCGCCGCTAAAGGTCTGCAGGATGTAATGCGTACTAATCTTGGGCCGAAAGGAACTGTGAAAATGTTGGTCTCTGGTGGTGGCGACATCAAAATCACCAAGGACGGCAATGTGCTGCTGCATGAGATGCAAATCCAGCATCCAACTGCATCGATGATTGCCCGGGCCAGCACCGCCCAGGACGATTCCACTGGCGATGGCACCACCACCACAGTGATGCTGATCGGTGAGCTGCTGAAGCAGGCCGATATCTACTTGTCGGAGGGTATGCATCCACGCATTATGGCCGATGGCTTTGGCAACGCCTGCGAAAAGGCACTGGAGGTACTCGAGGATTGCAAGGTTCCGGTGGAAATCAACAAGAAGAATCTGATGGAGGTGGCCAACACCAGTCTGAAGACCAAGGTGCATCCCGTGCTGGCCGATCTGCTTACCGAGGTGTGTGTGGACGCCATACTGACCATTGCGAATGGGTCCATCACACCAATTGATCTGCACATGGTGGAGCTGATGGAAATGCAGCACAAGACGGCCACGGACACGCAGCTGGTGCGTGGTCTGGTCCTGGACCATGGCGGCCGCCATCCGGACATGCCCAAGCGTTTGGAGAATGTCTACATTCTCACCGCCAATGTCTCCCTGGAATACGAGAAGGCTGAGGTCAACTCTGGATTCTTCTACAAGACGGCCGAGGAGCGCGAAGCTTTCGTCCGTGCTGAGCGCGAGTTCATTGATCAGCGTGTCAAGAAAGTGATCGATCTGAAGCGTTCGCTGTGCGATGGCACAGACAAGTCGTTCGTGCTGATCAACCAGAAGGGAATAGATCCCCTCTCCCTGGATGCCTTGGCCAAGGAGGGAATACTTGCTCTGCGCCGCGCCAAGCGCCGCAACATGGAACGTTTGGCTCTGGCCTGTGGCGGAACCGCCTTGAACACTTTTGAAGATCTGCAGAAGGAGCATCTCGGCTATGCAGGTGTCGTGTACGAGCACGTGCTGGGCGAGAACAAGTACACCTTTGTGGAGGACTGCAAGCATCCGCTATCGGTCACTATTCTGATTAAGGGCCCCAACAAGTTCACCATTCTGCAGATTAAGGATGCCATTCGCGACGGGCTGCGCTCCATCAACAATACAATTGGCGACAAGGCTCTGATCCCCGGTGCTGGCGCATTTGAAGTGCGAGCCTACAACGAGCTGTTGGTCTACAAGGACACTATCAAGGGCAAGGGCCGCTTGGCCGTGCAGGCCTTTGCTGATGCCCTACTGGTGGTACCCAAAACACTGGCCATCAACAGTGGCTACGATGCCCAGGACACTATGCTGAAGCTCGTCACCGAGGATCGCCTGACCACCGATTTAATTGGCCTCGATTTGGCCACCGGTGAGCCCATGAAGCCTGTCGATATGGGCATCTATGACAACTACATTGTCAAGAAACAGATTCTAAACTCTTGCTCAATCATAGCCAGCAATCTGCTGCTCGTCGACGAGATAATGCGTGCTGGCTTGACCAGCCTCAAGGGTTAGGTTAGTCCGTGCCCCCATATATATCTTATCCTAAATACAACAATGTTCACTTAATACAAACTAAATAAAAGCAAGGCTTTCAAGTCCACTCTGTTAAGAGATTCACATCTTTTGTTTTTATTTGTAATTTTAAAATTTCTTTTAAATTTTGTTTTTTTTCTTTTTCTTCATTGAAAATACGTGTAGCTCTATGAATTCGCATACATAGAATCAAATATAATGGTAAAGTGGTTGTGTGGGGGGCTGGAAACAACACTTTGGGCTTTCTGTTTATCCATGCTGTAAGGGGGTTTTACTTGTCATCTGAAAGAGTATAATTTAAACGAATTAATGACATATTTTTACTTGAATATATTGATCAGTGCTTACCTTCATCTTCATCGTCATCATCACCTTCGCCATCCTCGCCGTCTTCGTCCTCGAACGTCTCCTCTTCGTTGTCGTCGTTATCTTCCTCATCTTCTGGCTCCACTTCAATATCAGGTACCAGGTAATACTGCAGTGGATTTGGCCAAAGATCATCCTTTATGAGTTCCGCAATTTCATCGTTGACAGGATCGGTGTTATCCGAGAACCAATCAAAGAAGGTCTTGTATTCGGAATTGCGTTTCTTCTTGTTACCATAGGGTTTCGTCAGCAGCTGTTTCAGCAGATTTTTGCCCTCTTTCCAGTTAATAGGAGTGCTAGTGGACGCGGGCCAGTCCGAGCCGTTCTCTGAAGCGGCTAGAAAAGTAAAAGAAAAAAAATGTTTTATATATATTTACAGTTTGAGAGATCCTATCTTACCCGCTGAGTTCAAATGGAACTCTTTGGTGAGCACCTTGTTTTCAAAGTATGGATTCTCGTCAAAATGGAAATTGATACGATAGCCAGATTTTATGTCCTCAAATTCCTCAACTTCCAGCTTGCTTAGGGCATGCAAACATTCCTCCTCCTCTTCGTCCAGAATGCCAGATACTTGTGGGTGGTTGATGAACTGAAATGGGAGAGAGAGTTGAGTTAATTGCGTTGATTCTTAGCACCGAACCGGACCTTATCATGATACAGCTCACAGCACAAATGTGCTTCACAATCGATAACGATTGCCGTGTCTCCCTCCCCGGTAACATTGCACAGCAAGTAAGCATTTTTATATAATTTGTAATACGGAGAAGCAAAATAAAGCCATTTTAATTGAAAAACAGCTTTATCTCAAGCTAATACACTCTAGCTGCATGCAAAAGTGAGCTTATTTTTTAGCAGACGACAGGCAGACACATCTATCGATACACACACACGCTCGCGCAGAAAAAGAGCGGTGCGGCGGCGATGGCGGCGGCATCAAAAGATGAAGAAAAAAAATTGCCTGAATAGAGACAAATTTTCATGGAACCCTCAAAATGGGGGGAAGAATCAACTACATTTTCTGTCTATACTGCTGCATCAGCTTTGCCGCCACTTTTTAAACACTTGAAGCACGTAATTCAGCTCTAAACATGGAAACGCACACCATGCAAACTCATGGCCGGGGGCCGGCCCGTAGGACTACTTACCGATGTCACCCAGAAATTTGGCACCCTCTTGACGAGCTCGCTTCTCTTCTCATAGCATGGCTTCCGCAGTTTATTGTATTTCTGCTCGACCTTAAGAATCTCTTCGCTGGCCTTTTCGTTAAGCGCATCAATCTCGTTTTGGCAGGCATCGATTAGCTCTAATGCCTCAGACTCCTCCTCATTGCCGGCAGGTCCATCGACGGCTCCATCCAGTTTTGGTCGTTTTGGCACGCTCGACATTCTGATTGTTTTTTTAGTGTGTGAGTGTGAGCCTGGGTCTGGGGTGATACTTGTGCAATTACAAGTAATTTTATTTTGTAAAACAATTCAGCAAAACGGCGGTACAGTCGACGAGTAGAGTTTGCGGCAGAACTGTAAAAACGTATCGATGGTAGGGGTGGAAAACCATCGATGGTTTTAGAATTGTGCGAACAGAGCATGGATATATCGGTTGAAATCACATACTAATAATAATCATTTTCACAACACTGTCGATTCTTGGAGTAACGAAATGCATCGCAGCATATTCAGATCCGCTACAATACTGAAATCACAGCAGCATTTGCCTATTTATTTTGTACCCTATTGTAAAATTTGATGTGGTCATGCCTATATTTCGATGGCTTAAGCCGATATATTGATCTATCGAACACAAATGTTCAAATGTGAGTTGTTTCGTTTTACAACACTAGCAAATTACATTCGCGTTTTCCTCCCTTTACAACACGCGCAGAGAATATTTGATGCCGAGGAGAAGGAGCTGGAGATTAATTTTATAATTTTATATATAAATCGTTTTTAAAAACATTAAAAACATGGCCACGGCTGAAGCTCAAGTCAACGTGAATCGGAATTTGCAGAAGCAGGACCTTAGGAATTTGGTAAGCATACGAAAATTGCAATCTATTCGTCGTCTGTTTTTTTTTCCCCGCCCCGTGTGTGAAAGTGTACGCGTCGTCATTATTGTGCCGCTTCTACTGAAAACAGCGGGGTGCGGAGGCGGCAGGACGCGCCCAGATATCTTTGTATGAAAAAACCTAATTTCTTAAATCAGACACATCCATTTAACTTTAAACACTTACGTTAGTCTCTCTGTTGCCGACAACATTTTGTTGTTTCTTACACCCACGGGGGGTGAGCGTACACACGAAAAATGCAGCACGTGGCGTTAGTTTCTGGGCTTGTACAGATTTTCAGGGGTTTTTCTTTGCTCGGCATCTGGCCTAGTCGTATCTCTGAAAAGTATCACATCTTGTGTTCAGTTTTGCTGAAATAGAGCGGCTCAATTGTTGCCACCAATCAATCTGATGCAATACAAATGCCATTCTAACCTCAAAATCTACGGCTTTTCCCATACGCACACACACACACATTACACATTACATTCTCGTGCGTTTACTACGATAAGTTTAGTGTATATTGAGGGGGTGGTAAAATACGACAAGAACATCCCCCCAGCGGGCAACTCCATTCATTGATCATATTTTATCTACGGTATTCGTCTTGCAGGAAGTCAGCAACCTTACACCTCTGTCGCCCGAGGTGATCTCGCGCCAGGCGACCATCAACATTGGCACAATCGGACATGTCGCACACGGAAAATCCACCGTAGTCAAAGCCATATCCGGCGTGCAGACGGTCCGCTTTAAAAATGAATTGGAGCGCAACATTACAATTAAGCTCGGTGAGTGGGTGTATTTGGAAAATGTGATGGTGATGAAATATCTACATATGTATATTTGTAAATCAATACCTTAAACATAGTTAGAACTAAACCTCATGTATCAATGTAAATGGCTTAAGCATCTGCGCACTCTCGAGTGTGCGATCTCCTCTACTGATCTGCTGTGTGGATCTACTCTCGGGCAGTTCCGAAGCAATCTTTAGCCTCTTAAGTACACTGTGACGACGGCACACCCGCTTAGGTAGCCGCCAACTGCTGTTGATGCTGCGTGTAATTGCGGTTCTTGAATTAGTTTTTTTTGTTTTGTAATGTCGCTGGTTTGCAACGATATATAAATGGTCAAAACAAAAGCGTTCTGTAAATGATTGTTTTCCTTTTTGTAATTGTGTAATTTGTATACTTAAATTGCTGGATTAGCATGCAGTGCGCCCCTTCCAAGGTGTGTCGTCGCCTTTCTGTAGATAGAAAGATTAAAAAAGAAAAAGTTGTACTAAAAGATAGTTTCATCTTTTTGTTAGGAATCTCTCACTCTCTTTCTGTATTCCTGTATGCTTAGTCTCTTGCAATGATTGATTGTTTATTATGATTGATTGACTGATAATCCAGCAATTTAATTAATTGCAAATCTTTTTCTTCTTTTTCCCGTTTTTTCGTTTGCCCAACGACGCGCGCCAACCACACGTCGCGACCCACAAAAATCACAAACAAACAAAAATGTCCAAAACAAAAACAATTGTCATTTGCAGAACGCTTAAGCGAAAAGAAAATCCAACTACTTTTGAAATCCAAGCACCAGCGACACAAATACGATATCCAGCAGCAAAAGCAATTGCGGCTTCTCGCCGAGCGGCGAAAGGAAAGGGTGACAAAGTCATCCTATGGCCCTGCTCCAGTGCCAGCCTCATCCATGGAAAGAACGCGCTTCAGTCGTCGCAGCACCAGCCAAACCTCATTAAGTCCCAGCCATAGCAGCGGCTATGGCAGCATCCTGGGCTGCGATGAAAGCGATCAATTATCACAGCTGGCTGCTGGCCCTCTGAAAGTGATCGGCCTTAAGCGACGACGTAGCAGTGGTGTCCAGACACCCACACCTTCGGCCAAAAGGAGCAAGAAGAACGATGGAAATACTGTGAAGAGGCGACCCAAGGGCGAGTACATTGTGGAGAGGATCGAGTGCGTGGAGGTGGTCCAGTTTGAGCCGGTTTTCTTTGTGAAATGGCTGGGCTACGATGTTAACGCCAACACATGGGAATCGTACAACAATCTGTCAGATTGTGCCGAAATGGAAAAGTTTGTTGAGCGCCATCTGCAGCTGCATCAGATTTATATAGCCCACATCACTGGGGAGCTGGAGGCGCAGCTCGCGAACATACCGCTAAAGGAAGATATTCAAAGTATTGATATTATAGAGATTGATGCCTATGATCCACTGGAGCTGCAGATTGATTTTATATTGCTCGCGCAATACCGTGCCGCTGCCAGTCGCAGCCAGCGGGAACCCGAGCGAATCGGGCAGCGTGCCCTGCGCCGCATGCAGATCAGGCGGTGTCACTTTGCACGCCGCAAGCAGCTGCATGATTTGTTGCGATTTGAACAGCGAATGAATCGAGTGGAGCTGCCGTCGCCGCCCATTCGAGTGGAGAACAATTGTGATCTGGACACGATTGACAGCGGCTTCAAGTACATACAAAAGAATATAATTGGCGCAGGGGTACCCAAGCCGCAGGCTGGACTTGTGGGTTGTAGGTGCCATGAGAGAGGAGAAAGTTGCACCGCCACTTCCATGTGTTGTGGGCGAATGGCTGGTGAAATCTTTGCCTACGAGCGCAGCACGGGGCGTTTGCGGCTCCGCCCAGGCAGTGCCATCTATGAGTGCAATAGCCGATGCTCCTGCGATGAGAGTTGCACGAATCGTCTGGTACAGAAAGGACGACAGAATCCGCTTGTGCTCTTCAAAACCAGCAATGGCAGTGGTTGGGGTGTCCGCACACCGCAGGCCCTCAGGAAGGGAGTGTTTGTCTGCGAGTATATCGGAGAGATTATCACCTGCGAGGAGGCTAATCAGCGTGGCAAGGCCTACGATGACAATGGGCGTACCTATCTGTTTGATCTGGACTACAATACATCGCGGGATAGCGAGTATACTGTAGATGCGGCCAACTATGGCAATATATCACATTTTATCAATCATTCATGCGATCCCAATCTGGCCGTGTTTCCTTGCTGGATCGAGCACTTAAATATGGCTCTGCCCCACCTGGTCTTCTTCACCATTCGTGCTATCAAGGCGGGGGAAGAGCTCAGCTTTGACTACATTCGAGCGGACAATGAGGAGGTGCCCTATGAGAATATATCGACGGCTGCGCGCGTCCAGTGTCGGTGTGGGGCGGCCAATTGCCGGAAGGTTTTGTTTTAGGTTTTGATGCCAGCGTTTGATTCTTTTAACTATTTTTGTTTGTTTGTTGTGATTATTTCAAAACCATTTGCACTGCCAAATGATGCAACAATTATGATTATGGTCCTGATCCTGTAAGAATATAGTTGTAGTTTTTGCGGAATATTTTTCGGTCCCATATTAAGTTTGAGTTTTAATTTAACGAGATATGAAAATTACCTCCTGCTAATCATAATGGATGCACTTTGGTATATACCCAATTGATTTTAAATTTTAGTTCTAATTATTGATTTGACATTGCACTGAAAATACTATATATGTAGGACTTAATTATATTTTTTGTCCAAATATCACAACTGAATTAAATAAAAAATTATACAAATAAATAAAATTTAATTTATACTATATATGTAGATTATGGGGCATGCTTCGGCTCTAAGGCTAAGGTTTCTTACGAGCTTGTAGAACTCATTTGTGTGCATTTTATTTGATTTTATTTTTGCAGGTTATGCCAATGCCAAAATCTACAAGTGCGACAATCCCAAGTGCCCGCGTCCGGCCAGCTTTGTGTCCGATGCCTCGAGCAAGGATGACAGCTTACCCTGTACAAGACCCGCCTGCTCTGGCAATTTCAGACTGGTGCGGCATGTGAGCTTTGTGGATTGCCCCGGTCACGACATTCTTATGGCCACCATGTTGAACGGTGCCGCTGTAATGGATGCCGCACTGCTGCTCATTGCTGGTGAGTAAATCGATGATCCAATTATTTATTGGCTTTAGCTAACATTCTGGGTGTTTCTTTTATTTTTTACAGGCAATGAATCCTGCCCACAACCGCAAACCTCCGAGCATTTGGCTGCCATTGAGATCATGAAACTAAAACAAATCTTGATATTGCAAAATAAAATCGATCTGATTAAGGAGAGCCAGGCGAAGGAGCAGTACGAGGAGATCACCAAGTTTGTCCAGGGCACCGTTGCAGAGGGCGCGCCGATTATACCCATTTCGGCCCAGCTCAAATACAACATTGATGTGCTGTGTGAATATATTGTGAACAAGATCCCTGTGCCCCAGCGGGACTTTAATGCGCCGCCACGTTTGATTGTCATCCGCTCCTTCGATGTGAACAAGCCGGGCTGTGAGGTGCAGGACCTGAAGGGTGGCGTGGCTGGTGGCTCCATTCTGAGCGGTGTGCTGAAGGTGGGCCAGGAGATCGAAGTGCGTCCCGGTGTGGTGACCAAGGACAGCGATGGCAACATCACCTGCCGCCCCATATTTTCGCGCATCGTTTCGCTCTTCGCCGAACAGAACGAACTGCAGTATGCTGTACCCGGTGGCTTGATCGGTGTGGGCACCAAAATCGATCCCACGCTCTGCCGTGCCGATCGTTTGGTTGGTCAGGTGCTGGGTGCTGTCGGACAGCTGCCCGACATCTATCAAGAGTTGGAAATTTCATACTACCTGCTGCGTCGCCTGCTCGGCGTACGCACGGACGGTGACAAGAAGGGTGCGCGTGTCGAGAAGCTGCAGAAGAACGAGATCCTGCTGGTCAACATTGGATCGCTCAGCACTGGCGGTCGCATCTCGGCCACCAAGGGGGATTTGGCCAAGATTGTGCTCACAACTCCGGTGTGTACTGAGAAGGGAGAGAAGATTGCACTCAGCAGACGTGTGGAGAACCACTGGCGGTAAGTACACAGCGATTACCCATCCATAAACATTCCAATCTAATGGCATTCTTTGCTTACAGTTTGATTGGATGGGGTCAGATCTTTGGAGGGAAGACAATTAATCCCGTTCTGGACAGTCAGCCGAAATAGAAATAGATTAAGGGCCCTCACAGACAGACCAGCCCCGACTCCGATTGGTTCGCCAAGCCGTAGCAGTGGCAGTAGCAGCATCATCTTTATTACCCCCTAAAGCGTATTTTATGTCCTGCTCCTTGGTCCTCTCCGCCACCCCTTCCTTCCGCTGACGCCAACGTGTCCTTTGATCAAACAGAAGCAAATTACATACATAACTTAATTTATTGAATTTTGTTGTATGTACATAAATCACACAAATTTCGCTTGCGAGTGTTTTGCAACCCATAGCAGAATCAGGCATTACAAAAAACTAATAGGTTATACCATATACATAATATATAAAACAACAAACAAAAAGAAACTAAATGGCGAAATCTGAAGCATCGTAAAATTGTTTTTATGATTTAAATACAAAAAAGGAAAATGAAACAAAAAAAAAAACAACAAATTTTATTTGCATTTTTTATAATTAAAACCATGAGAACGAATTCTTATTATGGGATGAGATTTTGGATTAATAAATAGCACGAGGGTGAAGGTTTGGCGAAGCTACCTACAAAATGTAGTTAATTTCTGTAGTTTCGATGAGATTTCCATCCCAATGCGGAAAAGTAGGCAACAAATCGAGCAATTCCTTCAATCGAAAACACTCGTTTAATATTTCATTATAGACCAATTTATTTTTGCACGTTTTTTTAGTTCAATTAAATTTAAATAGTTACAATACGATTTGTTGTTCAATAACACATTGATACTCGTAATATTTTGTATTTTGTTTTGGTTTTTAAGCAACTATTCATTCAGAAAAAATTCTATGTTATCGAAACATTTGCTGGACATCGATAATTAATCAATGCTAATCGCAGTTTATCGACAACATAATTTTCAATGGTGAATAATTTTGAAACGGTTTTATTTAATTTTTTTTTTTTCGAATTTGGTAAATTTGTTTTAACTATCTCCACACGCTCTATTTTTAATTATAATATATTTTTTTTATTTCTATTTTCCATTTTGTAATTGTAAACTACTTTTTACCAAGTATTTTTTATTTCATTTTTTAGTTTAATATTTGTTTGTTTCTTGAGATTTTTCATCAATTAGTATATATAGCTTAATGAATAAAAATTCGTACTTAGCCGTGATGTACATATGTTCTTTTGTTGTTGTTGATTGAATAGTTTTTTTGGAACTAAATTTTGATAAATGACTCGTCACTAATAAGTTATATTATGAAAAACGTTTGATTCCATTGATTATTTCGGCAATACTATTGATTAATTTCTGGTAATACTTATAATTTCCTTTTGTTTGTTAAACTAAAGCCCCGCCCAAACACGGAGGGATGGCGGACACACGATTGCGTTGTGGTCAGTACACGCTTTGAGCATTTCATAACAGAGTTATTTTCTTTTTGTCGTTAAGTATATATCCAAAACTAAACAAATTGTACATCCTTATAGATATATATATATATATATATATATATATTTGAGCATCCATTGAACACAATTCAGTTTTCGTCAGACCAAAAGTCCCCCGTCGGATCCCAGATCGCATTTACAACCAAAAGGCTGGAACAAAAATCACATTCTCATGTGTTTGTTTGTCCAAAGATCAACATAAATTAATTATTAAACAAACAAACTATATGTATATAAAACAAACAAAATTAATAACCTTTTCAATATACATATTTTTTCTCTCTATTCTTTGGCTTTCCATCTATTTTAAGCTTTCCACTAATTGCTGGCATAACTAACACTCCTGGCACAACTAATACTCCTGGCTTAGTATCTCTCCGTTGTTTGAGTATAATTATTACTATTTTAATTATTTTTTTTTTCAAATTGATTAAATCAAACAATGTATTGTTTTGTTTTATTATCTGAGCAACCTAGTGCCGTGCTGCCTCTCTCTGCATCTCGTTGCTTCTTGGGGGACGTGTGGCTCTACTATCTATCATATATTTTTTGGTGACTAAATATATCGCTAGACGACAGACTTACTGCCTTGGGGTAGTTACGGGCTCCGCCGCCTGCTGGATGAATAAATTTAAAATTAAATGATTCGGTAGCCAAGAAGTCCTTCGTTATCGTTAAAGAAACCGTCTAATGTCTAAAACACGACTTTTATAATTTTTTTTGTCACTTATCTATACACTGAATTATGTTAATGTTATATATAGTACATTCATTTGGGAGTTACATTGTATTGTATGCGGAAAAAAACGAGCAATTATAGAAATACCATGGAGTGTGCGGCGTGTGAGGAAGAACTTTAGGGGCCTAGGCTTATTGGAATGTGATTGCAAAATTCGTAGCCCAATTATTTCTCTTGTTTGTATAAGTTTAAGTTAAAGCTTATCCTAGAGTTCTTTTAGGGGTGGTGTGCAGCAGTTAGGGAGCGGGGTAAATACCTTCAATGTTGGTCAGATTCCATAAGTATAAAAAAGTTACGATACATTATGTATATAGAATAGATATTACATATACAAATACATATATAATAATTATTGACAGTTAACGGTTGGCAGATGGCAGTTATGTTTGACATCTTCTCATCCTTACATCATAAATATATTCAAATGCATTTACGCCAAGTATTCAACAGTTCCTCTAATCCATAATGTGTGTATCCATTGATTATAATTGATTTCCCTTCCTAATGTTATTCATATACATACAGTTTTTTCTTCAATTACATACATACAGAGATATACAGGAGGTGTGTGTGTTGGGTGCATAACAAACACGCAAATTTACATGCCGCTGATTGAAAAGTATCTTAAGGGTTAGCATATCTAAACAGCCAGTGAACCTACATATTCAATGCCATAACTATTCGATAGATATACATTACATTGCATTTTGTGAGCATTAGATTTAAAGTACATTTTGGTATGCCTATATACAAGGACCTCTTTCAATTTTTGCAGCAACAAATACGTTGATATCTAATTCTTAGCTTTACTCTTTGGGGGTATGGTACTATTTTCTGTAGCCTACGTTTTCTTTAGGATGCACACACTTCTGGCCCAGGAGCATCTTAAAGAAAATGGCTTAAATCTCATTCGTTGACATCCTCGTCCGATGAGCTGACAGCGGGAATCGTTGAGAATTGCCACGGTTCTCGATTGTTATTTTTGCTAACAGATCTGCAAGAGAATATTGAACTATAAACAATTTGAATCATCTTGCCATGGCTTATAGGATCACTCACCCATGCTTCTTGACATTGCTGGGCAGCGTATGCGAACTGCGATAGTAACTGTCGTGCGGCTCCTCTTTGGTCTCCTCGAGCGATTTACGCTGCAGCGTCATGGTCTCTTGCGGAGAGGCCGATGAACAGCCACCACTCATTTCCGCATCCAGATAGTATTTGGCACTCTGCGCTATCTTGCAGTTCTCGCACTCGCTCAGATAGTCATCGTCTAGGCTGGTGTCGTTGGGCAAGAAGTGCTCCTTGGGATTTAAACAGTTCTTCGAGGTGGTGCAAACGGGCAATTGCTTGCTCGGTGTTGTCGATGCCGATCGTCCGCCGCTGGTGTTGCTTTTTGGCGCCGTCAGCGGATAATTTGGCATCTGGCAATGGGCTATGGCCAGACTCGTGCTCGTGCCCGTTCCAGTGCCCGTTTCGCGCTTTACACGCAATATCTTTGGCAGTGTTGTGCTTTTGGATGCAGCAGCAGCAGTCGTTCCAGTAGCATTGTTGTTCTCCACGGGCGGTATGCTGATCACCGATGGCACCTTGCTGACCACGCTGTTGATAGTGCTGTTTAGCGACACCTTGCCGCTGATGTGCTTTGGCAGGGTGTAGGTCACATGATTCGCCAGTGGATAGAATGTACTCGAATTGATCTTGCCGCTGGCCAGCAGCAACTTTTCTCCGGTGCCGGGACTTGCCGGCGGCAGTGTCAGTGTGGGTGTGGTTTGCTCTTTCCGCAGAACACTCGAGCTGGCGGCTGACTTGCTCAGCGTATAAATGGTGGCCACGCTGTTGTTGTTGCACGTGGAGGAGGAGGAGGATGTAGGGGCCCCCCCTGACGATGTTTTGGCGACTGTTGAGCTTTTTAAATTCGTTAGGCTTTTGTAGAGTTTCGGTGGTAAAGTGGGATTGCTTTGATCGTGATGTTGTTGCTGCCGCTGCTGCTGCTTCTGTTGCTTCTGCTGTTGTTGTTGGTTAAAGAAATGTTGCTGCTGTTTCTGTGTCAAACTCAAGTAGGCATCAACCTGCAAGTACGAATAGAATTAGCATCGGCAGCCAAATTAAATCTCAGATCGGGGAATGGAATCAGGCAGCCAACACATCACAAAATCCAATCAAAAAGTATCTCAAATTTCGGTTATTTCGGATTTCATTCGCCGTTCTGCAAGCTAATCTCTCACAATGATGGGATTACTTACATTTCGAACTCACCTTTCGATTCAAATAGGCGCTGGAGAGCACATCGGCAGCGCCACCTACGCCGCTGCTGCTGCTGGATGCACTACGTCCGGCTGAACTGCCGCTGCCATTTGTGCTGCGTCCGCGCATTTCCCCCGAATTGCTGGACGATGAGGAACGCTTCTGGACACGGCCCAAAACGATGGGCGGGGCGGACACATCTTCGGCATGCTGCAACGGTGGCGGTGGAATTATGGCCGAAACATTCACACCGCCACTGGAACCACTCGAACTGCCGCCGACATGTGGATGATGATGCATCTGTGTCTCATCGCCCACCTGTTTGGAGATGGTGGCAATCTTTGGCTCATGCCCGCATGCTGCCCCGCCACCGCGCTTGAGGGTGCCACCACCTGCAGCCGTTATGAGATCCTGTGCATGTTGCTGGAGATTAGTCGAGGACTTGGCACGCTGGCCGTATGCCAGAGTGGCGGCATGCCGGGCACTGCCGCCGCCGCCACCCACAGCACCCCCGGGCGAAAGAGAGCATGTGGGGCTGGAATTGCTACTCGAATTGCTGAACAGCTTGCCGGCGCCACTGAGAAAGGCATTGGCATTGGCCGTGCTGCCCATGTAGGACATTGGCACATGCTGGATGGGGCACTGGCACATCGGCTTCTTGCTTGCTTTGGTGGCTGCCACGTCACTACTGTTGCTGCTGCTGCTGCTCTTGGGCTTGCTGCTGACATTCACCTGCAGCGGATCGGCCACGGCAAAGTATCGGGGAATGGTGCGATGATAGCGACGAGAGCTCGAGGGTGTCTTATTGCTTGATGCGGACAGCAGACTGAGCTGCTGTTGTTGTTGCTGCTGTGCCTTGAGCGTTGCATGCAACGGCAGCTGTGTGGCCTGATCCGCTGTGCTGCAGGTAGGCGCCGCTGAGATGGTTGCTATTTCTAAAGGCTGCAATATTTCCATTACCGGGGCGGACATGGCAGCTGCCAGCATCTGTTGATGGTGCTGCTGCTGTTGCTGTTGTTGCTGATGCTGCAGCACTTGGGCATGCGTGGGCGTGGCCAAGAGTTCGCTGCTGGCGGGCAGGGAGTGATAACTGGCTGCACTGGCGCTGGCATTGATCTCTACATCGGCCACCGTGAGATACTGCTGCTGTTGCATTTGTTGCTGTTGTGGCAACTGATGGAGCAGCTCCTGGGAACCGCGTGGCGTTGTCCGGCGGGACGCCGTGTAGGAAGCGGAGCTACTGGTGGCAGCCGCTGTTGTCACGCTGGCGCTAATGTTCAAATGACAGTTTTTGTAGCTGCACTCGCTGCTCCCACCCCCACTGGGCTTGGGCATTGTCTGTAGGCAAATGGAACCATTGCTGACCTGTGCCTGGGCCAATTGTTGTTGTTGCTGCTGCTGCTGCTGTTGGTGTTGCTGCTGTTGCAGCTGCAATTGCTGCTGCTGTTGCTGATGTTGCAACTGTAACTGCTGCTGGTGGTGCTGCTGTTGTTGCTGCTGTTCGAGACTGTGCTGCTGTTCGCTCTGAAGGCTGTACGGCGGCTGGTGATTCTCGCCCGTGGCTATGGTGGTAACGCCCCCACTGTTGATATTGATGTTGATCAGATTCGTGGTGCTCTGCGTGTACTGGTTCGACTGCGGCAGAGCTGAGCCACCACTGGCTGCTGCAGCAGCTGCGGCGGCAGCCATCTGATGTGCATGCTGCGGATGTGGCACCAACTGTTGGGTATACTGCGGGGCATGATGCTGCTGTGGCTGAGTATGTAGTTGTAGGGTATGCTGCTGGAGATGGGCCTGGTGTGCTTGGAGCGCCTGCTGCTGCTGTTGTTGCAGCTGTTGTTGCTGGCTGACGCTCGCGACAGCACGCTGAGAGCTCGCGGGCAGACTGACCACACACTGGGCACTCAGTGCCTCTGCCTGGGAAATGGCCACTGCCTCCTCATATGGTGGCGGTGCCTCGCCGCGAGGAAAATGCGGCTTCCACAGGGGATAGTGGGTGGCTGCTCCACCGTATGAGTAATCGATGGCACTCAGATTCCCCTCCATGTAGCCCATATTGCCAGCAATGTATCTGAAGGGAACACAATGGAAATGCTTTGACTGTCTAATAGGGACAGATTGGGGGCTGTTTAAGGACTTACCCAATGCTACCCACAATACTGCGTTGATCCTCGGCATTCTGGCGATTCTCTCGGGCCCGCATCTTGCGCTGCCTCAGCCGATTGACCAAGAAAAAGAGCAAGGACAGGGAGAGTGTGGCTGTAATGCCACTGGCCACCAGTCAAATGCCAAAGTCCGTGCTCCCATCGCTGAACTGATCGTCCAGGCAAATCACCTCGCAGCAGTTGTTACCGCTGCCCACCGTCTGGAAGGACTTGCACTTGCTGAACGCCTCGCACAGCACCATCTTGCAGGCCTTGGGCAGCCCGCTGTCGCAGATGCACAGCCGGCAGGAGTCCGGCCCGGGCATGTAGTGCATGCCCGTCTCGTATAGCTTGCCATTGTAGTCACGGCAGTGTCCGCCGGGTATGAGACTAGAGCTCACCGCGTTACCATCTGTGGAAACAATTTATTTGATGTTTTTTAAAGCATATTTATGGGGGACTCTGCAGTGGTTGAGAATTCTTATTTTACTTCTTATTCCGGAAACTTCTTTCAGAACGTCCGAACAAGAGAAACCCTGATTATTCCAAAAGTTCGTTTATGTCCCTTGCAATTTACAGTTACCACAAACCCCAGTACGTGTGTACCTGCTTACACACACACACCTGCATATAATGGCACACTCGATGATGCTGGGGCCTGAATTCTTTATTTTGACACACTTGACCAACTTTTCGCTGATTTAACATTGTGCCACCAAAAACAGACGAACACAAACACACACGTACACAAATTCATAGACAAAGTGCAGCAGGTGCTGGAAGAGTAAGAGAGAGAGAGAGAGAGAGAGGGTTGGCTTGCACAGCTGCATAAACCAACAGTGAAAGTGAGGGCGAGAAAGGACATGATATTTATCACTTGAATGAAATTAAATGCAAACGCGGAACATTTTCGACATCATTTAAATGCTAAACAGCAAAAGGAAATTCAAATTAAAAACAAATACATACAAATGTGTGCATACAGGACATGCACACCCCCACATATGCGTGTGGTGTGCTGCATGACAACGGCGGGGAAGGAGCTCTCAGGTCCCGAAGCGACCATACCGAAAGCGAATTTCTGGCCAGGAAACGCACGAACAAAAATGGCAAACAGGCGTGCGTTACGCCCCCCGCCCTGCATCGAAAAAAAAGAAGAGAAAAAAATGTTTCCTTTTATGCGAGAGTTTCCAAGTGAAATTTCTGTGCGAATGTGTGTTAATGATAAATACATACACAAGCAACATACACACCTAGTCCAGCCTCCCGCCCACCCCAAGAACACCAACACAATAGTACACACCCATACAGGAACAGGAGCCAGGGTGTACATGCAAAAAATAAACACCATACACACAAACAACCCACCCACCCACACGGACATACATATATTAATGTATGTATATGTACAGAAGCAAAGCTAAATTTTGCAGGCCACTTCCTTCGTATTGCCATTTCCATTTCTCCACCCCCCAAGAACCGTTATGTCCCCCTTTTCGCAGGAGTTTCTGCTGCTGCTGCTCTGCTCTACTGAGAAAAAGAGCGAACCGAAGCGCAGCATGTGCCTTGGTATTGGTATTCATACTTGTATATGTATGTGTGTGCCCCGTGTCCCATAAATTGTGAACTCTGTGGCCATGGACCATATTTCCAATTATTGTAGAAGGAGCCAACCCAATCGAAATTGATTTTACATGAAAAACCTTGTGTTTGCTTTTAGGGAGTTTTATACATTTTGCACTATTCAAATATTATACATTTTCGCCATTTTCACTCTCTTTGCTGCTCGGCAAGGATATGGGGCTGATTTTTGCATGCGTGTGGTGTGTGTGTGTGTACCAAATTTTTCACACCAGTGTTCCACTAGCTTTTTACCTTTGGCATTTCCAATGAACGCAAGCAATGCCAAAAAATACATATTGCACACGGTTAATTCGCACTTTTAGCCGCACAATCAAGTATAGCTTGTTAATTGCCACAGAACTTTTTATTAAATATTTTCAACAGTTTTTTTTACGAAAGTTCGAGCCAACCAGTGTGACCGCCGATTTGTGAATAAAATATACCGTCTGACCCTCAGAAATATACCTTCTCGTATTCAAAATATACCGAGGAAAAAGCCGATTAATCCTGGAGTTTTTGTTAACCGGTAATCATACTCCTTGATTTTGATTTTCGGTTTTGTATTACTAGGCAGCTAGGACTTTCAGCACTGAATATATAGTTTTATCTGATTAAGAAATCTATTTTCTTATAGACTGGCTAATGTTAATGACTCTTTGTTATGGGATTGTCTCTAAAATAGGGTTTAAGAATCAAAGGTCAACAAAAAAGTCAATTTGCTTACGTGTTAACTACGTGGTAACTACACATGTACTACACATTAGCAACATAAGTAAGGAAAGTGTTGACGTTGTATACCCTTATTTCCTCTAAATAATGATTTTGAAAAGATTTTCTGTATGTATTTATGTCGCCATCCCGTTGCCTATTTAACGAATTGAAATTTAATCTTTAAATTTCAATTTAAATTCTAGAAAGCGGTACCAAGTGAAAGCTTTATGTTGTTTAATATCAAAGCTGTTTTATGAAAAATATCATTTGATTTTTTCATACTATACTACATATTTTGAGATATACATATAATAATAACCCTAAAAACAGGGTGTAAAAATGGTCGACAAACAACAATAAATCGGTGTTTTTGTTCGATAGGCACCTAGCGGGCTTCCATTCGTATTGGTTAAATTTAACCAGTTCCAGGGCTACAGAGGAACTTGTAGGATTTGCAAAAGTTGCTTGAATTTGTAACGGTAACGGAAAATATTCGAAGTGAAACAAAATTTAGATCTGCTTTAGAAAATGGTATAAAAAGTTCATTATATTAAAATTCGATAATGGCATTGAAAGCAATCGGAACGTTCGCTATAAAAAAGGCAAAACAAAACAAAAATTGGTCAGTAAATTTTCAAAAATATAAGTAAATTGCTCATTCTATTGGAACATGATGATTGTAGTTGAATTCTCACGTTCTTTACTTTTATGTTCTCAAATCCACATTATATCAAACAATTACTTAGTGAAATAATTCTCCCCTCTCCCACTTCACTCATGAATTCAGCTGGTATGTAGTTTAATTCAATTAAATGCAAAATGTCCTCATTAAATTTTTACAAATGGTTCAGTCATGCAACTCCCCAAAAACAGTACAATGTCAAGCTCAAAAGGCCCTACGAAAAATCACCAACAAGAATTTATCCGCCGTAAACAACACGCACACAAAATAATTGACGAATTGCTGAAAGGCGGCGATTAAATTGCCGTTAAAATGAAATGCAGGTAATTTGCAAACTTTCATTTATTCAGTGGTAGAATTCGACTCACTCGAATTGGACGTTTTGCATGTCTTTCCATGTGGCCCGGCCCACTGTGTCGCGCACTCGTTGAGCATCACTCGAGGCTTTCGGACGTCCTGAACGGTGGAAGTGGCTTCGAAAATGGACAACGCCACAGCGACAGCTTTGAAGGGGATCGGGCGAAATCATAGCAACTATGTGATACCCGGACTATATGATCTCTCCACGGAGGACACCAACTGGGTGCTGACCTCGTCCTTTATCATATTCACAATGCAAACGGGATTTGGAATGCTGGAGTCTGGCTGTGTGTCCATCAAGAACGAGGTCAACATCATGATGAAGAACGTGATCGATATTGTGCTTGGCGGTTTCACCTATTGGCTCTTTGGCTATGGCATGAGCTTCGGCCGTGGGCCGCTCTCCAATCCGTTCATAGCCATAGGAGACTTTCTGTTGGATCCACCCGTAGGCGATGCCCTAATGGGTCAAATATTTGCTGCCTTCCTGTTCCAGCTCTCTTTTGCCACCACGGCCACGACCATTGTGAGTGGCGCCATGGCAGAGCGGTAAGCTATGCGTTTCTCGATGGATCAGATCAGAGATCAAAGATCATAGACTCTTCATTTCAGTTGCAACTTTAAGGCCTACTGCCTGTTCTCGTTTCTCAACACGGCCGTCTATTGCATACCCGCTGGCTGGGTGTGGGGAGAGCATGGATTCCTCAATAAACTTGGCGCTGTTGATATTGCTGGCAGCGGACCTGTACACTTGATTGGTGGCGCCTCGGCCTTTGCCTCGGCCGCCATGCTGGGTCCGCGTCTGGGCCGCTACTCCGAGGGCTTTGATCCCCTGCCGCTGGGCAATCCAGTCAACGCCTGCATGGGCCTGTTTGTGCTCTGGTGGGGCTGGCTAGCCTTCAATTCGGGCAGCACTTATGGCGTCAGCGGCGCCAAGTGGCAGTATGCAGCTCGAGCGGCCGTAATGACAATGATGGGCTCCTTTGGCGGCGGCTTCACTAGCTCCATGTAAGCAAACCGAAAAGTCTTAGGCAATAACTCAACATACTCTGCCCCTCCACAGATACTCCTTTTGGCGGCACGACGGTGGCATGGACATCATGGATCTCATCAATGGTGTGCTCGGTTCACTGGTGTCCATCACGGCCGGTTGCTTCTTGTATCGCGCGTGGGAGGCCTTGGTAATTGGAGCCATCGGTTCGCTACTCTGTGTGCTGGCCATGCCCCTGTTCGATCGCATGGGCGTGGACGATCCTGTGGGGGCCAGTGCAGTGCATGGCGTATGTGGCATTTGGGGTGTCATCGCCGTGGGACTGTTTGCCGACAATCCTATACCACTGGACACGACCAATGGACGTATGGGTCTGTTCAAGGGCGGTGGCTGGTACTTGCTTGGCATTCAGACCCTTTCGGTTCTCTGTCTGACCACATGGGGCATTTGTTCAACCTGTCTGCTCCTCTATGTGATCAATAAGATCATACCCATACGCATGGACCCACATGAGGAGCTGCTGGGCGCCGATCTCACCGAGCATCGCATACGTCACAGTCAAATTGGTCTGTCGCGTGCCATCTCCGCCCTAGCGCCCATTAAAGTGGATCTGAAGAACATAGCTGGAGTCCAGCCAATTGGCATTAATCCGGGCCACGAGCGCAGCATCGATCAACTGCGTGCGGCCGAGGATAAGCTCCATCAGTGGCAATCCTACTTGGAGCAGGTGAGCAATCCGCGGATAACCCGACATAAATTGGTTGCCGATTCGGACATCATCTTCAAGCCCAAGTCGCCGGTCAAACTCCCGGCAAATATTTTTAGCCGCAGGCCACTCACCCGGGAGGGCATCAGCGAGGGCTTCTATCGTCCCAATAATAGCGAGCTGCCCGTAATTGGGGCTACTATATCCCATAAGCTGGACAAGGATCCAAACTTTGCTTGGGTTGATTAGTGTTAGATGTTGGAATAATTATTCGCCCAAATAAAGACATGTAGTGTAAACTTTAGAATGAGACAAAAATTAGATTGTAGGTCTGAATCGATTACATATTTGTCCATTTTGTCCATATTATAATACGCATTATACCCCCAACATGTAAGCCCTGCACACATGAATAATTTCAAACCGAAATCTACAGCGCTAATATCTAAAAGAATCTTAATGTACGGCATTTAATTTGATTTTTAGGTACCTGCCATCCAATTACTATATCTGAAGATATATCCATGTAAAGTTAAAGTTTTTTTAAATACATTTTTATGGCTTACTGCAGCGGGTTTAGGATCACACTTTAGTGTTAAACCGAAGACTGGAACCCCATATTACTATATCAGAATACAGGATCAAGACTCTGGAATGATTTGGAACGTCAGGAGACGCTCGGGCGGAACCAGATTTTCTTCTTTTTGAATCTAGACCAAAAAGATTTTTGAAACATAATATAATACTCGTGTCGCACCACATGTTTTTTATCCAAATAATGTCCCAGACCTTATCCGGGACACATGTTTACTCCGCCCAAAAGCCACAGATAGCAAGTAATACTTTCCTCTGCTAAGCCAACTGGTCCCCTCCTGTTTTAATATGCATAAAGCAAGCACGGCATCCACCCGATAAGATAGTGTGGGCAGGGCAAGTGCACAAATATTGATCCAACGTACAGTGGGACAAATTCACTAAAACTAAAGAAACAATAAAAGAAATACAATTGGTAAATATGTTTTTGCAATTCTCAAATTAATTTATTGAATTCAAGTATAAGCAAATATTGTTTTGTTGGGTGTGATCGATCGATGATAATAATAATATAATATATATTATTTATGCAGCTCTGTGTGTGGTTGGTTTGGTTCCATTATGATGGGTGTTTGTAATTATATAATGTGATCCTCGAAGAAGCAGTTGTCGTTTTATGTTTATCGAATTTCTAATTTAGAATCCAAATCTATATAACTCTTCCAGTGTTATTGTTGAGAAAGATAGAGAACTGATGTATTTTTGTATGGTTGAGAGAGTGTGGGTTTGGTGTTGGATTGTTTGAGAATGGTTTAGTCGACCTCCTCGATGGTGGGGCCAGCACCGCCGGTACCGGCACCGGGAGCACCAGCTCCAGCTGCACCGGGTGCACCAGGCATACCGCCGGGCATGCCACCAGGAGCACCGCCAGCGCTCTGGTACAGCTTGGTGATGATTGGGTTGCAGACACCCTCGAGCTCCTTCTGACGGTGCTCGTACTCCTCCTTATCGGCCAGTTGGTTGGCATCGAGCCACTTGATGGTCTCGTTGCACTTGTCCAGGATGACGGTGCGGTCAGAGTCGGCAATCTTGGTCTTCAGATTGTCCTCGTCGAGGGTAGCCTTCATGTTGAAGCAGTACGACTCGAGGGCGTTCTTGGCGGAAATGGTCTCCTTCTGCTTCTCATCCTCGTTGCGGTACTTCTCGGCCTCGTTGACCATGCGCTCGATATCCTCCTTGGAGAGACGACCCTTATCGTTGGTGATAGTGATCTTGTTCTCCTTGTTGGTGGAACGCTCCAGGGCAGTGACGTTCAAGATACCGTTGGCATCGATATCAAAGGTGACCTCGATCTGGGGCACGCCGCGTGGTGCTGGGGGAATGCCCGACAGCTCGAACTTGCCCAAGAGATTGTTGTCCTTGGTCATGGCACGCTCGCCCTCGTACACCTGGATGAGCACACCGGGCTGGTTGTCAGAGTAGGTGGTGAAGGTCTGGGTCTGCTTGGTTGGGATGGTGGTGTTGCGCTTGATCAGCACGCTCATCACTCCGCCGGCGGTCTCGATACCCAGAGACAGCGGGGTGACATCGAGCAGCAGGAGATCCTGCACCTCCTGCGACTTGTCGCCGTGCAAGATGGCGGCCTGGACGGCGGCACCATAGGCAACAGCCTCATCGGGATTGATCGACTTGTTCAGCTCCTTGCCGTTGAACAGATCCTGGAGCAGACGCTGCACCTTGGGGATACGGGTGGAACCACCAACCAGCACAATGTCGTGGATGGCCGACTTGTCCAGCTTGGCGTCACGCAGAGCCTTCTCCACAGGGTCCATGGTGCTGCGGAACAGATCAGCGTTCAGCTCCTCGAAACGGGCACGAGTGATCGAGGTGTAGAAATCGGTACCCTCGAACAGAGAGTCAATCTCAATGCTGGCCTGAGTGGACGAGGAGAGGGTACGCTTTGCGCGCTCGCATGCGGTGCGCAGACGACGCAGAGCACGCTTGTTGGTGGTCAGATCCTTCTTGTGCTTGCGCTTGAACTCCTGCACAAAGTGGGTCACTAGACGGTTGTCGAAATCCTCACCACCAAGATGGGTATCACCGGCCGTAGATTTGACCTCGAAGATGCCGTCATCGATCGACAGAATGGACACATCGAAGGTACCGCCACCCAGATCGAAAATGAGCACATTGCGCTCACCAACAGCCTTCTTGTCCAGGCCATAGGCGATAGCAGCGGCCGTCGGCTCGTTGATGATACGCAGCACATTCAATCCGGCAATGGTACCGGCGTCCTTGGTCGCCTGACGCTGCGAGTCGTTGAAGTAGGCTGGCACAGTGATGACGGCATTGGTCACCGTCTTGCCCAGGTACGCCTCGGCGGTCTCCTTCATTTTGGTCAACACCATGGAGGAGATCTCCTCGGGGAAGAAGGTCTTCTTCTCATCCTTGTACGTAACCTCAATCTTGGGCTTGCCATCTACACTGACCACGTCGAAGGGCCAGTGCTTCATGTCAGACTGCACAGCAGAATCCTCAAACTTGCGACCGATCAGACGCTTGGCATCGAAGATCGTTTGAGTTGGGTTCATCGCCACCTGGTTCTTGGCGGCATCACCAATCAAACGCTCCGTGTCCGTGAAGGCAACATAGGATGGTGTGGTACGATTACCCTGGTCGTTGGCAATGATCTCGACCTTGCCATGCTGGAACACACCCACGCAAGAGTAGGTTGTGCCCAAATCAATACCAACAGCAGGTGCTTTAGACATCTGCAATAAATGATGTAAACAAAATTAGTTTCAATTTTCCTTTTACAAAATTATTCGAATGAAAACTGACATTGAACAGTTATTCCCAGATCATCTGATCAGCTGTTTCGTCACAAAAATAATGTAGTTTCTGCTGAAACCTTACGCTAAAGAGCAATGACCTCAGACTTTCACCCCCTTGTAAAATTGTGTAGAAAACGTGGAAACGGACAGATGCCTCATAGAGGGCATATCAATTTCATGGTCACTGCAGCACTAAATGCAGTGAATGACTTATGACAGCACGCAACTCTATTCCAAAGTGCCAAAAGGAAAGGGTTCATAAAACGTGGCCAGCGTTAGAACAAAATTTTCGTTTGCGTCGTAGTAAAAGCGTAATCGCATTTCGCCATTTACAGCGGCCATTTCATTTTTTGCGTTGCCTTTTGTGTTTGTATTTCTCATGAGGCTGAAACTGGTTGCCAGCCCCATGTCGGAGTCATAGCCGAGTTTGGCGAAACACAATAGCAATGACTAATGCCGAGTTTAATGAAAACGGGGAAGATCAATGTTGAAGCGATAAACATGGCGGCCGATCACCAGCAGCTGCCATTAGTTTTCTTTGAAATGCGCAAGCAAAAAAAAAAACCGCATGGACAAAGACGAAAATTCTGGAATGCGAAACAAGCAAACACACACTTGCAGGCACACAACCCATACGAGTGTGTACATGTGACCACGCTGTGGCCGAGATGTTCTGAAGGGGCCAGCGTATGATGCGTTGGAACGGGACAACTATAGTATCGAGGGCGCGCAAAGAGCATTTTTTTTGTATATGTGTATTCGTGTTACCCTCTCACAGACACACACGAATGTATGTACTTTGGATGCCGGTTAGCAACGTGTGTTTAATTTTAGCTAAATTATATCAAAAACCCGCATAAAGTATAAATTTATGGTGTTAAACACTATTTTTATCCCATCCGTGTTTATCAAATCGATCCGACTCATGCGTCTGGGAGGAAAAAGAGCATGTTTCCGAATGTTACGTGGGGTATGCATGTGTGTGTGCGCGGGCGAGGAGCCGCACACATTTTTCATTGGAATATTCCAGCAAAGAGCAATAGCACTTTGAAACTAATGGGCAATTACGATGAGTAATTTTGGCATTGATTTATTTGATAGAACAGCAGTAAATGCAATGTAGGCGCTGGATGACGCAAGTTTATTTCTCTACGCCTGGCATGTTGTATGAGTGTGTAGGTACGAGTGCATGTGATGAAGCGGCACATTTTTCCAATGGAATATTCCAGAAGAACACAAGTCACATTTTGTGTTAATAAGCTAATTACTATGTTTTTGAACATACTGATTAATTACTCATCAAATTGCACATGTGCAAGTATGCGTAAAGCGTAAAATAATTCATTTTAGGTCACTATCGTTTACTATGCAATTATTGATTGAATGTGAAAAGGGGTGAATGTAAGCGGATCAATAAACTACGTTTTTATAGTATATGTTATGTGTTGGCTTCGAGAAACACGTGGTTACATTTTTCTTCCAGCAACCGTATGAAAATTTAATAGAAAAAAACTTTATATCATATATTCGTGATTTAGCACTTACCTTTGTGTGTTTTGTTTAGTTAAAACGTACTAAAATATGTATAATCGTCTAATTGCTACTTCACTTTTGTCCTACTTAATCTTTCTGTCGAGTAGACACTCAGACGTTCGATCAAACTGGCGGTTTTTTTAGGAATAAAAAAATTCAGATTTTATTCATAAAAGAAACATGACGTGCAGTGTGACCGCGGATTTATCGGCAAAATATACCGCCAGACCCTCGGAAATATACCGTTTATACCTTATCCGTTTTAAAATATACCATAAATATACTGACGGACACGACAATATTCGTTCATATTTTACGATTCTGATATCCGAGTTAATATTACACCATAACTAAGACCTTATACGCTGAACATATAATTTTATCAGATAGATGAATCAATTTCCTACAGTCTGGCTTTTTTTAAGGGTTCCTATTTATTGGATTGTTAATAAAATAAGGTTCAAACAAAAACGGCCACGGCATAAAATGTCGAGGTTGACTAAATGTGACGTCACATGAAGCTGGTCAACCAAGTTTCTTCTATGCGTATGGGTTTTTGTATACCTTATTTCGTTTAAATTATGTTAAATTTATTGTTCCAAGCTCCATTGAAACATTATTTATGATTTTATCCTAGATTGACATGTTTTTTACCTCTTAATGAATATATTTGTGTTTTATATATACATTTATCCCAGCTCTGATACCTATTATTGGAACCCGTGAGCTGCAAACTTTTTTAATATCTTTAGAACAGAGACTGAGTAGGTTTTGCATTAATTGGTGCATGAAATACCAAAGAATTTCTCAAGTCCATAATATCCATTTTCCCAAGGTATTCAGATTGTTGCTCATTCCGTGCTAAAGTTGCACAACAATGCTGCTAATTCGTTTCCCCATGTTGCTGAAATTTTTCCTATACAAATCAAATGCATCTTACGGGAACGCGTGTGGAATGACGCAACAATGAATCTTTATTCCATACGCGTTCCCGTAAGATACATTTGATTTTGTATGGGAAAATTTCAGCAACATGTTGCTCACACAACGGAAATGAGGGGAAAGTCTCCACAAAAACACTCTATTCTCCACTGAAAAGAGAGCACTCTCCACGAATTGAGAGCAAATTTTGCACTCTCCACTGAAAAGAGAGCAAATTTTGCAAACTCTCCACTGAAAAGAGAGCAAATTTTGAAAACCCCCACGAATTGAGAGCGAAAAATGTCAGTATTTTTCGTGCCTAAATGAAGTTTGGCGGTCATTTTGAAAAGTATATTATTGATTAAATAATATACCGTAAATGTACTGACAGATGCGTTGCTATTCCTCGATTTTTACTAGCTAGTTAGAACTTTAATAACTGAAAATATAATTTTATCAGATAGATTAATCAATTTTCTACAGTCTGGCTTATTCTAAGGACTCCTATTTAAGGATTACTTATAAAATGAGCTTCAAGCAAAGAAGGTCAGCAAAAATGTCCATTTTTTACATGGTAACTACACTACTTTTATATAATTTTACACACACAGTGCTGCAAAACACCAAACAATTAATATTGATACTATCGTACGAAAAATCAGTGCTGGCCAACGGCGAATATATGCATATATATGTACCTACGCACACATACACACGCACACAAGTACAGTCGCAAGTGGACTCGAAACGCCATACAAAAATTATCTTAAAAACTAGCGACTTGCGAAAAAGAAACACAGCACAGCAGATCTTTTGCAGTCCAGTCCCTCTGGCGCACCGATTCGACAGATTCCAGCTCCTGGTCCCTCGATGTGGCAGCGACAGCAGCCGAACTGACGCGCATCGAACACTAACATGATAAATCCAATTGCATCCGAGTCGGAGGCCATCAATTCGGCCACCTATGTGGACAACTACATTGATTCCGTGGAGAACCTGCCGGACGACGTGCAGCGGCAGCTCTCCCGCATCAGGGACATCGATGTCCAGTACCGAGGTGGGCTATTCGAGCAAACTCTTTCCCAAATGCAGCATGAATTGATTTGATCTGTTGGCACTATTCGCAGGGCTGATTCGCGACGTGGACCACTACTATGACCTGTATCTGACGCTGCAAAACTCGACCGACTCCAGTCGACGGTCGCGCAGCATGAACCGAATGCACCAGTGCCTCATCCAGGCGCAGGAGCTGGGGGACGAAAAGATGCAGATTGTCGGCCACATGCAGGAGATTATCGACGGCAAGCTGCGGCAGCTGGACACAAACCAGCAGAACCTGGACCTGAAGGAGGAGCGCGACCGCTACACGCTGCTCGACGACTGCCCGGCTTCGAAGCTGCAGAGATTACACAGCCCGATGCAGGACCAGGCGAACACGGTGGGCGGAGGCGCCGCTAGCAGCAGTGGGTTGAATGGCAACGGCCTGGGAGGAAGTGTGGGCGGATTTACAGTGAAGGATGAGTACGGACTGCCCGTGTATGTCGGCGTCGTTGGTGTGTCTAATCCGGGAACCATCATCTCTGGCAATGGCGGTGGCTCCACACCGAACTCTGAGCGCTCCAGTCACGGTGTCAGCAACGGTGGCCACGGCTCCAATGGTAATTTGGGCTCCAGCGGCGGCGGCGTTGATTTGCAGAGAGGGGGCAGCAAACGCTCCCGGCGCCGCAACGAGAGCCTGGTCAACGGCAGCACCCTGGAGATGGGTGGCAACGAATCGAACTCAGCTAATGAGGCTGCTGGCAGTGGCAGCGGCAACGGGGAACGCAAGGGCTCCATGGGGAGTGCTGGGGCCGGTCAGCGCAAGGGGAACCTGCAAGGAACTTCGAGCGGTAGCCTGGCCAGCGGATCCGCTGGAACGAGCAGCGGAGGAGTTGGAACGGGGGGTGGAGGTGGCGGAGGAGGAGGCGGCAACAATTCGGGCAAAAAGAAGAAACGCAAGGTACGCGGCGCGGGCGCTTCGAACACAACAGCGAATGCACGCGAGGAGACGCCGCCGCCGGAGACCATTGATCCGGATGAGCCGACCTATTGCGTCTGCAACCAGGTGAGTGGAGTGGGTGAGATGAAATCCAGAAAGATAGAGCTAACCCTATTTATATTGCAGATCTCCTTTGGCGAGATGATTCTCTGCGACAACGACCTTTGCCCCATCGAGTGGTTCCACTTTTCGTGCGTGTCCCTGGTGCTGAAGCCGAAGGGAAAGTGGTTCTGTCCCAACTGCCGTGGAGAGCGACCCAATGTGATGAAGCCGAAGGCCCAGTTCCTCAAGGAGCTCGAGCGGTACAACAAGGAAAAGGAGGAGAAGACCTAGGAATAGTTCGCAAGCAACCAAGCAACGCAACCCAACACCATACCTGTACCATTTTCCTGTGTCCAACACCAGGCGGTAGTACATCAGTACTTGGCGCTGCGCTCTGTATATTATTCGACCCTAAGAACTTACCATAATGTATATTTAGTGTTTTGAAAACTCTCCTCGATCCCACTCGAACCTAGATTGGTTCGTTGGCCTGGCCTTCACATTGCTTTGTCGCGCACTCACACCCAGAAAGCCGATCAGATCTGACCCCTGCTTTACGGGGTCTGTTTTAGTCGTCTGTTTGATTAAAAGTTTCTGTACAAATTGTAACTTTCTCTAAATATAAATACATATATATTTAATGCGTATACACATGTAACTTACTTTACGGCTGCTGATATCCACAGCTCTCGGTGGCTTCGGTGATCCGCTCCAAGTACAAACACCCAGTAGATGTAGATGTCTTTACAAATATTAGTTTTTAATGGTCAAAAAGCAGACTAAGGCATTCGGTTCATACATAGGTATTAGGAATGTAATGGATGTGTATAAAGGTGTAAAATATATATTATTGTATATAAAACTATTCGGTAGGCATCTTGGTGTGCAATGGAAATGTATGTACTCTTATTACAAAACTGTCTCTGGACGGACTTTTGTTGCATGTCAAGTCTAAGTATTCTAAAATTTATACGAGCCTAGTTTTAGACTTCATCATGGCATCAGCAGCTCAATGTTTGGATTCTGGATTTGTAGGAAGATCTGGTACTGAGAGAACACAACCAGCCAGCAGTAAATCTAAGGAATTACAGAAGAGTGGATAAGTGGACAGATGAGGGAATTTTTCATGCAGGTACTCACATTGTAGGCCATCCACACGAAGTTAAGCAGAGCCGAAAAGGTTTGCTCCAGCTGTGGGAGTGGGGATAGAAAACATTAAATACAGAATAAGCTTTGTCCGGGTGTCTTTTCGTACTTACATAAATATAGTAGCCACCGATGAGCCACAGACTCCAGCAAAACTGGAAGAGAATGGCTAGGCCTACGAGACCAAGCCAGGGCAGCAGCCAGCCGCGAGTGCTGAGGAGGGAAATTATCAATTAGCAACACTAACAACACAATAACTCCATTAGTTTATGGCACCTGATCTTAATCCCAAAGTACACCAGATAGGAGGCAAAAATTATCAGGAGAAAGTATATGATGAAGAAGCCGCCTGCTATGGGCATCGAGCTCTTGATGTCTGTCTCGAAGAGTGGCGAATATAGCTGGGCCGACTCGCCGCCCGCCAGCATGTAAGCGATAATCGTGATCATCACCACCGAGAGCGCGGCCGTGTAAGCGGCCACAGCGTAGCTGCCCGTACGGACATTGTCGGACCATATTATGGGGGACCAGCAGGAGCTCAGCACTACCATGTTTCTACAATCACAGAACAGATCACAAGAGTAATGTAATGGGTCAAAAGGCTGTGTGTGAAACATGTTTGTTTAATTCATTTGGGCCTGTGACGCGCTGCCATTAGCCTAATTTTATTAGCGTCAACGCCCATATTTTGGTCAATGAAAACCACCTCCAGACTCCAACTATTCACCAGTTTTTCGTTGATCAGCCAATCTAGAGTAGCCTTCGACTAAGTACACACACTTTCTAGGGCGTGGGGCGTGGGCGTTGCCTACTTGTTTTTAAACAAAATATTACCTTTAATTAAGAAAACGGGATTAGAGTGGCTGCACAAAATATACCAAAAAGTGTATAATATACCGTTAACAGTCACACTATTTATGAGGCCAAAAATCCCTAGCGCGCGAAAAAAGTAGCAGAAAATAGCATCGGCAGCACTGGCAGCTGGTGGCGCGCGCGATCTTCATTTTGTTTTTGCTCTTGGCCAGATTCGGAGGTGGATGTAACGTGAACGAACGTTTACCGCGATTCAGATACGTAAAAAGTTGGCAGTGAATGTAACAGCGGATCAAGCGGGATTAATTATAATTTTTGTGCTGTGTGTAAGCCCCGTGTAATCAGCTACGGTACTGTAGAGGAGGTGAAAAATAGCCCTTAAGTAGCAGACGCCAAACACGTCTCCGCCCGTGGGCAAGGTCAGGCTCCGAATAGGAGTACACTTGCAAAGTACGTAGATCTGTGCCGCCTCATTAATGTATGATTAACTTAACTCACTGCCGTGAAAGTTCTTTGAAATTATAAACACATGAATATGAATGTGTAGCCGAGACATGGACTCACGTTCCAATTGTAACGAAGCGTAATCATTCCCCATATGTATGATATGTACATACATACATACATATGTATATATTTATGTATATTTTTGGGCCAATTTCTCGCTCGAGATGTGGGCTTAAAGTGCACCGCGGCACCACCTAAAAAAGGTTAATAATTCGTGCCAATAATATTGCTTTGGGGATCTCTTATGGGGAGAAGGCTTGTGTTTTGAGTTCACTCTTTCACAGAGGTGGACGGGGAGATGTGGGCCCCTAGCAAGAGGAGGGCTGAGACTGCGCGCCGACCCATATTTCGTATTTCGATTTCATTTCATTTACGAAAATAAAAATAAAAACACGAAAAATCAGAAAGAAGGAAAAAAGGCAGCAGCTTTCCGATAGCGCACTGTCCGTATGTGCGATGCGATGCTTAAGTGCGGGCAAATAAGTAAAAGATATGCCATAAAAGACAGCAGCACACTCGTATGTGTATTTTGAAGATACTTTTTTGTGTTGTGTTTTGGTTTGTGCCACTCTTCTTCTCCCTCTCTTGGCTGTCTCCTCTCTTCGCCGATCTGCGTTTTGTTTTGTTATGCTCTTTCCGGAGAGTTGTACGATTTCGACCAGCATCTTTGGACACATTATAAGATTAATAAATCTGAAGATATTTCAACCATACTTCCTTTCATTTGCTTCCTTTTTTCTAGAAAAGAGAACATTTATCAAGTGTTGGATATTCATTTAATATGCGAGTATATGTATAATTTCATGGGAAGGGTGTCAAAAGCTTCCACCTACAGAGCAGAGCTTGTTTTCCCTCTCGGGTTTTATTGTTGGTGTTGACTGCTGCTGCCTGCTGCTGCTGCTTTTTGGCCCGCTTCGATGTTAACTTGTTTAGTGTGGGCCGCAGTGGGAGCTCTTTTGCCTTTTGTTTTGTCTGGATTTAACTTTTATTACTATTATATTGTTATTGCTGTACAACGGTAAAGGACACTCGGCGGTGTATTCATATGTAAATGTCTTCTCCCTTCCGACTGGCGCTGCCACTCAATTGAATTATGTAGAGATGTGCTCCCTGTGCCCCATCCACATTCAATGGCCGGTCAGCCAACAGCTGCACCTTTATCTCTCCCACTGGATCTAGGCGCTCCAACGACAAAAACGAGACGCGCGCCAGGCCTGCGGATATTTTTAACTCTTCATTCGCGCAGGCTTAATTCCTGTAGCAGCTCCAACTGCAAAGAGGAGATTGTGGACACTGCGGCTCTACTTAATGTCTGCAAATAATCCAAATTGGGGCTTAGCCGCAGATACTCGAACAGTGTGGTGAGGGGAGAGGGGAGGATGGCATGCGGAGAGCAGATGCTCTTGCTGATCATCTCCAGCACTTGTGCATTCGATCATTCGACTTGTGCATTGAGGTGAGAGGAATTCACCAGACTCCACTCCTCCTTGCTCCCCTCCCAGTTCAATCTCCATTTACCACATTTCACATGGGGCTGGGTGTCTGGTCAACCAAAGTTAGACAAACAACGGAGATGCGTTGGAAAATTGGGGACTGGGAACGAGCCGAAGTCATAGTCGAATCGAATGCCATTTGCTTAGTGGGACAAGTTGTAGTCAAATAATGACTATATTAAATAACAGTTAGCAAACATTATTGCATTGGCCAAAGGCGTTGCATAGATCTGCCCAAAGGCACACGGCAGACAGGCAGATAGCCAGACAGGCAGAAGCGTCAGAGACATAGTCCAGGGGCAGAGTCCAGTGGAAGAGGCTGCGGCTGAGCCTGGTGCCATTTGAACGCTGTTGGAAATGGCAGTAATGTGACCATTTAAGACCTCTTTCTGATGTCTTATGGAGTGAAAACGTCCTGCTGTGTGAAAACAAATTATAGGCATGTAATGTTGCATGTTACGTCGCGACTCTCTGCGACAGCGCTTTCGAGCATCAATGGGACCGGTGGGGCACAGTGAGTTCGGGCAAAGATGGGGACCGGACCGGACCGGCAGGCGATGGCTGTGGCTGTGGCGACGGAGACCGACACTCAGACCAAGACCCAAGACTGAGACGGTGACTCTGAGGCTAAGCTGCCAGCCACACTCAAAAGTTAGCCCCGGTCCCGGGCCAGTCGGGGGATTTTGACTTGGGCTCTAGCTCTGGCTCTGGCTTTATGCTGATGCTGGGACTGGGATTGATGCAGGGGTTCCGTCTTGTCTTGCCTCTGTATGTGGTGTGTGTGTGTGGTGTGCTGGCCTGGTCTCTAATGCTCTCTAACTGCTTATCAGATTTGTGCGGATTGCGCAAAAAACGATTTCTGTTTTCCTTTTTTCCCCCCTCGCGTCCTTGTTGTCACCTTCTGCTGTGAGGTGACTAGTACCCCTCAAAGAGTGTGCCTGGCAAGTATTGTCACCCTGCTAGAACTCGAACACTTTCAAATACTCTCTAAAATGTCTCCTCACCATGGCAGTCCCCAAACTAAAATTGAAATGAGATGATAGCAATTCTGGTATATGTACTGAATATGTATGTACATACTATAGCTACCCCCAAAAGGGCACCTAGAATTCGTTGTACTCTCTCTCTTTGTTATCTTTAGTAATATACTTATTTCTTGTTTTCTTTCTGTCTGTCTGTTTTGGATTTCCAAACAACGAATGCGATTGCGACGCCGCATTTAAACGAGCAGCGCTGGCAGTCCGCAGCTTTGCCGTCGTTGCAGCCATGATGCTGTTTTAGCCGTTGTTATATTGGCAAGACAGATTCAGATTGAGCTTAGAGTCGAAAATAAAGTAATGAAAAGCTTAGCTCAGTCTGCTGCAGACTGGCCGACTACAACATCGAGTCCGACTCCGACTCCTGCCGTCCCACCCCACAGCTCCATGATGGTTTGTCACTCTGCATGAACTTTTATTGCCTAGCTGTGGGTCTGGATCTGGGTCTGGGCACTGGCACTGCGACTGTGCCTCAAGAGTCTTCCCGGCACTTCCCGAGGCGAGGTGAGAAAGTCTAAAACTGTCGCTGGGACAAGTGTGGTCTGATCTGGGCTCTGCAGTAGTCTGCAGTTTGTGAGACGGAGACCCATTACAGAGCCTCATATATAACGACGTCGTCTCTGCCAAAAGAGTTCAGCGCTTCATCGCTGGACACGCCTTCAGCCGACTAAACTAACAGCTCCGATCGTTTCTTCTCTTTTTGGCGATTCACATGTTACTGGTGCCTGGCCTGGTGGCTCCGGGAGACCAGACCGCTTCGAGATGATGAATGCGGCAAGGCAATTTGAGTGATACTCACGACCTCGTCAGTAGTTAGCTGAAACCACGCCCACTCCGCCCCAAAATGCTATCCATCTGCATCTTTGCATGCATTTAGTTCGAGCAGCAAATGAAGCATTTGGGGCGGCCTGAGAAGAGGAAAGAGAGAGAGAGAGAGAGTGGAGCTTGATGTGGTGTGGAGTGCACAGGGAAACCGAAATTAGGAAACGACGATGATCGAACTTTGATGGGAACAACTCTTTGCATATATCATCGTGGAAACGGAGTTTACATAATTGAAATAAATCAAAGCGAAATGAGAATAACTTTCATATTATGTGGTGGGGTATTCGGGCATCTGGCTATGGAAACTGAAAATGGGCTAAGGAAATGTACATTCATACGTATGCATTTTCGGTGAGCTCTGCACACAAAACAGCAAAAGCGTATTTATTCCCTGAAACATAAGTACATAATACAACATAAATAAATAAATTCTAACCTGATCCCCCAAAAAGATGTCCTCCTGCGATTCGTCTCCGATTTGATTAAATAAAGAACCATTTAGCTGAAAGCATTATGAAAGTTGTGGTTGTGGCTGTTCATGTTCCTGTTCCATGGCCCCGATCTCCAATCTGCTGAATCTGCTGATTGTCGGAAATTTATCCCCAAATCGATGTAACAATCGGCGGCTGTTGTTGCGGGCTCAACTTTGACTCTTGACGGGGTCGGGTCTTCCTGCACGGCACACGGCACTAAACTGCACTTTCATAACACAATTTATCGCTGTCTGCCGCTGATACAAGGCACCAGATACAAACTACAAAATGCGGCTCATAAAAACTTAAATCGAGTTAAGTTCCGCTTCATTGTTCGGTTCGGCCAGTCTGAAATGCTGAAAAACTGAAAAACCGAAGACCGAAACCCTCAGAAAAAATCTCTGTTGAAAGAGAAACCAACAACAAGACGCAAACAAATTTAATATGTACTAATTGAATGTTGTGCACTGCAGATCTCTCCACTCCACTCCTCTCCCATTTGCATCTGCATCGCTTCTACATTAAGTTTTGCAGTTCGGAGTTCAGCGAAGTGAACTACAGGGTCAGATGCTCGTGAAAGTAAACTCTCAGCTCTGGGTACCCGTGCCCAATCGAAAATCGAAAATCAAAAGTGAAATGTCGATCTGTGACCCGCACTGACTCACTAATATAATTTGAGTGTATCTCCAGGTTCAGTATATTCTTAATCGTTCCTAACTGAATGCTGAATGCATCTGGAATTACGCGCCTGTGCTTCACGATCTCGTATACTAGTCTCCCTCTCTCTCTCTCTCTCTCTATCTATTTATATCTATCTGTCTATCTATCTATGGCCAACGATCCCCGGCTTTGCCTCGAGGTGTTGGTTACCTTTCTGTGGTTTCCACAGGTGCTTCGCACTTACCTTTTCGATTGGGGCTTGGCCAGTGCCACATGCCGTAGAATCTCCCCATAGACTCTCATTCGAATTCTGAATGGAAGTGTCGGATGTCTCTAAGTGATTCTGCCTGCTTAAACCAACCTGAACTTGAACTGTGAGATACTATTTCAAGCTAGTTAATAACACGAAAGAAAGAGGAGACCTTTCCTATCGCAGGCATGTACGAGTATGGCATACGAGTATCTATTCGATTTGGAATATCTTTTTGTTTTTTGTTTTGTTTGGGCCCACTCTTGATTTCAATTTAAGTTCAGGTGCCGCCCTTGCCTTCTATAAAGATAAATTCCCTCTGGAGGTGCTGAAGGGGTCTGAATGTGTCTGTTCCTAGCCCCATAATACGAACACATCTCCAGCCGGAGGATCCGATCCCATCCCCCTGCCGCTGTCATGCTGAGTGTTGGATGCAAGAGGTGTTGCTGATGTGCCGTTGAAACGCTGCGCAGATTAATCATAAAGTCCATAACAAAGAAGTTTTACATGCCCGAGCAGATGGGGGATGGGATCAATGAGGGAACTTGCAGCACGGGGCATGCGGTAGGGGCTGTCACTTGTCAGTCAAACTGGCACAAGCAGAGGGCAGGCCAAAGCGGAGACTTCAACTATGAAATAGTTACAAAAAAAGGAGAGGAAAAATAGGTGTTACCTCGGGACCATAGCTAGCATGGGGCATAGGACGTTGTCAGGCTTAATTGTTATTATTGCTCAGAGATGGGGCACTGGGCGATGGAGATGAGGATGAGGCATGGATATGGAGATGAAATTGGAAGTGGCGGAGAGGCTTCTGCAGCTGACAGCAAAATGTTCGCAACATGTCAAAACTTTTATGGTTTTTTAATGGTCCTCTCCATATAGATTCAGGCAGAGTAGGAATTTAATTGAATTTCTGTTTGTTCTATTAATACTCGTTATGTGCTTATACTCGTATCAAGAGTCTCTTTCTTTCATGTGTTAATATCAAAGGAGGATTATTGTATCTGTAGACGGAATGCAAACTATTCATTCATTGTTGTTGAAAATGTAGAACCTATTTTTGGAGCTCTTTCATCTTGGCTATTTCTGAAAGGGAATCAAATGTGGATTTTCTCGGAGCTTACATCTTGTACGTATATTAAGTCTTCGAATATTTTCTCTTTTTTGAGTAAGTCTTACTTACAACTTGTTTATTTCAAAATGGGTCTCTGAATGCTGAATGCTGATTGCTGACTGCTGACGTTTGTTTTGCCAGGCCGCCAGATCTTTATCTGTCGCGGGCTTATCTGATCTGCTATGGTATTCCATGGGCAAACACTCGAAAAAAAATGTACACACTCGTATATGTATTTATCCAGAAGCTCTGGTCTGTGGTCTCTGGGAGTATGACAGTTATATGCTTAAGTCGGAAAGCTGGAAAGATTTGCCTCCATCTAAATATGATACTAACTCGAAGCAGCTGTTGCCCCTCCCGTCCCGTCTGCGCTGACCTTGCGTAGTTTCTAATTACCCGATACAGATACAGATATAAATGCATCTGTATCTGCATCTGCTGTTGGTGTAGACAAGTGCAACTTCAGCTGGATGATAACGAGAGCTTTGTTTAGACATTTAGATCTGGTCGGGTATTTATAGATGCGTATGGATGTGTGTATCTGTGGCGCTGCATTCCTGAATGATTACGCCGCAAAAGATACATTTGTATCTCGAGAAATCTCAGCTAAAAAATGCTTTACACAAAATTCAATGTACACGCGAGCCCACGGGACACATATACACATAGATGTGCCATCTACAGTCCGTTTCATGGCAAAAGAGTATTCTTAAGAAAGAAAAGTTTGACCTTCTTTAATTTCAGGTAAATTTTGGTTTTCCTTATGCTTTAGTTACGCACCGTCCGTACACGACACTGCAATTGTTTCGCCATGAGCATCTTTCAAAAGTATCTTTGCCGAGAAAAATATATTTTTTTGGTGTGCTTGCGGAATGATATTTTGGGGGCAGATGCGGATGCGGGACTCCCCACGAAATGATTTCCTTCTGTTTCTCGAACAATATTGGTAATATTGATAATAATTGCTACTGATTATATTGTTCGATTGATAAAGACTGATCCGATGCACGGGAGGAGACTCGCATAGTATATTTCGGCCACCAGCTAACAGCAATACAACGAGTCAAAGTCCTCCTGATAAACTTCCTCAATGAACGTAGGAGCGTCCCAAACTCTTGTCAGTGGTTTTTGTTCGCTTAAAGAAAAGCCCGACGACAAGTAGTCCGGCTACTTGGAGATGTCTCCGAGTAGTGCTTGCAACATGCTCTGCTGTTTGTTCAACATCAATTAAGCTTATAAGAAAGCAAGCTGTGCTCAACGAATACAAAAAACTCAGCTCAACTCAGCCTCAACGAAAAAGTCTTCCTCTGAAACAAAGCCCCGCAAAGAAATGCAACCGAATCCCGAAAGACAATGGGGTTTGCAGTGGATGCACTGCAAAAAAAGGTAGAGAAACTAACCAAACATATTTAATGACAGCTCAAAGATAGCGGGAGAGAGGAGGAATGTTAAGAAGGGGAGCTGGGAGCTGGGGTGGGACTGTCATGGTCATGGCTCTACAACGCTGTGCTAAAAATCCGCATGCGTAACACTCGGGGGTTTTTCGTTTGAGGAAATCGAAAGGCGACAAAAGAGCGATACCCTGATGGGGAATCTTAAACGATGCAGGAGTAAAATATCTATTGAAATGGATTTGATGCCGTTCCATGAAATTGTGCCTCTCGCCTAAACTTTTTATTTCCGTAACGCACTGTACTGTACTCTGCCGAACGCTTAAAGATAAAGAATGCGTCGCACTGTCTAAAAATAAACAGGCGTTGTGCTTTATTTTTGAGGCACTGAACTTTGCGGCACGTACAATCGACCAAATCGGGACTCATGAGATTGCAGTTCACTTGAATCCTTTTTGCAGCTATACCCAGAGATACATATGTGTGTACATTAGTTCCCTATTGATAGATCCTCCGATGGGCAGGACAATGCCAAAGCACGGATGCATTAAATACGATACGATCCCCAAACCAACGAAATACGAGAGTCTCCCAATGAAAACGATAGCTTGTGGAATAGCTGGGAATGGAAGCACTTGGAATAGGTATACAACAATAAACGTTTTCAATACGAGTATTAGCATGGCTGATAAATATCATTATAAGATGATAATCTGCATGTCTGTTTTACGTTACGTTCGTTGCATGCTTTTGGGCGAATTCTTGCTGCATGCACCCTGTAATCGTATTAAGCGTGACTATATCAGGCCATTGCCGACCATTGCCTGAACAAACTAATTTCCTGTGTTGCCTTATATATTTAATTTACGAGTAATAAAATGCTTGCCTCTTCCTCTTCTTTGCAACCCCCAATCTAACTGCTCCTCTTGCGCTTTCAGGGTCCGAAACAGAGACCTAAGGACAGATCCCATCACTCTCTCGCTATCATCCGAAGAAGGTAACACCGTGTTAAGGAGAAGAGCAAGGAACAGTCGCCTCAACTACTGCTGCTGCATGCGGCACTCGAGTCGGACTGTCGACAGTGAAATAAATAATCTCGAAGGAGAAGTTACCACTGCTGGTAGGAAATATATCCTTACCTCAAATGAAGCCCCAGATACAGAATTGCCTCTTCCCTTTCCAGCTGATCAACAGGTATCCCATTTGCCCCCACTGAAGCTCTCTAGTTCCCTGCCTGCCACACCTCAGCTGGGAGAGCGAGGAGTGCGTGGACGTGGCTACAAGAAGTTGTCATGGAATGAGGAGCTGCCCCGACAACATCGAACATCAACAATGATCACTCATGGGCAGGAGTCCAGGGCCAGGCCACAGCTCTCCTATCAGCAGCTTAGCAACAACAACAACAATGAGAAGGAGTACGATCCCATTGCCAAATACTTTGCCCAAACGCCGAAGCAGAAGCAGCATCCGCAGCAACAGCTGCAAGAGCAAAAGCTGCTGCCGCCGAAAAGCTCACGGATTTTGTGCGAGAATTGCTGCGGGGAGAGGCATCAACAAGTTGGCAGCGCCATGGATCGTCTGCCGCTGCCCCAGGGTCTGCCGTTGGGGGACTGCGATTCAGTGTCCGATTTGTCGTCGTTCCGCTTTGTCTTCCACGGGGAGGAGGTCGATTCCAAGAGGCACGTATTAGTCGATGCTCATAGTCGTAATGATGATGATTATTATAATGATGATGTTGATGCCGTTGACGGTGACGATGACGTTGCGCGTCGGCCGGTTATAGAAATAGAAAATCGGGAGCCAAATACATCAGCTACAAAAACGGAAAAGTCAACAGCAGCAGCAACAACAACAACAGCAGCGGGAGACGCGTCATCTGAAATCAGCGACGAGTCAGCGGCAATTTGTTGTTATACAATTGACAAAAAACCGTCACAGGAGCAGCAGCAGCAGCATACACAGCATCTTGGACCCTATCCGGCACTGCAGCACTACAACTCCTCGGCGACAGTTAGCTATCGGAACTATCAGCAGCCAGAGCCAAGGTGTCCTCCGCCTGTGCCGCCCAAGCCACGCGCCTGCCTGGACTCGACGAACAGCAGCGATGAGCCCGCTCTGAAGACCCGTCGCTTGGTCTGTCCACCACGAATTTATCCGGCGACTAGGTCGCCACATGGCAATTGCTGCATCCGCAAGGGCTTTCCGCCGTATGACTTCGAGGGGAACAACAACAACAATAACTACAATTGCAAGTTCGGTTCGAGTGGGGGGCCTCCGCGATCGCTAGTCTACGATCGCCACGGACGTCTGACCTTCGACTCGGAACCGGAAGTGCAAGTGGCCATAGAGCAGAGCCGCCAACGAGCCAACGATGTGCGCCAAAAGTCGCTAAGTGAATCTCGATTGCCTAGGACAGGAGAGCATCCCATCCCACAACAGTACAGAGAACTCAAAGTGGTCTCCGATCCGTATCCAGATCCCTCGGGAGTGACTACTGAACAAAGTTTGCATAATCGCGGATGCAGTGCCAGAACTCAACCAGTGAATCCAGCGAACCCATCAACCTCGGAACAGAACCACAATCCAAACGAAATCCCATTCAAGTCGAATAATCTACTCCTTCCCTGCAATTGTAATCCACATGTGGATTATCTGTGCTCTTCTTTCAACAAGGAGAACGGGGTAAGTTCTGCACATTAATGATAGGAGTGAGGTGAGGGATGGTATGGCATGACATGTCATAGCCATAGACAAGAACGAATGGGATACGATCGAACAAGAGTTACAGAAAAGTGAAGCGATTGAATATTGGATATGAGTATAAAAGAAATGAATGAATCAATAAAACAAAAACACACTAAATTGGCAGATAAACAAGTGAACAATGTATACCTAGTATTTGCATATACATATGTATGTATGTTCTTTAACCTCGATGGCAAACCATTCATCAGCGGAAATGTCAGGGCGTGTAATTTTCGGCGATAAACCTTTTGTTTTTAATCAACTTTTATTGATCTCATATATTATATATGGCCGCTTTCCGTTCAATTGAGGGAAAAGTTCGCTCCAACAGAGAACGCCTCGTTTACGGATGGAGGGATGTAGGGATGGATGGATGAGACCGATGATGCCTTGGCACCACCTGAAACGCATGTTCTTGTATTCAAAGTCGAAGAGATCGAGAGAATTACGGATTTATGGTTGCATTTGTGTTCGTTCAGAGAGAAAGAGAGATGGAGAGAAAGTATTGTTCGGGAGAGATATCTTTGCTGGTATTGCTCTACTTTTGTGTTATTTGTGGGAATCTTTTAATGTGTACACTGGAAAAAATGGTTGGCGAAGTGTGTTTCATATGAAGGTGGATCATTCTGCACATCTTGTTTAGGTATTATAGATACATATTTTATAAATCTCCCCATATTTTATGGAGATATTTTTAAGAGGTTGGAATAAAGATATCATTTATTGATTTGTATATATTAGCTACGATTAGCTACGATTGGCTAAAGATGTCCCGCATAGTTTTTTTGAGTGGATTGTAAGTTTGTCTGTCCGCTCCGCTCATTCATTCTTCCCATTCGTAGCCAAAGATCTCTTTTATGTTCTGTATATTCTGTCTGCATATATATATACATATATATATATACATAATCGTACATATAGATATATCCAAATACATATAGATATATGTATGAGGAATACGTACTTTTATATATTCGTGAGATCTGTTGTTTATACTAAAAATATCACTGTATGCGTATGTATACAAGATTCTGCTTCTGCTTTATATATAGAGCGCTATAGAACTGTTGCTGCTGCTCTATGACTTGTCTTACATTGTGTGTGCATGGTCTCCGTTCTGCTCCTCTCCCGATATTTGGGGGTTCTGTTCTCTGGGTGGTGGATGGGATCGCTATGGTGTGGTATGTGTGTCATTGTGCAGTGAATTTAACGACGCTGTGCGGCAGGGTAGGGGTGAGGCGCCTAATATAACGAAACTAGAATGCATAGAGTATAATGCATGCCCATCTTCCATTCCATCCCATCCCATTAGGAATGCTGATTATGGCTAACTATATTGATCCCATATTACACATACGCAGCGTTGACTCAATTTGTTCGCCTCGCTCGAATCGTGTTGAGTTTTGTTTGTTTTTAATTTCGGGAGGGTATGGGTGGATAGAAGTACGCCCACAGCTAGTCCATAAAAAGACACACACCCAGAGGGGGAGGGAAGAGTGAATTCGATGGTGAATAATGAACATTTAACTCATTTAATTCCTGCAGCACACAATGGAGAAACGACGTAATACCCTAGACCGGATACAGCGCCTGGGATTCGGTCGCAAATCCTCCCCATCTGCCACCGCCGCAGCAGCAGGGCCGGAGAAGCAGTGCAAGACTTCAGAGCGTTCCGAGCGCCTCAAGGAACTGACGGAGTTGCTAAGAGGCACAGGGGGAAGCAGCTCCAGAGCATCCTCCACGCCCACACCGCCGCCGCCACCACCGCCAGTGCCGCCACCGCGAAAACCGCGTGGCACCTTCCTGGAGCGCCAGGACACGGGCGCCAGTCAGACATCTGAAAGCAGCAGCGATGCCAACGCAAGGGGCGGCAGTTTTAGCACGGCCGCCCGCCTCTTTGCCTCACTCAAACCCAACACAAGTCTCTCCAACCTGGAGGCCTTCATGTTGAGCAACCGTGAGAAGTCCAAATCTCCGCCTCCATCGACGCAGCAGCAGAAGCAGCAGCGTCATACTCAGCAGCAGCCGCAGCAGCGACCTGTGGGGAGATGCGTAGATGCTTCAACGCGAAGCAGTAGCGAGAATACGCCGCAAGTATCGAGACCGGAGCCGCGGACCATGATCGGTTCGTATGCACCAAAGGGAATTCCATTTCGCTCCGTTTCGTTCTCGCAAATCGACTGCAAGTCCACGCTAAGCGCGCTGAGGGATCGCCTGAGGCGTGACAAGGCCATCGAAGAACCCAGCTCCAGTCCAACGCATTCCAGGGAGAGGGAGGAGTCGGCTCCAGACACGGGTCCGGGTTGGGTGCACATTCCTCTAAAGAAGACAGAGCTGAGCATCAACCTGAATTACGGACAGGAGAAGTCACTAGACCACGACTCCATCCAGGAGGAGGACATTTTTAGCACGGAGGTCTCTGGCAGCAGTTCGGGGATCCTGTTCCCAGCACCGGCCACCGCCAGCAGCGTTATAGCTGCCCATGCCACCATGGAATCCCTGACGGACACTATACAGTCGGAGAACGACTGCCTCATCAGAGAAGAGATTGTGCCCATCATTGTGCAGCCTCTGGAGGTCACGCCTCCCGCCTCCACAGGCGGAAGCGCCCCCAATCTGGCCACACTGATGGAGGAGCAGCTGCCACTAGAGTCTCCGCCAGACAATTTCCTGCAGACGGCCACCACATGCGAAATCCCCGTGCCCGTGTACGAGTGCGCTGCACAGGAGTGGTTGGAGACGCCCGCCCAGGAGTGGGTGGAAGTGGTCCCGGAGACCATTCAGCCCCCAATTTCGCACGCGGCGTGCAAGGTGTCCCAGACAGAGTCGACGCTTACCACCGCCGTAAGGAGCGACCTGGTCCCTACCATATCGGTGAGCCGCTCCTCGGAAGAGGGCGATGGTGTAGCCAGAATAGACGATGCTCCTCAAGTAGAGCTTGCGACGACCGCCAGGAATCCCACGCCAGAGCAGCCACAGCACTGCAAGCAGTACAGCCACGAAGACCAGGATCTGTCCAGCCCTGAACTGCGCAGCTCACTGGAGACCGTAGCCACTCCCCGGCACAGCACGGACGAGCGTCAGAGGCGGCATTTGGACAACTCCACCAAGCGGAAGGGCATGTATATCGACAACGCCGACTGGCAGGCACCGCCAGAGGCAGTCACCCATCGCGGATTGGCATTAGACATCAGTGTGACCAACCTCAATGCCATTAAGCCCGAATCGCCGGACGCTCACTCCTCGCAGATCTACATCAGCAGCCCCATCAGCTCATATTCCTTCGAACTAAACACGCCCGAGCTGGAAAAGAGTGCCCCATCCTGGGGCAGTGGGTCGCGCGACAAATCGCAATTGCTAAGCAACTTTAGCTGCCATAGTAGCGAGGAGAAGGACGACGCCTCCAGCAAGAGTCTCAGCTTCCTGCGCAACGACTCCATCTCCGACAATGAGTGCGACCGCATAGCCAGGGATCGCATCACTTCCAGTCCCACTCCCTCCTCCGGTGACTACGACTACAAGCGATTCTCGAAGCGCCCTCTGCGCGGACCCTACGGCCAGATGCTCGAAGCGGAGATGAAGAAGCCCAACCGAATGCACTTTGAGGAGATCCTCGAGGAGCTTCGTGAAACAGACAGGTAAATGAGCTGTGATTAGCATCTTCGGGCTGCCGGATGAAACTTACCTGCTTTCTACTCTTTCAGCTTGCATCTGCGAGGAGCTGCTGGTGTTTCTGGCCCCGTTGGTACATCAAGTGGTTCCCCCCGCCCCAATATGCCGCAGTATTCCAACTCAATGCGGGTGCGAAAGACGAGCACGTATCTTCCAGTGCCCTCGCATGCCCGAGCCGCGTCCACCCCTTCGCAGCTGGAACACACCAGCAAGGGAATTGCCTCCGCTGCCCCAATCTCCGTATCCGCCAAGAACCTAGGGGAAGCAGAGTTGGTGCACCACATGAAGCGAGCCGCATCCGAGGCGCCGGCCCCTAAGACGCACCACAGCAAGCGTAGCCAGTCCATGAGTACGGAGCGGCCCAGCCAGCACCAACATCACGGCCACGGTCACAGTCACGGACATAGTCATCATCATACGGCCAAAAGGAGCCTGGATGCCAATTCCAGTGGCAAAACGAAGACGGCTCCTGCTGCGGCGGGTCCAACGTTGGACTTGAAGCCAACGCCAGCTCTGCTGGCGGAACTTTTAAAAGGCTCCAGCGAAAATATGCTGTCCGAACAGCGCCAGAAAACAATTGCGGTGAGTTTAGATTAGAGTCTATCATTTATCGGGAAATTATTTATTTATTGGAGAACGGCTATTCCCAAAAATTCCAGTTCCACTTAGATAAATAAGTTAATTACTGCAGGTGTTCACCTCGTTGCGCTATTATGTATACTACTATTATTTAAGCGGCGTTCCAACGCCTCGCTTGAATCCCGAGTGCGTGATTAGACATGTTAGAGCATATCTGAACACGTCGATTTCTCTGTTCTCTCTCCCATTTTTGCTGTTTTCCAGTTCCAACGCAGTTTCTGTCGCTGCGATCACCGTTTTTTTCTTGGTGATTTGTTGTATTCACACACACACACACACACACATACATTCTGTGCTTTTGTTTTGCTTTCAAAGTTGAAGTGCATAGCGTCGCGGCGTGGGTGTGAGCAGAGACGGTGGCAGTGGTAGCGATAGCGGCAGCGGCAGCGGCAGCAACGCCTGCAGAGGAGGCAATGTGAAGTCCAGTACGCAAGCGCCAGGAATAGAAAAACATCGCTGGGCATTGGAAATGTGTGTTAGTGTGTTAGGAGAATTCCATTCCAGGCACAGTGGTTGTGGAGGAGACTATTTTTACAGCTTACAATCGCAGCAAAGTGCCATTGAGCGATGACTGAACTAAAGTGTTTCCAACTTTCGGTTTTTTTTTAATTTTTTTTTTTTATGTTTTAAAATACATACATAAGTTCAGACTACAACCGACTTTCCTGTTCAGACACTTGTCGCATGCAAATATAACATAACTCTCGGGGAATCGCTCTCTCCCTCTCTCCTGCACCTGGCCACTCTCTGAGAGGCACGAGTAAGGTATGATAGATGGAAGGTAAGGCTGTCATATATTCCCTCTCTCACAGTCGCAGTCACAGTTGGACTGACGCTCTGAGGCCTCCGCTCCTTCTGTTTAATCTACCTTGCTGTGGGCATTCCAACGGTGTACCACCCCAACAGCTGAGTAAGGCGCGGGTAAGGGGGAAACTATGTTTATGGGCTAGTTTCCTGCTGCCGCGCTCCAACATTCACATGGATAATTAATGTTTGGCTACACAAATCCAAATTTTACTACGAAACTCTTTTTTCCCAACCACACACAAATGTGCGTGTCTGTGTACAGTGGGTGGCAGGGCGGCTACTGCTGCTGGGTTTTCAGTGTTGCTTGGAATATGAAAAATGGAAATTAAGTGTGTATATGGCACAATGGAATGTTTTCAGCGAGTCGAGTGGCGGCGCGCACTCCTGTTCGCTGTCCATACAGACCATACACCCATTGTGCTCTTCTCTCTCCCGCGCAGTAGCAGCATAAGCACAATCAGCCGACCGCCGAGGCGTTCGTCCACTGTGCGCGTTTTAATTCTTATTTGCTTTTCTACGACCATTGTGTGGCGGAATTGTTCATGTTTCGTTTGTTAGTTTATTTTGTGGCAGCAACAAACCCAATGGCGCACCAAAAATAATCAAATCACACGAAATTCAATTTAAAGAGTGTACAAAATACAGAGATAATTCGTTTTTGCAATCATAGGTAGTGCGTGGGAAAATAAATGTCTTGTCTGGAGACATCCATCAAACCTTAAAAAAAATTCGTGTTGTGCAGCTAAAAGAAAACAAAAAGGAAACGCATAAGCAAAATCAAAAGAAAATTCACTTTTCATTTTCATACGAATCAAATTTTCTTCTCTTTTTGCTGTATATCCGAGAGTCTGTCTGTGCTGGTGTGCGTGTGTGTATCTGTGTACCTGACTGCACAAGGCCAACCTCTTGTTGCGCCGCATTACGGCAATCCATACCTATGTGTAGGTGTGTATCTGTGAGTGCAAATATAAACTCTCAAAACTTATCCCACTGTAATGGAACCGCACTCTCAGCAGGAGGGAGTGTGAGGTGGAGTTTATGGAAGTGGAGATTAAAGAAAGGAAAGAGAGAATCAATTACCTGTCTCCACCCCCCCTTTATGTGTGTGTATGTGGCTGTGAACTGTAAAATGGAATCTGTGGAACATACATACGTATTTACTATGTGGGAGTAGGACAGTCACTGCAACGCAACTGTTTCCTAACTGCGCACAAATGTATGCTGTTCTACTGCCTCCTCCCAGTTCATAGTACAGCAGTGGGAGCTTTATTTATATACATATGCATACATATGTATATTTACATATGTGTAATCAATCAGTTCGCTGCCTATTCCATCAGTAACTGTGATTCACAAAGCCAAACCTGTACAGAACAGAAAAGAACAGAACAGTACTGAAAATAGCACTCAACAAACTCCTAAGCTGTGACTGGCACCAAGTGCACCTGGCCCACGCCTTCCCTTTTCCCAGATGGTCTTGTTGTTGTGTCATTATTGGCCTTCACTCAGACCTACTCGTACATGAGGCGCACATGCACAACGACAACAACTACAAAAACAAAAACACGGTCAGTGTCATTATCAAACCACACAAAAGCAGACACACACAGACCATGGGCCATGAGGCATGGACAGGCGCAGTATCCAGCACGAAGGAGGGCTGGGCTCAAGGCTGAGTGAACGGTGGGGCCGGGGCCTCGTGACTCTTTCCACCAATTCGTCTGGCAGGCTGGGACGTGGGCTAGTGGGTTCTCTCGTTCTCCCACTCGACGGCTACGCTGCCGAGGAGGAAGACTGTTTCCTGCGTGGGGATGTTGCATGTTGCATGTGGCTTGTGGCTTGTTGCACTCGTTGCAGCAGTGAAATGAAACAGCGCAGCTAGAGCAGACGTGTGACCGGTTGCTTGTGTCACCTCCTTCCTTTCCCCCAAAAAAAACAGAATGCAGAGTGCTTCGGTACAGTGAAACAGAAACAGTTCGGTGAAGAACTCAGAATATTCAATTAAACAAGCATTCCGAGAATGTCGCACAACCGCGAGAATCTTCGTCTCAGTCTGTTGGATCTCCAAGCTACCCTGACCGCTCCCTCGAACTCTGTGGCCGCCGCCGCCCTGCTGCCTCAAAGCCAGTCGCAGCTAGCCCAGACCGGCGGCTCCCAGGGCAACTCCCACAGCAATAGCAACAGCAGCCTCAACATCAGCCTCAGCAACAGCAGCAGCGTCTCCCAAGCAGTCTCTATGGCCACCACAACGGTGGCTCGCCTCAGCAAGGCGGGATTCGGAACTGCTGCTGGTGGGAGTGGAGGAGCTGCCTCAGGTGCAGGAGCAGGCTATCATAGCGACAAATGCGACAGGCTCAGGAAAATGACTTCGATTACCTGTTCCGACTCGGAGGACGACTCCGAGCGGCGGGCACAGTTCGATATGAGTAGTAAATGGAATCTGGGCGGCTATGAAGGTGTAAGTCTGGTCGAGATTAACCAACCCAACTCACTGAATCCCCGCATTCCCCAAAAGAAGAAACCCTAAGAACCCACTCTCTTTTCATTTCTTTGCAGGACACACGCACGTATGTTGTCCAAGAGATCTACCGGAACGAGCAGTCCTATGTGGAGTCTCTGCAGACTGTTGTTCTGAAATATCTAAAAGTGCTCAAGGCACCCGAACACGCGGGCATGATTGACACCCGCACCGTGGACGAGATCTTTTTTATGGTCCCGGACATCCTCGAGATACACGAAAAGTTCTTGGGAGATCTAAAGCACCGCTTGGATGACTGGGATGTTCAGCAGAAAGTGGGCGATGCCTTCATGGATACGGTACAACCAGCTCAAAGATAACTCTAACTCCCTGCAATTATTTCGGTCTCTCTTTGGTTACAGTTCTCAAAGCTGGAAGTTCTTGAGGTCTACACATCCTTTGTGAACAACTGCAATCGTGCCAAGAATGCCATACGTTCGATGAAACACCAGCGGCCATCGTTTGCTAAGTTCCTGGAGTCCACCTCTCGGGAGCACAAGGGAAAACTCACCCTCGACAACCTGCTGATCAAACCAGTACAAAAGTTTCCCAAGTAAGATTTCCCCTAAAGCAAACGGAAGGGTTCTCTCTCTAATACTGTTCCAGTTACGAGCTTCTGTTCCAGCGGCTGATCAAGCACACGGATCACGATCATCCCGATCAGAAGCACCTACAGGACGTTCTAAAGCTGGTACACGACATTCTAGTACACATCAACTGCAAGGAGCGAGAGATCATGGAGAACGGGCAGCGAGAGGCGACTCTGCGCGAGCTGGAGGGCGTGATCGAGGGCATTACCGATCTGACAGCGCCTGAGCGGCAGTTCCTTCTGTTCGATCTCGTGTCCATGCCCTCGGGTGCGGGGGCACGCAAGGATCGGGGCTTTTTTCTGTTTAACGACCTGCTCGTCCTCACCAGCATCAAGAAACGAAGCGGCACCATCCGCAAGCCCAGCAGCAGCATCTGCCCGGGCACCGTTGCCACCACGCTGGAGACCAACAAGTACAAGTGTCTCACCAAAATCTCGCTGGACTGTCTGGAGATTGTCAAGCGTGAGTACACTCCATGCGCGAAACACTGACCACGCTGATCCTTCTTTTTTCCCACAGCCAAGGACGAGAACATCAAGCGCATCGTCAGTGAAATCGAGAGCCTGGCCGACGACTGCGGCAAGCTACAGCAGATCAGCGACATTACCGCCTCCTTGAGGTACCCACACCAGTATCTGGAGGACGTCATCCGAGAGCTCCATCGCGATGTCCAGCGGCAGCTCTCCGAGCGCCAGACGAACGACACCCAGCTCAACATGCTGGAACTGACAGTCAGTTCACCGTAAGTGTCAAGGTGTCATGTCTGGGGGATCGCCCCCAGCACCTGTGTGAGTCTTTAATTGTTTGTTTGATTCTCCGTAGAAATGGCAACCAGAAGCTGACGGTGGTCTTCACCAAGACGGAGAAACGCACGGCTTGGGAGGAGACCTTCAACGAGGCCAAGCAGAAGCTGGGTAAGCACTTCATCATCATCTAAGGAAACACTGATTAGCTAATCCCAAGTCTCTCATTTCAGCTGCCACTTTGGAGCGACATCCCATACCCGAGTTCCTTACCTCCATACCAATACGTAAGACCCGCGCCGGCCTGCAGTTCACCTGTGCGGCGGCCACGCTGAGCGAGAACCGGGATGTGTGGGTGTGCAACAGCGACGGCTATGTGGGCCAGGTGTGCATCATGTCGCTGCACCCAGAGCCGAATGTTACCAGCTGCAATGGCGTTTGCAATGCGCGCATCTTGTGCGTGGCATCTGTGCCGGCATACAGCTCCTCTTCCTCGAGTCGCAACAGCAGTGGGGAGCAGCCCGGCGGAGCCGTTCCCGGTGGCCAGGAGGAGAAGGATAAGCCGCGGAACAGCTCCCAGCAGCCGCAACCCAGTCAGAGTTACACACAGCAGCTGCGCGACTACCGCAAGAGCATCTCCCCCAGCTTTCAGACTGGCTCCTCTGCAACGGCCACGCCCGAGAAGAAAAAGACACCAACGCCCACGCCAGTGGCTGGCGACGGTGTCTCGGTGGCCGCCAACAACAGTGATACTCAGCTGGAGCTGAATCTGAGCTCCAGCGACGATGAGACGGAAGCCGCTGCTGCCTCCGCCTCGCTCAACGTTGCCAGCGGCAGCACAGGAGCTGGATCTGCGGCAATGGTGGAGCGTGTGCCTAGTCCCGCCCCTTCACTGCATGCCGGATATCATGGCCATCAGGTGAGACCACTCTCATTCTCACCCTGGGATCCTTGCACCTTATTCTGAGTTCCTTTTGCAGGACTCGAATCCTGAGGAGGTCGAGAGCAATCAATCAACCATGTGGATCGGTACCGAGGACGGCTGCATCCATGTCTACAATAGCACTGACAATATTCGCATTAAGAAGAACCGCATCAAGATCGAGCACCATTCGGCCGTCTATTCCATATTGTAAGTCGTGCGTTGAATCAGCATCGAAAATCCGTGAGGGATACTAAATCTCCCTTCTCCTTGAATGCCCCGACAGGTACCTTGACAATCGTGTGTTTGTGTCGTTGGCAAATGGCGATATTTGTGTTTACCTGAGAGATGGAGGTAAGTGGAGAGATCCAGAACCCCAGCTACATATATTTTCATTTGGCTTTTTCTTCAGCCACCTCATGGAATACGTGCTCATCGCATTGCCTGTCCATTGGCACCGTCACCAGTCCCGTGACCAAGTTACTGAATGTCAACGGCAGGCTTTGGTGCTCCATTCAGGGCATCATCAAGGTCTTAGATGTGGAGACTCTAACGGTATAAAAGCTGCCCAAAATATCGCTGGATCGTACTAACATTGGCTCCCTCCTCTGCAGGTTATCCATCAGATACAAATATCTTCGGATTCGAAGCCGATTACAAACATGACAGTCGCAAGCAACTTTGTCTGGATATCCATCCAGAACTCAGCACACATTAAATGTTTCCATTCCAATACGTAAGTGTAGCTTAAATGCATCATGCTAATTCCCTACTAAATCAAACCACTCTACTGAACAGCCACCAGCTAGTCACCGAAGTAAACCTCGCGCCCGCCGTGAACAAGATGCTCTCCAACTGTGACGAGATCATCAGGCAACACAAAGCCGCCTGCTTGCGTGTGACTTCGCTGTTGTGCTGCAAGGATCTCATCTGGATTGGCACTAGTGCGGGCGTCCTCTTGACCATCCCGGCCCTGGGCTACGAGAAGGGCGCTGTCAATATTGTGCCAACAGGCATTCCCCACGGCCACACTGGCCATGTGCGGTTCCTCACATTTGTGGAGACGACCGGTCTGGAGGGCACGACAGGATCCCGTGAGGCAAGCGGTTCCACCAGCGATGAGTACTCCAAGCAGGGGTGAGTGGAAACCATCACTGAACTGTAATAGAAAAATTTTATCAGCTCTTTCTCCCTTGCAGCTCCATAAAGCACTCCAAATCCAAATCGGAGAACAACAACACATTGATCATTTCCGGTGGCGATGGCTACGAGGACTTCCGCAACTCGGGCGCCAACTCCCTCAGTGAGATCGCCGGCCGCGAGGACAGCACCAACCATTTATTGATATGGCAAATTTGAAGCAGAAGGCGTAAAAATCGCTGGAGGCTTTTGCTTTCGCGCTGGAAAAACAATAACTGAGATCAAGGATCAGAGATCAGTTCTTGGCGCGTAGAGTAGAGTACATACTGCAGCGGTTTTTATGACGATGATATTTACAGAGAGAGATCGATCTACAGCAGCTGCTAAGCTGAAAATTAGTAGGGAAAATTAGGGGACTGATTGATGCTCGAACTGTGTATATTTGAAACTGAGTACTGAATGACTAAATACGTTCAGCCTCTAATCCAAACAGAGATTATGTATTATGTATAAACTATAAACCCAACTCCCTTGACTAGCCACAGGACTAGTGCCAAAACTATAGACGTCTCATGCCACTTTCAATGTACATACAGATCGCACAGAGCAGGGGCTAGCATCACAGATCAAGAAGGAGACACGACACAGCTCCACAGCAAAGTACGATAGATATTTTTGTATGGCTAATATGTACGAGTACTCCGTATCTGTAAATCCTATTCAAGAGTTAAGCGTTCGTTATAAGTTTGTTTGAATTGAATACAGGTCTAACGTAATGTGTAAAGATAAACAAATATACCTACTATATTTAATGCAATAATAATTTACCTGAATGTAGAGTGTACGAGAGTTTATCCATCAGAGATTCGATCATCCCTGCCCTGCCCCGAATCCAAGCGCATTAATCGAATTTATAATCTACTTAGAGAACACTCTCGGGTATATGCCATGTGCATGTGCCTCGCGGATAGGCTTGTAAAAATCGTAGCTCCCTATTTTACAGATATACATACATATACATATAATACATAAATATTAATATATGTATTGACAAATTATATAATTAAATGGCGTTTATAAAGTTTATTGTAAAACCTACATATGTATATTTCATGCAAGTGAATTGAATTGAATTTTGAATCTGAAAATTGCAAATTACATACATACGAGTGATATTCAATAGTTTTTGCTACTCGTAGAGTTTTTTGGGCATGTACAAATCATTACACGCACACACAAATATACAGAAACACACAGATATACACAATCATACATACATACTTATGCATACTTGTATATTTTTCTCAATAATTGAATACTATTCGTAAGTAAACCCCCAAGAAATCCATGCGAAACCCCAAAGCACCCATCAGTGTAAAGGGTCGCGTCGCTCAATGGCCTAAGGTGGCAAATTGTATTAATTTAAGTATGAATATATTTCTGTGTTAGATCTGGTTGGTTATTATTACACAAATCATTGTTCAGTGCAGTATTTCAAGTGTATGCTAAGCAATTTCTATACTACAACCACAGACCACAAAAACTACACTAGAAACCACACTAAGCCACACCGAACCACCACCACCGAGAACGGTTTCATCTGTTATTTGAGTTTAAAAGAAACCGCATCCTATGGAAGTGCATTAAATGCATTCCATCATAATCAATGAACATCTGACAATTGTTATCCTACCTCTATAAATACCAAGGTGTTAAAGATATATATATATATATATATACATATATGCATATATATACTTGTATACATATTACATATACTCAAGATGTTGCTTGATCGAAAGAAGGATCAGAATCAGGAGAAGATGGAAAAGCAAAGGAACAGAAAGAAGCATGAGATGAGTGAAAGCAACTCCCCCACAATGAGCTGTAATAATAGAATGTAAAACAATAATTCCCCCTTTGCCAAGCTGCATTGTAAGGTTCAATAAAATATCTTGTAAATGTGTTAAAGAATAAATTATATATACATACTATAAACTTATGAAATTCATAGACATGTATTATATGTTTGTATCACCTGTAATAAACTGAACTCTTTAAGCCCAAATCTCTCCCTCTCTCTGTCTTGGTTTTTCTTCTGTGTGACAAGCGGAACGGAACTAGTGCCGCAAGCGGAAGTGTTGTGTGTGAGGATTCTCTGACGGGAAGTCCTAATAAGTAAGCCTTAATGCCTTCTGTGGATTCCTTAAAACGGTTGCTAACTTTGTTAAAGCGAGAGAATAAACTAAGCATTTAGTTGCTGGTTTAGTATTCTGCTCATTTTTGTTAGATCCAATTGAAAATCCGATGGATCCAGACTTATATATAATTAATCATTTAATTGCTCTGCCGCCCATTTGGTTGTTTTTTTGTGGGTCTGTATATTGATGCAGATGCGCGCATATTTAATTATTGCATTCATTTGTAAAAATTAATTATAAATGGATTTATGCTGTTGCGACTCTGTATTCGTTTCTGCATTTGTCTAACAGGGCGCCCACCTATTGTCCATATCCATTCTGTGCATTTTAATTGATTTACCCAAATCTCTGCAATTTCGCTGCAGTGCTCGTGCCGTGCCCTTCGTATCCTCCCGCGAACATTAAATAATTCATTTTAATTAGTGTTTGTCAAAACCGAGCATGCCCCTGACCATCCGATTTGGATTACGATAATCCTGCAGAGAAATGGGGAGGCTGTGTGGAGGGAGGGGGACCTACACTAGACTATTGATTGTTTGCCTACCTTTGCGGCGTCTGTTCCTCTGTAAGTAAAATAAAATCAAGCAAATTATGCGAAAAACTCAATTATTTTGGACTTTTAAAACAGGCAAATATCAACAAAGTGGAAAAACTTTTGTCATAAGGCATTTACGCAAGTGCTGGCTGGTCCAGTGAGGAGGTCCAGTGGTCCAGGAGTCGGTCGGAGGCCGAAGGCAGGCTGGTCAGATGGAAGAGCCGAGCCTTTATGCCTGCACCAAGTTCAGCCTGCTCTGCCATGTCCTTTCCCCTCCCGATACACTTGGCCACATGTGCGTGGCAACATGCTGCGTAAATTACATTGCACGCGCCGGCATAATACCCTTCCATACGCTCGGAATGTTACCCCTTCCCACGTCCATTACGGAGGCAGTCAGCATCCGTGGGGAAGAGTTCCACCCAGCAAAAGTGGCCAACTTTCGCAGCAACTTTTAGCCAACTCAAGGACTTACTGATTCGCTAGAGTATCTGGATTTCTGCTCTCCCCATGATTCCGATGCCTTTGCACTGCGAGGTGCTGCTCCGCACCTGCCCCTGCTCCACCGTTTCCGACCTGCCTGCCGCAGTCTGTCTGGACCGAAGGTCGGTGCTGGTCTTTGGTGTTTCAACTCCGCATAAGTTCTTAATAAATTTCATTATTGCATTTTAAACTTCATGTGGCATTATTTATGGCTGCCACCGGTGGTATTTTACCAGCAGGCACAGTGCTCAAGTAGCACACCTACAGTAGATGGGCTGTTGCAGGTCGAACAATTCCCAGATCATGTTGCTGTACGAGTATCATGGCTTTAATCAGAAGTAATTACCAAATGCCACCTGCAACCTGCCAACTGCCAGTAGATTCGTTTTAATTTTAAAGCTCACGCTTACTGAGTACCGTTGCAGCATTCGTTATTTTTTTTAACTTACAAATATATTACACTACTCGACAAAGTCGAACTTTGTTTTTCCCAAAGGAACCAAGCCGTCTTTTTCTGATGGAGTTGTGGCTTTAATTTTTTTTAATGAATTATGTTTTTTTTTCCTACGGCAGAACTTTAAAGAATTTTTTAAAAATTCAAACAATTTAAAGCCTCAAATCTATCAGAAAAAGTCGGTTTTGTTCCTTGAGGAAAAATCGTGGCGTGTTATCCATCCGTGTTCGTGCGAGTTTGCTTATAAATCCCTGTGTGTATGGGTGTATTCATCTATTGCCCTTGTCCTCTGCCGCGTTTCCGGGTTTCCGCATAATATCCAATAATGTTTTTCAGTTTTGTGCTTTTCCGTGGTCCACGCATTTAGTATTTGTGTGGCTTTTGCGGTCGCTGTGCGTGGGACACATCAGATGGACGAGGCGCGGGACTGAGGCTGGGAAACTAGAACCATTTGCTTGGGGACTTCCGCACATTTATGGTCAGCGTCTAAATTGCCATTTTCACCATTCGACGAGAGCAATGCATTTTGGTCAGTTGTAAGCTTGTTTAACCAATTAATGCCCTATTAATCTGCTAAACGGACAATGGCAGACCCAGGGTGCTTTAGAGGACAAACAACTGAAGAGAAAATAGCTAAAGTCGATTATAAAATATGTCTGTTAGTGTATGCCTGGCAACCGCATCCGTTAGATGTATATGTAGTCCGCACTCCGCAGCTCGATTCACGCTGCCTTCAGTTCACTCGAATAAAATTACACTTATTGATTAAAATTATTAATAGCTTGATTCCCTTTCCAGGCGGTGCATTAGGGACGCAGCGGGTTCATTCACCTATCAATTAAAACCATGTCGAGATGGGGCTACTGGTTGGCATAGGGATAGGGCTTCCATTTCCCCAGAATAATTATGCGGGCGAAATTAAAAGTTTATGACGCTGGAGAGAACACATGGGGCCAGGACATTTGGCGACAAATTGTCGTGTCCTGCGACTTCCCCTCGATACGGAATGCGGAGTACGGGATGCTGTTTATGGGAGTGCGTGCGGATGTGGATGTGTGTGTGTGTGCGTGTGTATGCGTGCGTGTGACATGCACCACAACAAGTAGGGAAGCGATTTGTCAGGCAATTACTGAATCCATTGCAAGTGCCACTAAGACAAATTGTTAAACTCAATTTAGCTGTAGCTGTGGAGTGTGGCCGGGCTGCATAGAAATGGAAAGGTTTTTTTTCCTTTTTTCCCCAGAACTTGAGACGGAAGAAACTTTTGCACGCTGCCTTGAAGTTGTCCTGCCCGGATGGGTGCCAGGCATAGGAAATGCGAGGGGTGACGACCTTCCTGTCACTGCAGAACTCACTTATGTACGTGCATTTGATAATTAAATGATGTTGCAAAACTTTTCCCCAAAACTAGAAATGGTTTTTTCCGCCAGCCCCCCATACTTCGCCCACGCTGTGATCCCTTTACCTTTGCTCTTTACCCTTTACCCTTTCACGATAAATGCTTTTGCATAGACACCAATTATGCTGAGCCATCATTCCACAGACGTCACGTAGCCAGAACCGCACTGATTTCTCGCATTTAATCAATCTAAGTGATGTCCAACTATGCACCACAGCCAGCCAAGTCGCAAAGTCAATCTGTTAGGAGCAGTTAAGGAGGTTAAATGTGGCTAGATGGAGCGGTTAAGGGAGAGATATTACTTAAGATGCGGAATTTCCAGTGCAGCCCAGAAGTTTGCTTTATTTTTCAACAGCCGCAACCGCAGCCGCAAAGTAGCGCAGTCAGAAAAGTGTGAAATGATGGCGAAAATTTAACTGCAAACGGGTTAAACGGATTTTTTATTTTAAATTCGAGATAGATCGATTTAAAGCCTTTCTCATTTATAATCAGAAATTGGCGCTCTTGCTAGGCATGTTCCAAGCTCTGGTTTGACTTCGTTTCGCTTGGCTGTGACGTTGCGGCTTGTTCCGGTTGCCTCGGCTTGACGTCAGGGCGCATGCCTTTGTTTACCTTCCATAGCGGGGGCGGGAGCGGGAACCGGCGGTCGGGTCGCTTGGTCGGTGGAGCTTGTGAAGCATTTACCTTGAATTCAAAATGAACCTGTGGAACGCAATCAAATACAACAACATCCAGAAGTAACAGCAGCAACAGCAGAAATAGCGAGCCAGAAGCGAGTGCTGGGGCAGGCAGCTGTTGACACTACTCATTATTAGAGCCATAGGAAAGAGAAGACGCATCTGCATGGCAAGGTATAAAATGTACAAACAGTGGGTCAAATATGCACAGATATACAGACATACATATACAGTAGATATGGATAAGCATGTGCACGCGGCAGCTATTACTGTGTCTATAAAGTTCCCATAAAAGTCTTAAATTAGATTTCCTGAGTACTCGCGAATACATTTACGAGTATGTATTCACTTGGAAATTTTCGTAAAATCTGTTCTCCGCAATTTTCTTATCAATGTAGAGGAGAGGAGTTCACTGTCTCCTTTGTACTGGATATCACCTCACCATTTTAGGCCTAATTAAACATTTTCTTGCGAATTAAGTGCGCCTTAAATATTCAAATTTCGAATGTTTGCACAATTGTTTAAATATTGTGTGCTCCGTCCTCCGTTTGCTACGGACACGAATGCCAACAGGATTGGGATCCACAGTTCACTGGAACCAACCCCACTGATAGATGGGGACGGACTGCACGACACGAACATCCGAGCATTCACAGCGGCACAGTACGGCGCGGCACTTGGCCGAGTCTGCCGATTCGATTCAGTTTCCATGAAGCGCTGAACCGAGGCGGTCGCGTCGTAGTCGAACCCAGTCCCAGGAGCCCAACAACGTGCTTTTCCTCACCATTATCACAGTCGTCCGTGAGCGATTGATCAGCCAGCGAGCTTACCGCTGTCCGTACGATAACGTTAATTTGAATTTGTGCGGGAAGAGCATTCGTATGGGTCGCTTATATACTATGAATATATTTTGAAAGTGAATCAGCTGCTGGGTACCCGCCCCGCCTCCTCATCCACTAGCACTTGTAGGGCACTCGACCAAGTTTGAAATTAAACAACGTTCTGGACACTTCAGTCGGTTGAGTGAAGTGCTGCGGAGAAAGTGCTGTGTGAAAGGGGAAAAACAGTAATAATAATTATAATATATAACTTTGTGTCAATAAAACAATGCCGAGTGTTTGGATGTAAGCGCGGAGCGGAGCGGAGAACAGCACACCCCGACAACAGACAGCACACAGCGATTGCATTAAGTAAGTAAACAGAGGGAAGTCTCTTCAGGACCCTCTTTAGGACCCTATCGTTCCTGACAGTTGGCCTCAATTCAAGTGGTTATATGGGTCTGCAGAGGGCAGAGGGCAGAGGACTGGCTGGGAGAGACATTTACATAGATCAGGTGGGAGTAATGGCAAAATGCTTTTACGCAAAAGCACCGCGATTGGACTGCCAAATAAAGAGGGACAAATAAGTATCTGGAAGCACAATAAATACCAAGTTATAAGTAGTTGCACACTAGAAATAAAACTGTGGCTGGCCCTGCGACATTGACGTCAGGGACACCAGTGTGTGGCACTAAATCCGTTGCAGTTGGGTGGAGAGATCAGAGCATGACCAAAGGACCAAGGGGACGGGCAGGGGAGGAGCTAAAAATACATGACTACCAAAGAAATATAATTTGAGAATTGCATATCGTACATATACGCCATTTCGTCCATGTCGAAAATTGCAACAAATGCTCGGCCAAACAATTGAGGCTGCCAGCACAGTGTGGGGGACGGGACGGTAGTTTTCCCCTCCTTCCTTTTAGAGGTGTAGATGGAAGTGTAAAAAACAGAATCCAAACATTCGGAAAAGCCAAAAACATATATATTTTTGTATGGCTTTCTAAAGTCTGGCCATGCCTTGGCAATTATATCACTCTGAGTGCCATTTGGAGGCTGGGACAGTCGGAAATATCTTAATATTGCAACTGAAATGGCGCTTGGTCAATTAAAGCTTAATAAGGTGAAGGCCGCCAGCTGTCAAAGAGGCTAAAACGCTGGAAAATCTCTAACAGAAATGCCCTGAAGAGCGGCGTATACAGCATGCATACATATGTACATATGTATGGGCGAGTATGTTCAGAACACTCACACTTCACTTGTTTATTTGCTGGGCTGAACTTGGAGTGTGAATAAATCAAGCATCAATGCTGTATGGTAGATATTAATGTATGTACATATGTATGTACCATGTATGTATGTAGGTTCCGATATGCTCAGAGATGAGTGCTGTGCTGGGCCAAGGAACTTGATTGATGACACAGAAACATGTGTTTAAGTAAATCCCCGATCTGTTCCAGATAATAGAGATTTTAGCTCAGGAGGGGAAAGCTAATAATATAATTCCATTCTTCAACAGCCCCGATCGGAACGTACAAGTAGAAGTCGGGGAATGATGCAAATAAGAAATGCAAAGTGTAAAGCAAGTGATTGGACCTTCCAACCCAACTCATTTTGCATGCTTTGAAAAATAAGTTATCCTCAACAGTTCGTAACCCCAAGGAAGAAGTAAGTAAGGCCCTTTCGGCCTGATTGCCTCTATTGTTAGGGAACTTGGCTCGGTATTAGAGCCAGAAAACCCATCCCACCCCAATTTATATGTGAACTTTACAATTGAGTTGCGAATCGGATTATCAATCAAAGTGGCCATAAAAACGCCAGAACTTATCGCGGTCAGATTCGCCAGGCGGCCAATACCCCTTTCAAAAGGGGGGGAATGTGTTCATAAATCTATTTTTGGTATCATTCGATTTTGCAGCGGGTTCCATCCAACTGCACACTCGAAATTCCATTTGCTATACCTATACCTATACCCATACCCATACCCATTCGCATACTTGGATATATTTATAATTATACATATACCTCAATTAGGATTGAGGCAAGAGCGCGTTATCAGATGGGATGACACATTTCTTTCGGCTGATCGATACTCGGACCTTGGCATTGACTTACTGCTGACGGACGAACTGCCGTAGGCCCTGCCCCCATATCTATCTAATTTATCGCTTCCACTTTGAGTACGACGTCATGAGGCTGTCTAAATATTTATACATAAACTGCAGCATAAAAGAGTAAAAGTTCCCTCGCCTTCCATGGAGGCCCTGTTGTCTAGATTGATATCATGTGAGCGATAAGCTCTTTTACGGGGCGGGGCGTATTCCGCTTGGAACCGCAAACAAACTCGGGGATACCCTTTCACGGTAAACTCTAAAAGATTCCCCTATGTTTTTCCTGCTTCCTGTTAGCCTTAGTCTTAGCATTTGAATGTGCAAATTCTGCTCGAAAACACCATAATTTCCTTTATGCTGGAGCTGGATTCTTGTTCTTCCACCACCGCCACTTTGTCTGTAGCGATATTTTATGTATATATGTATGTATGTGTGTAGCGAATTTTAATTTGGTTATCGCACCCTCACACCCATCCCATCCAGATATGCGTGTATATATGTACAATATACATTCTGCAATCAGCACCAGAACGCACACTATCGGGCGCTGAATAAATAATGCTTAATTTAATGCTTATTGTCAACAGAAGTGCCAAGAACCGTCGAACCCTTGCCGGGCGGTCTAGGTCTGGCACCCACTTTGTTCATTCAGTCAACACTCATCCGCGGCAGTCGACACACTCACTCACACAGCCAGCGCTCTTCCTCATCATAATTTGTGGGGGAAATCTGTCTAATAAAGTTTTAGGAGCGATTATCAATCTTATCGGCAGGGAGTGGGAGAGGAGAGTGAGAGTGAGAGCACGTGTGGATAGTGGAAAAGTTTCCAGCGATGAATGGGCGGCAGTTTTGTGTTGAATGAATCTACTCTCCGTCGGATAGTGTATGCCACAAGATACGTGCCAGTATTAAGTGTAAATAATCCGCAACCGATTCCGCACTTTCGTTTGATTGCAGCTGGCCACGAAGACCGACGGAGCGACGGACGGACTGGCCCCTGGACCCCATCAAAGAGCAATTCGATACAATGACACCAGTTGGGCAGTTCCATTTAGGCCTCGACAGAGCGTGTGTCCCGTCCCCCGTCTAGAGGCTTAGGGGATGTCCACAAGAGCTACGAGCTACTAGAGTAACAACTCCAGGAGCAGCAGCAGCAGTATAAGCAGAAGCAGATCTATGGCTGTCAACTTGCAGCTGAATAATTTAAGCGCCATTTATCCGTCGCTCATGTATGTGGCTGCCTCCTCCCTGGGACTGGGCATGGGCCTGGGTCTCCAAGAGAACATTTCCATCGTTTACGAGGACCTGCTTAGCACAGCGAAAGGGAATGGCACCGCAGGCATGGCAGCGGGCACAGGAGCGGTAGCTGTAACAGGAACTGTCCCGGGATTGAATGTCGTCCTGCCGCAGAGTGCTGCAAATGAGACCTCTAATGAGGGTGATGGGGTGGTGGCCCTTACCGAGTCGGGCCCCACCGCAGCCGTGACCACATTCAATTACTACAACGAGTCGGCGGCGGCCGCCGAGTGGGCGCACTTCTACGATCTCGTCCTGTCCTGGCAGGGCATCTGCCTGATTGCAGTCTTTGCAACATTCATCGTGGTAACCGTCATCGGCAACACTCTGGTCATATTGGCCATATTGACAACTCGTCGCCTGCGCACCATCACCAATTGCTTCGTGATGAGTCTGGCCGTGGCCGACCTCCTTGTGGGCATCTTCGTGATGCCACCCGCCGTGGCAGTCCATCTCACAGGTAAGTCGTCCTTCTGCCCCTCCCCCCGTTTTCTTAAAGTCCTTGCTGGAAAGTAGGCAACATTTTGACGGCTTTTCGCGTGATTAAAAGATGAAAATGCCATTCCGGCAAATCTCCAAAAAAAATTTCCAACAAAAGCTTTCCGGACAGGCCCCCATGCACATGCCCCTCATCCACCTGCCCACCTCCACATTCACCTTTCCACGCTAATTTAACAAAAGAACACGAACAGGAATAAAAAAAAGAACGAAACTGGGACTGAGACTGAGAGTAGGAGTGGCCGCGGGACCCATCTCTATCTCACCGCATATTTATGTAAATGCTCCAAGCTGGAATACGAGTATATGTATCTCTCTCGCCTTATGGATTTGTATTCTTTGAACCGAAAGAATTTCTTTCATTTTTTTGCCTTCGCTTTCCTGCAATTTCCTTAGCCGCAAATAAAATACCCAACCAACGAACAAAAAAAACACCAACCATAACAAAAAAGGAGAGACATTCCTCAGCCGATGTTTGGGGCATGGCATGCTTTAAAGGCTGCGGTATGCCCGAAGTTTCTCATAATCATCTGAAACGGGACAGTACGGAAATAGGAACCCTGTGCTCTCTATGGGTTAGGGAGGGGAGGGGGATACGGTCAAACTTCATTGAATTTCTGTCTCGATTTGTGGATACCCCACCTTTCCAGGTTGTTTATTTAATGCGTTTGGATAAGTATGAACACAAGTGATCCTACGCATTCCTATAAATATGTATGCTCCAATATTATATTTGGTATCAGTTTCATCTGGCCATAGTTCCTTCAGCATACTCTCTTGCGCTAAAAACATGGGCAGTATTCAAACTTTTCGGTTGAACATTTCTCAGACTCTCTTAAGATTCCATTATATATATTTCCTTCGTTTCGTTACTACTGTGATTACTTTCCCTGAAAGTGCACTCAAGTTCGGGTCCGGCTTCAGCAAACAACAAATTGAACTTGCAACTGCATCTCAAAATTATTCGAGTAGTAGGAGCATTCACCTCTGTTATTTTAGAGAGCAGTGCCCCAAGCAATTTCCGTACTGGACGCCTAATGAGGTAGCTCCTCCCTTAGCTTCACCGCAGAGTTGCTTGATTGGCAGAAAAACAAGTTTACATTTTGTGCCGGGAGACCAGTGCGGGGTCCTTGATTAAAAAATTAATCGGTTGACAGGCTAGAGCCAAGGAACTACTGAAAGTGCCCGCAAATTCAATGCCAAGCTCCGTCTGAGGGACATCTGGGCTCCAGTCCGGGGCCAGTGAAGTGGAGCCCACAAAGCGTTGCCAAAAATGTTGAGGACTTTGCTCGTTTAATTGGCCTTAGGTGGGGCATTTGCCATGGTCCACTGAGAAAGCTTTTGCGTTGCGTTGAATGCTGCTAATCAAATTGACTTTGGACCGGACTTTGGAGTTTTAAGTTGCTGGTGAAGTTTTTTAATTTTGAATTTCGATTGCAGGCTCATGGCAACTCGGATGGGTGCTGTGTGACATTTGGATTTCCCTGGACGTGCTTCTCTGCACTGCCTCCATCCTCAGTCTGTGCGCCATCAGCGTGGACAGGTACGTGTCAAGCATTGTAGGTGTGAAAAATAATAATAGCCCCAATAATCATATTTCCCTGAACCTGTAAATCTATCCGTCAGATATTTGGCCGTCACCAGGCCGCTCACGTATTCGCGGAAACGGCGCTCGAAACGATTGGCCCTCATAATGATCCTAATCGTCTGGCTGCTGGCCCTGGCTATCACCTGTCCCCCCATCCTTGGATGGTGAGTATGCAAATTTACCATGACCTCGCTCTCCCTCTCTCTTGAGAGCTGAGACTCTACTCCAGACTGAACAAACGGGTATAATTGGGTGGAAACTGTGTCTGTCGGGGAGGCATTCGCGGGGCTAATAATTGAGAACTTCCTGCAACTCGCATTAGCTGACTTTCTTGTAATTAATTGTATTCTGCTAATTTCCCCACCCTTCTGCTCCTTCTGTTTCGTTTCCCTCCAGGTACGAGCCGGGGCGGCGAGACCTCCGGGAGTGCCGCTACAACCAAAACGAGGGCTACGTCATCTTCTCGGCGATGGGCTCCTTCTTCATACCGATGGCAGTTATGATTTATGTGTATGCAAGAATTTCCTGTGTCATTGCATCGAGGCACGACAATATGACCGACATCAGTGTTCACAACAAGGTGAGTCCCTCTACCAAACACAAACCCACACACACACACACACCCGCACAAACACAAAACCAACAAAATACTGCAGCAGCAGCTGTAGCTGCTATAACTGCAACTGCTGCTCGAAAGTCATCTGTTCTCCTACTATTAAGTCCCGCCACATCCCGGAGCCTTCATTCCACGTACAGGGCAAACTGCAGCACGTTTGTTTCATAATTCCTATACGCTAGGAGCTTACATAGATTTAAATACCATGCCCGACCCAGCACCGGGCATGCAGCATGCAGCGCTGTCCTTTCCCCCTTTCCGTCGATCCGAGTCATACCCCTATATGTATATAGGGTGCTATGGTGTGTGGTGGGGCTTTAAGCGTGGGGCATTCTCTAAGTTCGAAAACCAACGAGCTGAAATTTATTAGCCTTGAACACGCTTGGATTAGATTCTGCATACAAGTACATATCAATCGGTTAAACAGATTTATGCAGGATTTCTGTTCTGCCATTTTCCATTCCAACTTAATGCGACTCTGCCATGCAGGCGAACCATGCACTTCTGTCCGTACATCCGGCTTAAAGTGAACTTTATATTATTTTACCTTTAAAGCCATTACGATGCAATGGTGGATGATTCATAAATGTGTTGGCAAACTGTCAAGTGAGGCGCTTAGCAAAGTATCTCCGCTGAAAACGAGCTATGCAAGGGTATTTAAGCTTTCGCCATGCTGGTGCTAATCGTCCGCCAACAGTCCTCACCCGTAGTCCAACTTTTTGCCGACTCTCCCATGCTGAAACCATGTACATCTGTCCGTCCTCTGTCGATATGTGTGTGCCTTTAAAGAGAAGTACTTGTACTCGTATTTCATGTAGTTTTTCTCTCAGGAAATGTTAGAGTTGGGTTTGTAGCCAACCTGCGGTTTGCTGTTCCCTTTTTTCCAACAGACAAACTTTAACTTTGGCTCCATTTTAGTTATTTATTATCCACTGACTTCTTCCCTCCGTGCTCTTTGCGTGTCTAGAAATTCAAGCGCTACACGGCAGCGGATGTGGAGAACGAGCTGTCAGAGCAGGAGCACAGCTCGGCGGGCCATCGACAGCGGCAGGCGACGTCCCGCACCTTCTCCAACCAGACAATTGCCAAGGAGCTGCACGAGATGATGCTAGCCGACAGTGAGCAGCCTGGCGATGCCCCAGGAGGAGTAGGAGTAGGAGCAGGAACTGGCGTAGCAGGAGGATCTGGGGCTGGAGGTATTCACTGCCAGTCGCTGCTCGCACTGCCCTCCGGTGGTGGAGGTGCTGCATCAAGTGGGGTGAAGAATGGGTGCTACGAGCTGACACGGCCATCGTCCCTGAAGCGCACATCGACCGCATCGACAACCATCACCACAATGACAAGTGGCATCGGGCCGGGCAGCAGCCTCCTGGACACACAATGGCAGGCGCAGGCTCCATCCCAATCCCAGCACCAGCCACAGGCTAGAGCCCACAGTTTTCGACACTCGCACCTGGGCTTGGGCACACAGGAGAGGGAGCGAGATCGACTGCGTGGCCACCATCACCACCATCTTCACCAGCATCAACATCACCAGGGCCCGGGTGTGACCACAACAATCCCAGCCAACCCGAATCCCAGCAGCAGCAGCACCATCACCAACAGCAAATCCCTGTCGAATCGCATTACGTCGCTGAAGAAGGAGACCAAGACGACGCAGACCCTGAGCATCGTGGTGGGCGGATTCATAGCCTGCTGGCTGCCGTTCTTCATCAACTATCTAATCACTCCGTTTCTGGCGGAGCACCAGGCCAGCCAAATGCTGGCCAAGGCCCTCACCTGGCTGGGATGGTTCAACAGTGCCATCAATCCGTTCATCTACGCCTTCTACAGCGTCGATTTCCGCGCTGCCTTCTGGCGCCTCACCTGCAAGCGCTTCTTCAGCTCCGGCCAGAAGCCGCAGTTCCCCACCAACACCATGTCCATCAGGCGCTAGGGTGTTCCCAGTCCCATGTCCATTGTCCCTTGTCAACCCATACTCAAGCCCTGAACCAATTTGCCACTGCACAACATATGATTAACTTATTCATCAACTCTTAGGTGTGGTCCCTAATTGCAACCTTGAGAAAACCCTCATCATCCTCACCCCCCCGAATGTGTAATTGTTCTTCAGTTTGTTTGTTAATTTATTTGCATTTCCCCTAGCCATCAGGGTTCGTTTTCATTCTAGATCATTCGACTGCAAAGCGTGGATGCCACTGAATTTGGCTCGGACTCGAAGGAAGGTCTTGGTGTCAAGATTCCAAGGTCCCGAGGTCTCGAGGCAGGAAATATATAGGTTGGTCGTTGTAAGTTTCTACGGACAGTTGTCTGTACATACACGTTTAACTATGGTTCCACTGTTGCACATGATTTAAAGGCATTTTTGCAGTCGCTTTCCATACGAGAGGACTGTCGGAGACCCGGAAGAAAATCTGATACGTGGCAGCACGTATCGATTTAGTAATTTCCGCATGACTTTTCCGCTCCACGCTCCCTCAAACATGCAACAACGTGGCAGTGGCAGTGTCTGGAGCCAACGGCATAGACAGTTTAGATGGATGAGGAAACTTGGTTATATGGTTCACCGAAATTGCGCACACATCTCTACTATACGTACATTCCCACTCTAATATTCAGCTATTCAGTCAGAATTGCTCTGAACGCTGGGGTGGGTCACCTTTTGGTGACCCCGACACCTGTCCGGACGAATTGTGCATTCTGTTTGCCAAGACAAGTGCGTGATGTATTTATGAGGCAGCTCCACCCTATCAGACTCGAATTTAGTGCCAGAATATATCAGAGGGACGACCTCTCTCTGTATCTCTGTCATAGCTGATATCGGTGCACCATAAATCCAAGAGATAGTAGAAAGTACCCGTCGTGATTTACAGTAGAGGGAGCAGTGGAGCAGAGTCCGGGCCGCATTCAGTGGGCATTCCAGTCGAGAATTAGCTTTAATCAGCCAGTTAAAAGAGAGTTACTGTGATTTAGTTTATAGTTGGAGTCCGTTAGAACTTCAAGAGTTTTTCCTTAGCCTTAAAGTGTGTGTGTGTGTGTTTGTGTGTACTCATGCATGTATGAGAGATGTGTTTGAGTGTGTGTATGTATGAGAGAATACTATATAATTTAGGCATAATTTATTCAGGCCATCAACGCACAGCTTAGCTAACCCTAGAGCCAAGCACAATTTAACGTGTTTTACCAAGCAATCTACCTTTAACACCGTCCTCCTCACTTCCATTTTCATTTACATTCCCATTCCCGTCTCCATCGTCCCTTACTTACTCGCTTGGTATGAACTCATAAACGTAATCAGGCAATGCTACGACGTAGAGATTAAGTCAGAATGAAGCCTCATAAGCATATACACGTAACAGCATAGCATTTCTTAACTCTTCCCTTGTCAATACCATCACCGCATCGCATCGCCCCTAACGCCCCTGTCAGGCCTAACCGTGAGAGGATGAGAGACTCCGGATGAAAGAATTTCAAACTTTTGGCTAAAGCAAACACAGGAGCAACACCATCCGCCATCCGCCATTCGCCATGTGCAATCTCTCATCTGCTGGGTGTACGAGTAATATCATATACATAATCCGCATAATCTGCATATATATTAATAGTTACATATGTGTACACATCATTTTTTTGTGAAACGAAACAACCAAATAAATAGACAAATCGAAAAGACAACTCTCCCCGGATAGAGATCTTTGTTATTTAAGAATTTTAGTCGCAGTCGGAGGACCACGAACAAAGGTTAGTGCGTTTGTTGGGCGTGAATTATTGATCAGCTTCAAAATTGAATTCACAACCAACTGCAGGATGTACATACATACATACATACATACATACATACATATACATATGTACATGTACTCTTGTGTATTTATATTTAACCAGCGGAAAATACAAGCGAGCACCCACAAAAAAGAAAAGGAAACCCAGCGAACGGTTGGAAAGCAAAGTTGTGTTTGTTGCGAAAAATAACCATAAATATGGACCGCTTTCAGCTTGCTCTCTTCTTCTGCTGTCCTGTCACCCTATGAATATTGCATTGGAGCTGCTCCCCACATCCCGGGAGAAACGAAACGAGAACAAATTTCAACAGAGTATCCTCTAAATGGAGTTTTAAGACTCTAATTGAGCCCAAGCCCAACTTGGATTACATTAATTGATCGAATCCCCTCTGCAGCCAAAGAGATTTGGGGGGAGTGCCCCACACAGCGAGCGAGAGAGAATGAGGAATCGAGCACTCAAGCCCCCCCCTATTCATCGCCAAAGCGAGGGAAAAACAAAAACAAAGGGAGCGGAAAATACGGGTAAAACAAAAGTTCATTCGAAAAACATTCAAGAAGCATTTGTCATTGGCAAACTTTTCCTGTCCCGAGCACTTGTTAAATGCTTGAAAATATCGATGTTGTTTTTTTTTTTTGCTTGTTTGCAGTGCAGTAGAGCCTCATTTCAGCTGTTACGATGACATAATCGAAAATATTTGGCCAACGGACCACATTAGCCTAAGCACCCTGTCGGCTAAAAATAGGAGAAACCCAGGCGCGCTTCCATCCTTCCGCAGCCATTTAATTTAACACATTATGCGATATCAAGCGCCCTCGAAAAAACCCGAAATTACAGGACAGTGAGGGATTCCATTGGGTTCTCAGAGGCCGCTGACTTGGCGTTGACACGGGGCATTAGGGAGACGAGGCCGCTTCTGTGGCTGCCCCTGTTTCTGTTTCCGCTGAGCTCGACTCGAAAGTGAAATGTGACAGCGAAATGTGTTGCAATTCATTAGAGAGAAAGAGCCCCCATGCTCCACCTGCCACAAACTGCCACACTGTCACACGTACATACATATGTATGTATGTATGTACTTACTCCTATATGCATGCCACTCTGTGTGAATCGCATGTGTGTTTGCCGGCAGCTCCCCTTTCTGCGCCTCCCCCACCTTTGTTTGTGGGCTCGTAATTATGATGACCGCATCTTTTTTCACGCCTTATTTCCAGCTAAATTAATGTATCGCCACGCTGCCCCCAGCTGGAACCGGAGCCGGAGACGGAGATGAAGTCAAAGCCGCCGGAGAGCCTCTGTGCTGCCGAGCCGTAATGTAATCCCAGTCGTAGTCGCGACCACTGTGGGTGCCGTCTGATTCAGCGTTTCTTTTGCTTCCGTCCTCGTTGCGGTAAACAACTTAGTGGCGGCCACTGGGTTACCACTTTCAATCATAAATCACAAAAAAAAATAAGCCAAGGCTGCGAGGAAACTGCACTGCTCCACGGCTCCATGGCACTCTCTGCAGAATAGGACTTTTCCTCGAGTTGAACTCAACTTTTATTGCATGAAGATGTTGGGAGGGCAGGCCCTGGTCCCCACAGATAACCATTACACTAAAACATCTCAATGCAGTATAGAACACATTACAATTCAGCGTTGTAATTGAAGAAGACTTTAACTTTCCTTTGAGTTGAACTTAACTTTTATTGCAAGAACTTCCTGTCTTAAAGAGATCCATTCCAAGTGAAAATTTATAAATATAAGCAGTGTAATATAATACAGCTTTGTACGATATATCTATATGCATGCATGTGTATGTATGTGTATGTATATGAATGGCGGATTATGATATTATTCCCAGTGTATTTCGAATCGCCCATGGGATTGTTCTCAGTGTATTATCATTGTTGCCATTGTACTTCTCTCCTTCTTGTATTATCATCTTCTTGGTCAATTTACAGTTGTTCTTGTTGCTTGTCTATTGAGTGAGAGAGAGAGAACAGTTGCGTTCGCCCACACAACTATTGTCGCAGAATAATTCGCTATCAGCGCTGTGCTCGAACAAAATGGCCGAAGCAAGCGGTGACGCGACAATGAAAATATAAACCCGACTTATACATAATACAAATATGTATACAAAGTGTCTAGTGACTTCAGTGGGGCCTAAAACGTGCTTCCTAATTCTAGAGTGAGGACAAAAGTTTTTCTTTTATTCTTTTTTCTTTTTTTATGTGTGCCCACTTCAAAATCTCTTCGAGCACAATTGCAGCTTCAAATCCTGTTTCAGTTTCACTTTCAGTGCTCCTCTGGACAATTGCTCAAACATTAAATGGGTTGGCCAGACTCTGTCAGTGCCCGAAGGGCCGTGCAGGGACGGACGGGCCTACAAAGGATACGCCAGATATGTCGTTGGCAGCTACTGAACCCAGTGACATTGCTGGACAAGACCACACACTCACACACTGGACACACAACAAAGGATGCGGCACCATCATCAGCTGCCAGATATACAGAGAGTCAACAGGCAGCTAGTTGATGTCAGGCAACAAAGGCCCTGCAAATATTATAATTTGTCATTTGGTTCGGTTTGTTTTTCCACTCACACTGCACACACATTTATATACATATCTATGACATACTCACTCGCATGTATGATGGAATCTGACTTAGTATAAAATCTTAACTGGGATCAAATCGCATCTGCTCGAATGGCTCAGAAAATGACTCAGCTAAGACTAAGCACACTATGCACACTATGCCTTTAATTAGTTATGCTACGATACTCTCCAAAAATAGTTTAGAGAGACTTTCTGGGAACCTCCTTAGAGTAAGTATCCTCCCGACTAGAACCATATCGTTGAAGGGATTAAAGCCTACTGCACACTGAAAGCTATGGCACATGGCGGCATCCAGCTCAACTCTTTCCTTCTCTCTGAACCTGAACCACGCTTGGTGTTGGGATGGTGTCTCAGATTATGGCACAATTATCAGGTATCCCAGGTCAAAAGGTATCCTGGGATGCGGATAAACTTAGCCACGGAACATGGCAAGATGGTTGGGAGGACGCTTCGGCTTGCAGATAGGTCGGCAGGTGAGGCGCCAGAAGGCAGTGCGAAAGTCGGGATTGTAGAAGGCGTAGATAAAGGGGTTGATTGCACAATTTACCCAGCCCACCCAGGTGAAGCCGAACATGAGGTCCTCGAGCACCGCCGGGCGGGGTAGGAAGGGTATCAGCAGGTAATAGACAAAGAAGGGCAGCCAGCAAGCAATTAGACCGCCCATCACAATTGTCAGGGTCTTGGCGGTCTTCGTACTATCACGTTTCGAGGTCGACACTCGCATCGGCATCCGGTGGGGGTTGTGCTGGCCGTGATTATGATGCTGCATGTCGAAGACTCTCTTCTGCAGAGCCGCCTGAGAGCCGACCTTAGAGTCCCCGTCAAACTGTTGCTGCTGTGACTTGGAGTCGGATGGCGAATCGGCGGCCAGATTGGATGCGGCACCCAGGCAGGTTTCCGAGAAGGAGGCCTGGCTGCCCGTGTAGTGCAGCCCCGAGGGCGTGGAGTGAATGCACGGGCCGCCGTACTTGCAGCTAATTGCCGAGCAGTGGATGAGTGAGGAGAGGCGAGAGACCTCCACCAGTTCGTAGAACGTGGGCTGGTGCTTGAAGGTCAGCGTTTTGTCCGGCACTTGTCCAGTCTTCTCCTGGCACTTTGAGCACTTGAGTGACTGTTTTCCGGCGCTGGTGGCGGTGGAGCCTGTCTGTTCGTGCAACGAGTTGAACCGCCAGCGGGACTTCCGGTGCGGCAGCCATTTGGTGGGCGTGCAGTGATAGTGCTCCGACTCGGAGATGAAGTTGTCGGCATCCACGTCACAGTCCGCAGTGCGCTCCGAGTTCTGTGTTTGTGTGGGAAAGTGGTGAAAGTTTGTCAGGCGGTTAGATGGTCTGATGGTGGGGCATGATAAATTTCATGACACATTTCGAGATTGGAGACAGCTTACCGCATCGCGCACAATGCGCTGTCGGCGCGAGGTGAGCACATAACCAATCTTGACGTAGACATACAGCATCACCGTCAGGGGGATGAAGAACGATCCCATGGCCGAGAAGACCACGTATCCCTTGTTCTGGTTATAGCGACAGTCCACATAATCCTCCTGGTGCCTGCCCGCCTCGTACCTGCGAATGAAAAATTGAATTCCAGTTTGAATTGGATATATAGTCTGTATTGAGAAGTCAGTAGCTGTAGTTGTGGATTTAAATTTAGATGCGTATGGGTTATGGGGATGTGGTTGAGTTTGAGGTTGAGGTACCTAAGGGTTTGGGGACTTTGAAATTTGAATTTACGTCCAAGGCCAGTCGTGGATTTTTCGCTCTCGCTTGGATTCCCTTTTGGAACCCCTTTTATTTATGCACGAACATCTCCTCGTGATGGTCATTGAGCCCACACAAATCTGAACTGACTTTTAAATCAATTCCCAAGAAAGCAAACCATAGAAAGCAAATGAACAGCTGACGAAAGTGGATGCCCTGTGGATACCCTGATAAATTAGATCCACCAAAACTCGTATTTTATTGTAAATTGATTGTAGGACAAGCTACATATATCAAATACAAAAAGCAGCTTTAATCTCATTTTTTATCAAGTTTCTGTTGCATTTTGATGCAGATTAAGAATAAGAATATACTAATTCTGCTTTGATTTCATATATGTACAATACTTCGGTCGAAAACTATTTCTCCAAGTGATGCTGTGGCATCTGCTGTCGCTGATTATAATTGCACTTTTTCCCCAGTTAAATTTGAAGAATTTTTCTAATGTCCCACAGCTGTGGCTACCATTCGACCTTAGCCGCTGGCTTTAATGTGAAACTGCAGTGGAATAAGGAACGGAAAGAACATGCTCGTATGTACATAGATAGGTTTGTATGTATGTAAGGATATGTTTTGGTTAATTTTGGACGCCTCAGGGTATGCAGCATACGAGTGTATGTGTACATGTGCACCAGTAAATGCTTAGGCAAGTGCGGCGCGCGGTAGTCAAAGTCATTAACAACTCATTAAAACTTCAATGTAATGGGTGCAAGAAGACCTACAGAACAACAAACCAACACAACAGCTGAAGCAATTACGTAATGTTTTAGGCGCAGCTGGAAAATTGTCTGTGTATAAATAAGGGCACGTAGGGAGGGCACTGGAACGGGCCTTTTGTTGGCCATTATCTATCCATACCATTAGCCAGTGGAGGTATCAGTGGAGGCATCATCGACGGAGAAGGCAGGCCATAAAAAAGAGCATTGGGGATCGTTGGGGCATTACTTACCAGCCCAAATACGGGGGACATGTGATTGACAGGGCCGTTATCCACACGACCAGTATCATGAGCAGGGCCAGGCGCTTGGAGCGGCGCTTCTTCGAGTACGTCAAGGGTTGTGTGACGGCCAGATACCTGAAAGAGAGCCCGGCAATAAACGCACGGCAAATGGAGGAAATGGAGAAAAATACAATAAACAAAAAACAAAAGCCAAACAGACATATTGTTCATAAAGCCACATCCCAGGCAAGGACCAGCGCTCAGGTTGTGAGCCATCGCCATCTCCTGGCCCAAGTCATAGGAGCAGGGTGGAGAACAGAGAGAGCACCACACAAAACTTGGAAATGCCATTAAAATGTAATTGAAACTTCCAACAAAAGCAACGGACGATGGACTACGGATTGTGGACTGTGGACAGTGGACTGTGAACAGCCCCACCCAATCCTTGCTGCTCATCCATTGTGGTGTCGGAGGACATTCAAAGGGTATGCTGCTGGCGTGGCACTGGCAACAGTCATGGGGCAATAAAAACGTCAACAAATAAATTATTTTGCACTGTTTTTACACCTTGTCTACCATCCCACAGCGATAGCTTTGAGCCATGGCTTTGGCTCTGGCTTTGTCTTTGGATATATTTTCAACTGTGGCTGGGACTATGGCGATGACATCAACGACAAATTAAGAAATTAGCTCTCTGAACACCCCCAAACACTCACCTGTCCAGGCTGATTGCGCACAGGCTAAGAATGGAGCCGGTGCAGAGGAGAATGTCCAGGGAGATCCATACATCGCACAGTATCCATCCGAAGCGCCAGGTTCCTGCGGAGTAAATATTTGTTGAACTGGATTCTTTGTCAGCAAGCGATTTGCTTGAGAAGTGCCTTCAATCCGGACTGTCAAAGGGAAAGGGCTAATTAGGCCCCTCACCCACCTGTTATGTAGAGTATGACCGATGGAGGCATCACACAGGTGCCCACCAGCCAGTCCGTTATGGCAAGGTTCATCACGAAGCAGTTGGTGACCGTGCGCAGCCGGCGGGTTGTCATCACGGCGAGTATGACGAGCGTGTTGCCCACCACTGTGACGAGGATAAGCACCAGGAACAGGGCCACGGCCAGGGACTTGGGCCAGGCCATGCTCACCAAATACGAGTTCACCGAAGGCACACCCAGCACAGCTGCTGCTGCTGTGGCCCTGAGTGTGGATGTGGCTGCTGATCCCAATCCTGCAGCTGCTTCTGTTGTTGCACTGGTTGTCGTCTGAATGAGCAGCACACTATTACTCGTACTCATACTGACAGTGGAGTCCTCTGTGACGACGGACAGGGCCGAAGACAGGAATCCGGAATAGAGCAGCAGGGTCTGCTGATGATGATGAGGCTGATGCGGGTCGGCAGTTGCACTTGGCAAGTAACTTCCGGTGCTACTGTTCAGTGGCATGGTCATGGTTCTGCCTGCCGACTGGCTGACTGGTTGGCTGGAGGACTAGACTGTACTGTTCCTCTGTCTGTCGCTGCTTTGTGGCCAAGGTGTACGTATTGGACATCTACCATTTGATTCTGCGTGGGGAAAGGTTCGCTTAATCAACTGCCAACACAAACTGGGCTGGGTCCGACTCGGTGGCGTCGTTAGAAAAATGCCCGACTAGTGAGAGACCGTACCAGAAATGCATTCAAACAGTACACTGAGGAAAACTTCCAGCTAGTAAAAGTTGCAGAACTATTCGGAAATTCGGCCTGATGAGAGAGCATCCAACATCATCTCGATTCGATTCAATATGAGTTTGTAATAGATGTTCAAGATGGTGTCGGATAATTCGGATTCTCTGATCATTTTAAAGACGCTTTGTTGGCTATCTACTTAGAACACGTCTGTTTCTCAGTGTGGAAGCGGCGACGACTGCCTTACACAATTTCCAATTACGGCCGGACTGTGGCCACATAAATTGCAATAAGTAAGCGTAATTGGCCTTGGACAGCACACGAAACAAAGTAATTAGCGTCCATAAATTATGCAGCGGAACATGCACGGCCCGAAAAAATATTTAAATGATCCCCAATTAATATTCCCATTACATTTCGATTCGGATTCCGATTGCAATTGTGAATTCGGCCGAAAATCTGTTTCTATTCTTTTGTTTATTCAAAATGTATCCGAGAGAGCGTTTGGCAATAATTAAATCAAACAAATGGAGCCATATCCAGAGGAATTCCTACGAATTGGTTGTTTTATTGTACATTTGGCGGCAGACTACCCCGAGAAAAATCTTCGATCGGATGACACTATGGATACAACGTATGTACATGGGTATAACAGATCCGACATACATATGAGTTATGGTCTTCCACACCCCGTAGATAAACACAAACTGGTTGCGCTGCATCGCTCTCGAATGTCTCCCAAACACTTCTCAGATACATTTCACTCAAATATCTCTCACATTGAGTCGTAGGCAGCCATGTATCGTATGGATGCTTTTAAATACATAGTTAAGTAATTAATCTCTGGGCCACTGCACAATTGATTTCTTCAAATGGGATTTCTGCAAATCACACACGCCCACTCGCGCAACTATAGTAATGCTTCCAACTAATTAATGTTGCCATCGATATCGATGCTTATATGTCACTGATCGTATCGGAATTGGGGTTATGGGGCTATGAAGCCCGAAATGTACAATTTCTTATGCACACGCACAGCTGCCGCTGGCACGCGTTGATTGTAAACTGACAGTTGGCTGTCGGCTGTCGGGGTGTCCAACCTGAGATGATTCTCCCTCTGCTGAGCGGAATAGTCAATGTAGCGTATGCGCAATATTTGAATACCCTTGCCGAGGGTACTATAAAGTTCGAGGAAAGTTTGCAGTGCACTGAAGGAAGTACATACATATGTCCATATGTTCTGGATCAGGATTACAAGCCATCCGTCGGCTTTCATCAGTCTTTCAGCCTTAATGTTATCTGAGTCTACAATGGATCGATGCATCCCCAAGGGCATCCCAAGATTCGGTTTCGCTGTTTCTTAGTTTTTTTATTGTTTTTCATTTGTGATGTCGATTAAAGTACACAAATAGCAACAAAACCACCGACACAGGGAGGCATCGAAAAAATTCCTTAGCTACTTTTCATTCTTTACTTTTCGAATTTATCATTTTTTGTTTTTTTAATTATTTTTGATGCTGCTGTTTTATTTAGGCGCGCACATTGCCAGGTTTTGTTTGGAAAATATTTGGAAAATTCTGATATAAAATGATTACGAGAGTGGACTGAGAGGGAAAAATACGATAGATATATGTATTGGATATAACACGCGGTAAGGTATGGTAAAGATGAGTAAAACTGAATAATCAAAGTGCCGGTGCCCGGGGATTAAGTACAAACATAAACGAAATTATTAGACACACGGGTTCTCGCTATGATTCATCAAAATTCGGCATCAAGCAGGGTTATGCCCTATTAAGACCGTAGGTAAAGGTGGACTGGAGTGGAGGGACAACACCTGGCACAGCACCCACAGAAGTTTATGAAGCGAAGGCGGAGGTCCAAGTCCCAGGGCACTCATTAATATGCATTCCATTTCCCAATTAACTGGCATATTTATTTGATTAGACATACAGACTTGTTGCACCAAAATACACACACAAACACGCACAATCTCATTAGCTCTTGGCCACGACTGATAACAGACAAGTTAATTGATAAATTTATCAGTTGATTATGTCCAGATGTTGTTTCGGATGGAAATAAGAACATCGTTCAGTTGAGAACTAACCATTAAATCAGCTCTAATGGAACATGGTTATGGTTATTTTTCTTGAAAATCCTTTTCAAATTCTATTCCGTGCCGTTTTGGGGCTGAGCTGATTTCTTTCTGCGGCCAAACGCCAGGACGTCCCGTGAGCGACTGAACGAGCTGCTTGTCGGCCAAATAACGCATTTGGCTAATTTTCCAAACGCTTGCCACTCGCACTCTGTCCCTCTACCCCTCTATCTAGTGTCTGCCGTTCGTGTGCGTTCCGTGCATTGGGTCATGGCATGGTTCAAGTTCTTGGTGCTGTGTACACAGAGGAGGGATCACTGTACGAGTAGAAGCCACGTTAATTTCGTTTCTCTTTCTTTATCACTCTTTGCCAATGTATTAATTATGAATCTACTTTGTGTTTGCCGGCGGATTCTAAAGGATGCGACACTCGATGGAATTAAGAATGAGATTGGTACACGTAAGAGAGGGAGAGATGTGGTGTGGAGTGTTATGGAGTGGAGTGGGTTTATGGTGGCATAGGCTTGCATATGCAGATGGAAATAAATGGGTTTACTGTAATTGATAACGGCTGAGTGCGTTGGAGTGTATGGGGATTTCAGTTGACATTCATTTGATGGGGTGTCGGTGTTTCCCACAGTGGGAAAGGGAGGGATGTGACGAGTGTACGCGAAAATCGATCGTGCCCATTCCGGAGCTGTCACTCACATTAAGTACATTAAAAATCCATAGGGATTTCAACACCCACTCCGACTATGACTCCGCCAACTGCTCCTCCCATATGCAATTGTGGCACACACGCACATCGAGCATATCCGCTATCCCATTCGCTATTCACATCCAAGCTGACATAGCTTGTGTGCCGAACAAACATTCACTCCTCCCTCACTCACTAGGACATACTTACATTACTCTACTCCCCGACAATGCTAATAAATTTTCGTTTTATGAGCATTTGGCTTTTAATTACCGAACTAAACTTAAACGCCGCACCAACACAAATATGCGTAAGCGTATGGGTGGGTGTAGTATCGTTGTGTGCTACGTAGACATTTATACAACACGCTTGATTTCGCTTGATTGATCTGAAAGGAAGAGGGAAGAGGGAGGGGCAGGCAACGGGAAGGAAAGGAGCCAATTCCAATTGCTGTCATAGTCGGACAAAAGAGGGTCGTAAACTAAAATTTTGTTTCTTTTGTAGCTGTTCTGTCTGTTGTTTCCGCACAACAATTGTGTAATTCAATTGAAACTACATTCCACATTCAACCGAAGTTAAGGAACCCTTTGAATTACTTCATATTGACATGACAAAATAGTTTATTAATTCATATTAATGGTATTCATATGGCAGTCCGTTATCTGTTATTCCTTTGACTTCTCGTTCTGAGTATGTAAAAGGCAAGGCTTAGAGGGTTAGGCCAGGGGGATCCACTGGCGAAGGTATTCGGTGATCTTCCATTGCATCTCCTGCAGGTAATCCGTGAGATATAGATGGTGCAGGAGCGGGGACTTTTGCTACATTCTCTGGATGACACACCCTTTGAAGGAGTTCAGTCTTACATCGATTTCACCCTCCTCCAGCTAAAGCAAAAACACAATGGGGATGAGAGTTCCGAAAACGAGTCCTCTGGTTATTCCACTCACCTCGTTGAATGCATATATATCCTGGTAGCAGGATGGCGATATGCAGCGCCTTATGCAGTTGATCTTGGACACGTCCACGTTGAGATTTACGCACTGCGTGTGCTGCTCGCAGGCCACCTCCTGTTCGTGGTAGGTTATTTCCTGTTTGAGAAGTACGTGAACGATTCAGCCCCCGAGAAAAATCAATAACATAACCTTGTGAACTGACGGGACTTACATTCTTACTAGTTTCCTTGTAGGCGTACTCTGGAAAGTGGAAAGTGGCAGTCTTCGGGAACATCTTGCCACTCAATCCGGGTATTTCCTTGTAACAGTGTGTACATTTCAGTAAAATACAGAAAACAGCACAGATAATCGCAGTACGTTGCATTTTAGTTGGCACTGTAGTAGTGTGCGTGCACAAGGTAGCCTCACGGTAATTTTCTTGTTGTATCGGCAGCGCAGAGTGTGACCAGGCCCCGGACCTAGAAAATACCGGAACTGAAACTAAAAACTGCTGATGAACTGCAACTACTGATTGAACTGGAACTACTTGCATTTTTCGGTATCTTCTGAAGAAGTATTTTTTATTTGCATGGTATTTATTTTGGTTTTGGTATTTTGGTTTAGCCTGGTATTTGTTTGGTATATTGCAGACGGAAAGCGGGAAAATTTCGTGAATTTAAAATGAAGCTGTTAAAAGGTGTCAGCGAGTAATTGCTGCGAATTTGGGCGTCTTTAACAACAATAAGCAACACGTGACGTAGTATAAGTGGTCACTTTTAAGCTATGCCATTTGGTCAGCCAGCGTAGTTGCGTACAACATACTTTCGTTCATGTGCCAAAGGTCGCAAAAAATGATATCGCCTGGTTAGGGCTTGACCAACGCCCCATAAAATGAAAGGAAACACTCAGTGGCTCTGTGGCGGAAGCCGTCATACGATTCATGTTGTGTATATTTAAAGTTAAATCCATTGAAATCTTTTTAAATACTCGTCGTCTCAGGCGTAACTGTAGAAGGAACCTTAAAGAACAATCCTAGTGGGTAGAACAATTGCAATAATGTGATGCACTGGCACAGATAACAAAAACTTAATGTAACATATGTAATTAGTATGGAGAGAGCGTAAATAAAAAATTACAACTAAATTTATACATATATCACAACAGGTAGAAGAGAATTGTATTCAGAATACATAAGCTTCAGTTTAAACGTAATCCTCGCTGCTCTTCAACATGCTCTGTGTCTCCACGCCCAGCACCGGCTGCATCTTGCAGGTGAGTGATCCGTGCCGCTGGATGGATCCGTGGATGGTGAAGCGCGAGGTGGCGTGGGTGGAGGAGCTGTGCTTGTACTTTAAAGCGCTCTGCCGGCAGAAACCTAATCTGCAATGGGAATGCTCGATAAATGATCGATACCTACAGGAATGAGCAAGCCATCCCCATTACTCACTTCGACAACAGTGTGAACAGATCCTGGCGATACTGCGACGTTAGTATGGCATACAGATAGGGATCCGCACACGAGTTCAGGGGATAGAAGAATACTAGTAATATCTTGGATTTTGTTACATTTATCAGCGGATAGCCCCCCAGGGCGGTGAGGCCAAAGAAAGCAATGGGCGACCAGCAGGCAAAGTTGGTAAAGACCTAAAATGCGATAAAGTAAAGCTTCGCCATCAATTATTGTCCCGATTCACTCACTAGCAGTGCCATCTTCTTAGCGACGCTCATCTCTCCGGGGTTCTTCTGGCGGGCGTGACGCGTCTCGCGGCCTAGCGAGAGATAGATCTGAGCGTAGCACACGGCTATAATGGAGAAGGCCACGCCGTTGCACCCAAGAATGGCAATAAGGTAGGCAGTGTCGAATCCGTCACGGTTTTCCATCGGCAAACAGATGCTGCAAACGCAAGAGGATTCTGTTGATGCTGATAGAATGAACCTCCCTGCTTCGCGCTCACCTGGTCGATGAATAATTGCTGATGCCAAACAAAGGCAGCGAGGACATTAGCACGGAGTAAATCCAGCCGGCCAGCATGATTATCGCCGCCGGGCGCAACTTGATGCGATGGTTCAGGTGCATGGCCTGTGTAATCGCCAGCCAGCGCTCGATAGTAATCACGGTCAGTGTGAATACCGACAAATGACTTGCGAATACCGTGAGGAATCCGGCTACTTTGCAGCCCACCCCTGGCAAAAGAGAGAGGGAGAGAGAGAGAGAGAGAGAGGAATGCAAATCAGAATGAGAGAACAGATTCGAAAACAAATCCGTGGCCTCCAACCAACCAACCAACCAACCGTATTGCCAGTCGTAGGCATAGTTAAAGAACTCCCCCATGGAATGGGCATCGATGGAAGCAACCAGCAGCAGGTAGAGGCCCAAGCAGAGGTCAGCAAAGGCCAGGTGGCACATGAGAAAGCGCGGAACCGACGCCGACTCGGGCCTAAATAGCAATAGACGAAAGCAATGGGGTTCGAGATTAGCACACCATTCTTCTGCTGCTGAATATTGTGTAACGTAACTCTTACCTAATCGATAGTATTACTGTCAGCACCGCCACGTTGCCCACGACCGCCAGGGCGACCACTATCCAAACAGAGATCCTCAGCCACTGATAGCCCATCACATCCTCGCAAGGATTCAGAGCGTTGGGCATAGGATAGCACTCCACATTGGGTTTCCTGCGAAAATAGTTAGCTATAGGACCACGAAGATCAGCAATAACTCACCTGAATGTGAAATTTCCGCAGTACTCGGCCGCCTGTCCATCGTCCGGATTAATGGTGATCTGCTCGTGGAATTGGCCCAGGTTGATGGTCGTATCCGCCATGTAGTCGAAGGAAGCGTAGAGGCTAGGGGCCGCATCCGTCACCGCCTCTTCGGTTTTGCCTGAGTCAGCTATGCGCTCGCTGTTGCACAGCTCCCGCCTCTTCTCAATCTCCCGCAAACGCTGGGCGTGCCGCTCTGGATCGTGCCGCGAAGGGAACTGGAAAGCGCAGCAGTGGAACGAGTGGGTGAGGTATGCCCGCTGCAGATTCTGTAATGGGAAACAGTAAAATTGTTATGCTACGGATTAGCGATGGGGAATCAAAACCCTTGGCTTACCCGAAAGTTGTATATGGACGGTATCGTCTTCAGAGTGTGCGTGTTCTGGATGTACAAAGCTTCGATGGTCTGGAGTCCAGCTGATGGCAGGCCGACAAGCGCAGTATTAGAGAGATCGCTAAGAAAAGATCATATTGATTATAGGTATATACATATGAACATATATCCGACAAAGGCCTGCATAAAGACTCTGCTTACAGTTCTGTTATGTCTATAATGCCATGGAATGCATTAGGATGCAGTTCGCTGAGCTTTCGGTTATCCTGCAGAGAGCTATAAAAATCACACCATTCTATTATTCATTATCTCATAAAGTGGGCTTCTGCTATACTCACAGCTTGGCTATCTTTGAGCCAAAGAAAGCCGAATCATCAACGTAGCGTATGTCATTGTTTGCCAAAATGCTATAAAGATTACATTCCTAAAGAGATCACTTGGATATTTCGTGGTAATAATACATACAATTGGGCAGTCTTTACTTTTATGGATTTAGTATCTATTCGAGTGATTTGATTATTATCGAGATCTCTGCGAGAAAGATACGAGCGAAAAGCATAAGCTTTAAAGTTAATTACCCTCCGAGGGCTGCGGCTACTCACATCATTTGCAAAATGTTATACGGCGGCAGGTGACTCAAGTCCGGAACGCTGGTTAGCCCGCTGTTTATGATGCGTCTGCGATGGGGAAGAGAGGAGTGCAATTCTTAATAATGTTTCACTTGCGACCCCTAATGCAAGTTTGCCATTCGCCCACGATTTGCCATTTTCCAGGTAAACTTTAAGCTCCCTCCCACCCCTCGCGTACAACAACTTTCACCTCTGAGCGTGCTTATTTATTGACATCGCATCGCATCTGCATTTTATATAGCACTTTGCTCCAGGCATTAGCTTTGATGTGTGTGTTGTGTACGAGTAATGTGTATGTATGTATATAAAGACACACAGTTACAGATAGCGGGTAATAAAGATATGCACTTGAACAGTTTCCCCTTTTTTTTATTTTGTTTTTGTATATGTAGTTGTTTTAGCACTCCCCCTCCTCCTCCTACAGGAATTCCTCAACATTACCCCATTTTTTTTTCGATGAAGGAGAAACATTTAGAACAATTGTTTTGACTCTAATTACATTCAAGGCATACCAGAAATATCCTAAACACTCTCTTCTTTCTGCTCACACCTCACACCCCAATGACTCAGACTTGATTCTATATACGAGCATGAATGTATGATCATATATATGCATCATCCATATGCATACATATGTACATATATCTATCATGTGGGTGTCGGATGATTCCCAATGAGATATTTGATAATTTCAGATGGCTTACATTATTTCAACGGTGTCCGAAATTCCAGCAAATACGTCCCTAGACAGGAAAGACAGTTTGGGTGCATTCGAAATGTAGCTGTAAGTATAGCATAATATATAGTATCTGTATAATGAGTGCCCTTCCTTTGGCCCCAGTTGATTGATGCTCCCTCTCATGACAATTATAATCAAGCCTTACATTGTTCGCAGTAGCGTTAAGTTAGCGAAAGCGCTGTTCTGTATCAATTCCAGCTGCAGACAGTCGGTGAAGGCTCTGTTCCGGAGACAAAGGACACACAGTATATAGTAGCAATTGGTCAGGCAGTTAGATGGATACATAGATGTCGCTTCCTGGATAGATACTCACACATCAAGTAGTGTGGGGGCATAAACCTTCAGTCCCGTGGAACGGAGGCGCGGCAGGCCCGTAGACGCAATAGTTAGCCGCTGGATGGGGAGCTTCAGCGTCTGGGGAACTCGAGTGAGGTCCTCTCCCTCGCAACGACATTCAACCTCTTCGCTCTGTGGAAAACGAGAGAGTTGATTAATTTAATATTCGCAGGCACTTGGCCACTTAAGTTCCGATGATGCGAAAGTTGTTGGGCTTTTCAGAGCTTAGAGTCCAGTGGAGTGTCGTCAGGAGCCACGTTTGTCCACGTTTATTGTGTAAACAAATATAGGGCACTATTGTCTACATTGCGTACATTAAACACTTACTTGATTAGATGCATTCCAACAGCAACACTTCCAGGGCGAGGGCGAAAGTGTCAGTGTCAGGGTCGCTGGCATCAAAGTTGGATTGGGATTAGTATTGGGATTGGCGTTGGCGTTGGGATTGGGATAGATATCGAAACCGTTGTGGCTGTCGTGGCAGTTGCTCTCTCGGGGCCCCTCCACCTCCAGGGCGTATGGGTGGTGTGGGCCACAGAGCAATGCCAGCAGCAGGAGCAGCAGCAGGAAGCGTAGTTCAATTGACGGGCACGTCCTCGGCATGTTTTTGTAAGTAGTCGCTTCCGTCAGATCCTAAGAGCGTAATGGGAGCCGCATGGCTTCCTCGCTGTCTCAATCTGTCATTGACTCGTACTCCTCTCTAATTGGAATGATTCCGTTTGCTCATCTTGTGGTAAGCTGTGAGGGAGGAGTGTAGATAAGAGAGTCAGTTCTACGTCACGGAGTGCATAATAAAGTCATCAAGCTGAGCGAAGAGAAGAATAGGCGAATGATAAAGGTAAATAGCATCCAGTCCGATTCGATCCACGGAACCGCAGATCCGCAGATATTTTGCCAACATGTGAATTGGTCGCTCACGTAAAGCGGCGCGGACGCGTGTTCGATTGATTTTCAAAGGCGGAGAGATGACAAACAAACCCGAAATCAACCACTGAGCTGAAAAATATTCGCAGCAAATTTCTTAAGCAATCCATCGGGAGAGACTATTCTCGTACTCATACAGTGAAGCCTCGGGAGGACAGAGAGAAGAGGCCAACAGAAACAAAGCAGACACCGGAGGAGACCGAGTGGGGACTTTTAATTAACATATGTTATCACCGACATAAAATTCATATTTAACCCATTGCATTATTTTTAGACACAATGTAGGTACAATCGGATCGTTCCGCTCTGCTCTGCTCCATATCACGTTTCGCAGCAACACCGAGTATGTGTACATACATATGTATGTATACATACATTGATTCCAAAAGGCCCCACTAATTGAAACATTCAGTTTCAGTTGCGCATAATTAGTGGTCAATAAACAGAGATTGTCCGAGAGTACAATCTCGTACGCTATTCTCTGGTTATACCAAACCATTTCTATAATTCTATACGCTTATCTGCAGCTCAAAGGCCTGCCGACAGGTGTGTGCGCCATGAATCTACCTTTTAATTGACAAATATTTGTTCTCGCATGTGCTCCAGCTACAGCTCCAGCTTTACCTTTATTGTCTTATTTGGTGGGTAAAAAAATTCACAATGCTAGCTACCGAATAGGGTCCCATTCCCCAGTTCCCATTCCCCATGGAACTGAGCATGCAATACATAAAGGGAATAATTAAGAAATTAATTAGCACCTTTAGACAGGCGACCTTCCAGCGGAATGTGCAAACCACCATGAACCAAGTTCGATTCTCGGATACGTAGACCGTTGATACAGGGAGATCAGAATGTCATCTGCCAAAACTCTTCCACGTGCTGCTGCGGCTGCTCCGCTTCCAAGTTTAGTTTTTGTGCCAATGACGCAATCAGTTTACAGACCGATAATAAAATTATTCGAGTATGCAAAAGTTTGTTCAAGAGATAGAAAATGAGATAAGTAAATTATTTACACAATATTTCATTTGATTGGCAGCTCTGCTCTTGATTGTTTGCTTCAAAATCAACGCGCGAATGAATAATTAGCAGTTAGCAGTTCGAGTACGAGTATCAATCGAATCTATCTCAAACGAATGCAGCCAATCCTTCGACGATTTCTCTTTGATATTCGATGGAAGCAATTTGTTTAATTGGTTGCCTGCATCCTTTAATGGGGCACAACGAATGGACCCATCAAAGCTCATCCAATTAGGTGGCAGCAACTGTTTCCCATAGCATTCATGCATCAATGAGCACAGTTCTGATGTCCGCAACAGCAGACCAGACTGGAAGGTCGGGTCGCTTTGTCTCGATGGTAGTGCCACTGTAGCCGCCGCCTCTGCAGTCGTTCTGGTGTCATTTTTGACGAATTATTGTTAATTGCGGCACTGATAGCAGAATAAAACAAGTTAGTAACAATTTGTGGAGCGGAGCGTTGATCAAAGCTGGAGTACAGCCAGAGTGGAGCTCTCAATAGAATATTCTTCATAAATCAAATTAAAAGTCCATCACTTGAGTGCCTCCACAGTGGCTGCAAACTTTATTTGTGTCCCTAGAGAGGTTGATCCTTTAACATAATCGGATTTCCAGCTCTTGCATATGGTTCATTGATTGCTCAATATAATGACACTATTTATTATCCGATTATTATGACAGTAGTCATATGGATATCATATGTACCCAAGTGATAACTAAGATAAGTTCTTCTCTCTGATATATCTGATTTACAAGTATATGTATATGTATGAACACAAATGAAACTCCAGAGTCATGTGCTAACAATTTGTGAGTGCATTCAGCATCATTACTGAATGACAGCACCGATTACACTTTCGAGATTACGAAACACAATGTGTGCTGAATTTCACACCCATGAGATTAATACCAATATTAGCAATACGAGTATGGGTATATGTGTATGTACTATATAGAGAGCAAAAATAATGTTTGATTATAATATGGATACGATGCGAAGCACACACGCACTCACCTCACAATTTCCGCAATGACCTATGAATGAAAGGCGGCGCTGGATTCTGTAATAATTTATTCCACTGATATGACGCGCACCATCACATGAGCGATTAAATATAGAATTATGATATCTTTCCGAAATGGTATTGAAAACACTTATTTTCTGTTAATCTGCTCAGGAGGTTGCTTGGTAATGTTTAACACACACTTTCCCCGGAATCCACTCGCAGCTTCGTTTATTTTGCTGGGTGTAAACAATTCATGGCACAAAGAATTACTCAGATGCTCAGCAATTAAATTACTTTTAAATTAATCGGGTAATCATGGAGATGCTCGTAGATTTAAAGGACTGCAATTTCACTAGCTTTCCTATCCCGCTGGCAGAACGCGACTCTTGTGCACCTGTTGAAGACCCGGGCCGAGCTACACCAATGGAATATTAGCGTTGCTTCCAAACCGGAAGCCAGGTTAAGCACAGACGAAACGAAAAGACACGAACCGAACTGCTTCAGCAGCTATCGCGAAATGAGAGCTTCATAAGAGCCGTAACGTAACGGAACCCCAAAGGTGTTTGTTTTAGCTTCGGGTCCGGTGCGTGTATGTTATGTTCGTGTCGGTGCATATCTGTGCGTTTGTGTGTGTTGGATTTGTGGGTGAAAGCTTTCGCTTTTATGGCCCCACCCCACTTGTTGCAATGCGGTCACTGCCTCCTGTCAAGGCTGAAGTAAAAGTAGAAATAGAAGTAGGCCTTGACTTAGAAGTGCTACCCAGATAACTACCCATGTACATACGAATTTGTAAGAATCTAGTCATTCACCAACAAGCCTCTGAAATAGCCCAGCCAAATCCTAAACAAAAATTTGTATCTCCATTTTGAACGCAATCCGTCGTCGTTTCGAATACTTTCTTGCAAAATGGACATGAACTTTCAGTACCAAAAGGATCACACCTTCGAGAAGCGCCGCAACGAGGGCGACAAGGTCCGTCGCCGCTATCCTGACCGTGTACCCGTCATCGTGGAGAAGGCTCCCAAGACGCGCCACCCAGATCTGGACAAGAAGAAGTACCTGGTGCCTGCTGACCTGACTGTGGGACAGTTCTACTTTCTTATTCGCAAACGCATCAAGCTGAGCCCCGACGATGCTCTCTTCTTCTTTGTGAACAACGTGATTCCCCCAACATCGGCCACCATGGGATCGCTCTACCAGGAGCACCGCGACAAGGACTACTTCCTGTACATGTCCTACTCCGATGAGAATGTCTAGAAACGTCAATGTTACGTTCCTATATGTTGTTTTGTCACTTTTTTGGCATTTTTAAGTTCATCAATAAAATAATTGTTCATCAACAGCCACGATCATCGTCATCAGTCTGCCGCTGCCTCTGCCTCAGCATCAGACTCGCACGCTGTGCTTAGCAAAATAATAATTCAATGGAAAATGTACTTCCCCTTTAGTCTCAGGTCTCCAGTCTAATCCCGAAATCTTCACCGATCTCCGAAAAAAACCAACAAATGAATTAAAATTGAGTCGAACACAACACATTTAGTGAACTCACGGCTTAATTATAATTCACAAATCGATAGCGAGTCCCATTCAGATTGGACAGAGGGGCCAATTAAATGGAGTCAGGTCTCAGCCTGGACTGGTGTCTCTTGCTGCTTTATTTAGTTACGATCACTAATTGGTGAAAATATGAGAGATGAAACCAGTTTAAATCGCTGCTCTGCTGCAGTGTGCTCTGAAAGCATGCAATACTATGCAAAGTTAAATTCAGATTGGGTGGTGCAGAAAAACAAAGTTGTAGATTCTACTCATTGACACCGCATTAGCAAAGGAAACTTTTCAGCGGGAAAATTTGTAGTGGGGAAATTAAGAAAACAATTATGCGTTAGAATAATTCCGCCACACGCCCAAGGAGCAGCAGTGGGTGGTAAATAAATGGCGAATGCGCAATTGGGGTCTCGAAAATTCTGTATGTATACTTCAGTGGATTCTCATTCGATATGTAGATGCAGTTCCCCGGTTAAATCGTAGTTTATTCACATGAATTTTGTAACAAGCAAGTGGTACATCTATACATGTATATTAAGTGATCCGCCAATATCTAAGGTAAGGGAGGGTGTTAGGTAAGACTAAGACCCCACCCACACAGAACAGACAGTCTGACAGGTCGAGCGGAATTTATATAGACATTTAATAATATTCTGTTATACATTTTAATTTAGACTGCGATTTGCATATCATGTTATTTACAATCGAACGAACGAACAGCCACTAATTGACTAGATCAATGCAAAGCGAATCCACACCTGACTCACTCACACAAGCACGGAATCTTCTCTGCGGAAAGAAAAGTGTAAAATATATTAGTCAATTTAATTAAGAAATTAGTGAGTGGCCGAAAATACACGCGAATCTGGGGCTGGGGCTGGAGAATATCTGTTAAACGATTTGTCATTTTTTGGTACATTGTAACGCCGCCAACGACCGTTGGGTTATCAAAGAAAGGGGAAGAGCAGACAGACAAAACAATTTGCGTATTATTAGCAATGGAAATCAGCTTAATCGATTTGGGCGGAGCATGAGTTGGAGCGAATTCGATGGAGGCTTAAATTTCGCTTCTTTGCTTAAGCCGCAGTTACATAAAGCGGGGGATAGGCACGGGGCGGGCAGCCAAGACTTGTGGCCCACGCTTTTAATGCCTCTATTTCATCCCACTCTGGATCTGGCACACTTGCCATTTTAAAAATGCGCGCCCGAAAAAATACCTCGGTGTTTTCGATCAAATATACCGTCTGACGTACACAGTTCCAAAAATACCGTAAATATACCGCGCAAAGGGTAAATGTTCTCTGTCTATGATCGGAAACAATATTCCCCGATTTTGATATTCGGTTTAACATTGCTAGCTAGCTAAGACTCTCAGCACTTAACTTATAATTTTATCCGTTACATACATCAATTGTCTACGATACTGGTTAAATTCAACGACTCATTTTTATAAAATTGTTTCTAAAATAGGGCTAACAACAAACAAAAAGGTAAACGTTTGTTACCAACATAAAGAGTTCAAACCTGCTCTATCGAATTATAAAATTTGTTCCGACATTAAAGAGCTCTAAAAGCACTACAATAAACATATTTTATACTTTTGTAAAGATCAGTTAAAGTCTAAATGTATATATCTCGAAAGTTCATAAAATGACAAAGATATCGTGATGTGTGTTTAAGTGGAAATGAAGAGGAAGTAGTCGCCTTTGTGCGTATTTTCGAAGGGAAGTGCCAAAGAATTTTCATTCAATGTGCCTCTGGCGTTCCCATTTGTTTAAACATCCAACTAAATTTAAAAATTTTCTACAGAGTACACATGAGGAAAAAACGAATGAAGTCGCTCAGTACTCGATGCAATGACGTTTTGGGACAGACTTGGACCAGGCATTGCCAGGGGAGGTACTCGTATGATATTAAAGTAAAATATGGCAATCGTTTAGTCCAACCAGACGATCCATATGTTATTCATTACATGCCCCCGGACAAATATCTCATAACCATGGGAATAAGTAAACTGGACAAGGCCGAGACTGTTATCCTGTCGCCAAATAAATTCCTTGATGAAGACAACAAAATAATTGAGAAATTTGAGTACTTGTGCTGTGTGCCATATAGGTTTCGCTTCACGGAGGAACTTGTCGCACAGTGCGCGGCACACTTTACGGTTCTAAATTATGCAGTGTATGATTTCAACCGAAAACAAGAATGGACAAGTGGTACGTCGTTCGATGATTTTGAGAATTCCACTTATCACTCGAACTGCTCCGCCGATTCCTTGGGCGGATTGCGTTGGTGGCCCTTTCTTCTACTAGGATGGTTTCTGTTGGTTACGATATACAGCTGCTTGAAGAAATAAACAAATAAGATTAATACATTGCGTGTGTAATTATATACGTTTCACGGCACAAAAGTGATAGCTTCGTGATATGTATCGATTAACGTTACGTCCGACGTAACGAAGCGCGCCATACGTATTGTGGCCACAACAAAGGTCGCCATTTTTGCGAGATTTTTATTTTTCTCTTTTCCGGTCACATTGAAAATATTAACATTTTATGTTTTTATGTTATGTATGACCAGTAGGACCAGATAATCAGCAAATACCAAACCGGGGCTAGGCCGCATAAAAATACCGAAAATATCAAAAAGCAGTTTTCTGTCAAAGGAACGAATTGGCGCGCGCGGATACGTCACTGGCCGCGGCACCGGCTGGGCCGCAACGAATGGAGCGTCATCTTGTGCCGCTCGTCCTCGTCCAGGCCGTACTTGGAAACACCGTACGAAACACCCAACTGCCGGTCTCTGGGCGATACTCGACGAAGCGCGTATCGTTTGCATAGCTAGCGCAACGCAGATGTCCCTCCCAATTCATTTCGATCAGACGCTGCGCATCCTTCACAACAGGCACAGACTGGGTCTGGGTCTTGTCCACGGGCCATACCTGCTCGAGGTGACTTGTGCCTCACGATTCAGGCTTTGGTTGATAGGCGGCCTCTTCTCATCGTCCAGATAAATGATGATCTCCTTGTTACGGAAGTAACAGAGAAGAGAGAGGCGAGAATAGTTCCTGGTGGATGCTGCTTGCCTGGCCTGGTGCCTCCCCAATCACTTACCAATCTCATCCAGATTCAGTCCAGCCACGTCCATTTCCATGGCAAAGAACATAGCCATAGCCCTCGCGTCCACCGGTGAAAGCGCCGCGTCCACAAACACACACGCCCTATATGTTGGCGGGCTGTTTGGAGTCAGTAGTCGCGTATTCTTCAGTAGATCTGAAGTAAACGCCTAGTAGACGTCGTACTAGTTAACTAGGAAACACACTAACAACTTATGCGAGTACGGTCGTTCAAGTACGATTTGGCGTCGCGTCCACACACAGTATATGCTCAAAATGGGATGCCTGGCTGTTGCTACAGGTAAGGATTTACTAACTAAGTTAATGGTACGTAGTTACTGCAGTTAGTTCAGGCGTTTAAGCGAGTTTAAGTGAGAGAGTTTAAACCGATTTGGCGCGCGTCTGCAGAAGCACACACACACACACACACACGTAACTATGCCCATATGTCGGTCTGTTGCTCCACTTAAGGTAACCTTAATATGTAAATAATCCAATAAAAAGGGCTTCTAGAAACTTGTCAACCTTGTAAAAAATGTATGTATCTATCGGATAAAATTATTTGTTTATTGCTGATAGGGCCAACTAGCTAGTAATATTAAACGGAATATCAAAATCGAGGAATAACAACGTTGAATGTTTTGGAAAAAACAATCGATACTATCGTAATAGTATCGGGCTCAAATAAATTTTAAAAAACCATTGAAACCTTTTAGGAACTTGCCAATTGTAAAAATTAGATGCCACCTGTCGATTTGTTTACAAATGTGTCTTCGTATTTTATAGCAGCCATTCCAAACATATCATATCAAAAGCGCAACGACTGTAGCTCGATACCATCATGATAGTCCCAAAACCGTCGATAGTACAGGCTAGCAGTAAAATATCGATACTATCGATAGTCCCCTCGATGGTTTGACACCAGAATGGCGTCCACGCTGTTTAAGAAAAAATAAAATCTAACAATTGTGTGTATTTAGAGTGGTTAAATTGTGCCTACAATAAACAAATACAACATACATTTTAAGCAGTCGTTTCGTGCTTCTGCTCTCGTCGGCGGCGGCTTTCTCGTTGTATTTGATTTGCCAAAAAAATCGCTTTGTATGTGTCTCGCTTCGTCGTCATGCTGCGAAATTGTTTAAAAATTAAGTGAAATACACTGTATTAATAGAGAAAAGTATGTGCAACATGTGCAGGGTATATCTGGTGATCAGTCGCGAGTGATTGTACCCTCCCCCGCAGTGTTTTTGCAAGCCTAGCAGCCTTGCGAAAAAAATTTCCTTGGCAGCGCAGCGCAGCCAGACAAGACTTGCATACACTTCAAATTCGTTTCGTTCGTATACCGAGCTTGCTGCCCTGTCCCTGTCTTCTCGCGCGAGTTCGTTTTCAGTATATATAGCCAGTCTATGGACGGTCGTCAATGCGTGAATATTCTTCTATGTGTAAGTGTACGTGCGTGTATTAGCTGTATAGTTAAGAAAAATCATCAAAAAATCCCCAAAGATCTATAATCTGCCCGGACTTCGCCCACAGGCGAATGAACAATTGTTAACTCGAGAGTTGCTGCCGCCTGCCGATTCTGCTGTTGTTGTTGTAAAGCAGTGTCGGTGTCGTCGTTGCTGGTTCTGGTGCACACCAAAGGTGTCCAAGTGTGTACATATGCAAATAATTGGATGTCGGGACACATCCTTGCATCATCATCGGAGCATCGCACCATAAGCAAGCAAAAACCACAGAAAACGCCAAAGACTTCTCCCCAAAACGAAGCAGAAGCGAGACGAAGAGAAAACGTCAGCAGCAGCAGAGGCAGAGAAGTAGCAGCAGCAAAAAAAAAAAAAAAAAAGCGGCTGTCCGCTGGCAATTATTTATAAGTCAGACGAGTTAACAAATGCCGCGGGAGCTGGGAAATGCGTTGTCCAAGGAGACGGAGCCGTGTCCAGAGCCAGTGGGTACATCGTAAGCGCAAAAATTCGGCATAGAAAATAATTAAGAAAAAATCATTACTGCCCGTTTCGTTCGTTTCACACAGAAACTAATAACGCCATGACTGCGAGAGTGAGAGCGACATATGCATGTAGAGCCAAATGTAAAGAGAGCCAGCGAGAGAGAGAGAACTGTTGGTGGACTGCGCGAGTTAGCGACAGGGTTGTCAACGCACGGCAATCTCTGTACGCGGTAGAAATAAATGTTATTGTGGTATTGGTGTGTTCGTGTCGGTGTTGGTAGCGGACTTTTCAATACACAGAGCAGAGCCATGAACCGATACAAATTATTTATGTTTCCCAATATATTCGGTGTCCGGTGCTCCGGGTCCCGTACGGATTAGCTAGATCAAGATTAAGTGTAGCTGAAAGAGCAGAACGAGAGTGCACTAATCATTCTTTGATAACTTGCAGCTAACATAACCTCAAATTTGCCGCTGCAGTCGTCGGAGAACTCGTCGTCATCATCAGCGTCAGCGTTGTTGGCGGGTCCGGTCCTCCCCAGCCCCCACAGCCACACCGCCAGCAGCAGCAGCAAATGAGCAGCCATGAATGAGAAAATAAAGTCGCCTTCAACCCAGGGAGGTGCTGGGGCCGGAGCCCCCGCTGCTGCTCCGCCCGCGGCACCTGGGAGTGTGGCCGCCGCAGCAGCAGCCAGCAGTGGTGCAGGTGCCGGTGCCAATTCTGCATCCACGCCACCCACTTCCGGCCCACCCACGCCCAACAACAACGGCAGCGATCCGATCATACAGCAAAATGTCGGAGTGCCGCACCCCTACGGCGCCCCACCACCACCTGGTTCGGCACCAGGTGCACCACCGGACCCGGTGGCAGTAATGCACTACCACCATCTGCATCAGCAGCAACAACAACAGCAGCATCCGCCCCACATGCAGCATCACGGCGGGCCGGCGCCGCCGCCAGGAGCACCTGAGCATGCGCCCGGCGTTAAGGACGATTACGGTGCGGCGGTGGCTCACCTGCCACCGCCCCACGCTCATCCTGCCTACGCGCGGTACCACACGGGCGACCCCAACATGGATCCCTACCGCTACGGTCAGCCATCGCCCGGCGGCAAGCTGCCGCAGCCCCATCAGCAGCAGCAGCCACAGCAGCAGCAGCAGCCACCGGGTGCGGGAGGCTCACCCAATCGGCCGCCACAGCAGCAGCAGCAACGTTACATCCCTGGCCAGCCGCCGCAAGGGCCCACACCCACGTTGAACTCCTTGCTGCAGTCCTCGAATCCGCCGCCGCCCCCGCAGCACCGCTATGCGAATAGCTACGATCCCCAGCAAGCCGCCTCGGCGGCAGCGGCAGCAGCAGCAGCCCAACAGCAACAACAGCAGGCGGGAGGACCCCCGCCTCCACCTCCAGGACATGGACCGCCACAGCATCAGCCATCGCCGTACGGAGCGCAACAGGGCGGCTGGGCACCGCCTCCACGACCCTACAGTCCACAGTTGGGGCCGTCGCAACAGTATAGGACGCCACCGCCGGTAAGTGTGCGGGTTGGAAAGGAGCATTTTCTTTTATGTTTTCTTGGTGGCTCTCTTTTTTTATTTTTTTAAGAGCTTTTTTGACATTGACACTGATTTTGATTTCATCGACCCCATCGACTCTCGCCTCCCTCACACACTCGCAGATAGTGGAATACAGCATACACAACACGAGAGTGGCCTTATGCTAGCGCAATCTGCACCTCACCCACTCCAACTCATTCAAAGAGAGGGGCTCGTCACGTTTTGTACACATGTACTTGGAGCTCTGCCGAATGTGGGTGTGTATGTGTGTGTGAATTTGTTTAGGGTGGGTGGGAGTCTTCTGGCTATGTTTACTGTTACTTTTTAAGGTTTCGTCGTCGTGGTCGCACTTCATTTCAGAGTTTGGTAAAAAGATTCAACCAAGTCCTGCTGCTCGCTCCCACACAGGCCCACTGACACACATAAAACGTGTGTATTCCGCGCCTTTTCGTTGTATAGCCCATTACCTTCCCCCTCCCCTTCATCTACAGTTTGTCGTTCAAGTGCCGGTTGTTGGTTGAGAGTGGGAGAGAGGGAGAAAGAACCGGCACTTGCCGCCACAAACAATAACAACAAAGACAGCAAAATACGTTTAAAAAGGAGGTGGAGAAGTAGAAGAAGAAGCAAGAGTTTGTACACGAAAAATGTTGAGGCATCCGCATCCATTCACTTTTGTGGCTTCATTTACGGCAATTCCAAAGGAATTTTATTGGAATTGGTTTAAAATTGTTGCACGGTTTAAGGTTTCCTTCCTAACTGCATTATTGCGGAAATTACTGTTGGTGTGAAGCCACTAAGCAATAAGCGTGTAATGAGGCAGACAGACGCTATGCAAATTTGTATCCATCAGCAGTTCCCTTAAAATGATAATGAAATATACCCAACATCTCGGAGAGCCACTATCAGTTTCGCAAAGCGATAAAGTGTATTGGCATGAAAGCACGTGAGAAGAGCCATCACGTTTCGATATGAAATGTAAACCGGTTAATTATTTTTACGAGTTTCATTGCCTTTTTTTTCCAAAAGGCGGTTACTCCAAGTCATATGACACCCGGAATGAGTCGACTCCCCCGTGGAATATCATTCCACTGCAATCGGATCGATTGTTGTATTCATGAATGGGAGATGTCTCGCGGATAAGAGTCAATGAACTTTGATGCGGCCCGACGATTAGCCAGAGCAATATAAACAAATCTATGTGAATATAAAAATCAAAAGCAATGCTAGGGTTTAGACATGTGCGAGACGCAGCGGTGCGATGCGACCTTCGAGAGCTTTGATGATATACGTATGCACATACATATGTAGATAAATATTTATGCGTGCAAGTGTATTGTGAGATAAAAAGAGTAAAATACCGCTGTTATCCAATATCATTTTGGTGTGTGTGTGTGTTCGTGAGTGTGCAGAGTGTGACTTACGCGTGCATGCAATAAATACAAACAGACAGACCTTACACACATGTTTGTACATATGTATACCTATGTGAAAGAGTAGGCACCGTAATCAAAGGCAATAACAGAGAAACTTGTTGTCACAGCTGACTCTCTCTGGGAACTGGGGTAGCTGAAGTGGTCGAGAGGGAGGGTAGTGTGGGGAGCCGGCAAGCTGTGGAGAGGAAGCAGAAACCAAAACAAAATAAAAATACAAAAAATAAGCGAGACCCGCGCACAGTCAAAGAGAAGGAGGAGGAGGAGGGCTCGTCGACTATGACATGCCGCCTCTGTCGTCTCTTTGAATGCCGCCGTCTCCGCCTCTTCAAGTGCGCTCTTCCTCTTCCGTTAGCGTTGGTGCATTTCTCTCATTTCAACAACGCGATGGAAAATCCTTGACGTTTCATCAAACCAAGGAAGATAATCCTCTTATGGGGTCAACAGGTGCAGAGAGGAAATAGCTGTAAGTGAGAAAGTATGTGTGTGCATATATTAGGCAGCTTTATGTTTCGTTAACTTATTTCTGGTACATCTCCCCAACACTGCCACGCTTTCAATACTTGTGGCCTATGCTAACTGTTGTTTGTGAATTAGGTGGGCTCTCCTCATTGCACTACCCGATACTGGTGGCTTTACTGCGTATCTTTGCTGTTCCTTTTAGTCAGCTTCTTCCTCATCCTCTAGTGCCGTGCTTCATTTTTTGTAGTCGTTTATCGGGTGTTGTGTGCCCGTGCGGTGGCGGAAATTTGTATTCAGCTCTGCCTGTGGATACCGGCATGTGAATGTGTGGGCTGACTTTAAAGTTTGACCTACAAAAAGTGGAGCATATAAAAAGTAAACTGCGTCCTTTACTGTTTTTCCTGTGTTCCTGCTTATCTTTCTTCGGTCGATCTATCTCCTTTGGCTGATCTTTGGGTAAGCTTAAGGCGCAGGCTTCTTGTAAGCTCTCCCACTTTCTCGTCCTCATTCTGTTATATACAGTTGCAATTCATAATTTTTGGCGTGCATTGTGGCTGTCTTTGGGGGAATATGCAGAGAGTGTTACATTGTACCATTTCAAATTATTTTCGCCCGAGTCCTGCACGTACTTCTATCACGCCCCTTCTTCACGTCGTACGTTCGTTGCCATCAGCCTGCTGGGACGTCTCTGTCCTGTCCTGCCCCTGCCCCTGCCCTCTGCTCCCACACAATGAGCCGTGTCATGGGCTGGCAACCCTTACAACTGCTGCCGGCTTTACCTTTTTCGCTTCAAAATCGCATTTACTATGTTCCATTCTCTTCTCCCTCCTTCACAATTTATGCAAGCGCTACCGTCTGTCTGGCTCTGTTTTGTGTATATGTGTGCGTTTGATTGTGTCTGTTGGTTATGAAATTATAAACCCAAGCCCCGGACAGGACCACTCCCTGTCTGCCCCCTGTGCCTTCCACGGCTGCTGCGCTTTGTTTTTCCCCGCGATATTATAAAATATATGTATGTATGTAAGCAGTAGCTGCGCTGTTGGCAGTGGCCCGTGGTCCCGAACAGAGCCGGCTTTTAACTGGGAAACCTACCACCACTACCAACCATCATCAGCACCATCCCATCTCTGGCCTGGCAGCTCCCCTCCTCCATTATTCCTTCTTCTGCCTGCTGCCGGACCGACACTCTCGAACGTAATTCCGAACGACGTTACACTCATTGTATGTGTGCGTGTGTGTGTGTACCGTACGACCCTTGCTGCATTAATTCAAATTCCACTTCAGCTTCGTTTCTACCCGCTGCCTCTGCCTGTCCATCGATCCCTTCCTACTGCCGGCACGGCTCGTTCGTACACATTTCTGCTTTTGATTTTCATCCATGATGAGTTTCCCTTTTTTACTTTATTTCTCTCACTGCCTGGCTGAATATACTCACACACACACACACACGCGCACGAACACATGCAGTCACGTATACTCTCTCTCCTCTCTCACTCTCTCTTGCACACTGAGTACGAAAACCATCCATTCATGTTTCCTGTCACCCTGCAGTGGACCGACCGTCGTCGTTGTCGATTGTTGTTGTTGGCGTTGTCGTTGTCCTCGTCCTCGTCCTCGTTGCCCGTACGACGAGATCTGGCTTTTGCCTTTGCTTTCCCTTAGCTTTGGTCTCGGTTTTCTCTTCCCTGGCTTGGGCCTCTGGCCCGGCTCTGCGCTCTGTTCGTTGGCTGTGTGTTTCCATTAGATTTATTGCCACATTTTACTCTGGGGCTGGCATTCGCAGCAACATTCGTGTGAGTGCTGTGCTGCATGTACATACATATATACATATTTGCGAGGGCGAGTGTGTTTGTGCCTTGCCATGTCAGGACATGTCTGTATTTGTGTCTTGTCGCACTACGTCAAGTTGAAAATCCTTTCATTAATGGCATCCCAAGCTCTTTTTACTGGGCTCGTCCTACTCCAGTTGTCTGCCACGACGATCCGGGGTGTCTCCGTCTCGTAAGTTGCTTTGTTGCAACTTTGTCGTTGGCTGGTCCTGGACATGCACATGCATGTTCCCGGCATAAGTTTCACTTTATATTCCGCTCAAGTGGATTTCTTGGGTCCTTGGACCGGGGGGACGGGCGGCGGGTCAGGCAATCGACTGTTATGCCTTCCCGCCAGGATAGCTCCACTGGGTAGCTGGGTATGTTATGGGTGTGTGCATCTCTAGCTATAGCGGTAAATGCTTCAGCTTTATTATTGCCAGCATTTAGTTTGCTTTTGCAGCAGCATTATTCCTCGCTTTTTGAGAGTTGTCATACCCGAGGAGTGACACTGTCGCTGTCTTACTTTCTCCCACTCCCTATCTCGGGCTATCGTGTATGTGTTAATGTGTGTTTTTGCGAGTGTACTACAGTGCGCGCCAGATAATTAGAGCCACTTGCTCCCTGGGTCATCTGTTCATAATTATTGCAGCTAAGTATTCATCTTCCAGTTTTAATTGCTGCACATTTCCCATATGCAGTCAAACAGAGAGAGGTAGTTCCAATAAGCGAGCAGCCACTGTACATGACATGGAATCGGTGCTTGCGCATTTACGGGGGGATGTGATTGTGGAATATCGATTAAAATTATATATGTACGATATAAAACAGAATGTGCGGTGCTCTGCACGCAGACAGCCAACAACAAAAGCAAATGCCAACGCAAATAATTGATGAATTGCAAAAGAGAGAGTAAGGGGATCACTGGCTGTAATTAAAATGCTATGTGGTGTCTGTCCCTCTCTCGCTCTCTCGATTATTATTAGATTTATTTTGAGGGTATTTGAAGGGATTATACATATACATATGTACTTTTATTGATTAATTTCCGTCTCTCTTCTGTCCATTCACAGACAAACACTTCCAGGGGTCAATCGCCCTATCCGCCAGCTCACGGTCAAAATTCAGGTTCCTATCCTAGTTCGCCGCAGCAGCAGCAGGCACAGGCACAACAGCAGCAGGCGGGTCAGCAGCCTGGTGGCGCGGGACCGGGAGGACCTCCGCCGGGCTCCGCACAGCAACAGCCGCAGCAGAATACACCGCCAACATCTCAATATTCGCCGTACCCGCAAAGATACCCCACTCCGCCCGGACTGCCGGCCGCGGGACCCAATCATCGAACTGCCTATTCGACGCACCAGGTGAGAGGATTGCCCTTCTTGTGCGATCAAACCAGACATTAATCATGATTCCATTGCAGTATCCGGAACCGAATCGGCCCTGGCCTGGCGGTTCTTCGCCCAGTCCTGGTCCCGGACATCCATTGCCGCCCGCCTCCCCGCATCATGTGTCGCAGCCACTGCAACAGCCCCCTCCGCCGCATGCTGCAGCCGGAGGACCCCCACCCAGCAGTCCAGGCCATGCTCCCAGTCCCTCGCCACAGCCCTCGCAGGCATCCCCCTCGCCGCATCAGGTAAGCACAGAGAGGATGGTGATTTCGTTATACGGAGCATTTTGAAGAGGGAAGAACACTCATTCATTGAATGGTTTGGTTTGCCTCGCAAAAATCCCCGTACCCCCTCCGCTCGTATGCGCCTCGAGTTGGCTTCATTTCTAGATAATACACATCGAAAGTGGGTCAATAAACTGGGACTGCGTGAACAGCACGTGAACTTGACTGGTGACGTCACAGAGGCATACACTCATACGTACTCTTTACCTGCCTGCCTTTTACTCAACTCACTCCATTCCAGCACTCGTCCACTCACACACACTCTGTTCCTCCTATACGGGCAGAAACAGGCACAGGCAGGTCAAATGTTTATGCCTTTCCATGGGATGGCACTCGCTTATTTACAGGGGGGGTACCCGTTCGCACTCACTTTTTGGGTTGGCTCTGCTCTGGCTGATTCCCCTTACCCCTTTCAACCTCTTCTCTTTTTTGTTTGTGTTTTACGAATTTTCTTTTAGGTTAAACACCTCCCACTTCACCTCATTCCATCCGTCTCTGTCTATCGCTTGAACTTGAACTACTATCGCATCCCGTTCGTTTTCGCCCCGGTCCGTTCCTCGTACAACTTTAAAACTGTTGTTGCTCTTATCGTTGTTGTTGTTGTCGCCGTCTTTTTTTTATGAATTTTAATGATTTTTATTTTGTTTTGATTACTATTTCTTTGCGTGGCGGCGTTGCTGCGTTTGCGTCCCGTCTGCCATTGGCATTTTTCCCTTTTGTCTTTTGTCTTATTTTCGCATCGCCGGCAAGTCTGCCTCCTGTCATCCCTCTCCCCCTTTACCTAGTGAGTGGTATGCACGTGTCATGAGCATTTTCGATTGATTTTTTTTAGTCTGTTTTCTAAGAATTTCGGTTTTCTTTTTGTTGGATGATATGCGGCTATCGTGGGGGCATGGCATAATACAGTGAAGGGCAACAACAACTACAAACGAAATAACCATCGTGCTGTGGGGATGTCTTGCATACGTATGCATGTACATATATATACATTTGTTTATGTACAAGGTATATTAAATAGAAGGTAATGCAGTTTTCACTGCAAATTCTTAACGACTATGGTACCTGCAGAGTGGGGGGTTGTCTTACCCACATATGTAGGTATATGCGTATGGATGTACATTCTGGTATGAGTCTGTGTGTGCGATTTTTGGTGTACCCCATTTATTCGTTCAGCATGTCCGCAGCCGCTTTTGCTGTTGTTGCTTTTCATTCTCCTGCCATTTCTTTATTTTGTATTTTGCTTTTTTCCTTTTATATTTGGTGCACACACCGTTAAAAATACACATACACGCACTGACTACACTACGCTCAAGATCACACACAAAAGGGTTTGTCTGCTTCCATATATTTGGGTCAATGTCAAGGTCATTGTTGTTCTTCTTTTCCTTCTTATTTTTTTCTGCTGTTGGAAGTTTTTAGCGGTTTGTGTTTACAGTTTTATGCTTTTCGACCAATCATGTTGATTTCATCTTCAATCTATCCCATCGTCTCTACTAAATTATGTGTCTTCAATCCATCAATGCTGGAGCACGTGACTCTCTATCACTCGCAAATGTAACTGCAACTACAAATACAATGATGTTTCACGCTGAGCAAAGCTACTCTCTCATACACCGGCGCTCTGAGCGTCGGTCTCTTCTCCCTCTCCTGACCCCTTCGGGCAATGTTGATTACATTTTTAATGCCACTTGCGACACAAAACAAATAGAAGAGAGCGGAAAGAACTGTAATCAGCCGTCCAGCCATTTTAATCCGGCACAGCATGGGGCGGCGGGATGGAGTCCGTTTCAACTCCACCGTTGCCCTCGCTGATTCAATATTGCATTTGTAAGCTGCTTTAAATTCCATTTACGTGTGTGTGTGTGTGTGTACACACACTGACAGAAATAAAATTTAAATATTTAACTACTCAATATTTCCCGCTTTGGCAGCAAAAATTGCCAACATTTTACGGTCTCTTGCAATCGTTATATCAAATGGTTTTCTTCTATAATATGATTTAAACTTCCAGTGACATTTAAATCGATTTCCAGGGCACCATCCCCGTCCCGATAGGAATCGCTGTCCTACTTTAAAACTTATTTCAAGATTGCTCTGCGTCATGCTCTGTAGGCAATCTGCACCCAACAGCCAACAACAACGGAATTCATTTCATGCTATCCAAATTGTAGTGCACCAAGTACTAGCGGTGGACTCGTGACATATGTACATGCAAAAGCGTGCACTCACGTGAAACAAGAAGAGTAGTCGATTTGAGTGAAAATAAAATTACCCTTTGTGACTGAATGTCTTGTCACGCGACCATCTCCATCATCCCCATAGCTAGCTAAGGTGCTCGGGTCTGCTCCTGGGCTACATTTGGAGAATCCCCGCCAGCCCCAACCCTGAGTTCGGTGAGCCGTCACATGGCCGCGGCCTATGGACAATTTTTCCGGTTTTTCTGTCAAATTTTCTGTTGTTGTTGTTGTTGCTGTTACTGGGATTTTTAGTGCTCCACTCATTGAGGGCTGACTGTTCCTCTGCCGTTTCTCTGGCTCCACTGCTGCTGCCGTTGTCGGCATCATCATCGTTTTTCATTTTAACAGGCATAGACAGAAAAAAGCAAAAATAAAATAAAAAAATAAGGAACATTCAGTTCTGCGGCTGCCTTTCTTCTTCTTTTTTTTCTGTGTGCCTTTATTCGCATGCATACTTACGTGCGACTGTGTGTGAGTTTGCTTGTTTTTCAGTTCGCTTCGTTTGGATACACACCACGAAACGAAACGAACGAAGCGAACAAGTCGGGTCCGGATTGAGTCGGAGCGACGCGGAGAGAAGTGGAGCTTTGGCTTTGGCTCTGCCGGTTCTGGGTCCGACGCTGGGAGCTCCATCCAACTCGATTCATGGGACAAATGTCTGTGCACAAAGTGGTTTGCAGTTGTTGTTTTTACTGCTGTCGGGCTGGCGGACTGTTGGGGCTGTCGGTCTGTCACGTCTGCTGTCATGCTGTAAAGTGGTCAGAGCAGGGTGCTTGCAAAACGAATGGAACGAAACGAACCGAACCGACTTCTCCGATGTATACTGTTTGGGAGTGTGCGTGCGTATATGTACATACGTTTGCTGTTGGTGTTCCCCGTTGCCATTTACACACGCACACACACATGCACACATACATGTAAAGCTGTGGAGAGACATACAGAGCCACACAAACTTTCGTTTCGCTCATACAATTTTAAAGCAAGCACAAACAGAAATTGCATCCCGCTTCCACTCCTACAACCATACATACATACACACGCACTCACCCTCTAATGAACGACAGTCTGATTGTCTGTCGCTGTTTTCGCAACCGCTCAGCTGTGCCTGCACCCTTGTCACCACCACTCCTTGTGTCTTTGGTTGGTTTTGGTCGGAGGTGGATGTGGTGGTTGCGACCCCAGCCCCACCAGCCGTCAATCTTTCACTCTGCTAGCTCCCCCTCAGGTAGATTCCAGTGTGAAGGTATGGATGCGTTAAAAAAAGTTATTAGTTTGACGTTTTATTATTCGTATTAAATATTTCAATTGTCTATACAAAACTTGGTCAAAAATTTGTATCCCATCTAGCGACCAAATTCGATATACATATGTATGAAAGTACAAGGGTATCAAAAGCATCGATCCTCAATGCTATATAGTGTTCGTGCTCCCTTCTTGTTTTTTATGATATTCGTATCCCAAAGTTTATTACCTGTTCTCTCTCTTTTGCTGGGTGTTTACAAATGCCCCTCTCTCTGTGAGCAGCTCCTTTGGTGCATTTTATCCTCCCTGTGAGTGCTTGTTTTTGGTCTTCGTGCCTGCCACATTCAACATTCATCGCTAAGGGTTTTAAGGTTTAAGGTGATAAGCCACAAAGGTCCCAGCAGCTGACGACCAACATCTCCAGGGGCAGGCGCACGCACACACATGGGCAAATACTTGTATATGTGGCTCATGAGTGTGTTTGTAAATTCTTTATTTAAATGACATTGCATAAAAAAAAGAGTTAAAGTGCTTTTGAAAAACTAAAGTTAAAAATTGTGGCAAAAGGCGCTACATCATTCCAGTCTTAAAGAAATACGAGATCTGAAGTGGGGTTCCATCATTAGCATTTGGAGAGAAGAGACAAAACGAATCGTGTTCGAAGTTCGAACTCCACTCCACTCGAACCCTTGCCGTCTTCCTTGTGGTTCTCATTCACTTGAGTCTCTTACTTTTTGGCGCGTAAATCTTTGCTGAACTTTATGAGCACTCTCTATCTGTCCTGCTCTCGTCCCCACACCCACAGCACAACACAACAGTTAATTCAATAACATTTTGCTGTAATCGCATGGGTGGCGAAGAATGGAATAGAGTGATGGATATGGGAGGGCAGGAGCTTTGGGGCATTTTCAAGTTTACTTCGCTATTTTAAACTTCGAGTGCGAATTCTGTTTTACTTTTTTCGTTTTTCATTTTGTTGTGTTCTTTCGTTATAAATGATTTCATTGTTGTTGCTCCCGCTCAGCGCTTGTTTTTCTTCCAAGTAATTTTTCTACACACAGGCACGCATACTTAACTACAAACGTGGGCCGCCTTCGTATTTCCTCGCTGCTCCCACTCTACTCCCCCCTTCACACCAAAAGCTAACCGCGTACAAAGCATTCTATCTCTGGCCTTTGCTTCGCCTTTGGCGTCGCGTCCCCTCTCCGCCCCACCCGTACGTTCCTGCTTCAGCTTGCTTGCTATTCTCGTCATCAACGTCGCCGTTGCCGCTGCCCTTGGCCCCCTCGCGCACATCACGCTCTCTCACACTCTCAACGTATTTTGGATCTCTCCCCTCTGACGACGAACGAGCGAAGAAACGAATACGAATACGAATGGCCTGGCTGGCTGGCGACGCCGTTGCTTATTTCATTTTATTATACTCGAGTGTACGGGTGTGTGTGTGTGTGTGTGTGTGTGCATGTTTCTGTTCCTTATCTACGTCTTTGTCATCGTTCGTTCGCTGTTCGCCGTACGTTTCGAGCGCGCCATAACTACCACAGAGAACTGAGCAGCCACTTGCCTGTGTCCCGCCTCGCGTCTCCCCACTCCCCCGAGTTGCAGCCGTCGTTGTTGTTTTTGTTGTCGTTCGTTCCACATAGCTTTTATGCCCCGTGCCCCCTTCCATGTCCTCTCCCCTCCCGGCCCCTTTGCTGCTACTGCTGCCTTTGCCGTCGTCGTCGTACATTTCATTTCACTTCACTTAATTTCTCAGATACCAAACGAACAGCGCTAGCTGTATTTTTCTTGCTGTCGCTGTCGGTGCCTGCTGCTTTCCTCTCTCTTGCTGTGCTTACATTGTGGGGTGTGTGTGTGTTTCGAATTGCTGTCGACTTAAGCTTTATATGTATGTAGGTCTGTCTGTGTGTGTGTGTGTATGCTTCCTTGGCTGAAATTGTTTGTGGCGGTGTGGAGCTTTTGCTTGATTTTCTTATAAGCTATGAGGCGGCAAAAAAATAAAGTCGTGTCGCATCGCACCGAGTTTCTGTTGAAGACTGCTGCAAGAGTTGTGATTGCTACGAGAGATTTGGCGTTTATGAGAATTTCCCCTCTTGACTCTGACCGGGTTATAATTGCACGGTGAGTAGGAGAGGGATAATAATTCCTTTGGCAATGTCAGAAAAGGTCGATAAGGAGTGAGAGAGCGAGGGGAGCAGCGCAACAAGAGTGTAATTGTATCCGTTTCGCTTACTCCCAATGCTTGAGATTATTCAGACACACTTCCACTCCAATCTCTGCTGTGGCTGTCTGGTTTCGCTACGTAACAATAACAACGTTTGGCGTTCCGCTCCGTTCTAGCACCCACCACCTACGATTTGGTATAACATCTGATAGGCATTAATATGTTAATATGTAAATGATAAAATCGGTTTCAAAACCAACTCATATGTATGTACATACAGCCATCACCAGGTGTAAGTGTATGCAATGGATGTATGCTCTCTTAAAGTTAATTGCTGCTGCCGCTCAACTAATTCGTAGCTGCTATCACTTTCATTTAAATAAATAAAAACTACCGGCCGGCCGGCCGGCACTTTTTAATGCCTCAACTGAATTCCTTTTACAACGGAACTGGTTCCGCTCTTTTTTCCCGTTCCAGGAGCTGATTGGTCAGAACAGCAACGACAGCTCCAGCGGCGGGGCGCACAGTGGCATGGGCTCCGGTCCTCCCGGCACACCCAATCCCCAGCAAGTCATGCGGCCCTCCCCCTCACCCACTGGCTCATCCGGCTCGCGTTCCATGTCCCCAGCAGTGGGTAAGTAGCAGGATTCCATTCGATTTGGGTGGCAAATCTCATGAACACTTTTCACTTGCAGCACAAAATCATCCAATCTCGCGACCGGCGAGCAACCAGTCGAGCAGCGGCGGTCCCATGCAGCAGCCTCCGGTTGGAGCCGGGCCACCACCAATGCCCCCTCATCCGGGTCTACCCGGCGGACCGCCTCAGCAGCAATCTCAGCAGCAGCAGGCCTCGAACTCGACCCCGCCGCCGGGCCCGCCGCCCAATCAAGGAATGAACAACATGGGCACGCCCCCACCACCACCTCAAGGTGCGTCCGGCGGGGGCTACCCGTTGCCGCCACACATGCACGGAGGCTACAAGATGGGCGGACCGGGCCAGAGTCCAGGAGCGCAAGGCTATCCGCCGCAGCAGCCACAGCAATATCCACCAGGTGCGATGAGCCACTTTTCCATGGACTCTTCTCCTTGACATTCTATAATCTTTGCTACACTCGTAGGCAACTACCCGCCACGGCCGCAGTATCCGCCTGGGGCTTACGCAACCGGACCGCCACCTCCACCAACCAGCCAAGGCGCGGGCGGAGCCAACAGCATGCCATCTGGAGCCCAAGGCGGCGGCTACCCGGGACGGTCCATGCCCAATCACAGCGGCGGAAGTCCACACGGGCAGTATCCGCCTTACCAGTGGGTGCCGCCGTCGCCTCAGCAGCAAGCCGGTGCTCCGCCTGGCGGTACTATGGTTGGCAACCACGTTCAGGGCAAGGGCACACCGCCGCCTCCGGTGGTGGGGCCACCGCCTCCTCAGGGCAGTGGCTCGCCCCGCCCACTCAACTATTTGAAGCAGCATTTACAGCACAAAGGTGGCTACGGAGGCAGCCCCACGCCACCGCAGGGACCGCAAGGCTACGGCAATGGGCCGACCGGAATGCATCCCGGCATGCCAATGGGTCCGCCCCACCACATGGGACCGCCGCACGGGCCCACCAACATGGGTCCGCCCACGAGTACTCCGCCCCAGTCGATTCTGGGGGGCCAGGGACAGCCGTCTGGCGGTCCGGACAGCGGTGGCCCCGAGCACATATCGCAGGACAACGGAATAAGCTCATCCGGGCCGACAGGCGCCACCGGGCTGCACCCGGTCACGGCGGTGGTTACCACTGGTCCTGATGGGACGCCTATGGATGAAGTCAGTCAACAGAGCACGCTATCGAATGCATCAGCTGGTGAGTGCAGCGAAAGATTGGAAAACAAGGGATTAGCATCTAATTTGTGGTTCTCCTCCGTATGACAGCCTCCGGCGAAGATCCCCAATGCACCACACCAAAGTCGCGCAAGAATGATCCTTATAGCCAAAGTCATTTAGCCCCTCCGAGCACGTCGCCGCATCCCGTTGTGATGCACCCGGTCAGCGGCGGCCCCGGCGAGGAGTTCGACATGAGTTCGCCACCCAATTGGCCGCGTCCGGCTGGCAGTCCGGTAAGTAGAGACATCGCATTCGTATATATACCAAATCAATGAATGTGTTGCTGTTTCATCTCCATCCACAGCAGGTGTTCAACAGCCATGTTCCCGTGCAGCAGGAGCCCTTCCGCAGCACGACGAAGAAGTCAGATTCCCTGTGCAAGCTGTACGAAATGGATGACAATCCAGACAGGCGAGGATGGCTGGACAAGCTGCGGTCGTTCATGGAGGAACGGCGGACGCCGATCACCGCCTGCCCAACCATCTCAAAACAGCCACTCGATTTATATAGGTTATATATTTATGTAAAAGAACGTGGCGGATTCGTCGAGGTATGCAAGGTGCCGTAGTAACTCCTTTTACTAACTTCTTTTTAGATTTACTACTAGCAAAACCAATTCAGCCAAAACCAAACCAAAACCAAAAACACCACCAACGTAGTTAACACGAACCAAAATCAAAAGATATATCCACCAACAATATTTGTATAAATAGACACCAATCTATGTTGCGATTCGGCTTCAGTAGCTACAGTAACTAAAAGTCTATCTACCAGCTACTCGATCAATCTAGCAACCACCCTATCAGACCCAGCTCTAGTCTCCGATCCAAGTGTTCAAATTATAGCTGCATCCTGCGTAAAAGATTTAGCCCACGGTGCAAGCATTTCATTCAAAATAACAACCGAAACATTTTACTACAGCCTTGCTTTCCCTATAGACAGCATGCTCCAAAAAATCGATTCCAAACTCAGATCGTTCTTAATTCAAACTAGTTTTCGATTAGTATTATATATCAGGAATGCTTAAAAAGTTAAATTTGGTTTTTTTTTAAAATGTGTTTCAATGAGAAAATAATTTCGATATGTTTTCAATACCTTTCTCTTTTGGTTCTGTTCTGCACGTATTTATCGAAAGCATCATTTATCTCTTGTCGGGTGGATTTCATTTTTCCCCAGCTCCGTTTGCAATCACATTCTTGAGTGCTCTTCTCGTTTCTGTATTATTGCCTTATCCTTTATCCATTCCATATCCAATCCCCATTCTGTAAGTAGTTTAAAATTTCCTCCCTATAATGTAGAATGTTTGGTCCCCATTCCCGAGAATGCATCCACACCAAAGTACTTTTTTGCTCGCTACCTTCTTTGATTCTCTTTTTTCGATTGACACTTGAGTGATATGACAATGCCTATGATCCATCAATGAGCAATTCCGACTAATGATCCCAACCCCATACGATTCGCCCGTTCTACCAGGTGACCAAGAGCAAGACCTGGAAGGACATTGCCGGACTACTGGGAATCGGCGCCAGCAGCAGTGCAGCGTACACGCTGCGGAAGCACTACACCAAGAATCTATTGACTTTCGAGTGTCATTTTGACCGCGGTGATATTGATCCCCTGCCCATCATCCAGCAGGTTGAGGCCGGCAGCAAGAAGAAGACGGTCAAGGCCGCATCCGTTCCCTCGCCAGGTAAGTGTCTGCCGCGTGCGGTGGTGCCCCTCCTTTTTGGTTTATTCGTTCGATGCTTAATTTCAATTCTCTGTTCGTTTTTTTTATTTTTATTTGTATTCCTCTGTTGTGCGATTGTCGTTGAAAATGGAACATGTTTTTCACCACCTTTTCCTCGCATCATTTTACGAACCCGAAAAAAAACGAACCCTCCCACACACAACTTGCAACCAATCGGTGGTGGCCATTTGGATGCTGGGACAACCAACTCGACAGGCTCGTCGAACTCGCAGGACTCGTTCCCGGCCCCGCCAGGCGCCGCCCCGAACGCTGCGATTGATGGCTATGCAGGCTATCCGGGCGGCAGTCCGTACCCTGGCGCCGGTGGGCCGCAGCCGGACTATGGCGCGGCAGGCCAGATGCAGCGCCCGCCCTCGCAGAGTAACCCGCAGACACCTCATCCCGGTAAGAGCCGAATGTTCTGATCCTGCTCCGCAGAGTTCAGATTTGGGTGCGCTCTCATTTGAACTAGTTCGATTGGTGGTTTCCCTTTACCCAATTGATCGAGAGCTGCCCCACTCTAGTACATATCGGTATAATTTAGTATATTTTTGGTATTACATTTTCTTTTCTGAAATCCTGTATCCGTGTCCACGTTATCGTTGATTAGTCTGCTGATTATTACCAAATTATTTTCCACTGTGTGATCGATCATTACTAGACGATATGCTTATTCTCAGCCTCCACGACCCTACTTTGCCTAACCCTTTAACCTGTAACCCTTCTGTACCTGTGCACAAGTATACCTAAATATTTACATTGTATGTTTGTTATTAATTTCATTTGTGTGTATATTTTGTTTATTCATTTTTATGTTTTTGTAACGCTTGTGTGGGCGCACTACTAAACCATAAACTCAACCGATCCACCACCATCATCACTCGATCACCAACCACCACAACGATGCTCACATTATCGTCACTTCACCCACAACCACAAATCAACAAACAAAACCACGCCACAACAACAACTACAATTCATTTGTGTGATTCCACTGACTCATTCATTCCAATTCCAATTCAATTCGATTCATCCAAACAAACCAACCAACAAACCATTCATCCGAACCGAACCGCCGCTTCAGGCGCCGCCGTAGCTGTTGCCGCCGTCGGTGATAATATAAGTGTGAGCAATCCCTTCGAGGATGCCATTGCTGGCGCTGGTCCTGGCCCTGGTCCAGGTCCAGGTACCGGGGGTCCTGGTGTTGGCGTTGGTGCTGTTGCTGCTGTTGTAGGCGGTGCCCTGCCACCGCCACCACCCCATTCACCACACGCCGTCCAGCAGTCGGCCACGCAGCAGCAGCATACCCAGCATCCGGGACTGGCCGGGCCACCGCCACAGCAGCAGCCACCACAGCCGGGTGCTCCACCGGCGGCTGCACCACAGCAACATGGGACTGGGCCGGTACCACCATCGCCGCAGCACCAGCAACAGCAGCAGCATGTGCGCCCAGCCGCCGGAGCACCTTATCCGCAGGGTGGCTCCGCTTATGCAACGCCTGTGTCTAGAACGCCAGGTATAATCATCTTTTATTTTTTTGTTCCTATCATCTCTTTGTTTTCTGTTTTTCCACCAAATTCTTTCATGTGACGGACTCTTTTCACATTACCATTGCGTTTTCTTTCATACGCCTCATCTAATGACTGAATGTGGTTCCCACCAACTAACTAAATAATTAACTAGTTGATTTAGTATTTAGTGTGTAAGATGCATGTCCAGACAGCTATTGAAATCAGATATCCTTTAAAAGGCAGGCAACAATTATCCTGGCCTTGCGTATTTTTGTGTTCTTTAATATAAATTACACTCTATTCTAGATAGTCCCCAGTCCTTTTTCTAATACATAATTATAAACGTTTCAGGCTCTCCCTATCCATCACAACCCGGAGCTTATGGCCAGTACGGTGCGAGCGATCAGTACAATGCCACCGGGCCACCTGGTCAGCCATTTGGACAGGGCCAAGGACAGTATCCGCCACAGAACCGCAATATGTACCCTCCCTACGGTCCGGAGGGGGAAGCGTGAGTGCCACCATTTTGTACCTCTCTCCAGACCAGACCCTCATCCACAAAGACACATACACAAAGACATCATACCACACCACACCACAGCACAGCACACAGAACCCCAAAACACTGTACTGTAGCCTCGGTTTTGGACGAGAGCTGAAGCTGGAAAATATCAGGACGAATATGAGTCCACTAATGCTCCACCTCTTTTTCGCCCTTATCTACAGTCCACCGGCTGGTGCCAATCAATATGGACCCTACGGCAGCCGGCCGTACAGTCAGCCCTCGACAGGGGGACCCCAGCCGCCAGCGCAGGCAGTGGCGGGCGGGCCACCGACGAGTGGATCACCTGTGGCGCCACCGACTGGCGGCTATGCACCAGGAACACCCACGCAGCAGGACTACTATAGGCCGCCACCCGATCAGGTGAGTCGCCGTGAGGGCACTCCATTCTATTCCATTGAATTCAAGCTAATCCAAGCTCCGCCTCTGCCCTTTACAGAGTCCGCAGCCGCGAAGGCATCCTGACTTCATCAAGGATCCACAGCCTTATCCAGGCTATAATGCAAGGCCTCAGATTTACGGTAGGTTCCAGATAGATCACACCGCGGAAATAGCCTACTCTAATGCCCCTCTTTTCTATCGACAGGTGCATGGCAAAGCGGTGGGCAGCAGTATCGACCCCAGTATCCGACATCTCCCGCACCTCAGTCCTGGGGGAGTGCCCCACCCCGTGGGGCAGCACCACCTCCTGGGGCCCCTCACGGTCCGCCGATACAACAGCCCGCAGGAGTGGCCCAGTGGGAGCAGCATAGGTATCCGCCACAGCAGGCCCCGCCGCCGCCTCCGCAACAGCAGCAGCAGCAACAACAGCCACCATACCAGCAGGCCGCACCACCCGGTCAACAGCAGCAGCAGGCGCCTCCTCAGTGGGCCCAGATGAACGCTGGGCAGCCAACGCAACCCGGCATAGCTCCTCCAGGATCCCCGCTAAGACCTCCGTCTGGCCCGGCGAGTCAGCAGCAGCGGATGCCCGGCATGCCGCCCCAGCAGCAGCCTCCGGGAAGCCAACAGCCATCCCAGCAACCACCACACGGAGGCGTCCCCTCGCCAGGCATGCCCCAGTTGCCCGGAGGGATGGTGAAGCCACCGTATGCCATGCCACCGCCGCCAACTCAGACGGTGGTCCAGCCTATCGGCCAGCCAGCCCCAGGTGGAATGATTCCGCAGAAGCAGCCGCCCATCGTCGGTCCGGGACTGCCGCAGCAAGCTCCCCACCAGCAGCATCCACATCCGCACCAGCAGCACCCACAGCATCCACAGCATCAGCATCAACTGCCGCCCAATCAACAGCAGCAGCCCGGTAGCTATGCTCCACAGGTTTCCGGAGGTGGGCCAGGGGCTCAGTTGGTCAAGAAGGAGCTGATCTTCCCGCACGACAGCGTTGAGTCGACGACCCCGGTGCTCTACAGGAGGAAGCGCCTGACCAAGTCGGATGTGTGTCCCGTGGACCCGTGGCGGATATTCATGGCCATGCGATCCGGGCTGCTGACGGAGTGTACGTGGGCCCTGGACGTGCTCAATGTGCTGCTCTTCGACGACTCTACGGTGCAGTTTTTTGGCATCTCGAATCTGCCAGGCCTGCTCACACTGCTGCTGGAGCACTTCCAGAAGAATCTCGCCGAAATGTTCGACGAACGTTGTGAAGAGCCACTGGACGAGGCGGAAGACGACGCAGACAGTGGCACGGTCATGGGCACGGGCGGCATCGAGCATAGAGAGCGGGGCGGACGGCAGACTCGGTGCGTACGGAGCATCTGCAGCTACAACCGGAAGCGTCACTATGAGAATATGGACCGGAAGAACGGTAGCAGCGACTCCGAGGACGCCGACGAAGGCATCGATCTGGGCCAGGTGAGAGTTCAACCAAACCCCGAGGAGCGATCCCTGCTGCTCTCCTTCACGCCCAACTATACGATGGTCACCAGAAAGGGTGTGCCTGTGCGCATCCAGGCGGCGGAGCAGGACATCTTTGTGGACGAGCGCCAAAAGGCGTGGGACATTGACACAAACAGGCTGTACGAGCAGCTGGAGCCGGTGGGCAGCAATGCATGGACCTATGGCTTTACCGAGCCGGATCCCCTCGACGGCATCATTGACGTATTCAAGTCTGAGATCGTAAACATTCCATTCGCACGCTATGTTCGCTCCGGGAAGGCGAAATCTCGCCAGGTCACTGACACGGCCACCAGTCCCAAGCCTGACATCAAGCAAGAGGAGAACACGACGAATAGCACGGAGGATAGCAGCGGCGGTAATCTGCTCCAGGATTCATTCAATAAGAAGCGGCGCCTGGTCAGCGTTGACAGCAGCAGCTGTGAAGTCCGAGAAGGATCTGGCGAGGTCAAGAAATCCAAGCTGGGCGACGAGATCGCCCCGCCAAACGTCGAGATGAAAAGGGAACCGGGAACGTCCGGTACGACGGACACCAGTGACAGCGATTGTCGAGCCGTTGACATGGAGATCGAGTCGCCCAGCATGCAGCTACAGCGTCTAACGAACGGAATAGCTTCCTCCTCCCCGCCTTTGGGCGCCTTTGATCCCAAAGCGACGGTGCGGGATGCGGCGCAAGTGCTGCAGCGAAAACGCGACTCCAGCTACGAGGACGAGTGCTACACGCGAGACGAGGCCTCGCTCTACCTGGTAAACGAGAGCCAGGACTCGCTTGCACGCCGCTGCATCGCCCTCTCGAACATTTTTCGCAATCTGACCTTCGTTCCCGGCAACGAGACGGTGCTGGCCAAGTCCACTCGATTCCTAGCCGTCCTGGGGCGCCTGCTGCTGCTGAACCACGAGCACCTGCGGCGCACGCCCAAGACGCGAAACTACGACCGGGAGGAGGACACCGACTTCAGCGACTCGTGCAGTTCGCTGCAGGGGGAGCGCGAGTGGTGGTGGGACTACCTGATCACCATTCGGGAAAACATGCTTGTGGCGATGGCCAACATAGCGGGCCACCTGGAGCTTTCCCGCTACGACGAGCTGATCGCACGCCCACTCATCGACGGACTGCTTCACTGGGCCGTCTGTCCCAGCGCCCACGGCCAGGACCCGTTCCCCTCGTGCGGCCCCAATTCCGCGCTTTCGCCTCAGCGCCTAGCGCTGGAAGCGCTCTGCAAGCTGTGCGTGACTGATGCGAACGTGGACCTGGTCATTGCGACGCCACCGTTCTCCCGCCTCGAGAAGCTGTGCGCCGTACTGACGCGCCATCTATGCCGTAACGAGGACCAGGTGCTCCGCGAGTTCTCTGTGAATCTACTGCATTACCTGGCCGCGGCGGACAGTGCCATGGCGCGGACGGTGGCTTTGCAGTCGCCGTGCATTTCGTATCTGGTGGCCTTCATCGAGCAGGCCGAGCAGACGGCCTTGGGAGTGGCCAACCAGCACGGACTCAACTTTCTGCGAGAGAACCCCGATTCGATGGGCACCAGCCTGGACATGCTGCGGCGGGCGGCCGGTACTCTGCTGCACCTGGCCAAGCATCCAGACAACCAGTCACTTTTCATGCAGCAGGAACAACGGCTCCTTGGGCTGGTCATGTCACACATCCTCGACCAGCAGGTAGCCCTGGTCATCTCGCGGGTGCTATACCGCGTGTCGCGCGGAGCAAGCCGAATGCACTCGGTGGAGTTCAGACTCTTACAACAGCGGCAGCAGCAGCAACAGTTGCAACAGCTGCGTCCTTCGGAGAATCAAGCTCTGGCTGCAAGTGCGGAAGCAGCAGCGGCGGCCAGCAGTGGAGTGAAATTGGAGTCTGGGAGAGGAGAACCGAATGCTGAGCCAAGTGGCGCCGATGTCAAGCCCTCACCAGCAGCCACAGCCATGTCTTCATCCACAACTGGCAGCGCAATGATCTCCTCGGCGGCGATCAACGATGAGAACAGCAACAGCAGCCAGCAGCTTCCGCCGGCAGCCACCTTCAACGACGTGAGCAACAGCAGCACCAATAGCAACAGCTGCGGGACGGCCAGCAGCAACCAGACCAACAACAGTACCACCAACAGCAGCAGTAACAGTAGCCTGGGCAGCCAGTCCACCTCCACCATGACCAATGCCCCGACCACGCCAGCAACCCACGCAACTCCACCATCGGTCGCCGAGCAGCAGCAGGTGAGCAAAGCCGCCGCTGCAGCCGCACTGGTGTCGTCGAACCTTGGCGGAGGCCTGAGCAATGCCACTTCAGCTGCCTCTCCTGTTCTGGCGGCGCCTTCCTCCTCCTCAACGAGTGCGGCCTCGGCCACATCCGTGTCACAGCCGGCGGCACCACCGCCCACGAATGCGGGAACGACGACAGCCGTTGCGTAGTATACGACAATGCTGCCAGCGTCCTACTACTGGCCGCGCCGCGGGGCAGTCGACTGACAAGGAGCCGGAGCCGGAACAGGAGACTGTAGACCGGATACCGGATCGGATATCGATGTAATCAAATAATGTACATTTACTTAAAAGAAGGTCTCCTCTGCGACCTGTATGCGTTATGCGTAGGGAGAGCGGAGGGAGAATCCCCTAGAGAAGGATAAGGCATACATACTCGGCCAGAGCCACAGCCACAGGTCCCATGTCATGTGCGGGCTTCACTGTAACAGTCAATACAATAACAACTGTATATTTTTTCACTCAAATCTATAAATAGTAAAAATATAAACTAAAGCCTAAGCATAAGCGATTGCAGCAGCCACATAATAATTATAATGATAAAGTGAAGCAGATGCAGTAGCAGAAGCAGGAATGAACACGGTCGAGTGTGACGTTTTGCAACATTAGCAGGGGAAAAGTACCGTTCCGGAGACAAGGAGTTTGCGTAGACAGAAAAAGAAGGACAAGAGAAGAGAAAGCACACAGCATACTTATTGTATTTAATTTAATAAATGGAGTAAATGAAGACAAAGAGGAGAAACGGGAGGCGAGAAGCGTTAGGAGGAGAGTAGCTAATACATACATATGAATACGCACGCTATGGTTTATCATATATTAAATATATATATAATAAATGCATAAACTTACATTAAACTACAAACAAGAGATGGAGTGCTGTATGCCAACAGGAAGTGCATACACGCGTACGTATAGACAGACATTGATTGATATATAAAAATATATAGAGAGCATAGTTTTTAAAAATCTACCACTTACTAATACATATTACAAAAATATGCAGCAAAGAAACTCATGAAGTGAACAAAAGAAAATCAACGTACGACAGAGGAGACCAGAGAGAGCCGAGTCCCCTAATATTATATATATGACTATTGTAACAGTTTAAATACATTTTTATGTGAACTACGGAAGATGCAGTGGCAACAGCAGGAACGGGAATGCATAGTGCATGGCGATGGCGTAGGCGTTCGCGTTCGCGTTGGTAGGAGCATTAACAAACCATTGTACATATTTAACTATTATGTACATTTCACTGTATTCTTGTTTTGCGCAATGTTACAAGGCACATGTGTGTGTAGGGTGGCAGCATTGTATTTCGTATCATATAAATGGTCTGATAAATTCCAGTTTTCCCCGAATACTACTTGCATAACTCCCCTCAAACAACAAGCAGAAAAAAATTTAACTTTAAAACAAATTAGGTGATATAAAAATATATATATATATACACGCATACATAAATATTGCATATAAAGAATGTGAAAAAGATGAAAACGAAACTAAGAGAAAGGAACCCGAACATGGACACACCCTGTACTGCTGTAATTTTTATGTTATTTGTATTATTTGCTGGAAGTGCTGCTGCTTCATCTAATTTTATATCGAACTTACTTAAGGCGTAAATGACAAGATAAATAATTAGGTTTTTATCTTAATCTTAATTTAAAAATATTAAATAAATAAAAAACAAAAACAAAGTGCGAAAGAAGCAAAAATAAAACAAACTAAAAATGTAGATAAGCAAGATGTATTAAGTAGAAGGGTAGGCAGTACAGTACAGCTCCCGTTGTATCGTAGCCCGGCCTACTGCCTTACCTTCTATAGAGTGTACCTTGCAGAAAAGCACGCAAAACACCTCTACTAACACACAAACGCACACATGCTGGATGGGTGTTTGTGGGTGCCGGTGCCCCAATTTGTATACTAAACTTTCTCACACAAAATTAAAGTGCTACATAGATTGAAGAGATCGATTCGAATCTGACTCCTGGTTCTAGTTGCCAGCTCCTCCCTGCATTCCGCAAAGGTAGGCGAGGCCAGAAAATTATAGAGCGAGAGAGAATAGAAAAAGTGCTGCTGTTGATACCGTTTATTCGTGTAGTTGTTTGCAAACAAAATAATATAATAACTCAGCATCTCGATATCGATATATAACGTGTAGTTATAGGATGTAAATGTATGTCCCTCAAAACTTAATTTAATTATTTAAATAATATACATACATATATGATATACAATACAGCCGTTGTCTTTGTCGTTTCAAATCGCAAATGGAGAAACAGCTGCTTAAGATCTTTCTTATCAACCGTCATCTTTCATTTGAATTGTGGCAGCCTTATCGGATTTTCCCGCGCTCATATCGCCATTCCCAGGGAAGCATTTCCCACAGTCTGGCAACGCTTATAATACTCCTTTACGGTTTATTTTGACATTGAAATTATGTTGACGGTCAAAAAATACTAAAAACCCATTTGTTTTTCCGTACATTTTTAGTATTTTCCAGATTTTTGTTGGGACGCGTTTTGGAATGCACCAGTGTAGAAAACGTGTAGGATTTCCATTTAGATTCTAAATTTTAGAGCAATGTTCCAGGCCACATCGAATGCTAAGCAAAACCTATATATCGAATATATTAGTCGCTAGTATTTTTGAGTATTTTCTTGTTTCCCGTATTTTTGAAGACGCGTTATGTGGCCAAATTTTTTCTGAAACGTACACATTTCCTCGCTAGGTCTCTGTCGTATATGTAGTTAATTTGTAGGAATTGAGTAGTTAGCGTCAGAAGTAAACATTTTCGCTGGCGGCAAAACTGGCGGCAAAAAGAAAGAGTTTTATTTCCAAAATGGATTTTAATACATTGCTGCAGCGTGCCCAGAACCTGACAAATGAGGCCAAAGCTGAGTACGAGCTGCCCCAGGTGGAGCGTACGCTCCAACAGGTGCTGCAGGCCACCACGGAGCTCCATTCGCGCGTCACTCAATCCAGCAACAAAGATATACAAGCGTTAGTAAACTAATTGGGAATTCCCTAAACGATTTCCCGTGCTGATCATATTTTTACGGCAGGCATATACTGCTCGGCTCAAAGGGCATAGATCTACCCAAGTTGACCCAGAAGCTGGAGGCGCTCAATGCACGCAAAACCTTCGAGCCGGTTGATGTGGTTGGGTCTGACAATTTGGATGTGTGCACGTTCCTGAAAAACGAGCGCGAGAACGCAATACTTTCTGTAATTGAGGATACCAATAAAAATGTGAGTACGGTGTCTTTTGCTGCTGAAGCTCCTCATCCTCCTCCATTAACAAACACTCTTTTTGAACAGATCAGTGAAACGGTGAGTAAACAGAAGTGGGCCAATCTGAACAGCACTTGGAATGAGGAGAAAACCCGACTGCTGGATGCCCTAATTGGGCCCTCGCAGAACTTAATTGACCTGCAGCGGCTGCCAGAGCACATTACCCTCGATCCCAACTTACCTCCGAGCAGTTGCCTCAGCCAGATGGAGCTTATCTACGCCCAGGAGCTGCGTCACTACAACGAACTGCTGCTGAGGGGCACCCACCGCCCAAATCTTGTGCAGAAGTTCGCTCTGTTGGCCAGCAGCTTTGGCGATGATCGGCTGATGGACATGTGGTCAACAGTTGCTTCCGTGACGCAGGTGAACGAGCCCTTCCACAGCGATCCCATCAAAATTCGCCAGCAACGGCCCGAGTTCGTGATTAACGCCAAATCTTATCTCGAAAGACGCTACAAGCTCTACATGTGCACTCTGGTGGGGGCTGCCCACTCTAGCAATAGCTATCAACTGGTACGCGCATATGTGACTAATCGGTTTAGCGCTCAGCAGACAATTGGCCTAGTTGACACGTTGGACGACAAGCCACTGTGGCCCATGGTCTACTATGCAATGCGCTGTGGAGCAGCAGAGGCGGCTGTGGAATTCCTGCACGAAGCCGGCTCCAGTTACGAAGACTTTGCCCAGGTCATCGCGGATCGCAATGCGGGCGCCGTTAATTCGAGGACAGAGACACAGCTGAAGCTGCAGTACGCCAATAAGATTAAGAACTCCACCGATGCATATAAGAAGGCAGTGTACTGCTTCATCCTGGGTTGTGACCCCAACGAGGGGCACGGTGAGGTGGCGAAGACCATCGACGACTATTTATGGATTAAGCTAGCGATGCTCCGTCCTGGGGATGCCGCCGGATATGGCAGGCTTCAGTCGGAGATTCTGGAGAAGTATGGTGAAAAGCATTTCCATGCCAGTAACCAAACTGACGTATATTTTAAAACCCTGGTTCTTGTTGGCCTTTTTGAGGCCTCAATTGAGTTTTTAGCCCGCAGTGGTCATCGTGTTCATGGCGTCCACATGGCCATTGCCCTTCACGAGCTGGGTGTGCTGGGCGGAGCCCGCAGTGTCTCGCAACCGTTGCTGTCCATCGATGTCGCTGACCCGCAGCCTCTGCGTCGCTTCAATCTGACGAGATTGGTCCGGCTGTATGCACAGCGTTTCGAGCGTACGGATACGACGGAGGCTCTTAACTACTACTTTACGCTGCGTTGCTTGCGAGATCCCAGGGGCCGAAACATGTTTCTGACCTGCGTCTGCGATCTGGTGGTGTGCAGCGGCGTGCTGGATACAAGCATTTTCGACTTGATATTCGGACAGCGGATGACCGATACGGACGAAGAGGTTCCAGGGTGAGTTCGAGTCTATTCCGTGTTCCCCACCCATCAGTATGTCACCATCTCTAATTACTCCTTCAGAGGAGTGTTCCGCCAATTTGATTGCCCGGAGTTCGACACGAACACTATGGCCTCGGTAGTCGCAGAAGAGCTGGTTGCCCGAGGCAGCTTTGAAATGGCTGTCCGGCTTTACGAGTTGGCTGGCAACTACAACCTCGCGCTTAAGCACTTCAACATATTGCTGGCACAGGTTGTGCAGCTGTCGCCGCAGGAGGGATCACAGCGTGCCCGTCTTAGGGACGAGGCAAATCGATTTGTCAAACTCCTGGCAGCGCGTCGTATAGAAGTGGAGCCCAAAATAAGAGGCAGCTTTGTACTGCTGCAGCTTCTACTCGTCTTCTTCGATCTCCATCATGAGGGCAAACTAGTCCTAGCTCTAGAGCAGCTGCAGCGCACATCGAAGCTGATGCCGAACACCACGGATGAGGTGGAGGGCTGTTTGACCAACATCAAGAAACTCAGCGGAGAGGTCATCAAGGTAATCCCCGACGTGGTGGTGGCAGCCATGGACATCACACTCACCCAGTACAACCAGTTGAAACCGGGCATGTGTAATTCGGATCAGCTGCAGTTCCAAAAGCTGCGAGCGCGGGCCAAAGCCCTGTCCAATCTCGCCGCCAGCATGCCCTTCCGCATGCCCTACGAAACCAACAAACGTCTGATGCAGCTGGAGCTGATGATGCATTAGAATAAAAGTATGTTAAGCTCTACAGAAGATCTCTCCTCTATTTATTTCATCAGCACGAAAATGTACTCTTCCTCCTCTTCGGTGTAAGCATGATTTTTAAGCCGGAGCTTAAGTTCTTCTATTTTAAGCCGAGCAGCAGCCAGCTGCTGCTGTATGTCATCGCTGAGGCCTTTGGTTGCCTGGCAGGTTGGACATGATTCAGCCTCTATTCCAATTCCATCATTCCCTTTTGAGTTGTCCTCGTCGATTCCCACATCTTCAGAATCACCCCTGAGACACTTTGCACTCTGTGAGCCGCATTCCAAAGGATCTTTAGTGTCAATGCCAATATTCAGTTCCGGGAAGGCTTGTTTTGGCAATTTGCTGTTCTTGTTGAGGAGCAGACTCGGACGAAAGTGTCTGGCGCATATGAAGGGACATTTTATTCCATCTTTAGGCCTGCACAGCTTTATCCACTCTTTTCGCAACTTCGGCTCTGTGGGAAAACAGTGCAATCTATCGGGCGGCGATCTTGTCATGCAATTCCTGATGCAGCACTTTCGCACGAACATTTTTTTCTTTGCGGAGCCATGGTCCATTCCCTCAGTCCTGCCTGAAAATCGTATGTTGATCAGCGTTGGAGACGCTTGTCCGTTTAATTTGTTCCCAGTTTATTTGTACATATGTTTCGCAAAATTGTATTCTTTTTATGGTATTTTTGATTATTTTATAGAAATTACGAATACTTTCTGGTATTTTTTTATTTTTCTTTGACGGAGGAACCTTTTTTCACTTTCCAATGCACTCATGCACTATAGGAAAATTTTGTCATTTATTCTAAAAATAAAGCTAGGCTAGACGTTACCCGCCCACGTTTTAGATTACGAATGATCGAAACACGGTCAGCTTGTATTATATACTTTTTGATTTATTTTAAAATCGAAATTGAGTTGAAGGTATATTTATGGTATATCGGTATATTTCATAAATTCGGTGGTATATTACAATATATTTCTGAGGGTCAGGCGGGTATAGTTTATCAATAAATCCGCGGTCACACTGGAACCAAGTAGGTGCGCGCTCGTAAAAAATTTGTTTAATATTATTAAAAGAAATTTCGTTAAAACAAACGTCCATTTGAAATAAATTTGAATACCAATAAGCCAAGCCAAGCGAGTAGCGCTAATAGGTATTACTAGTCGCGCCACAAATGTGTCGGAACAAGTCGCACAAAGATTTCGCTTTTGTTGTCCTCACTGCTATGGTGTGTGTGCGTTCGTGCAATCAAACAAAAGTATTAAGCAAAAGTTACATATTTCGCAATACGCAATACGCGCCGTCCGCTACGAATGTAAAATAAAGGAAGCCAGACAATTGTCCCTGTACCAGCTGTGTCGCAGGGCGCTCTTCCTACAACGGTTTTTCGGCCTGCTCCTTCATTTGCAGCTGCTGTTATTTGGCTGCGTTGTGGTTGTCATACTCACACACACACACCACTTCTCATTAACTACCTTGAAATCAGCAGAGGGAGAGCGAGAGGGAAAGACAGAAGTGCAAAGTTGATGCCGTTTAACTAAGCTTGGACACGGTGTGCTGTGCGAGTGTTACTGTTCGTGTGTTCGTGTGCGTGAGCAGAGGCATTAGTCATTTTTGGTCCAAATTCTGGACTGGATGATTGACGGTTCTTTGGAGGTTTCGTTGATCCCCGGCAACACATCATTTAGAGCGCATCAACCAAAAAGAGAGTCAAATTAAAGTCAACTGCGGATCTTAAAAAGGTTAGTTACTCGCTCTGGCATTTTAATGCGGTTCGAGCCATTGAAGATTGGTGCGATCTGCACCCTCTTAACTTGGCCAATACCCGCACGCACCCCTTTGCATACATATTTATTGAATCCGTAACGTTTATTTAGGCTATTTGCTGTATCGAAATTCCTGTAAAGGTTGCATTTGTCAATTAATTAAATGTTTGCCTGCTTGCCTGAGCTGTGTGCTGTTCGTGGGGTTGGTAATACGAGAAGCGACTTTCAGTTGTTGCATAAACCCGATATGCTACGTTAGTTCCCGACTGTTTGTTTCACGCCTCAGCGATAAGGAATTCAGTGACATTTATGGATATGTATGTACATATGTACATATGTATGAGTATGAGTGCATGCATATGTAATCGCTCCATCTTTGCCGTGCACTTGTTTGCCTAAAGCTCATTCTTATACAAGCCACACTTTCATTCTTTTTAGACACGCTCCGTCAGAGCCAAGGGAATTTAATTTTCGTGTTGTCACTTGCGTTTACTGTTTTGCCTCACTTTCCATGCCAGTGACTCCATCCGATCGGTTGGTAAGTAGTTCATCCCTCGTCGCTTCTTCGAGATAAAGTTCTTCAAAAAGTACATGCACATGTGATTCAATATCTGAAATGGTACTCCGATCCGACTCCTTTTTAAAAACAGGAAACGACATGGGACGCCTTTATGGCAGAGCATGAGGAAATGGTATTGATATGTGATTACATTCGAATTGAGTATCGCTCGTATTATTTTTGTTCTTTATGTTCAGAACCATGGAACTTTCAATATGTACCTTCAAAAGAACATTTTTATCTGAAGATCTGGAACTTTTTTAAGTGCACTTATACTGGCACATTGAATACACATTCAAGTTCGTAAGCTTTCAGCTTCGATTGTATTCAACTTTGACCCACATTCGTCAAATGCCCCCTTCACATTGCGTGCTACGTACCAGAGAGAGAGAGAGAGAGAGAGAGTGAGAGAGAATAACAAGCTCGCACTCTCTGATGCAGCAGCTCCTCATGTAATAGTTTTTGTAGTCGAACGTGCAATTTTAGATCGCATTGTTTGCTTAGAATTTTCTACTGGAAGAAAAAAGTACATACATATGAACATATGTAGTACATACATATATGCATAGATATGTAGATACATTTATATGTACATACGTACGAATGCATGCTAATAAATTATAGAATGAAATGCATGAGCTGGAAAAACAGAATAAGCAAAGGCACGACGCACCGAGAAACGTGCTGACAATGCCCAATGGTGCGGTTGATTTAGCCAATTTTTAATTCACCTCTCCAACGGTTCCAACATTCTCTCTAGTTCTAAGCGGGCTTTTCTTTCAGTGAGAAAAGGAGAAAAGAAAGAATAAGATTTTGGCCAGCTTCGAATCGAAGCAAAGACTAGTTTGTGGCTGTTGAAGGATAAAATAATCTTTAAAACAAATAATCTTTACAAAAATACAATGCCTACTTAAATTTAAATTCAAACCAGTTCTCAGTGTTTCGACTTGTTTTAGGACTTCCCGTCTGCAATGCCCATATAACTATCTGCCTGTGCTGGTTTTATATTATGTTTTCGGCGTTTTGGGAAGTACCAGATCAGGTGGTGGGAAGGGGAGAGCGGAGATCGGCCCATGTCAATGTTTGGTGGTTGTGTGTCGTTTTGTCCGCTTGTGTTAAATGCTAAATTCGATGATTAAATATTTATAGATATGTATTTGCTTGTATTGTTGTGACGCCAAAATTAAGCTGTGTCTACACTCTTACGTTTGCTTCTTGGGGTAACATTAGAATTTACCGAAATTAATTGGGTAAAGAACCTTCTGCCCATTGATTACTATCAATAAATAGATCCTTAAATCAATGGAACCTTAACCTCAAAGCCACTCACAAAGAAAGCGTTTATCTCCATCTCCCGCTCGAGTCAAAGACAACGTAAATTGAATTATTTCGGTTTTTATTCTTTTTAATTTGCTTTAATTCTACAAACGCATCGCGAACCATCACTCATTATCTCTTTGAGGCACGTTCTATCCACTCCCATCATCTGTGCGATTACATATTACATATGTACATATGTATGTATATATATTTTTTTTTCGGCGGCAGGTCAAAAAATAATACTCCAAGCGATAGGCAAAAATTGTAGCGGGTTTTTTATACTCAGGTTCATTTCAAGTTTTATTCCGTGGAAATAAATTAAATTGGCTTCGTCGGCGCTACGCAGTGCCTACGTCCCCCGTCCGTTGTCTGTCGTCTTCGCCTTCGCGTGGTTATTGATGTGGCGTTGTTGCGTTGTAGGCCTCTGATGTGGTTTCGCTCTCTCCTTTGCTATTTTTACGCCAGATGAGGGCTTCGAAGAGCCGGCGTCTAGCGTGTAAGGTTACGTTTGGTCAAGGAGCGGTCAATGGAACGCTTTCTGACCGTCCCTTTGTATTGCTATTGTGTGTCATTGTAGTCTATTCCATTCTATCCATGCTCGTCTGTGCATCGGATCATAGAGACTTCAAGAGCTGTTGGACCCATTAAAGTAGTTTTTGGCATACGCCGCAAAAATCGATATGTATGTATATGAAAATATCTATGTGCTGTGGAAGCAGGTATCCTATAGTCACAATATGTATTCTATAAAGACTTAAGCTTTTGTATCGTTATCTTTGTAACGTAAATAAAAGCTTTCAAGGTCGTCTCAGAGGCTGCCAGCATTCTATGAAAATGTCGAACTGCCAACGGAATTGCTCGGAAATTGGAGGAGAAACACAGAAAGCGCTCTGAAGAGCGTACAAAACAAATTAATTAAAATGAAGCATGGAAACCGCTATTTCAAATGCATTTTTTAAGCCATAATCTCTTTCCTTTTCTTTTCATTCCGTTTCATTCAATAATTAATATCGTCTGTCCGCTGTCGTGGCGCTCTAACTTTGCTCTTACTTTGATCGTTGGGGAGAGGAAGATCATATCAGCCAGCAGCTCCACCCCACACACATACATATGTACACGCACTTTGTAACTTTCTTTTGTTCTGCCATCTCCCCCCATGGTTCGTGAGAGTCTGCTCCGAACGTGCGGTCAACTAGCCACAGCCAGCGTAAAATGTGTCCACTTTCAAGTGTTTCTCAACTCATTGAAGCTTCCTTCAATATTTTCAATGGAAATCAGTTAGCCAATCATATTGTTTGGGGAGATAACCAAAGCAATGAGAAAAACATAATTTTCACAGCTTAATGTTCTTTTCTTACAAATAGTACTTAAGAGCACCACCTCCCCCCACACATGGCGAAATTAGGATTCACTACAACTCCAACACCCCAGTATTGGGGTTATTCAGCATATTTCAAGTTTTGGCTTTATCGAAAATTCAAAAGATCAACAAACTGTAGAACACTTTACTACGTATACAAAATGGAAGAATATCATTAGTAAGAGGAGGAACTGATAAAATAAAGAAAAACAGAGAAGAGAGAAGGGAGCGTAACTCTGATCTCATCTTGAGCTTAATGAAATCCCCTTTCTCTATTGAAACGTATGGCACAAGATGCTGATGACCATTTCATATATTATTATTTTAAGAATCGATTTATCTTGATTAAAATTATAACATTGTAGAGCATCTTGCTATATTCACATACCATCTCTATTTCCTTCTGCACAAACATCAGCGATTAAAGAGGATGTATAATTTATAATTATTTGATTAATTTTACTGACGCCACATGCGGCGGGTAGTAGTGCTGGGGACAAACGAGTTCTCACTGTATTTGTGTGTCTGTTTTCTCCTCACAGCAGACATATGTGCATAAGTATACATGTACATACATAAGAGGTGCTGAAGGCAGGGGAGTAGGCTAGCAAATGATTAAATTGGCATTCAGAATCCCAACCATCGCACTATACATGTACTTGCCTCTGTGGGATGGGTGGGTATGAGTAGTGGATGCCTCTACAGCCCTGCCACCTGCCCACCCAACATCACCAATTTCTGAAGGTGATTTTAATTAGATTGTAACTGTAACTATTTGTTCTCTGTTCTGTTTTTGGACTGAGCGGTGGCAACGTGTCGGCGATTAGCGTCACATCAGTCATTCATTCAGCCTTTCCGTTCTCTCTTTACTTTCTCTCGTTGCTCTTGCTGATTGTTGATTTAAAGCGATTTACACGAATTTCGAATGCAACGATAATTTTTTGTGTGTGTCCATCGTTTTTTATATGGATTTAGATGAAAAATTTAAAGTTCTAGCGATCAAAAGCAAATCCGGCTTATCTTTGTTATTATAAAATGTTTAACGGAACCATTGCTTGGAGGAGGATTGTGTTTATTGGAGACTGAATTAGAATTTGAACTTGTCCCTTAGCATTCGGAAATATATACTAATAAAATTATTTCACATATCTACTGCAATTCAAAAACGTTACTTGGCGATATGTTAAGCATAATTATGTTCCCCACTCGTAATACACCCACCGATCCCATTCTACCCCAAGAGGCGGATACCGAATTGCGTAGAATTGTTTACTGTGCCAGATTCCGGAAATGCCTCCCTCCCTTAGATACGAGATCATGTCCATATTTCTCGTGAACGCACTTTGGGGAATTCTATCCAAATATATGATCCCAAGTAGACGCCACAACTGATTATCGGAGGAGCATCATCATCTATCCATTCCTCTGAATGGCGACTGTCTGCTAAATGTATTTCTAATGAATGAAACATTCCAATATTTTATCCAGCGGAGGCCCAATACTTTTTTTGCGACGCACAATATTCTGATAAGAATATTAATATTTTGTTATTCCCTCCAGCGGGCGGCTCTTGTTATCAATGCCCCATTGTGCTCCAATATTTTCCATAGCTATTGTGCTCTCTCTCAGAGATGCTGTACAGCTTGGGCTCGGTTCCGTCATGTGCCGGGCACCGAAACGTTCCGAGAGAAGTCTGTGCAAGTGGGGCGTGAAGCAATCGGCTTTCTTCTCTTATATCAGAGATGCCCTTGTTTACAGAAGTCGAAGTGGGCTTGGATTTGCACTGTGATGATGAGGATCTATATCTGAATGAGATGACGTTTTATTTATCGTAAATTAAAAACAGCATAATAGATGGGGTGATGGGTGGTTTTTTTAAAATTATAATTATATTATTTTAGCGATCTTTAGATTATCGCGTTATCTGTACCTGATAGACGAAGGAGGGAACCCTCTTTTATGAAAGTTCTCATTAAAACTGATTTTTTTTATGGCGGATGAATCAGTCGATTCTACCAGTTCTAATGCGACTTATGGTTATCTTTATGCCTGAAGCTATTTTATCTACAGGTTTTGGCCATAATTCTCTTCTAATCATGCAGGCTGCTAGCCGAAATTCTTATCTTGTTTTATAAACATATATATATATACCATAGCAACAAATTAGATATACTCCAAGTATGTCTGATTATTGAAATGCACAACAATCAAGAAGGACTTAGAGACTTAGATTGTTTCAATTGGCATACCTTTCATAAACGTACATTTTTCACATAACTCCCCAAAAACAAAGCAAACATAGAAAAATGTTAAATTTTATTCGGATTTATTTGAGAAAATTGTTAAGTAGAATAGTGCCTCGGAGACTCGTGGACCCAGATAAAGGTCTAAAATTCCACACGACTCCAGTAGCCCCACTTCTTCCAGTACCGCATCCCCCTAATAGTTGGGAATTTCGAATATCTATTGAGATTTTTAATGGTTCTTTTCTTTTGTAGGCGACATGACTATTCCATCGAGACCAGCGCCGGCCCCGCCCGGATCACGTGGCCAGAGCGCCGCGGCTGGAGCGAATGCCAGCCTGGATCAGCTGCGTCTGCAGCTCCAGGAACAGCACTTACAGCAGCAGCAATCGTCCGGCGGAAGTCTCCAAAAGTTGACCATTAAGCTCCCTCCGCCGCCAAAGGGGCCGCTACAGCAGCAGTCACTGAATTCGCAGCACAAAAGATCCAACAACAATATTTTTGCGGAGCAGACGGGCTCCAGCATCACGCGAAAGTTCCCCCATGCGCGGTATACGCCGACCACCAACTGGGACGACGATCCCTTTGGAGGTGGGGGAGCTGCTGCTAATGGAAATGGTAACTTAAGGAAGATGCCACCGCCGCGACCACCACCACCGAAGGTGCATGTGCAGTTAAATGGGCAGAAGCTTGCCGCTACAAGCACATCAGCGACGTCGGCCGGTGGCGGGGGTAACCTTATCTCCAACATCTTCCACCGTAAAAAGACTTCGTCTACGGCAGCGGTAGCTGCTTCCAAGGCTGCAGTGCAGAATCGTGTCTACGGCCTGAGCAGCGGCCATGCCGGGACGTTATCCCATAGTGCATCGTCGGCCAGTGGGGGTCTCAGCAACACGGATTGGAACGCTGCTTGGAACACGGCCTCCACTACCACTACCACAACGGGCAGCAGCAGCGCTCACTACTCTCACACGACCAGCAATGGGGCTGCAGTTGAGGGACAGCTCATCAGCTTCGACTCGCCGCCGTCGTCGCCCACCTTCACTCAGAAGTCAAACAGCGACTGCGTGAGTGTTGATAGCTTCAGCTCGGACAGCAACTTTAGTTCACCCAACAACGGCAGCGTCTCGCAGCCGGAGAGCGGATTCGAGGACGACTTCAACCGCTCCCGACCAGCCACTCAGAGTCCGCTCGATCCCTGGGAGTCGGTGGACAGTGCTGGACATAGCGCGGTCGACAGCTTCGGCTCGGCAGCTGTGCGACAGACGTACCAGACGTACCATCACGTCCGCACGTCAGATAATCCATTGTGCAACGGCAAGAGCCTACTGCCCCCCACACAGTCGCTGGCCATGCCCACCATCATCAAGCCGAAGATATCGCAAAAGCCGAAGGCACCCAGGGCTCCACCGTTCGTCGGTGGAATGCCGCCCGGCTACGGAGGTACCTTCAACCCACCTTCTCCGCCTATGCCCAAGGGTGCTCCGCCACCACTGCCACCATATGTGGGCAGTGCAGCGGCAGGAATCTCGATGCTGGACGTGATTGCGGGCAGAGTGGATGCCATGGCCCTGAGCAACGGCTGCTCGGGCTACGTCGAGGAAGAGGTGAATCCTCACGCCATAGCCCTATACGACTTCGACGGTGTTGAAGAAGGCGATCTTAGCTTTAGGGTAGGTATCTGAGGACGCCACAAGTATTTATCCCATCTGACTCTAGGACTATTGCAGGAGAACGATAAAATATATCTGCTGGAACAACCCACGCCTGAATGGATCCGAGGACGCACGCGCTCCGGCTGCGAGGGTATTTTCCCGGCCACTTATGTGGACATCAAAGTGCCCTTAGGAGCTGGTGTCTCAAACTACCAACAGTCACAATCATATCCACAACCAGAGCAGCAGCAGCAGCAGCAGCAGCCGCCGCAACATGAGCTATCTGCGCTCTGTTTATATCATTTCCCCGGCGAGGTCGAAGGAGATCTGTCTTTGCAGGTGAATATTCCACAGCGATGATTATTCTTGGTATGTCCTTAAAAGCCTGATCCCTTGCTTAATAGGAGAACGAACTGGTGACAGTGCTTTATAGGATAAACGAGGAGTGGTTGTTCGGCGAGGCGGGAGGGCGGCAGGGTCAGTTTCCGGCCAATTTCCTGGAGCAAGTGCCCGACAACCTGCCGACGCTTTAAAGGAGCTAAACCCGAACCCTAGTTTTATAATGTTTACATGATAGAAATGTCGATAGGAGTGAAGCGAACTGAACCATATACACCATATTACATATTACAGAATTATATTATAAAATTGTATTTTTGCTATATTCGAAACAGATTATATGATATAAGATAAGAGAGAAATATGTTTAAGCTACACCCCAGAATTGTTTTAATGGCTCCAATCGAAAGATTCCCATCTGATACACTGGATTGAATGATTGATTTTATTCTTAGCCCGCGATTAGAATTGTTTGTTAAATGGACGATTCGATGTTTACGTATTAGTTGTAAATAAGTTATATTTTACGTGAATTTCTATTAATTTTTAATTATTTAAATCGAGTTTAGTCTAAATAGACTCACGTTAATCGATTCCAATTGATGGTTCAAACCTTTTGATTCTTTGTATTATTATTACGTTCCCGTGCTCGAAGGATGCCTGGAGTAGATGCTTTACTTATATCTGTCCTAGTCGCATGTCCTAGAGAGTGGAAGGCCAAAGCCTCGCCCAGCTTATGATATATCAGGATATCCTATATCCCAGCTATGAAGGAAATATATTGAAATAAACGCTGTTTACAAACCTGGACAACAATCATTTCAATTTCAATAACTACGTTGCCTGGCCCCCAGACGTCAGCCCCGACTAGTGCCCATTTTTCATTACTACATGTATCCCCAGTCTGTGTGTAACACATTCGTCGTGAATATCTGAACAAAATTATTTTTTAGTCGTTTCGGATGTTTTAAGTGTGATCAACAACTGTTCTTCGCTCGAGCACGCAAAATTATTTCCTTTGACAAGTGCCACGTTTTCGTCAGCATTTAGAATCGAGTGCAACAAAAATACAAGCTGTAAGTTCCTACTTCGACGATCATCAGCATATTTACCAAATCGGGTTTAAAATCAGACCACAATGTCGGGCGACTGCAACTCATACTGCCCCAACGTGTGCGATCCTTGCCAGGCGCCCACTGACTTCACGCCCTGTCCACCCAATGCGGCGTGCCCGCCATGTGATTGCGGGGACTACAACGGCTGCTGCTACCAGCAGCCGTCTCGCGTCAGACCCATTCTGCCGGTTTCCAACTTCATGCGTTCGACGGCGCCTCTGGACACGGATACTATCTACCGCCGCTCGTACTACGGCAACTGCGGAGACAACTTGCGAGCCCGTCCAATCCTGCCGTGCTCTCAGATCCGGGCCAGTACTGCGCCACTCGAGAAGTGCACGGTGCAGAAGCTGTCGTTCATGCCGCCCTGCCCTGGACAGCGCACCAGGCCAATCAAGCCCATGGAGAGTGGGCTACGCTTCGAGGGACCCATCTACGCCATGACCTCGCAAAAGCACGACTACGTGCCCAAAGGGGTGGTGAAGCGGAGTCCGATAAAGCCGGCCGGGGCCATCTGCACCTCGTCCGCGCCCATGGAGCGCTGCACTATTCAGAAGCTGAGCTACATGCCGATCGACGTCTGCCAGAATCCGCCGCCCAAGGCCATGCCGCAGGAATCGCACTACTGCAAGCCGAGCGGTCCGCTGGAGCGCTGTACCATACAGAAGCTGTCGTACATGCCGGTTTGCCTGCCGGCGAAGGAGCCCACTCCCTGGGCCGACAAGATCCGCTGCGTGCCACCGCGATACCAGAACATTTGTACAACTTACAATCTGAGCTACATGCCCAACTGTAATGCGGGACGCACGGCACCAGTGATGCCGGTATCCAATTTACGCTTCATTGGCAACGATCCCGCTGCCGGGAATACCGTCTACAAACTTAGCTACATGCCAGTCGATGCCTCTCGCACCAAGCCGATGCCGATCTTGCCCAGAGATACCTTCTGTCGACCCACCGGACCGCTGGAGAGGTGCACCATACAAAAGGTGAGTGTAGTTTAGTCTCGAATTCTAATAGTAATACTATACCTATCCTGCCATTCTTCCTTCAGCTCTCCTATCAGCCAAATTGTACAGAACGCACTCCCCCAATTCGACCCATGGAAAATGGACTGCGCTTCGATGGCCCCATGTACGCCATGACCACCCAGAAGCACGACTTTGTGCCCAAGCCACACGTGCGCCGATCTCCCATTATGCCGACCACGGCTTTCTGTCGCCCCAGCGGAGCCATGGAACGCTGCACGGTCAACAAGCTTTCGTATATGCCGGTAGATGTAACTTGCTTCCCGCGGCCAGAGGCCGTCATACCCAGAGCCGGGTTCTGCCGCAACGAGGGACCAGTGGAGAACTGTACTACATACAAGCTGAGCTATTTGCCGAATTGCATTCCGCCCAAGGAGCCATTGCCCTGGGCTCGTTACACCTCCTACTGTCGTCCGAGCGGACCCATTGAGAAGTGCACCATCCAGAAGCTTAGCTATGGGCCCCCGGGCGCCTTTTCGCGTTGTGGCGGTGAGTAGATAGGAGCTCGGGATTAGGGGTTTGTGTTGTCATCTGGCTAAAACTGAACTTTTGCAGGACCCTGTGGAAATGGCGCCGGCGATGCAGGTTGCTTCCCGAAAGCTGGCATTTGTTAAGCAGGAAGTAAATTTTGATTGCTCTCCTAACGTCCCGTCCCGCCCATTGTCTATGTTAAATGTTAAAAAAAAATTGTAACCCAGGTCCGGCTCTATGGACACTTTCATTTTTGAGCAGCCCAATGGCATCTTATTGTAGCACACAGGAACTGCCAAAGAACTTATGCCACCCCACACACCCAAAACTATTTCGCCGATATGCTCTGGTCCGATGGCCGCTACCCAAAATTGCAAGTGTTAATTGTTTGATTTGCAAGTTAGTGTATATACGGGTGCCAATAAATAGCCCTCAAAGTAAAAAGAATTTTTTGTCACTGGTCTCCTGGATGCTCTTTTTCTGCCGATCTCGACGTAACATGGCTTCCTGTGATCGGAAAAATATCCTTATTTAGGATGGTTTTTGAAATTCGTCGGATGAAATCATGATTGAGACCTGCTAAAATCATATTGTTTGGTCACGATTGAGATACGTGCTGGTCAGCAGAGATCTGTACAATAAATTATGCATTTATTTTTAAATTATTCAGTTATGGCAAACTCCAATCGAAATGGCGGCGCATTAGTCGATGCTTCTCAAGAGTTATGTTCTGTATAAATCGTTCGCCACAAGTGCCACAGATAAACGGACATTCGCCTGTGTGCTGTTGTAAATGGAGCTTCAGATCCTTCGCTTGCCGGTAGCTCTTCTCGCAGTACGTGCACTTGTGCGGCTTCAATCCGCTGTGGGTGAGCATATGCCGCGTCAGTTTGTCGGAACGTGCAAAATCCTTGCCACAAACTGTGCAGTGGAATGGTTTCTCTCCCGTATGCATCCTGCGATGCGAAGCCATCTCCGAGTGTCTCGGAAAAGCCATTTCACATAGATCACATTTAAAGGGCTTCTCGCCGGTGTGGCGTCGCATGTGGGTAACCAGTGCAGCAGCCGACCGTGTTTCTCTGCCACAAAGCGAGCAAAGGAATCTCTTAATCGCATCCTTGCGCTTTCGATCTCCGTTTACATGAACATCCCGAATGTGGTTGTTCAATCGAGACTTCATTTGATAGGTGCGATCACAGTGCGGGCATTGCAGAAGCTGGACTCCGTCCTCTGTGGCATCGTCGACAAGACTTGTCGGCTTGGCTGCTTTGGTGATTTCGGAGACTTCGCTATGCTGGAGGCGCAAGTGCTTATCCAGATTCTCAGGCCACATGAATTTATAGGTGCACTTGCTGCATGAATGCTTCTTCTCTGTGCTGCTGCATTGCCATAGAAGATGATGATCCATGATATTCTAAAATAGGTAGCATTGAGAAATGAAATTACACACTAGCTACATATTTAGACCAAAAAACACACCTTGGACACACACTTAAAAACGCATTTATCACACTCATGAGGCATTTTGTCGAAGCGGTGCATGGTCCGTTGATGTTGAATCATTTCGAATTTACGCTTGCACTGGACACTGCAAAGCTCGCAGACGTAGAGAGGATGGTTGTCAGACCCAGGCTGTATTTCGTCCTCTGTTTCCGAATCTTCAAGATGCATCTCGAAGCCGGATTCATTGGTTATAGAGTAGTTTTGCGGGGACTCGTAGCTATGGTGCGATAGAGAAAGCTTTAGTTCCAGTTGAATGTGGGCACGCAAATCTATGATGCGGTCAAAATGCAGGTCGCAAATTTTGCAGGTAATTCGCTTGGATCCATTCCGCTTAGATGTGGCTGCTATCAGGGTCTCGGCCAATGGAATGTCCTGCTCCTTGAGTCCGTGCCGCTTTAGATGTTTCACTAGGTAGTCACGCCGATAGAACTTGCGCGTACACCACTGACACGGAATGAGCTTCGATTCTTCAGCATGGGCGCTGAGTAAATGAACAGTGAGGGATTTTTTCTTGTCAAAAACACGCTTGCATTCGGAACATTCAAAGGTTTGATTCTGTAAGCAGCATATACATACATAACATAAAATAAGGAATATCAGTTTGAGGGGCTTACAGTGATTCGGTGCTCTCGGAAGTGTGCTCTCAGGTTGTGCTTCCACCGGAATCGCAGTGGGCATTTGTGGCAAAGGAATCGCTTTTGCGAATTTCTGCACTGAGACTCATTATGATGCCTTAGCATTTGCAAGCTGACAAAGCGGCCATCGCAACGGCCGCAAACATGAGGTGCTTCCGACCAACTGTGCGTCTGACGCTGATGATCGTAGAGTTGATACTTCCTGGTAAACCTCTGTAGGCAAAGCTCGCAGCTGTAGTGCGCCTTTCTAGTTTTTCGTTTTCTTTGTTGATCTTCGGGCTCGTCCAGCTCACTATCAGTGTCAGAGCTGTCCAGGTTCATTTCATAACCACATTGATTAGTTATTGAATAAAAGCGATGATAAATCCCACCTGCCAAATCTTTGCGAATCATGTCAATTAATTGATGCTCGCCTACATCCTTGGCATCGGGATAGAACAACTCGACCAACTCATTGGGTTCCATATTTGGGCGCACTCCCAAGGTAATGATTTCCGGATGCTCCTCCAAATGGCGTCGAAGATCCGCAATCTTGTTGTATTGACTCTGACAGATCATGCATTCGATGAGCTTGTAGCCATGAGGTTTGCAAAGATTTAGATCCACAGACTTTGCCTTTTTATGCTCACTTATATTGCCCGAGCGCTTGGGATTTCGATGTACTTTAAGGTGCATTTCCAAGGCCTCACTGCTATTGAACTTCCGGATGCAAAGTGAACAGGAGAACCAGCGGGATTCTGGCTTATGAGCCCTGATTCGATGTCGTTTCAGATAATCGGCTCGTTTGAAGTTTTTTGGGCATTCATTGCACTGGTAAAGCGACAGCTTCAGACTTCGCAAGGAATCACCATTTCCCGTCTTCCATTTAAGTATGCGCTGTCCCAGTGGCAAGTTATCTAGTGAGCTGAAAAACATAGACATTACGTTATATTACATTATAGAAGGCAGCACCTCAGATGGACGGTATCTGCTACATACTCTTCGTCCTCAAAGTCCGACAAAGCTTCATAGTCTACATGATTTTCTATCCTGGGCTGCACAGTTTCCTGCTTGACAGAATCGATCATTATTAGAGGATCAACAGATTTCTTGTTGTTGAAATCTTTTTCGTCTGGACTCTCTGCTGGGACAATTTTAGGTAACCCAGGTATGTTTGTTTCAGTTTTCCCTCCATCCTCATCCTCCGTTTCTAGTTTCACCATCACATGCTGCTCTGCACATAGTTCCATGGGCGTTTCTTGCAAGCAATCAGTACCGTTTTTTATGTGCTTCAACAGTAGATCATTTGCGGCCTTACATTGCCTTACATAGCAATAGGCACCAATCAATTTCTTTGTGCAACTGCTACACAAACACTGTGGAAGCTTCTGGTTAGCAGATGTGTCAAGCTGGAAAAGCCATTGAAAACATAGTTTATAGATTTGTATAGATACATATGAACAACTTACATTAATATTAATGGCCGTGAGTTCGCTCAAGATGTCCGCAAGCAACTTGTCTGGGTACTTCTTCGTGGGAGTGGCCAGTTTCAAAAGATTATCGGCATCTGTCGCATCACATGTCCGACAAATTACCGGCAGCTTCATTATAGAATGTTAGGGTTTTTCACTTTTCTAAGGTTTTTTATGTGCAAATTCAGGAATAAACTAAATTATCAAGTAGTATGTGTAGGTATATCGGTAACCTCAACAATGTTATTTACAAGTTTATCGATACTAAAGACGCATACGCATGGTGTACGACCTATGGAGGGTTTTCAAAAATACTGGAAATTTCATTTTTAAATCAAGAATGCATTTTATTTGTTCTTATATGCTAGAACGGGAGATACATTTCTCTTAGACTAATTCGGAGCTTAAAATTATTGGTGCCATGTAAGGCGCATGCAACGAAATCCGCGAAAAAGGAAGCACTACTTTCCTAGTACTTTTTAATCGTTTTCCTAATTAGGGCCAAACGCTGCTTATGCGCTTCTGTTACTGCGGCGCGTTTGTACGGACGCAGTTCATCTGTACCGAATCCAGGTATCCACATGTTATACTTTCGCTCAAAATGCAATTGAACATCCCGCACCTCAATTTTGTTCGACTTTCTGTGCTTTGCAAATGCGCTGGTTGACTTTACCGTGTCCTCGACAAAGTCATCTATTATTTGCAGCAATAGTTCCTCTACGTCTTCGTCCAATTGCGTGGTGGTATCTACTTCCCTAACCAATTCCGTGAGACGTGGCTTTGTCAGCATCTGAAAGGAACGGAACCCTAGAATCACAATCGAATCGACTTGTCTCGGTACAATGAACGTGTGCTTACTGGTGTGTTTTCACCTACGGCTGAGGCTGCATGATTGGATGATGACTTTCCACTACCACCACCTGAACCAGTTGCTGTGCCCGCGGTTGTGCCACCGTTTTGTGAAGATGAGTTGCTGTTGTTTGTCATGGGACTGTGCTGAGAGGGCGAGGCCATTGGGATGTCGCGATCGCTATTAGACGTGTTGTAGTTATTGTGCTCGGCTTCGCCGTTGCTATCGAAAGTGGTAAAGAGATCCGACATTGCGATTTGATTTTCTTCAGTCTTTTGAGTGTACGTATGTATGTTCTATCAAAGCAAATTTTGGACACGATACGTAGGAGTGCGTTGTGGATAGGAGGAAAAAAATAGCAGGCGTAGGGAAGTGGGGTGAAAAGAAGAGTGTGTGCGGAGCCAGAGCCAAAGCGTTGAGTGGTTTCTAGTGTTCTTGTTGCTTTTAACTGCAATTGGTGTTAATACATGTGTGTTTTGTCAGCACAATGAAAGTAAAAGGTTTGTTAAATGTTTTCGTGTTCAGAGATATTAGCTACGGAGGAGGTATTCCACACAGATGGGCGAATGTCCCATCTATTCACCAGTGGTTTACGGCACATGATTGTCCAAAAAAACTTACTTTGATCGCTATTTACTTGACTTAATAAATTATTTTTCCCACAACTTATGCACAATAATTTAGTGTGGCCTATCGACAGTAAGTCTATCGACTGTGCAATCGATAGTTATTCAAACGATTAAATAGAGGTGAGCTCTTGTTTGTACGGAACAAAGGGAAAATCACTTATTTATTTTTATTTTGTATTTTGTTGGAAAATAGCTGCGCAAAATCAGAAGAATGTCTACGGTCGAGGAAACATCACCAGCAGGCACCAAGGCCGTAGAAGATGTGGGCGATGATGGGTATGTGGATATGATGTTCACAAAGGAATTGCGAAAAGCCACAAAAGATGTGCATAATCTCACCGATGTTCTAGTTAATGCAAAATTTGCTTTCGGTGTGTTATGACCAGTGTGTTAATGGACTCACTTGATCAGCCTATTGACTTGCATGTTTCTTACAGCCCTTTCGGACGATGAAGTTTGGTATGATGGACTCTTAGCCTTCTACGAAATATACAAGTTCTTTGAGACCCGTCTGCCGGAGCGCCTGTTGCCAAAAGAGCTACATAGAGCCGAGGCATTTGAACGAGACTTTGCCTATTTCTATGGTCCCAACTGGAAGGACACATATGAGCCGCGCCCCGTTGTCAAGAAGTATCTGACACAGTTAGAGAAGGTGTCGGCTCAGAACGAGCTCCTTCTGTTTGCCTATGCGTATCAAATGTACATGGCATTGATGTCGGGCGGCCAAATGCTGCAAAAGAAGCGAATGATTGCACGCAAGCTGTGGATTTTCCCCAAGGGCACCGAGGAGGAACAGCAGAAACAGGCTGAAGCAGATGCCGATGTAGCCACTGCAAATGCCGCATCTGTTGGGATCGATAAAGAGGATTTGGAGGCGCGTCCAATGCCTGCTCAGGTCACAATTTGTCCACCTGGCTGTGAGGCAACATATTTTCCAGTCAAAGTCAGTATTGTGGTTGCTAATTGTATTTTGCCGTATTTAACTACTTTAATTTGCAGATTAATGTACTAAAGGCAAAGCTAAGGCGCGTGTTCAACAGTCAGTACGGCGCGTTTGATGATGAGCTGCGGGCTGAATTTATAGAAGAGAGTCGCAATGTGTTCCGCCTCAATCTAGAAGTGGTTCGTACAATTAAAGGAGTGAATCGTGCTAATCTGAAGAAGCTGGCTATAGCAGCTATCTTTATATCCAGCATATATTTGGCCATAAAGTTTGCCACTAAGTAAGACAAAGTCTTACCTGCTCCTGCTCCTTCTTCTGATATTTTAGTATTGTGATCAGACATAAAATTAATATAATATCCTGTTTCTGTAGTAAATAATAATATTGAATCTATTCAGTTCTTCCGACGTCCACAGAGTCCACTACAAAATCGAGCAGCCCACGCCCATTCAGCCAAGGCATAATACGTTCAATGTTAGCTCTGTATCGCTCATTGCTCATGAGCTGTGACCTCAGATCGTCTGAATCGGGATTGTCACCAAAAAAGGCATCTGTATTAAAATTGTCGTCGGTTTTGTTGAGGCAAATGGTTAAGGTACTAATCACAGTGCCGACCGCTGAAATAATACCAAAATCAGATATTAAATAATATTAACAGACCATGTATCTCGATTGTCCAAGACGTACCGAAAATGGGATGCTCTATCAATATGATGTGTAGTTCCTTAAGAGTGGGAACGAAACCGGCGTATTTCAAGAGTGCGGCGTGTTCCACTAGATTTTGATGATACCATCTGATGAGATAATCAAACTGATCAACTTTAATGTCCAACTGTGTGGAGCTCATTATGAAATAATATAGATCTTGGGCTGGGTTCCCGTATTGCGTGACCTGATGATCTAGCAAGTACGTTTCCTGGACATGTTCATCGGAATCGTATTTGAACATGATGATATTCACCAACGCATCCCCATGGTTCAGCACATTGAACTCTTCCTCATTAACGTTGGAATCTCTAATGACTTCCGCCACATGGGCATCCCAAATCGATGGCTGCACAGAGAGTATGGAGAGAGATTGGAAATTAAACTATTCAAAATATATTGAATTAGAAATATTACCAGCTTATGCATATATTCATCAGCACCTTTAAAATTGGCTACTACATCCAAAAAAGTTTTCCTGCTCTGGGCAAACATGGGCTTAAATATTTCCTCCGTTTTTTCGGTAAAGATGCCTTTCTGGCACATAGCGGGGTATGGTCCATTGAGCTCCTTGTACTTGAGTGAAGCTGCATGCCATTGAGCCAGCTTTTTCAGTGCACACTTGCTATGTTCCAAGTCCATGTCCTTCAGCCGATCGCACATCTTGAATTCTCTTGCTTGCAGATTCTCCAGGATTAGATACTCTGCTGTGACCGGTTTGCTTAGCCTAAAGGACTTCGGACTAAACGTGACTGCTAGGCCTGCATCCTTATAGAGTTCCTCAAAGGCGGGCACATATTTGGAAAATAGGTTGAAGTCGGCAAAGTTAATCATATCACTAGCTGCCACTTGCACTTTCAGAATATACGAAAAGGTCTTGGCGCTTTTATCTGATAAAAGATTGTAATGTTTTGTTGTAGCATTAGTATATACTAGCAATACTTGATAGACCTTTTAGCAGTATGTTGATGTCCACTTTGTGCAGTTTGGAGGCATAGTTATCGCCTGGTTTGGTTGCCAATACCGAATAACCGCTCACAATGCTCTCGAACTCTGGATCCGTGGCGGCTATTATATCTCTGAAGTCATCTACATTTAGCCAGTCCAAGATGTCGTAGAACGGTTTGGGCTGCGAAGGTAATGGAGCTTCATTCTTAATCGGCTGGCTGCAAAATGCAACATGACAACAAAAAATTATCTTATCGAAATTATCTCACTCTACGTCCAGCAGACCACGATTGTCTGCTCGATGTAGCTGCGGTAACGTGGGTTGGTGTACAACAGGTTTTTGAAGTTGGCGGCTGATTCGGTGTCACCAATGAAATTCTCGAATGTGGCACCCTCAGTGGGATCCAAGAGCACGACAGGCAGCACGGTAATCGAGGGGTACAAAGCCCAGTCTCCGTACTTATAAAACTGAATGTGGAGCTCCCGGAGCAAAGGCTTGCGCCCTGTAAAGCCCAGCACATCCAGATGTTTGGTAAGCTGCTCGTGGTAATGCCGTATAAAGAAGTCAAAGTATTGCATCTTGTAGTCTATGTGCACTGAAGTGATGATGAAGTAGAAGAGGTCCTGGACCGGGGATCCGTATTTGGGATTTTGGAAGTCCACAAACACCATATCTTGAAATTCTCCCTTGGAGTCGAGCTTGAACAATAAATTATTCGTCCAACAATCGCCGTGGTTCAAAACATTAAATTCTTTGGGATCGTACTCGCTTAGCTTTACGAACTACGAGGCAAATTTTGACAATGTTTTGGTCTATAGGGATATATTTTTGCTCCTGATGATTAAAGTATACAATTGTTGTTTATAAAGTCAAGACTTACGAGCTTGTCCCGATACTGCTCTCCATCCATTAGGTTTTTCAGATTTTCCATAAATTTAGTTTGGAAGGCGCCAAGCATTCCGTCTACAAAGGCTTTTATGGCATCCTTATTCGTTCCGAACATACCATTCATGAATATATCTGGATAAGGTCCATTCACCTGAATCATCATTGCAGTGGCCGCATGGTATTGGGCCAGTTTCTGCAGAACAAACTTGGTTTGCTCCAAGTTCAGGCACTCCAGACGATTCAAATTCTTGAAGCCATCCTGACCCAGATCATTCATGAGCACTGTATAGGCCAGTTTTGGCTCCTGGCTAGAGTCTAGTCTATGCGCTCGCGGTGCCAATGTGACGTCCATTCCCTTGGCTTTATAGAGCTCTTCCAGTTTCGGTAAAACATCAATATAAGCCATATTCTCAGTATTGAAAAAGTTTGCCATAGCCAGCATTTGTTCCATTTGAGGGGTTTTATGTGGGACCTTCATCATGAAGGATGTGGCTTTAGTACTTTTGTCTGGAAAAGGCGAGAAGTAACGAAAGATTATTTGCTGAAAAAGTACCCTACCTACGTTGTATTGTACCCCACAATTTAGATTTGCGTAGCAAAGAAATTTGTCAGTCATTGTTAGAATTCTAATTCGGTACTATTATGATTGTTAAATACCAACAGCGAACTTTTATTGTGTAAAAGGTATTAATAAATTGAAGATATCTTTCGATTCCTTATCGCAGCCCAAACCGAAGTTAAACAGCGGTAGTTCTGGCTCACCTCGTAGCGATAAAAAGTAATATGTACTTTAAGTAATAATCCATTTTTAAGTACGCACGTATTTTACAATCATGCATCAGTTTTCAGGTAGTACTTACCATTGAGCTCTACGTCGATGCTGATTCTCAGCATCAGGGTGGCATAGTTCTCTCCGGGGGACATGGCGGGCTTAGCGCGAAAGCTAAGAATCCTTGAAAACTGAGGAACATTGGCAGAAAGTATATCCACAAAATGGGTCTCATTAAGCCAATCTGGCCCCAGAGAAGGACCGTCGGCGATTGTAGTGGTGCTGAGGATGGGTGTGTCGTCAGATTTAATCTGTGCCACCGTGGTGAGTTCCGGGGATGGGGATATCGCCTTGCGTGGGAACCGTTTTTCGGATTTTGGAGGTGTTACCTCATAGCTTTTCTTTGGCTTGGAATTTCGTAGACCCATAGTGTAGCTGGAGATGTACTTTGATTCTTTGTTCAAGTAGAGATCGCGATTTGTGTGCGTCCGTTCGACTGTGCGAACGTCTAGGGACTGATATTTGACTTCAAATATCACCGCCGTGCATAGTTCTGTCGCACAAATCACAGGTTTAGTATACATAGCCGATAGCTCGTGTTGTTGATAGCGACGCAACGAGTGTTATATTGTTTTATCAGTGCTGCCGACAGGCATACGCGTTTGAGTACAAATTGAATGATTGACGGCGATGTGAATTGAGCAAGCACTCACTCAAAACTCGTACAGTGTCGGTAAAAATTTCGCTTAATCGTCGAATTTCATGAATTATATTGCTTATATTTGGTTTTCCGGATTCTTTTCGGGATTTCTTATATCAATGAACATAAATCTAGGATGTCTTGACTACTTCAAAGGCTCCTCGACTGTAAGCCCAAGGGAGGACCTCCTTAAGGTGTCTTCCGATGCGAGGGTTGTGGAACAGGCTGTTTCTGAACTGGTCCCCGACTCCATCCTTGTCCATTAAGGTATCCATATTGGCATTGTCATTGGCATCGACAAGGACGATTGGCAGGAGAACGGTTACTATCGGAAAAACTATTCAAACACACTCATATTAAGCATAATTTTGCAAAAGGAAGAACTAGTATACTGGGTACTTACTCCAATCCCCGTAACTGTAGATGGATTGATGGAGGCTCTTCAGCTTCGGTAAGCTCTTGGGGTACTTTAACAGTGTTAAGTTTTCAGTGAGTTTTTCGTGGTAGTAATGGATGAAGTAGTCAAACTTTTGTATCTTTATGTCGCCGTTAACGGAGGAAAGAATCATGTAGAGCAGGTCCTGGGCGGGCGAGCAGTACCGACTCATCTGCAGATCTACGAAATATATTTCGCTTAGCCCACCCTCTTCGTCGTATTGAAACATGATGTTGTTGCTCCAGGCATCGCCATGGTTGAGCACACGAAACTCGTTTTCTATATTCGGGGCGTGCGCCTGGAACATGTCCTCTGCTTGGTGGCTGTAGGTTTCCTGAAAAATATCTAATATATACTTGATTCGCAGATCAAAATCAGTATAGTGTAAGAGAAAATATATTTACAATTGCCTTCTTCAGGTGAGAGGCATTATAGAGGGCCAGTGCTTCGACAAACGTCTTGGATTGGTGTTCCCGAAACTCCTTGAAGTTATCCTCTGTGCCGCACAGATTCCTGTCGTAAGTCTCTGGATAGGGTCCCTTAAGTTCAAACCGCACTGCCGAAGCGGCATGAAACTGAGCCAACTTCTCAAGTGTCGCCTTTGTGTGCACCATATCGAAGCCATTCTGACGATTCACATTTCTGAAGCCGCGCTGGCACAGATCCTCAAGGATAATGAGCTCTTCATCCAGTTCCTTCGAATGCTTGTAGTAGCGTGGCCCAAAGGTAACTTTCTTCTCGGCCTTTCGGTACATCTGCTCGAAATCTGGCAGGTAATTGGCATAGGAGTTGGTCTCCTTCTCAAATACCTTCCAAGTCGTAACGAGATCCCGTGTGCTGGCAGTATTGGGAAGAACCTTGGCCATATAAGAAGTGCTTTTCAGAGAGCCATCTAGTAAAAAAGGCTTAAGTTAACGAAGATTGAGAAAATGCGCAATGGACGTACCGTTCAGCTCTAGAGAGAAACTTGCACGTAGCAGGAGGGTTGTATAGTTCTCTCCCTTGCCACCCGTTGCCTCCACTTTAAACTCCTTGATGCTCTTCAGATCCTCAAAGTCGCGCTCTAAAAACTCCACGAACAATTCCTGATCCACCCATTTTGGTAGCTGTTGCTCTTCGGCTGTGCTCTCATATGCCTCAACCATTTCTCGACTTTGTTCGTCGCTAGTCATGGCTGGCGTGTTTTATTGGTTGTGCATGTGAACAAATGAAGCTTTCTGGATCGAGCTTTTTCGCGATTTCGTCATTAGATTAAAGTAACCCATTTGAGAACTTTTTCGGCGGGGTCTAGTCTAGCAAGACTATTATGACTATGATTGAGTGCATGGTTTGGCAGCATTTGAACACAACATTCCCCTTCGATCTCTGATGTAATGTTCAAGTCTGAATTAACATTGTGCCTATTCACTATTATTTTTTCTATTTTCTCTTGTCTCTTCAAAAATATTTAAAAAATGTCACAATGAGGCCTCCACTTCTCGCTCTCTCTTTCTCTATATCTCTTGTGTATATGTTCCCAAGACCCGGAGCGTAATTTTTGAAAGCTTTTTTTATTCAGAACAATGTTCTATCCCTCTTCGAAGTAGCCACGATTCTCCAGCCAAGGCAAAAGCTCTCTTATCTGTTCCGAAAACACTGGATTCCTGAACAATGCGACGATGTCGTCGTCATCGCTGCGAGATGAGAGAACGAGCGGGAGAATCTCAGTGGCCACCTCAAAAGCTAAGAAATAAGCGAGGTATTAGATACAGTTTGGATATCAAATGATGCCTAGCCTACCCCAGTGTCCGTATTTCAGCAGATCCAGTTGCAAGTCGGTGAGAGTGGGTTGCTTTCCTCGATATTTAAGCAGGGTAAGATTAGCTATTAGCTGATCGTGGTAGTACTTCACGAAGCCATCAAAGTGAATGGATTTCTTGGCGGGTGCAGTCAAAAGTAGGCTCAAAAATTGCGTAGACTGCTGGGCCATATTTGGCGGCGTGAAAGTCGATGAAGAGAGAGTCCTTCACATTGCCAAAAGCATCAGTGCTGTTGAGTATGTTATTGGGAAAACAGGACTCAATTAGGATAACATTGAAAGAGTTCCTAGTATCTGAATGGTCCATGGTTCCTCTGACATATTTCTGGAACGCTTTCTGTGCCGAGTGCAGTATTGCTTAACAAGGGTATCCATTTGTCGACTACTTATCGATTCACTTACCACCTTGTCTTCATACTCTCTTGCGTTGTGTGATCGCAGACTCTCATGGAATCTAAGCTGAAGTAAGCTCTTCAGTTCACCTGCCGCTGCCGCATCGGCCGGCCCTGCCCCACCCGAAAAGCGTTTCTTATCAGAGCTCATCTGTATATAGCGGGACGTGGCCGCATGATAAGCCGCTAGTTTCCCTATAACTGCCTCCATGGTGGGTCTTTCCAGGCCGTTGGGTGTATTGGCCACACTGTAGCCCCTTTTCTGGGCATAGTCCAAGACAAGGAAGTGGGATTTGCGCTGTTTTGTTCTGAGGACTAGAGGAGCAAAGTGAATGGCTTGGCCCTCATCCTTGTAGAGACCTTCTAAAGCGGGCAGAATGTCCTCGTACATTTGCAGCTCCACTGTGAAGTCTCCCTCAATGGGGAACTTTCTACCACTCGGAGTCTTGTGCGAGGACTTCACTAAGTAGCTCAAGCAACGTTTCTTGTTTCCTGTGGAGTCCTTTGGTTATTGCAAGTTTGGACACGTTTGGACAGTTTGGATACTCTTACCCGCACACTCTATTTGGAGCTGGACACAGAATGTAGGTTGCACCAGATTTCGCTCCCACTTGCCCCAAATGTTTTGGATACCCCTGAAGTCAGCCATCCCCTGCTTAAGCAGACTCTGCAGCTCCTGCTGGTCCAACCAAGCCGGCAAAGAGGACGGATCGTTGGAGACCTGAGTCCGGAAAGTGGGACTCAACATGCTGTTCAGTGGGAGTTCTGGTTGTTAACTGTGTAGCCAGCGGCACTTCGACCTCTTTCAAAACGTGCATGGCTTTCAATTGTACTACACATGAATCGATAAGCATCCAGATAGTGTATGTTGTTGGACTTTATTGATTCTTGTGAATTGTAGTGTATGTTTATTGATTTCCAAGTCATCATAGATAAGTCCCAGCAAGTACACAAAACTTCGCGGCACTACTCAGAAAATGAGGCAGCAGGGAGAAATAGGGAAGAATTGAAGTAGGCAAACGTAATCCCATTCCATTGTTCTGCTCAGACAACATCGGGTAGATCTGATGTCAACTCCCATCTATCATGACCCAATATATATTCGCTTCTGCCCTAATTACGCCCAGCAAAAAGAGTCGAAAAATTGCGAAAAACTGTCAGATATTGTTGCAAAATTCAATTAATTTGTCATACCAATTTGACATACAAGCCCATGAGCAGGGATGGGCTTACAAGGCGGGAAATCACAGTTAACCTGATTTACTATGGGAATAACTTAATATAGAACACGCAGCATGTCCAAATATAAACAAAATCATACATTAGTACTATATGAAGTTTTCCCACACCATAGGTATCGAAAAGACAGATTTTGCAGTTGATTTCCTGATGCGCTAATCGCCGACACGTGAGGCCACTTCATAGATGAAGGAAGGGATGCGGTAAGTCACCCTCCCTGCAGGATTTGGATATGCAGATGGAGATGGACTTAATGCGGCATGAAGTGTCACAAATTCATCAAAACATATTGTACACCAAACGACCAAAACAACAGGAGAAGCGACCCTTTTTTCCACATGAGTCAACCCTCGCTGGCTGATGTTCTTGCAATATCCGTTCAGAATTAATTTGCTCCCTGGCTGAGGGACGCTAATCTGTTGAAAATGGGCGTTGAACGCAAAAATTCCTTGGTATTTAGTCGGACGGGGCTCTGCAGGGGAACGGGAATCCCTCAAGTGTTACACTTGTTCTTGTTTTTGTATTATTTTCTGGCTTAAGGGTGGTTCCAATGGACTTTGAATCATACCCGGCCCTCTCCCTTGTCTGACTCAATTTATTAATAATAATTTCACGCTTTGTTTGCCTTGTCAAATTTTGTATAATAGTTTTCCTTCTCTTTCGTGGGGCACTGTACGCAATGTGACTTCATTGAGGACATGTGGTGTGCTGTTCCCTCTTCCAGCAGCTGGAAAGGATCGCACGCAAATTATGGTATGGTCCTGCTTTGACAGGGCATAAAATTGTTCGAAGCAAGTGCGGTGTGTACTCTCAGCCAGCCGGTATTTAAAGGGATTATCAGGTGTACTCGTATATTGGTGGTGTATTTGATTTTTAAGTAAACAAATTTTTGTTGAAATCCAACTGGTTGATTGGCTTATGATCAGAAGATTACTCAAAATATTAAAGTTTCCCTCGTTCTTTTCACAACCTCATAAAATATCCATTTTAAATGTTCACTTTATAGCAGTTTCATTTATTCTTATTACACAAAATTTGGGATGTTTTTCTTTTCTTTCTTATCACTAACAAAAAGGAATGTGCATTTTCTCTTCTTTTAGTCCTTTATTCCGCAATCCACACATAAGAGTATTATGTGAGGCTGTGGCTGTAGGGTGACGCAAAGTCTCGGTGATATGCCGCCGCTGGGTGCAGATGATGGGGATGTATAGAGGGTGGGGCGGCCTGGTGGTGTCCGTTCATTCCGGGATAGACATCTGAGCGGGACTTCGAGTGGGAGTGGGAGTTCGAGGGAGTGCCACTGAGCAGCTCGGCCATGAATCCTATATATGTAATGGCCAGGCGCAGCGTCTCTATGCGAGAGAGACGCTTTTCATAGGCGAAGGTGGGCACCTTACGACGGAGCTTGTCAAAGGCCTCGTTCAGGTTGAACATGCGACGGCGCTCCCGAATGTTGGCGGCTCGTCGCTGGGCCATGGAGGCCACCCGGCGACGAGTCTTCTTGGAGGAGCTGGAGGAACCGTTGGAACGCCCATGTGTACTGGAACGTTGGGGCACCAGTGGGGCTACCTGAGAGCGCTGCCAAAGTGCTATAAGGATGCCGGTTCGATTTTTTCAGACCAAGATCTCTTAAGGTTTCACTGCTGGAGTACTTACACAAATCGGTGCATGGGAACCCAGCGATGAGCTCTTGATATGGTACTATGGGCGGCGGTGGAGGCGCCTCCTGGCCCCACAGTGGCTGGAACGGCACCTCCGGCATGTAAGTGGGCTGATCGCTGGGGTGGGGATGCTGCATGCCTGTGAGATTTGATTCCTGCCGATTTTTCTTGTTGCAATTGGAAGACCTTGGGTCTGTTCTGCTTGGAAGACTTTGTTGCAATAAATTCTGATTGTCCTTTCTGGCTCGGATATCATCTCGGCCGGGCCTCTGCGCTGCTTATTGGATTTTCCACCCCTCTAAGTGTCAGCATCTGCTAGGGGAAGCCATTTTGGATTGGCAACAGTTTGCGGCAATTGGATTGGTAATTGGCTCATTGGCTCAGTGCTGCAGGGATGGACAAGTTTTAAATGTATTTGATGTACAACAATGCAAATTTTCTTTTGGTACCCAAAAAATACTTTTCGATACAAAATCCGTTACAAAAGCAATGGTTTTCTGACGCTGTTCTTCTCTCAAACAATCAATACAATAAACATTTGGGGTGGATTTCTGGGCGATATCATTCTAGACCACGCCCCTTTCGGTGTGGTGCAGCACCACCAAAGTTGCTTTTAAACTTTATCTGGTCTCTCTCTATCCGATTTATTCCATTTTTCCATTTTCATTTATGGTATTTTTTTGTAATATACTATTATAGTAACTATAACGGTTAATATAAAAATAGCTTCGTTGATATAGTATAATATAGTCACTATATTATAGTGTGTTATAGCACTTACCATATAGATGAGCCAGTTCATACAACGAATATGTCGCAGCTGAATTTTCTGTCCCAGGTCCCCAGGTCTTCGGATGTAGGACCTGAGACGTTCGGCTTTTTTACGACATGTTCGATTTATGACGAGATGCGAAAGCAAGCCGAGAATTGCAAATGTATGTGTGTACACAGACACGACAAAATTTGTATCAATTCTTATTTCCCGTTTTGAGTTTCTTTTGAGTTTTCAGGTTATGTAAATGTGTGTGTACTCAGAAAGAATTAAGGTTAAATTCAATATGTGGTAAAAGTGGATGTGTGGATAACTAATGTAGACAGATGTTAAACAGATGTAGCAAAAAAATTTTAAATGTAAAGTTTTTTTTTAAATTATAAAATTAAACGAGAAGGAACGTGTGAGTCGCTTCTGGGGACGCGACTCTACTTATACCCGTACTCAGTCAGCATATACATTTTTGAGAATGATTTTTAAAAATTAAAAAAAAAAATTTTTACTTTTTACATTTTTTTGCTACATCTGTTATCTACATCTACATCTACAATGTATATTTTACATATAACATGTAGATTATAGATGTACCATTCATATTCTACATCTCCTCAGCTAGGGGTTCCTCGCGCACTGAACGCGGCAGAGTGCGCGAGCGAGAAGGAGATAGAGTAGCGTTTCTCTTGCGGGAGGGGGCGGGGGAAGCAACTGAAAATTAATTTCTTCATTGTGGCTATAATTATGATCCGATCTGATTCAGATTCGGCAATCTGGTAGATATGGGCATTCTCTACAATACTGCGTTTATCGTATCTTCAAAATTGTGCCTGCCACAGATTTTCGTCCTTTGTGGGGACGGAAGGGGGCGGGGCGAAATTTTGAAATACACTTGTAGCAGTGTGATATCACATGAGTCTGGAAACCAAATTTGGTTGCCCTAGCTCTTATAGTCTCTGAGATCCAGGCGCTCATGAAGACGGACAGACGGACATGGCTATATCGACTCGGCTATTGATGCTGATCAAGAATATATATACTTTATGGGGTCGGAAACGTTTCCTTCTCTGCGTTGCACACATCCACTTTTACCACAAATCTAATATACCCCTTAACTCTTTTTTGAGTACGGGTATAAAAAAATCATATGCTCAAAAATGTGCATGCTGACTGAGTACGGGTAGAGTCGCGTCCCCAAAGCGACTCACACGTTCCTTCTCGTTTCGATCTAATTTCTGTGCGCCTGCTGATTTCTGTGCGCCTGGTATCTCAGATTTGAATTTAACGGTTTTCGGCCATTCTAGCGGTGGAAAGTGGAGGCAGAAAATGAGAGAAATTGGGTCGAAAAAAGAGAGCAACAAAATACAAAGAGATACAAGAAAAAACGAAAAATTCAAAAAAAACAGCTACCTTCTGCTGATTTCTGGGCGCCTTGTATCTCAGATTTGAATTAAACGGTCTTCTGCGATTTCAGCGGTAGAAGGTGGAGGAAGAATATGAGAGAAATTAGATCGAAAATAGAGAGCAACGAAACACAAAGAAAAACAAGAAAAAACGAAAAATTAAAAAAAAAAACAAGCGACCTTCTGCTGATTTCTGCGCGCCTGGTATCTCAGATTTGAATTAAACGGTTTTCGGCCATTTGAGCGATGGAAAGTGGAGGCAGAAAAAGAAAGAAATAAGATCGAAAAAAAGAGAGCAACGAAATACAAAGAAAAACAAGAAAAAACGAAAAATTAAAACTGAAAACTATATATACCCAAAAAATACTTTTCTATATAAACTCCGTTAAAAAAGTAATGGTTTTCTTGACGCGTTTCATTTGAGGTGGATTTCTGGGCGATATCATTCTAGGCCACGCCCCCTTCGGTGTGATGCAGGAATTAAGCTTTTGTGGTTCTCGTCTTCGAAATTGTTTTCTTCTTCTTTTGTTTTGATTCAGAAACCAGCTTAGACGAGTTTCACACCACCAAAGTTGCCTTTAAACTCTATCTGTTGCATCCATCTGTTTTTGTTTTTAAGATATTCTTGCCGCCTCATTCAGCTGCTCTCCCGCTGAATAGAAATACAGTGCGCCACCGCGGATAAACTCGCAGGAATCTCGCACCCAAGCTTTACAATAAATTCCATATTCGAGTGGCTAACTAGTATCTATCTAGCCAAGTGCCAACAGCTTTACTTAGTCTCTTATTAGCGGCATGTATATGTATGTATGTGCATTTACTATGGCAATAAGCAAACATAGAATTAATGAAAAAAGGGGCACACAAATCACATCTTTTGTTATGCATTTCAGAGTTTCTTTTCTTTTATAGCCCCAAAATTGAGGTTTCGGCTGTATTTATTTAGTTTAGTGAAGGTTGCTCCGACGAACGAAAGAGTAGAATTCAAGAGTACTTCATTGTGTCAATAGCTTGGAATTGAATATGAAGTGACTCGCGGAGGATACTGTCAATTCAAGCAGGCACACGAGGCAGACAAGCGCTGCTTCGGCATAGTAAATCACTTTGATAGCTAAATCCAGCGACTAGCGACGAGAGAGGTCCTTAAAGCGTGCATCGACCTTCAGTTCAAAGGAAAAGGAGTGTCGGGAAAAAAAAGTTGTAAAATTTGCATTTATTTCATTTTCAGCCATTACCAAGAGTTCTCCGTTGAGGCGACGCGGTTTTAAATAACAAACAAACTTCTCTGTAATCTTCTCCGATTTGTGCAGAGAATAAGAGAATTCGAGTAACAAGAAAAGGTCTAAGGCGATTTGTTTGTGCCCTGCCTCTGTCTCTGTGTCACTGCCCCTATGCCTGCGTCTGAGCTCTGCCCAAGATTTATGCTCTCTGTTATGGGAGCAAACTCTGAGAGCTACGAGCGAATTTATAATATAAAAATGTGGAAATTTGAATTTTCTCTGGGTTTTTTTTTTTGCCATTTCCTAATTTTCCACGCAAATGCATTTTATTTATTACGCAATTTGGGGATTTGTTCTTCTGGCAGCCTGAAAAAAACTGAAAACTGAAAGCGACATGACAGGTCTTAAAGTTCAAGGCGCTAAAGGAGTCACGGTTCTCGGTACGTTATGGCGGTCGCCACTGGTAATATTATATTAACCACATTCAGCGCGGAAGGTTATCGGCATGTTAGTAGTAGCACTAAGCTTAGTGGTAGTAGTCAGTAGTATGATCGAAGGAAAGGATTAGGAGCAGTACCGAAAAAACAAGGTGCCTTGGTCGGTTGAAAGATTCTTTTAAATACGGCTTATAAATAAGGGGAATTTCCTTTTTTTGTGTATTTTCTTTAAGCATTGACTGCCTCCTCGGTACAGTCCCCTGATTTCCCGTGAATGCAGAGATTGCGCTCATCTGCAGATTAACAAAAGAGTTTCCCCACACCACCTTTACACAGGCCGCACAATCGGTAGGCGAAGTGGCAAACAAAATGGATGGAAAATCAACGTGGCAGCCAATTTAAGTGATGATACCCAATACTTGACACACGAGAAGGTGCAAGCGACAGTGCCTTCATCTCGAGGCTCTTCATGGAGAGTTCGATTCCCTTGAATCGAAGTAAAATAAACAGCACAAAAGGTGGCCCTTGGCTGTAGCCAACATCCCGACATCCACTTTGCCAATAAAGCAGTATAAGGTGTGCAAAGGAGTCAAAATGCGTCACAATGCGATACAACTTAGATTTATATGCTTTGTCTGATTTATTTGTATTGGCCGTGTGGGGGCAGGCGTGCCAGGCGTCCCTGCCAGTGGCCCAGAACTCGATAATCTGTGCGATGCCAATGCTCCACAGATCGTTTTCCATCACTTCTTTAAAGAAATATGTATGCACATATAACCGAGTAGAGTGTGTATCTGTGTCTGCATAGTGAAATTGAGTCTTGACTGAGATTTGAATGTGCGAATGTGTAGCGGAAAATATCTTTAACTAAGTGCCAACTAAGTCCCAACCCAAAATGAACCTCAAGTCATGGTTCCTTTGTTCTTCCCGTCTTCTGGCTTTAATGAGGATTACGTGCAATTTCATTATCCCGCGTAATAAATAAGTAACAAGTCAAATAAACATAGAGACACCTAGAGAAAGAGTACCAAGAGAGCACACAAGATGCAGAGGAATGAGGGAAATGCCGACAGCATATATATTAAAATTTAGACACGTACACATTTTATTGCATGTGCTGTATTTTGGGACTAGGGAGTGGGAGGGGCATTGGAAGTAGGAGTGAGTGCGTGTCTGTATTGTATCCGTATCTGTGGAGGGGGAAGCCCCGAGTATGTTGCAAGTACTATAAAATGTTGCCGTGGAGTGGCAGAAATAGTCATGGATCCTGCACCAGTGGTACCTTTGATTATAGAATTTAATGATTAGAGAAAGGATGGGTACTCCTATGGGAAATAGAGAAATCATTATCAAATTTAGTTCTAAGCAATTAGCCTTGACAGGGCCGCCACAGAACATAGACACAAACCACAAACGATCGTTTCCTTCCCCTTGCACTCGTACGAGTGTGCTTGTATAATGACTGCACACGCAATTTATCTCAATTAAATGTGGATAACATTTTATGAATATTGATTTTCGTCACAGCTTTCATGCATCCGGAGGGGCTCTATTAATTGGATTTTGGGACGAAGAGTGGCTTATTGTGTTCAGATCGGATATTCCACGTCCATCCCCATCCGAGTTATGACAGTTTGTTCGGTCGGATGGCTTTGAAGGGCCACCCATTTTATACAGTCTCCATTCTAATTACCAGGCTCGTTCACTCGCTGCGCTTGTTACAGCGATACAGCGAGCGAGAAATTCAAACTTTGTGCAATTATCTTGCGAAATACAATTTTCGCTTATGATGTTGTTGTCACTGCCACTCCTAAATTAATAGTTGGAGACAGTTGATTTTTTAACTTAATGTTGATTGCTTGTCTCGGTCAAATTTGCGGAGAAGAAGCCTGACTTAGTTGTGCCACAATCTACGGGGAATCTGAATGTGTCTTTAATATTAAATATTAAAGAACACGTTACTTTAAAAATTAACGGAAAAGAACGCTGTGTAGTCTCCTAATGAGCTTCTTGCCATTGACGTGGCATGGACCCCAAACGAAATTGACACCCAGTGGAAGGCGATGGAAAGGGACCTCCCCTTCCAATAATGGCAGATGCTGTCGCTGCCTGTCGTTTCTCTCTGTTTCTATTGCTCTGTTACGTTCAGCTGTGCTGTGAATGTAGATAAGGTCATCGGGTGTGGGGCTCATAAAGAGGAGGCATAAAAGCGAATTGCGGCTGAAAATGGCGTGCGACAATTGAAAAAGAGCTTCCTGGCTTATCAGTGTCCGGGGCCAGCAGCCGGTATATTAATAAACATGTCCTCAATGTGGTCCACATTCTGCCATGAATAAGGCGCGTATTTCGTTTTTCAGAAGCATCACTGACTTTATTTAGGATCCACATTTCCTTTTATTCCTTGCCATTTTGGTGAATTGATATCTGTCGGTCGGTCAATCGGTACGTCGGTTGGCTCCGTGGGTCTGTCGTTAGGGAGGTAATTGGCAACTAATTGGCTCGATGATTAGCAGAGAGATTAGTTCTGATTTGAAACGTTTATGGATATTGGAATCTCTGTTAGTATTTCGACCATAAGATTATCCCAGAAAAGCGAAGTGCCCTCTGCTTACCGCATTTACTCTTAAATACGAAGTTCATTGAACGAAAGTTGAGTTGCTTTTTTCATCCTGCGCAGGTTGTGTTCCCACTCCATATCCCGCACTCCAATATTCCCACTCAAGTATTCCCACCGTTAAAATGTAATCAAAAGTTTGCTGATTACAGTGAAAATGCAAAAAAAATTATGAATCAATTTTCCCATCGATGGAGTGAGCAAAGTGAAAAGTCATCAGAGCAACTGCCCCACAAGTGGCAGGATCCGGAGAGATGATAAAATATGCATTACTTCTAGCATCCTGGATACTGGATCCATGGATGCAATATGATAATTTTGTCTGAAAATAATTAAACTTGCGAAGAAAAAGTAGTTTCAAGTAGGCTACGGGAAATTCATGATGTCTGAGTTTCAGTTGTTCAGTCTTTTATGGGGATTCCCTTGGATGTTTTCAAAGATTTCAGTAGTTTTGTTTTTATATTCGAAAGAATTCGGTTCGTGATTTTTTTCTAGTAATCAAATAAGTAGGAAACGGAAATTTTACCAAAAGTGCTTTAATACGATGGACCGCAATTTGATATTTTTCAGTCCATATAACAATCAAAATTTAGTTGAAAATCTTCAGAACCAAATTATGATTAGTCCTGAGCTCCACAGCCATCGCATTGTTGATTCCTGCGACCTGTATCGCTATGAGGATGGCGGCGGCGATGCACGCGCTTTGCTCCTTGGCGAAGAGGAGAACCACGTATCCTACTCGTCCCCTGCAGAAGGGCAGATGAAAATGATTTTGGATATGGGGCGGAGTGTATCTGTTGTGAATCCCGTTCTACACACACCCGCAGAAGGGGCAGCATCGGAGCATAGTCGCTCCTTCGGACGGCTGCCCTACCTAAATCTGGGGCAGCGTGCAACGTGCTCCTGCCCCTTCATCCTCATAGGCCACGAGCAGTATGTGCTGCAGCCAGACACCATTTTCGTGCTGGGGATGCGTCAGAGTATCACCAAAAACGACATAATCGTGTGCTTCGGCAAGATCGGACACATCAAGGTGGACGAGGGGACCAACAAGCCGAAGATCTTCGTCTACAAAGACAAGTTGACGGGCCGCTCCAAGGGGGAGGCCACCATCACCTACGTGAGTCCCTTGTCGGCCCAGGCGGCCATGGCTGCCATGAGTGGCAGAAGATTCATGGGCCACACGCTCACTGTGCTTCCCGCCTACCTGTCCACTCGCTCGGGGACCGTGCGCTACAGCTACCCCCGCAACCTTGCCACGGAGCAGCAGCTTGAGCCCCGCTCTCAGAAGTGGAAACCGGCCAGCGACAACTGGTCATGCTTGGTGTGCCGTAATAGCAACTTCGTGTGGCGCTCCTCCTGCAACCGATGCCAGGCGGAGAAGGGCACGGCGCCAGCCGCAGAGATCTCCAACTCAGATCGCCGCCGACGGCCCCACAAGAACGATTGGCTGTGCAACGGTTGCAATAATATTAACTTCTGGTATCGCAAGAAGTGCAATCTATGCAACTCCGAAAAGGCAGAGACGAAGGCGGAGACGGAAACGAAAACCCATTGCAACAGTGACTCCACAATGGAAAAGGAAAAGTGGGAGCTAATGCTGCAGTCTTCAGCGGAGGATTTTCTCTCCTCCCATGGCAATAATGACGTTTCGATCGATATTTAATGTTTAAGTTCAAGTAATATTTAATGACCAAATGCCCCTAAATTCGATGTAATAAATGTCACGCTCAATTCTTTAATCTTTTAATTCTTTGGGAAACAATGAAGTCACAAACGAGGAACTTGGGTCACAAGAATAAGCCATATAAGTTTTCCTGGCATTCCCTGGCTTTTCCCATTGTGGCACAGCGGGACAATAGTACCAATGCTGCATCCACATTTACAGGACGGTAAATCCACTTAATCCTGGCTAACTGAATATTTTACTCGTGCACAAATGGCGTCTGACTTTGTGGACTGCATCTGCATTCACCTGGAGAGCTCCTCTAATCGTTTAATGAATTTATTTACTTGCCTTCTGCTCGCACTAGGAGTGCCAGTGCCAGCGGCTGTGGCAGTGGCAAACCACTTGAATCTGTCCTTCCCAACCGCTGGGCATTCCTACATTACTCCTCCCAGTGTGTCATGTGATTTAATCAAACTTTGCTGCAGCCAAATCTCTACTACGATTCCTACCCAACACCAAAAAAAGGGCCTCCACAAAAGGGGAGCCTGACTGCGCATCTTCTTAGCAACCGCATCACCCCATCTGCCCATCATTCCTCTCCCTATCCTGCCGCCTTTGCACTGTCCACCGTCTGGTGGACTTTGTGTTGAATTTACTTTGCACTTTCTTCCACACGAACGAAGATGGCAGCTGGATGTGCCTGGGTGTGGGCCTGTGTCCCGAAGTCCGTCTGGAGTCCATTCCTGTTCTTTGCTCTGGCTCCCGCAGGATATTTGCGTAGCTGCAGGTGTTGCCCCTGCCCGCATTTCACTCTCTCCTCTTCGCGCCTGTTGCACAACAGTGTCGCACTTCACTGCTGGCTGCCCCATGATGCCGATTTAAGTGCCACAGAAGGGGAGTAAATGCAATAAACACCATTAGCTGCAACTACTTCTCTCTCAACGCACTGGCTATGGCTCTGGCTCTGGCTCGGGGTCGGGGTATGGCCCATGTTTTACTTTGCTTTTTAACCAGAGAAAGTTTACTCCTTGCCCCAAGAAGTAGGCCACCAAGGTAAGCAAAAAGATACTGAAACGAGTGGAAAACGTTGCGGCATCAAAATGCAAAGGCGAAAAGCAACTTATTCGTAAGTGAATTGAATGAAAAACTTTCAAACTGCTGGCGCCATAAACTCTGAACGCTACGCAGGACGAATGACGAAGGCCGAAGGAAAATTTCCTGAAACCTGATTTGTTTATACATAGCTCCAAAGATTGTGTGCTCTTTTGTGTTGTCCATTTCAAGCTTTTTCCTCAAAATTCCAACATAATTAGGCCATTAGCTAACTTGATTCTGGCTATCAGGGAATATTCCTTGTAGGTATGTATGTCTATCTACGATTATGTAACATACACATACGGCATTCCTATCCCCTGTCTGAAGGAGATGTCATTCACAAGAATAAATAATCCTCAAATGCTGCAAAAACATAAAACAAACGTGTTTTTGCTTTTTCGCCTCTTCTCTTCGCTGCGGCGGAGCGAGATTTCATTCACTGAAATCCACTCAACTACACCCACATACCAATGCCACACCACACAGCATTTCATGCCCCAGAATGCTGCTCTTGCGGTTCATTGTGCTTTACGAGTATTTTTCAGAATCCAAGCTCCCGACTTCCGCATGTTTTTCCCCTTAGCCGGCTAACAGCTGCCGCCGTTTTGTTACGTTTTTTCCTTTGTCTGCTCTTCCCTTTGCACGTATATCGAACAATGGTCGTAAAGGCCCCTCCACATTCCAACAAGCGTTGAAATGTTTGGCTATAAATTATGGAAACTGTCGCCACTAAGATCGAAACTGAAACTCAAAACCCTGATCCGGGCTTAGATTGCCATGCTTCTGACGGCTATGACAATTTCAAAGTCTCGATGGCTGCTGCATCTACGCAGCGGGGTCCGGCTTCTGGCTGTCATATTGCAAACGACACGCTAGGGATTCCGGAACTGCCGCCACTGTCACCATTCTGTGGATGCCGCTGTATTTTTCGGTCTGCGGTCGCATTATCCACCAAAAAGTTCTCGCAGATACACAGATGCATGTATGCAAGTGGACTTGACCCACAGGATGCCCCTCCATTTTTGTGCATTTGTGGGTTCTGTCCTGACAGCTGTTCGAGAATGGCCGTCGCATTAGCACCATTTTCCACTCTGCGGTCATAATTCACTAAAATTAATTGTCGCACTCTCTGGGCGCGTTAATATCGATTGCAAGGCCCTTCGACTACCTGAACGATACAGCTAAGTATTAAAGAGACGCAGACGCCACTTTAAATCTTTCCACCTTGGTGAGCTTCTGATGGCTGCAAACATTTCTTGTCAGCTCCATTTCTGCGGCACATTGCCAAGAGTGTTTTCGCATAGTAAGCCCTCGCATTAGCATTTTGCCTCCTTTAGAAAGAAAAGGGAAATTATGCTAAACATTATAATAAAATTTAATAATAAAGAATACCAAAGGAGGCGGTAGCATTCCGTTGATTGTCCCTCAATGTGTAACGACCTTCGCTAATTCCGCAACATTTTATGCAAATTTCCTCCTATTGGAGTGGAGTCCGAATGCAGACTGGACTTCAGGCTCAACCTTTTTTCGGTAACAGGATTAGAAAGGGTTCCTTCCCCAGCTATCTTTATCAGGTATTTGTTTAAACAGCTGCAATGCAGAGGTTTATTTTATTACATTTCTTTGGGGCACCCCGACCCCGACCCCGACTCAAAACCGATTGCTGCTTCCCCCTTGTTACCGTTTATCCAAATGGCTTTTGGAACGGGCAGATAAGTACTTGGTAAGTAAATTCTGGGCGTCACCTGGTGTGGTGTGGCTGTCGGGCGCTTCATTCTCTTCCTATAAAAATAAGCCAGACTTTGGCCTGGGAATATTCTTGAAATGACGCCAACGATGTCATTCAGGGGCCAAAAAGTTGAAAACTTTGTTTTGTTTTATTCGTTTGGGGTTATTAAATGAAGCGGATGAACGCAAAATGGCAGAACTTTCGCTGCCTGGCAAATACGCACGCCATCGTGGGAAAAGGAGGTGTGGCATACAGTGGTACGTGTTCCGGCAAAAGTATTCGCTTATTTTTTCCACATGTCTCTGAGTTGAGTCCCACTGTTGCCGCCTAAACTTTCAACAAAGAGAATGCTCCCCAGTCTGGAAACAATAAAAACGACGCTCCTCACAAGCATGCGGCATAAAAACAGCTTATTAGGGGAAGGGACACCAAAGGGAAGCTCCAGTTTCAGTAACAATTGAAATAAATGAATTGGCCAAAGGATTGATGGAGAACATAAAATTCATGGCACTGGAATCCTCACATGCGAGAATCCAATATTCCCGCCGAAAGCTGCTTCCAAGTGCTATTCAAACTCGAAAATGCTGAAACAGCTCCCAATTGGAGGCACTTTACAGTCGTTTTCCCACTAAACCACAGAGGAAACGCACGGAAAAGTTAAATCAAAATTGCAATCAAATCCAAATCAAAAGTTAGTCCATTCCCATCGCTTGATTCCGGTTTAAGACTGTACCCTTAAAGAAACAGGATATCACAGCATGACGGCAAACCGCACACGCATCAGCTCTTGGGTGTTTCATGGGAGGATCTCCCACAACTAAGCCAATTTCGAGGCACCTCACCGACTGAGAGAGAGCATCGGACACCTATTTCAAACTCAATTAAACACGGAAAGGGCAGCTGCAGAGACAACTACCTCCTGACCTGTCTCCACCGTTGTGTGGCATGAAATTCTCCACGGTGGACGCAGCTGTTCTTTATGTGGGTGCTGCTATTTGGGAGCGAGCGCCAGTGCACTCCGCTCGGGTGGATTACATATTTTAATACTGCCTGACTGCCTGCCTCCTCTGTCTATCTGCCTTGGTCTTTATTTTATCCCATTTAAAGGGCTGCCAGGCACGGGTTCTTTGAGAATGTAACTAAATAAAGAGCTTTGGTTCGGTCAATGTCGAAAATTTTAAAAACAGTTTGGTAGCTTTGCTGCTTTGGATTAGCTCTGGTCTTTCCGTCTCTCGTGCAACATTTAAATTTACATCATAAGAGATAGGAACAACAGCAACAGCCACTTGAGCATCAACAAATCCTGCAACATAGACGCCATGCCGATTAGAATGTTTGCAGTGTTCTTCCGGTCATTTGCATACATTTCCCTTACGTATAGATACACAGAGAAACAGGATAGACACAGAGACAGGATACACGTCAGGCACCTTTTTTGACCCATAAGCCCATAGTTAAAGCTGACCTGCATGGTGGTGCATGGTGACCATGCATAATTTGATCAACTTTAGGGCCTTGTTACGAGTACTTTCGTGTTCCAAATATTTGGCTAACAAATGGATTTCAAGCTGTATAGAGATTCATGTCATTCTCTTCGCACTGTCTCTATACCTAAGTTTAATTCAATATTGGGTATATCTGTCATTCTGGCCGTCCCCGTTGACGCCTAGTTTTTAGAGCTTATGACTAGAACTAGTTGTACCCAAAATCAAGAAAACAATTTCAAGTAAATTTTCAGTTTTAATGGCTTTCTCTCTCCGTCAATCTTTTCTTCTGTCTGCACCAGTAGCTCTGTCTTAGTGACACATGTTTTTTTTTTGATTTTACGTTATGGCAATCGTCGATTTGGTATGATAGCCAGACACACCTGCTGTTTTTTATGACTGGCAAACATTTAAGCATTCAAACATTGCAACATTGAAATGTTTTAGGGTCAACGAACCGGAAACCGGCCGTGCCACTCCCACATTCCATTGACCATTGAAACCATTGGAGCGGAAAGCTGGCCAATTGTTGTGTGCTAGGTCCATAAATAATATGAATGGAATAGATGTAGATACACGGTATAGTAGGGGGAGGAGAAGAGTTACAGAACAGGGTTAGAGATCTATCGAGTGCTCCAGTGCCACTTGGTTCGAGTGGGGAGTAGCTTTCTTCGAATCTCATCTACATTGACGTCCCCCGACCCTTTGAGCACCCGAAAGAGCCCTTTGCCCGCAGAACTCGGTTTGTCCCCGGCACACATTTCGAGTGTTTTGTTTATGTGGAGCACACATTTCCATCTCAAGACACGGAGCCGTCGGTTGCATAATAATTTAACACATTAGCCCCTCTAAAATCCCTCCTGTACCATGCACCTGACGTAATTAGCATAAGTGAGACACAAATTAATTTGCCACACAAGAGAGCGTAACGGAGCGGAGAAGGCGAATGCCGTTGAGTCTTGCAGTAGGATTTACGGCACCTTGAGGCAGTAACGAGGTAATTTTGGGGCTCTGCGAGGTCAAGATGTAACGAAGACGAGAACGTCTCCTCCTAGGCTCCTCCTAGCCACACGCCACATGCCACAACATAGCTCCAAGCGATGATGAATATATTTCTGTGTTCCCGCTTTCATTACGCATACGACACGTTTTTGTACCCAAACGGATGCACCTAAACGCTCTGAAATTTAAAATATATTTCGTCCCGAAACGGTAGCTCCATTCTGTAAATTTTCCTTATCCAGAAGAATACACTATTCCCAAAAGCATGCTGCCGAAATTGCAGGGGGATCAACTAGTTTTTCACGTTGATGGACTTCCTTTTCCATGACGGGTCGGTAGGGTCAGGGCGCCTTTTTCTTCTACTTTTTATCCTGATTTTCGTTGCTCTTTAATCTCCTCTTCATAGCTATTATCGCATTCCTGTCGCAATCGTCGAGGGGAGTTCGCTTAGCTCCCTCTCTCTTCCTTGCAGAAAAATCGTCTTCCGTACACCCCAGGACTCTGCAGCAGCCCATGCCAAAACCCCGATGCTGCAACCCTTGACGTAGCAGAAGCAGCAGCAGTTCACTTAACTTACTCAAGTCGTTGACGGCATAACTTCCGCTTCGCATTGCGCCCCCATCCTCTGGGGCAGAAGGTAGAGGGCAGAAGTGAGAGATGTGGCAGGGCTTTGTGTTTTAATGCCAATGCTCGCACATTTTACACAATTTCTTATACACATTTGAACTCCTTTAGAAGCTGAATGCAGTGGTGCGCTTTTACTTACATCTTCAAGAGGATATGCCCAAAGGATGAGGATGTGTAGGGATGTGGATTTGGATTGAGCTGCTTGAACTACTTCTCGAATAGTTGGATTACATTCGAATCCTCCTACAAGACGATTGCATAAGACGCAGAGGAATGAATGATAGAACAATATTTACAGAACCAAAGAGAAGGGTACGATTCCCATGATTCCTATTTTGTTTAATCTGCTTTCAGTGTGTGCCGGAAAAAGGGTCACGTCATAGAAATCTCCTACTGGATGGATGTGTACTTTCAAATCAATTAGCAGCATTTGATCTTTGGTCAACCTTTGAATGGGGAATACTGAGGAATGAGGCTGCTTAGTGAACTACTTTGATCAACGACTTGCCACCGAGATGCTAATTGATCTGGTTTCCACATCAAAGCCAACGCCTCTGCAGCCAATGAAAGCCAAAAGAAAGTGAGTTTTAGGTGTGAAAACTCTTCTGGGTGGCTCTGTTGCTTGTTCTGTGGCTCAGTACTGAAACTGTTCTCGAAGCGATCGCAACAAATGCATCGGACACTCTTAAGCATCTTTCTGGCTGCGCTATTCCTGGCCTGTGCCGGAGTCCGAGGAAATCATCTGAAACGCTTCAGCCGATCGCTCCTGTTTCCACCCACTAGTCCGACGCGCGTGCAATTTATAGGCGGCATTGGCATACCCGTGGAGGGGCTTCACTTCGAGTCCGTGACCTCGGGATATGTCCTGAAGGCCGAGTATTTCCTGCCCACCAATGCCACAGAGATCACGCGGGTGTACCTCAAGCCACAGGCCATAACCGGCAGAGAGGATGAATTGAACTACGGCGCACTTTACCGCTGGATCATATACCGCGGCATCGAGATGGTCATAGCGAACGCAGGACTACCAGGACGTAGCTGCCTCCTGCGTTTAATATGCGAACACGCAGCGCTGCCGCTAAACCACGAGAGTGGTTTACTTGGGGAAATGCTGGACATCATCCTCACTCCCTCGAGCTCTAGGGACGAACTGGCGCGCAGCTCAAACCGCGACTATCATGCATCAGAGCGTTTCGGCAGGCGAGGCGGCGATTGCGAGGCATTCTATGCGAGAGAGTGCCAAAAGACGCCCATGGATCTCATCAGCATGTTGCTGGAAGTCAGTTAATAAATGTATATAATCACGAAATAGTTGTGTTTATTTTGATTACAATGTTAAAGGCATAAACAAATGGAAAACACGTAGATTCGATGACCCCGATAACAATTACAAAGTTAATAAACATTGTAATTCGCTGATGTATGTCCTGCATTCGGAGGACCATCAATTTTAATTAAACACAGGATATATGACAGCCGCAACTGCGTATGGGTAATGTGGGAAATCAGACAACAAAAGAAAGAGAAAGAGAGAAGTGAAGCCACAGGCCATAACGGGCAGAGAGGATGTCACAGGTCAAACAGGCGAATCATTTAGGCACTTAATTCGCTTAAATTTAAATGGCGAATGGATTATGTGGCGACTGACTGCATGACACTAATACAAAATGTACTGTATTCTGCCTTCTCATTAGGTTATACAGGACACGTATCCTTCACACTTTCTCCTCTCCTATAATGGGCTTACCGATTCCTGGATGGGCCCTGGCGACATCGGATGGAAACGCGACTAGAATTAAGGATTGGGGATGGCAGGTGGGAAGTCTCCTCTGCAGGTTCTTCCTCTGGCGCTTGCTTCTGGCATTTCAATGCGAGTATGTGGAAATGAGTTTAATGTTAATTAACAGCCTGTCAACGCGTGTGGCAAGTGTGGCAGCCGCATGCAGCAAAACGAAAGCCAATAGAACGAATAGAGAGCACAGACCCGTTCCCCATCTCTCCTCCCAATGGGTTCGCTTCATTCGGTCATTAGTTGTAGTGTGCGTTTTCTGTATTTACTTTAAAACATTTATGCCTCCCAGAGGGTTGGCATCTGTGCTCCGTTTTTGCGACCGAGTACCCCAGGCCGAGTCCGGGCCACAACCATAATAAAAATAACAATATGAAAATGAAATTCTTTGGAGCTTTCGGCCTTTGTTGGAAGTTGGGTGTAGATGGCGTGGGGTTAAGGGGTTAACAGGCAGCCTGTTGGGTCCATTTGTTTTCAATTTATAGCTGCCCCAAGGCTGTGTTTCGGTCAACATATGTGCTAAATTATTTAACAAATGCAATTTCATAGCCTAACAGCGAACATGGTCCCGGGATTTCAGAGGAGGAATGTATACTATATATATTGGGGAGTGGTTCAAAAGCATCGATTATTATTTAAAATTAAATACCAGCTAAGTTTCAATGGCTATCATTGCTTACAGTATGTTGTTTTTGCTTGAATTCACACATTCCCTGTGCTCCGCATAAATTGTTGAACGATTTACGCCAGAAAGCTGACATTAGAGACGTTTCCTGTCGCACTCAGATACTCAGAGCCCCTCCATTGGTCTGTAGTTCCTTCACTAACTGCAATCTTTTCAAACTAAACACAATTTAAATGCGGGAGCAGTTCCTGCCGGGGGTCTAAGGCGAGCCTAGTCGATGGTCTGCAAGTTTGTAGTGCTTGGATTTATGGCCAAATGTGGAGATAAACTTGCTGTCATTTATCAAGGAACGGATTGCTGGTCCTCTCTTGGCGTCCGGGCATCGCTACTGCTTCGACCTTTGAAAACATTTTGACTTGAAATGATTACGCCAAAAACTCAACAGATAAAACCCCGAGAACGAACCCTGAAACCTTGGAAGCGACAATAAATCAGTAAGTAAATGTAACTCCCCCTCGGCCTCTGAGTCGTGGACTTTGGAAACTTAACACACGACGACGACTGTGATGGCAGTGATGAGCAGAAAAGAACGAAGGAAGGAAGGAAGGAAGAAGGGAGGGTCCTCAGTCCTACGTTCGCTCGAGTGGCCAAAGCCAAAGGTAGTGGTAGCAGGACCAAATTGCATTCAGCAGTCAAGAAATGGCATGGGACATGGGCATGGGGCATAGATTGGCAACATTTGATGGCAAAAGTTACGTTCGCATTTATCTTTCAAGCAAGTGTCTCTTGTGAGAGTTTCTTGAACCACAGCCAAGACCGGAGCTCTATCCCGGATGGGATGCGATGTAGGAGAACTGAAAGGAAAGGTCCGTTCTGTGGCTTCAGCTTTAAAAAAGACTGCAAACTGACTTATGTGCTCCTGCCGAAGAATGAAGGTAAAAACGTTTTCCACTTGGTATTTCTGTGTATTCTAATTGCCAGACACCAATTTAGGAATAATTGGGTACATTAACTACTCGACAGGCTGTTGGCTGCCAAAACCAATGGAGCATAGTTTCCACACAATCCGAATTCGAATACTGAATACCCAGCACAGCGAGTACTTCCTTTGTGCCAATCAAAATCCAAATCAAAGGAACTTTCAAGCAGCATTCAGCACCATTCCTTTTTCATGCCACGTTCTCTTCATCTCCGTTAGCTAGCGTGGCAGCAACCGCGCTATCAATTTGCATGCATTACAAATAATTCTGGTAATTCATTCTGGTAGTTCCACTGATGGAATGACAACAACTGTTGCAATATTCCAGCTCCCGTAAATCCCCGAATTTGTTGTCGTTTGACAAATTAGCTGCCTGCTCGAAGAGGCAAAGCAAATCACTTAAATTTGTCTCTCAAGAGAAATGTGATTTATGTGGCATTGAATAATTTATACTTACGAGTAGCTGTTGGCCCAAAGAGCCGAGACCAGGGACAACATGGAGACACTTTCAAATAGAAAATTATTATTACTTCCCAAAGAATGACTTCAAGTTGCACAAGTTGATGGCCAAATTTTGTAGAAAATTCGTCACTGATTAGCATGATAAAGTGGGTTCCTTTCGCCATGGATATGCCCAGGGACTGTGTCAGTTGTCCTAGACACAGTCACAACAACACGCCGTATGCGCAATATTAATTATTCAAAGCGAGCAAAATGTGACACAGGGAAAACAATGTGGCAGTTGTCGTCTTTTCTCTCCTTTGAGTCGACACACACCTTTTCTCCTTTCTGTTTCCCCTATTTTCCTTTTGGTGTCTGCTGCTCTGAATTTAAACGCGGTATGTGCTGTTCCGCTGTCTTCCCCTGGCAATAAACGGAGCAAGTTCGTCCAAAATTATAAAAATGTGAGTACACACATTTTATGTGCGCTCTTAAGTTTGTTCTCAGTGCTGCACGTTTAGCAGTCACCAGCCTCGTTGTATGCGAGAGTATGCCACACATAAATCGTTGACAATTGTACAAGGCCTTTCATTCTCTTTGGCGTTCGTTTTCTTATATTTCCTTCTGCACTGACAAGAATTTGAATAATTTGCCAAAATGTGCGAAAGTTGAAATGTTAAAATTCCGAAAGAGGCGAGGCGTTGCGACTGAAGGAAGTTGGCAAGCGGCTGGGTACTTCCGGTTTGGCTGGAAAAACTGGAGTCACGACCCGCCAAATTGTTTCCAAATGAATGGCGTGGAATGGTGGTATGGATCCCACGAGGACGCCAGGCAGAAGAAGTTTTTATCTTCTTGCTTTAATGCATCATTAAATTTATAGCCTGACCCCCCCCCACAGATGAAAATAATTTAGCTCAATTTCGCTAATGTGTCGCACCATAAAACAAATCACAAACGGCAGTCGCATTCACATTCGACACACAGTTTCCCTTGTTAAGTTTTTGACTCATTGATTTTTATGTTTGCTTGAACCTTTTTTTTCCGCAGTTTTTCCTTCAACTCGATGATTAATAAGAAGCATCTTCCACTGCTCAGTGACATGCTGCAGGTTCTTGAATTTCATGTTGCTGTTGCTGCTGCTGCTGCTGCTCCTGTCCTTATCATAATTTTCCCACTTTCTCGGCCGAAGATGATGTCTAAGGAATTTTTCAATAAAGGAGCTCTTCTGCACAAATATTCTGCTATGTGTCCTGAACATGCGATGCTGCTGGCACTGCTCCTTCTGATATCAAGGAGATTAATAAACAGCATCAAGGACCTGCCTGCATGCCTGTGGATGTTGAGGCATTTTGCGCCATGACATGGCGTACAGCTGAGAATTTCACGCAACACAGATGACAAAAAAAAGCATAGCTCTCTGCGCTGAGAGACTCGTAATTATTATCCTTCTTGCAACCGCAGAGTGGCTTCGCTTCGTTCTCCATCCGTGAACGATGGCTCATCCATCATTCTTTTGGTGGATTCCAGCGGGTTCTATTTCGGATGCACTAGACTCTTCCATTATGGGAATCCACCTCAGGAACAAACGCCTTCACGCACCAGAAAAGCAATTAAAACGCACACATGAACAGTCTCCCATTTATAAATACTCGTGACACACACATGAGGCACGGGCATGCAGCATGTATACATATCTTTAAGCACACGCTCTGATGGGCATTGCAGGATAATAATTCCTTGGTGCTGCCCGCGGCAGCCAGCCGACCGACGGATCCTCGAGCATTTAAGCCCAGCTCATTTATCACAAATTTCTCGTTTTCCTTTCTTTCGGAACTTTGCGTCCGAGTTGTCTGAAAATTAATATGCGAAAATAAATTATGTGGCCAAATGAGCAACGCTTACCGCAGCCGCAGCAGCAGCAGTGGTAGCCGCCGAAAGCTATATCTCGGGGGCGTCCGCCAGAGAGAGAGTGGGAGAGAGTGTACGATGAGTGGGGAACACTACTTTCACACGCATGCCATTTACTCCTCAATGGTGATTTTTTTGCGTTCAGTCTTCTGGGGAGGCTTTTCAGCTCCATCAGTCACGTCACAAGAGGACCAGCAGGAGAAACAGCAGAAGGAGAAGCAGAACAAACTCGTTTGTCGCCCAGCAACGACCATATCGCAGTGTAAGCATTGTGACCAGCCACTAGACTGGTTTAAATGGCCTACAAATAATGGACTAAGGAAGCAAAAAAAAAATGTGAACCCAGTGGCCATGGAGCTCTGCTCCGCTCCGTAGGGTAATTGAATGCCGGTCAAGTGTGAACGTCAGAATCCAGGAGAAGGAAGGCGTCCCTACTCCCCCTCGTATTGGGCACTGCTCATCCACTTGGAAAGCGATAAAATTCAAGCATATATCGTTTTAAAGGTTTGCCCCAAAAGTCCTTTAAAAGGCTGACACTTCCACTCACGTGATCCGTGCCGGAGAAGCATACTCGAACTCGTCGGTAATCTTTCCCGAAAAACAAACCTAATTTTGACTCTAATTTGGGGGCATTCAATTGGAAAATTAAAAATTAAATTGCTTGTGTTCGGTGCCTCTTGCCCTCTCACATGGGAAATACTTGTACTCATAACAATCTACGGCAATAAATCTCATTAAAGTGCGCACAAAACATAAACAGTAATGCCAGCAAAACGGAGAAGCTCTTCCATTCCCCCCATTGGATGCGGCTTCCTTTTTTAGACTGCCTTTTTATATTTCTGTTGCTACGGACACAAAGAATAGCTGAAGGATCCATTCAGGAATACAAAAATCAAAAAGAATTGCACATTTCTTGCATTAACACAAATATTCAAACACCATCACTGCTCGCTTCTGGGTTTCCCTTGCCACAAATCCCACTTGCCACATTCCGCATGACGCATGAATAATGCGTTGATCAAATTATGGTGTCGAACAATATTCTGAGTCACAGAAACTCATTTGCATAGAAGACTTGAATCTAGGGAAGGGTTTCCCTTGCGGCAAAGGCCTCTTTGAAAATTTAACTTGGTTGATGCCAGATGTTCGTCTGCGATTACAAACTTTCCTGCAAAAACCAAAACAGACCAGAACAGGGCACAGTCAGGAAAGCAATAACTTCACGCCATTCGAGTCGCTGATATAATAGCCTCGTTCGCCAGGAACCGCCAAGAGCAGCAGCAGGGGGGTGGACATGCTCGCACTCACCTTCGTTGTTGCTACTTGAAGGAGTGTCTCACATAGAAGGCATGTGGGCAGGGGCGCATATTAGTTGTCTCAAAGGGCATGATGGTGCCCCTGAATCATCAAAATAAATATTTAAATATGAAATGCAGCTTAAACGTAGTCAGCAAAGGTCATAGTTTACCCTACAGCACATTCGGATAATATCTTGATGCATTTCCATGCATTTTATCATTGGACTTGAAAGCCGCTTTTCTGACTTCTGGCCAATAAACCCCCTCTGCAAATCTTGAAATACCGAAGCCTTACGCCTCTCGCCTGCCCATTTAATTGCTCTGCAAACGGTTCATCAATTAAGTAAAGAGAAAACTCTGCAGGAGATGAGGGAAGAGGCGAGAAGGAGGGTGGTGGCGTTGGCCGTATGTGATTGGTTTTTTTATCGTCTGAAATACATTTTTTACAGAATTTTCTTTTTTGTGAAGGCCACCAGCCATGCGGTACGAGACCCGCCAGGCGGCAGCACGTGCAGAGGGAGTGGGGAGAATCCTCTGATTCTGATTCCGCCTCCAATTAGAGTCCGGCTGATTTGGCGCACTTAGCGAGAGGCATGTGTTTGTACGCCTCGTTGCTTCGTTGTTCTACGGTCCACAGAGGGAAGGGTCCGTTCGACTGTTGTAGAAACCTATTAAGATCATGCTCCATTAATTGAGTTCCAATGAAATCGCCTGTTCCCTCTTCCATGCGGCATACGGTATGGGCGAAACTGTACTTGTTACTCCGTTACTCGTACTCTGCAGGGGCGTAGTCGTGGGTGTGGCTGATTGGGTTGGTGGTGTCAAAATTGAGCATGTTCCAAATGGTTTTTGGCCACCGCAGTGGCATCAAATGAAGTTACACTTGCAAAACGCCAAAAGAAGAATCGAGGCCAAAAAGCCTAAGAGGCGATGAGGCAGGGTCAAAGGCAAAGCAGGATAATGCGCATACAGCAGGGAATTCTGGGAAACGAGAGAATAAAATATGCATGGCTATGTTAAAGCTCATGCCGTGTGTAGGAACTACATTTTCCCATTTTTTCATGTAAATGTTAATAAAAGAGTATTACTATAATCGAAATCAATACAACTTCCTTCCTTTATCGCCCTCTATTGTCCTGTAACTGTAATCGCCTCTCAGGCAACACACTTTTAACTTGCTACGAGAATCCTTCCGTAATGAAGTTGTTTTTGAAGTTTACCAAACCTTAATAAATCATAGTCGTAGCACCTGACGGCGTGGTACTTAAAACCCGAACATCAAAGCCCCCAAACCCCCACAATCCAAGTCGACATGCACACAATGGTGAAAGCAAACGCCAAAAGCAGAGCAGCATCCATGCGGCTCTGGAAAACAAACGAAACGACAAAGGAGGCGATAAGGAGGCGATAAGAAGGCCAGTGTGCAACAACAAAAACAACAGTAGAAACAACAGGTGTTTCCACACCGACACACACACTTTCAGTTGCTCGCTTTGTTCGGTGGAATACGGGCCATGGAAATGCGTGTGTGTGTGTGTGTGGGTGTTCTGCAGGCCTATTTTTCTCTCCCTTAACTGCATTTGTTTACTGCATTTAAACACCCGGCTAAACAGAAACAAACACACAACCTTACACAACCCCACACACACACACACCACACACACACACATACATGAAATGAAAAGTGAAAAACTTTCAAGCTACAAAGTTTGTGGCACAACTGGTTTTTTTCTCACCTTTTGCGGTCGAGAGGGACTCCCGAGAGTCTCCAATGGTATATACGAGGCCAAATGCAGTCAAAAAACTTGAAGCAGCCGCAATTCAATTAAAACTTGAATTTAACACCAGGATGCACCCACGCACAGGCATGCAAATATACATATGTACAAGCACAGACGCTTCTTAGCCCTGATATGACATGCCCCCCAATCCCCCTCATGCCATGTTGCAAGTGGCATGTGCCTTGGCTGGCTTCAAACTTTTTGTTGTCCCCACAAAACCTCAGCAGCTGTCCCCATGTAAACAAACGGCATTGAATGGGGGAGCAGCAGCAAGGAGCTGCTAAATGAGCAGCGGTTATAGCCGGCTTCCCTCTATAGCGGAAATACATCTCTTTTGACAGCGGAAGTCAGAGCCGCAACGAGAGCTTATCCGCGCAGGCGCCTGGCTGCCATCGGATCATTTGCGAATGCTATAAAAGCCTTTGTTTGTGGCCATTGCCAGGCAGTTGGTTCGCGGCGCTCCTTCGGGCTACTCCTCCTATCTGGATCAAAAAGAGCAGCAAGAGAGTATCTTCGTTTTTTGTTGTGTTGTGTGTTTTGAACTTTGAACTCTGTTGCGTAGCATGCCACATGCTGCTGCTGACACGGGTGTTGATGCTGCTGTGGTGTTGAAGCAATAAAAGCTGTAATTAGTGTGCGCTTGTGGATTTGCGAAATTTAATTAGGAAAAAATATGGTGAGAGCTGTGGAAAAGTGGAAAATGAAGTTGCTACAAACAACAGGAAAATCAGACAGAAACAACCATCAAAAGCTTTATGAAATCACAATTCTCAAATAAAATTAATATTTTTACAAACCGCAGTTACACTAATCTGATTGTGATGGCAATTTAATCGGCATTCAAATCAGTTTAAACTCAACAGTGGTGTGCTTTTCTGATCAATTGATTTGGTGATATCTCCATTGATGAATATTTGTGAAAATATTCCACCAACTCAAACTGTGCGTGAAGTACTGTGCAACATTTAACGAGTGAAGTTTTGTGGTGATTAATATGGATTCCGAATAAACAGAAATAACGAAAGTGTGCATCATAAAATACTCCCAACATGGGTAAGACTACCACAACATGCGACTATCTGTAGGTTTTTTTTGTTGGGAAAACACACCTCTATTTAAATAATAAGCATATTGTTGTCTGTAATTTGGATTTCTTTGCCGATTGATGTGCTCCTGTACTTTTGTCATGGGGCACACACATATGTGGTTGCCTTCTTCTACCGAAGCTCAAAGCGAATATAGCTTTGAGGCGTTTTACGATAACGAGTACGAACAATACGAGAGTATACCCCACAATTTCATATTGTTACAAAATTGCATTGTTAATGGCCGTTGGCAACCCTCTCGACTGTCGACTGGCACTGGCAGCTGACAGTCGCTTGCTTCTGCCGATTCTATCTGTGTTTCCCTTCTTTGCCAAATGGCCAAATGTGGGTCTCCCAGACAGAAACTGGAAGTGGGGATGTAAAAAAGTTTGGGGTCTGTGGTCTGGGGTCTGCAGCACCATTTACATACCCATTGGTTAATGTGTAGTAGTCCTTTTATAATGGAGCAACTTTTTTGCTGCCTCAGAGTAAAATATCTGCGGCTGTGTTTCTGTGCCAGCGAAATGCTTTCCAGGATATAATAAAAATAGTCCCAGCACATAGATAATATATAATGGGGCAATGGCAACCCACAGCACAGTATCTGTACGAGTTTGTGCAATTTCAGGTGTGTGTGTGTGTGTAGCCCCACACACACATGCCCCGCATGTGCTTGATCTATGCTAATTTTTCAGTTAAGTGTGCTTTTGCATAATGAACAAATGGTGGGCCACTGGCAATTGCGGGAGAAATTTTTTTGGGGCGACTTTTTCCGAGAAACCTCCAATCACAGGCCGAATGGTTTGACTCCCACACGTTCCACGCCTTCCGTTGCCATTTGATCTCTTGTTGGTCAAATTCTTCATTTCCATCGTGTTTTATTTTACATCCAAATCCAAATCGACGGCATATAAAAGTTAATTATAACCAAGAGCAAACAGGAACAACAGATACGCACTTATGACATTAAGTGGCATTATAATTTCAATTTGCTCAAAGGAGCAGCGACCCCACGACCCTTAACCCGATCCCGACTATAAAGTTCGCATTTGAAATGCTCATTAAGCTGGAAGGAAACGGAGAGCTCTCTAGCTCTCGTGGGAGGAGGCGCCACTTAATTCAGTGACAGTGCTTAACAGCATTTAACGTAACGACTGTCAGGACAGAAGCCAGGACTTGGTCGCTATACGCATTATGAGAGGAAAGGATGAGAGGAATACGCGTCTAATCGGAGAAGAGCAGAAGAGGCTGAGCCATTGCCATTGCAGAGCCAAATGGCAAATAATCCGCTCAGATTTTAATTAATTGCCTGTCCCTTCCAAACCAAAGCCTGCGTCCTTATTCCTATGATAATCGACTGCTGCAGCAGGTATACTCTTAGTATTTTATCTGGTTTTAATATGTTAAATGATGTTTACTGAGATTTTAGAATTAGTTGTGCGCATTAATTTCCTAGAGAGCAGGAGCTGTAGCACCAGAGCACCATATCCATCCTTAATGGAGCAAGAGCCGGTGCCGATTCCAGTGCCTAAGCAACCTTTTGGCTTTTGTTTTTGTTGAGGCTCCATCGTTGGAAGCAATAAATTCAATTTCGTCTCAAATGAGTTTGCATAATTCAAATAAACCAAATAGAAATATCTCTCCCGCTTCTTTAGCCCCTTCCCACCCCATTTATCCTTCTCTTTTGACTGCAAAGTATTTGTTAAGCCAAAAAGTAAATTGAATTCAATTTGTTATGATTTAAAAATTCGATTCGGTCTGGGCAGAGTCATATTAGGTAGTTGCTTGTCGCGATACGACGGCGGCAACAATGATTGATGACAGGTCAGATGTTGGATTGTGTTTACACCGATGGCCTACAATAGACCCACCCCCTGCAATCATCTACCATATCTAGAATGGGGGCATACCTATGCTTACCACAGCTCATGCTTCCACGACACTTCCAGACAATGGGAAATGGGATAATTTCCCTGCAGCAGGAGACACGAGAAAAAGCATTGCAAAGATGTGAATCAATAAAATAGGAATTTAATATAGCCACGGCGCGTGCCTCAACAGAACAAGCGGCAGAAGCCCTGCTGAAATTGTTATGCAAGAATTTCGTGTTCATTGAACGGAACGGTTTCCCTTGAATTGTCCTCTTGGCCAAATGATTTACATTTCGGGATGTCTGTCTGTCCTTCTTTCTGGGTGTTGGGCTGACATGTGGCATTCATTCAAGTATCATCCAGATACTCGTAGTTCGTTGCACACATTTTGGATACGAGCCGCACCATAATACAGCGACAGGCGTTCAAGTGTGAGACAGATAAAACAATTTAAGCCACAATACGAATACAATCTGCGTGTGATCTAATGGTTGGCAGGGTTATGCATACGCATGGATGTGCACCCTTCCGATCTTCCAGCAATTTTGGGCGGCTCCGCCTTCACTATTAAATTAATTTTAAGACACTTTGGGCTTAATCATTTGCACAGATCAAAAGCCGACAGTTGTCCCTGAGGATAGTTGCGTATGCGTGTGTAACGGGCGGAAGGACTCAACTCGAAGACTTGATGCTTTTTGTATTTTTTGTATTTTTTTTTGTATCAATGAGGCGGGAGACAGGAGGCCCGGACTAGACCGGAATCCCACTGACTAGAATTTTAGGCATAATTTGGGCACCAAATATTTTTACTGCTTTGTGCAGAATGTTTGCCCCCCCCCCCACACCCTTTAGCCGTTTAGCCCATCTGAGACTCAAATAAAGAGCCCAGCCGCCCACCAATTGTGGAAGTACGGGAGGCAAACGTGCTGGAGCTTTACGAGCCCTTTGAGAGTCGCACTTGTTAAACTTGCCTGCCGAGTTGCTCACATTGTTGGCAGGTCAGGTCAGAAATGAGACGGGATTGGAGAGGGATGTTGGAACAGGGACAACTTGAAACATGTCAGAGATTTGCGTTGGCCAACTGCCTTTTGATATTCAAGGACCGATTTTCATAGTTTTTGATTTGTTGAATTTGTCTCCATCCAGGCTAACAGAGTAGCTTGGAAAAACTATGGGAAATCGATCGCGAATAGGCTTTTAGAATGGCTAGACTTATTTTCATGTTTTTTGATTTTGTTAGTTTTTCCCGAATAGCAAAATAACTATTATGAACATTGGCAATAGCTACGGCTCGGAAGATCGCGCTCGGAAAATTAGTTGTATTAGTATTAGTATTGTTGTATGAAGTAGGCCTCTCCAGCGCTGTTAAACGTTTTCTTGATTTTTTGAAGGGAAAGTGTTACATAAATCAAAACATAAATTCAATCGGTTTGGACTGCTTATAGTACAGATGAAATAAATCTGTATAGACCGGTTTAACTAACTGTTTAAAAGTAGTTTAAAAGTGTCTTTTTGCTGAAAAAGTCGGAAAATTGTGTGGAATGTATTACATACATTTTTGATCTGTTTTAAAAATGTTTTGTGTGAGTATTATCATCATTAGTATATGTATACAGATAAATAAATAAATAAATAAGAAGATGATTTTCAAATATGAATGAGGAAGAAAGGGAATCTGTACAAGAGATAATAACATGAAGCATCCATATGGGAGTCGATCAATTGAAGATGCCGAAATATTGTGGAATGGAATATTGTGTATTTTATACCCTGCAATTATTGAAAAAATAAATGTATGTTGTATATGTTATGTTATATGTTTATGTTATATTTATTATTCGACTCACTTCTCATACATATATGCAACCACAAACAGGGCCGGGTACAGCTAGTTCTACATAAATCATAAGGTCATATATGTGTATATTCTGACTGAGTACGGGTATAAAAGTATATCCGCTGCCAGGTGTATCAAATATGCATTTAGCTTTTCCGTAGGTATTTTTCTGCCTGATATACGACGTCCCTCGACTCGTTCATGGAGTACCTTTAACGTACTTTCGAGATTGCATGCCAGCCGATGTTTATTTGGAATTCAAAAGCTTTTAACAAGAAGTAACTTTGCTAAAGTTCAACGGAACAACAGCAACAAAACAATTGGATTAAAGGCAATAGAAACAAAGAAAAACAAGTGAGAAAGAAAGACTGCAAGATACCCATTACTCCGCAATTATTGGAAAGGTGGGATAAGGGAGGCAACATAAAACGATAATGGACTTTTAAACTTCTATCTAATTTAACAGATCGTGGAATTTGTCGAATTTGATGCTTTAACTGGTGCCGCTGATTCACTAAAATAACAAATACTCTGTGCTCTGCGATTACAGGGTAGCATAACAATAACAATTACACTGATTGCCGCTCTCGGAGAATATGTTGAGTGTGAGTTACTGGACGACCTGCAAGTCTCCGGCCAGCCAAACGGAACAAACAGTACAGTATACTCATAATGGAGCATAAGTTTAGTTCCGCAACTCTGTCGCTTCACGTCCGACTTGGCCAGTATTTCTGAGTCATAAAGCAATTGAGGCCTCAATTTTTGTTCATTCCCGGCCCTCAGTGTATCCAAAGGATGTGCCTAAAGCCCCAAACGGGGATATGAACATTCGAAACGATTTGGACTGTAGTCGCAATTTTGTTAGGGTTTCGCTGAAAACTGCAACTGAAAAGGGAAGCCCACATTTAGCTGGCAAAATGTTTTGTGTTTCCATTTTTGTCTCAACTAGGGCGAGAGTTGCCGCAGATGCTGCAGAGGAACCTTAATATACTCTTTTTTGAGTACGGGTATAAAAAGCTATTTAGCTATTGCATACGTACATACATATGCATGTATGTATGTGTTACAATCACCTTTACGTTGAATTGATTTTCGAGATCTGCATTCCACGCTGCTTCTGATCTGCTCTTCTTCTCCCCCATTTTCTCTCAGAAACAAGAGCGAAAGCTTGAGAGCGAACTTAATTTACCGTTTTTATTTTAACAAGCTCTCGCGATTTTTTATTTCTTCCCAACTTCACGATCACGGTTAAATTACTCTCCTACAAAGACTTAATAAAAGAAGAATATTCACCCTAATCAGAGTCATATTTTTTATCTCTTCAGCCCCACAATGAATGTCAGCGTGATTTAAGTGTCGTCTCTGCACTGAAAAGGGAAGGCCCTACTGAAACCAAAGTCTGAACGTGACTTTTGCCGAAAGTAAATTGAGCCACGGGCCACCGCAGCGATAAAAGGTGCCATGCCAACCTGCGAAATACGCTAGGATTGGCACAGTCAAAGAGATAAAGGATCTGTCTATGCGCTACGTGCTGCCCACTTTGGCTCCCACTTTGGGTGCATCAACAAAAGCCACAGCCTCAGCGATGAGCAGGGAAGGCAGTAGGCGCCATCTTTCCCAGTCGCACGCTCGAATGCTGGTCCTGCTTCTGCAGCTACTGTCGATGGGTGCCACTGCAGCACCAGCACCTGCAGCAGCACCAACAACAGATCCCCAGAATTGTCCACACAAGGGGATAGTGGAGCTGATTCGCATCAGTCCAGTGATTGTAAAGGCCCTCAGTGCCCGTGTCTTCATCGATGCGGAGCTTGACGATGGCCATGGAGACACTGAAACTAAGCTGTCCGCCGGTATTTTAATAACATTAACCCCCGAAACGATATACAAAGGAGCCTCTTTGCTGAAAATATCCAATGGCGCCAGCGGCGGGGAGGCCACACTGTCGCTTCGGGCCGGAGGAGAGATGTCCAGCAGCGGCGGCCATCGCAACGGAGGAAGCTCCAATGGATCCGGAAGTGGAAGCGCTTGGAGCGGCACTGAGTCAGCGTTTCAGTACGAGGGGTAGGTACATGACACTGTTCGTTGGTAACGTACACAATGTTAATTTCATTGTACTCCCGCAGCCAGCTGAATGCAACACTCCAGCCGCTGCGCTGCTTCGATGCTAATATGCTGAAAATGCTGCCAGCGGAATTAATTGCCTTTGGAAAATTGTTGCCTCCAACAAACTCTGGCAGACAGTTGCCACGACCACCTGCCGCAGGGGCCAGCTCCAGAGACAGCGCCAGCGCCAGTGATGTTCTCCACATCAGCATCAACGGGCTGCATCGCTGGACACCGCAATTCGAGAATCATATCTGGAAGCATTTGGGTAAGTTTCAACAACCTGTGTCCACTTACTGTCCCCTCCCCTCTCCCAAGTCTCGAGGGGTATGCTGAAAGCCTGGCTTTCGTTGCTTCCGTTAGTTAATCGCATTTTACTTGTTAGTTGCACAGTTGCCAATGTTTGCCAATGTTGAACCCATACGGACCCGGATACAGATATGGATAGAATTTCGAAACTATTCGTAGAGCAAGTGGTCGGGCAATCAGTATTAATTGGCGCATGAGGGTTTTGGGACCGCAGTGCTGCTGTTTACAAATGAATTGCTTTGACTTTAAATCCGATTCTTTAAAGCCGGGATTATGCAACTTTTCCATTTCACGTTTCCATCAAACTGGGAATTACACTGAAATATCCTGAAAGAAGAATAACTTAAAATACTGCGAGCCATTTGGTTTATTCGCCAGTTTATTATGATGCTGTGTTCTCACTTCAGAGATGAATCTTTTATGAAGATTGATAACCATACGACCGACCACTAGTCAGGAAATCAGCCTGTATCGTTGCCAGAGGTGACGCTTCTACATGAAAAGAAAAATAAAATAAAATAAAACAAAATAGAACAGGGATTTTCCGATGACGCAGCAGATGTCGCCTGCCTCTGCTCTTACGCATAGTCACTACAGGACGTGAGATGCTTTCAACTGGCTGCAGCACTCGAGGGAAGAAACCCTTGACTTTTGTGTCAAGCGGCGTGGCGCCCACTGAGAGCACCCCCCAACCGAATGAATTGCGGGAACCCGATGAGAGACCTTAAATTTAAGAAATACTCAACTATTCAAAAACAAATTCTCTCAGAGATACATTTTTTAGTTTTTAAACACTAAAAAAGTGACTCTTTTACACCAATTACAGGATGGGATGATTGGAGCGACTTTACCGTATGCAGCGTCACCTGCGGGAAGGGGGTTCAGCAGCGTTTCCGCCGCTGCCTGCTGGACAATCCGCTGGTGAACATGAATATGAACATGAACCTGGAAAACCAGAAGGAGGAGGAAGAGGAAGACGATGTTGTGGACATGGAAATGGACGACACCACAAATGGGATTTCCAGTTCTGGGGAGGCGAATAACGATGAAACTCTGGACAGCCTGGAAGTAGACACGTCAAATGATGATGATAATAATGAAGTACTGGCCGATGACGAGGCAGCGGATGAAAGCAAGGCTCTGCTCGTCCAACGGCCGCTGCATAGATTCACACAGATGGCAACATCCCAGCCCCAGCCACACCCCCAGGCACCTGGCCCCATCATGGAAACAAACAGCAGTAGTAACGCAGCGGTAGGCAAAAGTGTCCGGTTTGTGCAACGAGATGATGGTATAGGCCGTGCCCGAGCCCCAGTTGGTAGTAGGAAGACACGTGCGAGCAATCAGCATAAGAAGCGCAAGTCGGCCAAGAGTGTGGCTCTGTCCACACTCCTCTGCGAGGGCTACAATATCGAGCAGCGGAACTGCAATAGTTTTGAATGCAGTGGTAAGTAGAGTCCTTAAAGTCCTCAAATGCAACATTTGCATACAATCGACACTCACACAGATGACATAAGCGATCTGCTCAAGTTCTATAAGAAGTTGCCACTGATGGAGGAGCTGCCCACGCAAGCCTCAGAGTCCGCAGCAGTAATGTCGTTTCCGGAAATTCAGTTGCAAGATATGACTACCGCTGTCATGATAGGTACCCCATCGTCGTCGCCCACACCCTCGACGCCCTACAACATGGGCTACATTCGAAGCTGGCGAAACATACTTAACTTTACTCTGATGATCACGCTCAGGGCAAAGGTAAATATGGCTTAAAGGCTCATCGGAGTCACAGCACAGTCTCCTACATAGTATCTGTCTCTTGCAGAACGACACAAAAAGTACGGCGACCATCTTCTCCATACGCAATGCTACGCATAATCTGTATCTGGAGGCGTGTAAGGACGGACTGCGCCTGTATCTGGAACGCGACAATACAACGGAAATGTTGCCGGTAAAATTCAATTTATATGATTATCGCTGGCATCAAGTGGCCATCAGGTGAGTGTGGGACGTTTTGATTGGCAATCACTGTTTCTGTGTTCGACATGGTTATGTGTCTGTGTGTGTGCTGTGTGGCACTCACTTCCAACTCACGAACTGATGGCCATTGTCGTTGACACTTTCCTTTTTATTTGCATTTTCAATTTATTAGCATAAATGTTTGTGCCATGAAAAGCACACACACAGAGAAACACTTGACACACATGCAAACAAAAGTGCACACACATACACCCTCACACATTCTGCACATGAATATTAAAGGACTTTTTTTTTGGTTTTGGTTTTGGTTTTGCGACGATACACGGCCAAATTGACGCTTGGTTCAAGTGGGCGCCATTTGTCATCGGCCGTCGGCACATTTCGCAAACTCACTGTGGACACATGCATACATATGTATATATACCTCTCTATAGGTACATATACATATTGTATGGATACATAAATTTGAATATGTATTGAATATTTTAATTATTTGCGCCTGGTCTCATGTTACTTTTGTTATTGTTTTGTTGTTTGTTATTTTCCCAATTCAGCATACAAAATGGCGATTTTATATCGATCTACGTCGATTGCGCATGGAAAAATAGTTTTGTTGTCTCGAAACGACTGTACACACTGCCGATAGACGCGGATGTGGAGATTGGACGCGGCTTTAATGTGAGTATAACCGGGGATTGCATTGCCCCCCACTCACTGATTGTCCCACAGCAGCACATCCGATAGCCATACAAACATACTGCGTTGTCCTCTGATAGCGAATACGCCAAAGTTGTCTATCGGCATGCAAATTAAATATTAATTCGCTGATAATTGTGTATTGTTTTCTGATGTCTATATGGGCAATAACTTTCACTTTTTCGTCCGCAGGGAGAGCTGCAGCAGCTTCTTGTCATGCCCGAGCACCAGGAAAGACTTCAGTGCAGCAACAAGCGTACATCCATCAACGAGGTGAAGCGTTATATCATCGACACATTCATCGAGGACTACGGCGGCAATTGAAATTGAAGCGTGTAATTATGCAATGGCACCAAATGCAGAAAAATAATGAAACAAATTACAACAATTGGAAGGACATCCCATATACATATGCTCATCTCTGACCCCCACATATTGGGCACATCCTACGATCGCTCGTCGCACAGCCCGCTGGCTCGCTACGACTCGAATAGATATCTGGAAAAGACCTTTGAGCGCGCCGTTGCACGCAGCGGCGTTCTACCAATTAAGTTAATTTGACGGAATACAATAAGAGTAACCGCAAGTAACCAATCCACAGAGAGCATTGCAGTGCGATTGCAAGGTGAATAATTATCGTACGAAAGGGTAAAAAATTAAACATAAAAAGATCAAATAAAACGTAAATACTGTACTTTAACTGTAAATGGTAATGTTGTCGGCCTTTTATTTTATTTGTGGCTACATTTGAAAAGTCTAGCTGAGTGGATTTTGTACATTCAAGTGGGCTTGAGTATTAATCCAGATTTGAGAAGAAGAGAACAAACAGAAAGCGACTGAGCTGCTGCAATAAACTATTCCAAGGCTGCACAAAAAGCATCCACACAGCTACACCTAAATTCATAATTTCCTCCAGGCTGCAAAAAAAAAAGACTTCCGTTTCTGTGGCTTGCTTTCTTCTTTTCGTCCTTTAATATCCTCCTGCGACCAACACCACCAACCACCAATCAAATTCCAGCCCCAAACTCCCCTTCTTTCTGTATCCCTGTGTGTTTTAGTAGCTCTCTTAGTTGTTTTCCTCGTGTAATTATGCAATGCCACCAAATGCAGAAAAATAATGAAACAAATTACAACAATTGGAAGGACATCCCATCCCAAATGTGTCCATAAATGCTAACTAAAAATACACAACATACATACATACACACGCACACGCACACGATCTCAAGGCCGTCTCGTCTCGTGTCAAACCATCGACCTCCTAATAAAGCATTTTGAATTTAAATCTGAATCAAGTTCGTGTACATACATATGCAGCAAGAAGGAATCCATTGCTACTGGCTTCTGTATAACTTCCGTATTTGTATAGAGCAAGCAGAATGAACTGCACCAATATTGATACAGCTGACATCGAATCAAAGGTTCAACAAGAACAAAAGTATTACAACCCCGCAGCCCATTTTGTCTGGTTTCCAGACGACTGTCCTCCTGTCGGGGAGCTGTTTACCCCCATTCATTAAACGTGGAAGGCATTACCCTTAGCAACAAAACTTGGACGATAGATTAGTTAGAAAATTAGACATGAAGTAGCTCTTTAATTTAATCATTGATATTAAAGTAAAGCTGGTACTATAACTGATTATGCTAAATTCAAACTTACCGCCAAAACGTAAAGATTGTGTCCATCCCTAAGATTAATCGAATTCCTGAGAACTATCGTACAGTGCGACCAAGAAATGAAATTGGTTTGACAATCAGACAAGCCGAGCATATTGTTTCAGGTTTATTGTACATTTTTCTTTCAATTCCACGCCCGACGCTGTCGTAATATGGCAGCAGCATGCAACCGAAATACAGTTTTAAATTTAATTTCGCGGCGCCAGCGAATGGCGATAACGGATGGCGGCCGACATTTAACACAAGTTGGCACTGTTGTGTATAAACGCATCTTTTGTACAAAAACAACAATTGGATTTCGACAACAAATGGACCACACAGTGCCCCCCAAAGAGTTCAAATGGACCCCAGGCCATTTGATTAACGAAAACTTTAAGCTGGGCGACAACGGGCACGTGTGTGTTGTGCTTAATCGACAGATTCAGGTTCCGGCTCACGTGGTGAAATCGTTATGGAAGAATGGTAACTAAAGAAAGTCTCTCCAGTTAGACCCAACCCAATCTTCTAGTTGTTAATGAATTTATCCCCTTTGTGCAGCGGCCGTTCGTTGCGCCGTTGATGGAGGCTCTAATCATTGGCGTGAGTTTTTGTTAGGTCAAGCTGTAGCCAAAAGGGCCAAGGGCACGCCGGCAACAGCGCCGCTCGAACCACTCGATGTGATAACAGGCGACTTTGATTCAATAACGGAGGAAACAGTCGATTTCTTTAAATCCACACCTAAAATACACACTCCTGATCAAGATGCAACAGATTTCACCAAGGCCATCACAGTGCTTCAACCAGTGATGGCGCAGCGTAAAATCCATGATGTTGTCGTATTCCACGACACCTCCGGGCGCCTCGATCAGGTTATGGCCAATATTAACACCCTGTATAAAGCTCAAAAAGACAATTGCAATGTGTTTCTGTTGAGCGGAGACTCCATTACGTGGCTCCTGCGACCTGGCAAGCACACGATACAGGTTCCTCTGGATCTGGTGAAAACTCAACGATGGTGCTCCCTAATGCCGGTTGGATCAATGGCGCACAATGTTACGACGACTGGCCTGAAGTGGAACCTATGTATGTTTGTAAAGGAATTCTTTAGATCTATACAGTTGTATTTGATGCGATTCTTTTGTCTTGAAGATCACACACAGATGGAGTTTGGCGGCATGGTCAGTACATCGAACACCTACTCCACAGAGTTTGTACAAGTGGAAACGGACGCAAACTTAATATGGTCAATGGGTGCATACGATTTTGAGGAAAAATTGCGTCAAGCCGCCAAATAGGGGACACTAATGAAAGTGTTTGAGTACTTAATGAACTGACGTTGTACAATTTCAAAAGCGAGTTTGTTTTAATGCTGTTTCAGCCAATGATTCAAGCGGCTCCAGCGCTTACTTTTCTAAGTCTAATTCTCTAGGGCAATGTTGTTACTGTTAAATAAAATGAAAGTTGAAATGAGAAAAATGATGATCATCGGCACGTTTTTTTTCGCTAAAATATGATGATTGCTTTACTCAGATCCTGGAGGAAGCATCAAGTCAAAGCCAAAGCTGTTTCCTGTTTTTTTACTTTTCCAGCCAGAGGCAGAACTGGCTCCGGCTGCGCTATCTACGCGCTTAGCTGTCGTTCTTCCGACACGACCTCCTCTACCTGCAGTAGTCCTTTTTGGCGCTGGAGAGGCTGAAGTACTTTTAAATCTTTTGCTTGATCCCGATTTAAAGGTTCGCTTTCGTTTTCCACCGCGGGAGGAGGAACCATAATAGCTTCCACTGGTACCTTGCGATGCCACCTCCTTCTGCCAATCCACAGCAGTGTCGTTTTTCCAACCTGAGCTTTCAGCCCCCGACCTCTGTGCTGCTGCTGCAACCGACTGCTCCAGCTCCTCGTCCAAAATGGCTTGTAATAGAAGCTTCTCCGAAGCATAATTACACGTAATCTCAAGGAGTTTCTCCCCATATTTATCATAGTTCGCACTCGTCACATGCGGAATGCTGCACATGTCCTTCTTAGTCAGTGGTAGAATATCTGCCATACTTTTGAGAGCCTGTATATTCATTATGCTAGCCATCGTCACGTTTCGCTGACTAGCTATGGTGCGGCACAAGTCGAGAAGATCAGTATAGCAGCGATCGTGTATTTCGCGCATCTTCGACTTTCCATCATTGCTGCTCCCAGCTCCCGGCTCAGATACAGTGGCCACGGATGCTTTTGCTTCCTTTCGCATTGTGGCAAATTGGTAGTCGGGAGTACCGTCCATTAATTTGCTTATGCTGTGGCCCAGGTATAGATATGCCTGTGGAAAGTCATTCATAACTATCAAATCTTCCCGTAGGAAGCCATCAATAACCATTTTGCGCAGCAACCTGTTTATATCATTCTTATCCCAGTCCTTTAAAGATCCATGATGTGGGGTATTGTGGTGACCGAATTCCACGATCTTCTTAATCTTGCTGCCCTTCAAGACGTCGGCGATGTGAAGGAGCGTGAAGCGCGACCTTCCACTGCATAGATCCTTGACAGCTCGAGCTGCCTTTCTGGCCGGCTCCAGCGCGTCAATTGGCTGATAGGCTCGCCTATTCACGCAGTTATCGCAAGCTGTGGCCTTATTCTCCAAACACTGTTCGCTGGTGAAGTGCTCACCAAAGTAGTCCAGTTGCTGGGCACGCCGGCAATCCGTTATGTTCTCACAGTAGCCCACAATGCGATACAAATTATCGATGTGCATTTTTTTAACATTGTACTGAAGAGCTCTGTCGCCTGGAATATCAAATTAAAAAAATTACTAGAAGCCTGTGTTTATTAACGGAGCAACTTACCATCCATCATCTTTTTGAGTCTAAGCATGTCAGAATAATTATAGTATAGGATGCAATCTGCAACATCTCCATCTCGCCCAGCCCGTCCAGCCTCCTGATAATAGCCTTCAATAGATTTCGGAAGCGAAAAATGCAGGACAAATCTAACATCGGGCTTGTCGATACCCATACCAAATGCAATAGTGGCGCAGATCACTCTGATCTTTCCAGTCAACCAGTCTTTCTGGCGACACTCCCTCTCCGTATCCGTGAGACCGGCATGATACGCCACCGCGCGAACTCCGTCTTTGCAAATCTTCTTAGCCACTTCATCGCACTCCTTCCGCGAGAGGCAGTAGATAATCCCACTTGAGTTTGCTGGCTTTGTCCTTATAAATGCGCTCATGTCATCAATAGTGGACGCTCCTTTCTTCGGAAGCACCTTATAGCGCAGGTTACTACGATTGAAGCTCGACAGGAACCATTTGCAGTTCTTCAAATTGAGTTGCGACAAAATATCCAAGCGAACGCGCGGCGTGGCTGTTGCTGTTAAGGCTATTGTGGGTACGTTGGGGAAACGCTTCTTCAGTAATCCCAATTTCTTGTAGTCTGGGCGAAAATCATGACCCCACTGTGATACACAGTGCGCCTCATCTATAACGAAACGACTGAGGTAATTATTGGCGTTTAGAGTGTCTAATATGTCCTGGAAGCGAGAAGAACTGCTTATCTTCTCAGGAGTGGCATAAAGTAGTTTGACCATGGGAGGATGTGATTCCAAGTCCCTGTAAACGGCCATGGCATCGTCCACTGTCAGATCGCCGGACAGGCTCTTGGCGAAGATCTGTTTGAAATATGATCATGCGTTAGCAAATGCGAGAATTATGCAGATGGCATTAATACTTACATCCAGGGAAGCCAGTTTATTGGTTTGGTCAAAGATCAGCGACTTCAAGGGGCTGATAACAATGGTCACCCCCTCCGTTAGTATAGCAGGAAGCTGGTAGCACAGCGATTTTCCTCCACCCGTTGGCATGAGAACAAAGCAGTCATTGCGCAACAAAGTGGCATTGATTACTTGCAGTTGATTGGGACGAAAACTCTTCAGCCCGAAGCTATAGCTTAAGCCGTGCATTAGGCGTGTGGAATGCTCAAAGTGTAGCCCATCAAATTCGCCGGTGATGCCATCATTATGCACATTTGAATGAAAATTTCCTAATATCTTTTGAGCATTGGTCGGTTGAGGCCGGCTGGGTGGATTTCGACTGCAGCTTGGACCGGTTATATCATTACTTTTGCTGCAGCTGGGGCTAGTTATATCCGTAGTGCTGGCAGATGCAGCCTGAGAATGCATTTGCTCGAAAAGTGTTTCATCATACTCAGGAAACCCATCATCATCCAAAGAAAGTGCTTTGGGTGTTTCCTTAGGCTTAGGTTTTCCGGCCTCAAAGACATTGTAGCCTTTATCTTTAGGGTTAAGTGGCACTGCCTCGAAGTTTTTATAGCCTTTATCTTCGCGGTTAATTTGCACTGCTTCAAAATCTTTATAACCATAGCCGTTATACTCTGACTTGCGCCCCTGCATTTGCTGATGCTCGTTTTCAATGCTGGCCAAAAGTCCGTCCAAATCATCATCATCATCCATCTCGCAATTTTCCTGCGTGTACCCGTTCATGTTCTCATCAGGTAGATCTCCGTCAAGCAGGATACTCTGAGACAAGTAGTCGTCCTCCGGGTCCTCACACAAATCGTGTATGAGCTCTTCCCGTTTTCGCAGCATCCCCTGCTCATCCGGCTTGCTTTCGCGTTCCACAGCATTATGCACGAGTTTATTAAGAGGCGTCATGCGTATGCTGTTTTGTTGTGGTGTCATATTTATATGGCTAGCTGTTTTTGCCTCATTTTGCTCAGCCTCGATTTCCTGCTCCTCCCGCTCCATGGCATCCTGCTCCTCCTGCTCGTTCTTGCGATTGCACTGCCGTCTCTCTAGGGATTTTTGCAATAGCTGCGATCGTGCCTTGAATTTCTGCCGCATGACCTTTAGTTTAATAAATGTGTTTGGCTGGAACCCGGATATTTCCTCAAAGTGAATGGCTGGAATCTGATCAATCAGTGTACAGTATTTGTCCATCAGTTCAATGTGAGTGGTGCGAAAAAAGTTAAGCGTAGCCTTGAGGGCCTCCACACTCTGCTGTCTGGGATCTACTGTGAAATTGTCATTTTGGGCCAGTTCGCGCAGGTAGTCAGGCAGGGAGTTATCAAAGACCATGCTTAGTTTGGACTTTGACGCTGCTATTAATGGAGGTAAGGGCACATCTCTTTCCCGTTCTGAATGCAGTTTCTTAGAGACGGACGGGATATCCTCCTTGAAAGCGGGCTGAATGTATTTCAATATATCCTTAGAATCTGTTGTCTTTGCTCTTCGCCAATTACTCAAATCCTCGAATGGTGGGGAGGGAAAATCTCTCACCCATTCTGAATTCAGTCTCTTAGAGACGGACACAGACAGGTCATCCTTCTTCAAAGTGGGATGACTGTTTTTCAATACGTCCTTAGAAACTTTTGGCTCTACTCTTTGCCATATACCCAAATTTGCATCTAAAACATTCAGACCGGATTTATTTGCAGGCTGTGGCGCAAATCGCGACTCTGGTAGGGCCACAGGATGCTCTTCCGATGCTCGGGTAGCATTGGCATCATCTTGTGATTCGGTTTTCGTGCTGGAACTCTGTGAGTCATCCTCGTCAGAAGCAGAGGAGTCCAGAAGTAAGGGGTTGGAAACTATACATACTTGGTTCTTGGCACCAGACACTAAAACGAAATAAATGATTTGAATAAATACACAGAAGACATGCTCCTTACCCTTTTTAGTTTGTTTATGAGTCTGGCTGCTCATGTGGATGAATTTACCAAGTCTAGTCTGCTTTTGTGGTGCCATGGGTTTCTTAGACATGGTGACGTTCTTATACTGCGGTTAATGAACTTTAAATTAAAAATAAATACTTTAAGCTATGGTTTAAATAAAACAACTTCAACAAAATACAATAAAAACGCGCGCAATGCCTGCAATTTTTTTTGCAAGCATTCAGTGCTACCAGACTCATGCGATTACAGTCATCTGATCAGAGATGTCAGTGTATTGAAAATTGTACTGGAGCTTATTTACAATTTAAATCAATGAAGGTTGCGTTAATTAAAGCAGCTATTGTTAATTATTATAAAATAAAAATGTATTATTCCGTGGGACAACATTAGCTATGACTATTGATGAAAGGAAATCTAGCATTAAAACGGCCAAATATGCATACATAGGCCTCAAACAGCTGTGAAGAGTACATGTGTTGTGTTCCATTCTTCTTCTTGCTTCTTTGGTATCTATTAAACAAAGCGTGGCGTGGTAATTCATATTTTGGAAATTTTAGCGACTATATAGTATGCATACGTAAGTATTTAGTCGACCGGGAGCATGGACATATCGTACTCATTCGCATTTCTTTATTTCAGGCGTAACCACTTCAAGACTCCCTCTGATGCTGATGAGCTTGATGATTTAGATGACGATATGGTAATTGGTGTCATAGAAGAGATCGAACAGGAGGCACTGAACGAGTCGGATAGTGACATCGATGAACATGATCTGGGAGACATGGGGGCGCCAGATCCAGGCCAAGACGATGAAAACGAGAGCATTAGCGATAGCAGCTTTGATCCAAATGCGGAAGACTCGGACTCGGATGACTCCATGCTAGAGGAAGACGAGGCGGAAGGAGCTAGTAGCGGAGGCGCCACAAGCCCCAAACGGCGCAAGGATGACGATGGCCCATGCGGAAGCGCAGGCGAATCGGCAACTTTTGATCTGGATGTTGATGATGAGACAGACGAGACCGTGCGTGCTATCATAGCTGCCATAAAGAAGCCTCGAAGTGCCCCACCAGAAATTAAGCTCGAAGACTTCATCACGGATATTTGCTTTCATCCCAACCGAGATATCATAGCGTTAGCTACCATAATAGGCGATGTCCATTTGTACGAGTACGGCAACGAAGGGAACAAGCTGCTCCGCACTATCGAGGTTCATTCCAAGGCCTGTCGTGATGTAGAATTCACTGAAGATGGCCGCTACTTGCTGACTGCCTCCAAGGATAAGTGTGTTATGGTCACAGACGTCGAGACGGAGAAGCTAAAAAAGTTATATGAGACGGCCCACGAAGATGCCATCAACAAACTGCATGTTCTAGACGAGAACCTCTTTGCCTCTGGCGATGATGCAGGAACAGTGAAGCTCTGGGATCTGCGCACCAAGAACCCCATATTTGAGCTCAAGGAACTTGAAGATCAAATCACGCAAATGATAACCAACGAACAGAAGAAACTGTTGCTGGCAACGAGCGCCGACGGCTATCTAACTACTTTTAACATTGCTGCCCGAAAGCTATATGTTCAATCAGAACCGTATGAGGAGGAGCTAAACTGTATGGGCATCTATCGTGGCAGCTCTAAGCTTGTGGTGGGTACCTCCAAGGGCAAACTGTATACATACAATTGGGGCTATTTCGGCTACCATTGCGACATGTATCCTGGCATCAAGAGCCCCATAAGCCTCATGATACCCATAACCGATCGCATCGCTTGTGTGGCTGGAGAAGATGGCAATATAAGAGCTTGCCATATTACACCTTACCGAAACCTTGGAGTTGTCGGTCAGCACAACATGCCAATTGAGTCATTGGACATCAACACCAGTGGGGAGCTGCTGGCCTCATCTTCGCACAACAACGATGTACGCTTCTGGAACGTAAAGTATTTTGAGGACTTTGGCGACATCAAGTATAATGATAAGCACAATGCATATAAGGAGAAACGTCATAATTTACCCTCTTCAAAGTGCACCAACGCGTCGGACTTTTTCTCCGACCTAACCAAAGAAGATGAGGAAAATGAGAGCAAGAACGACGCAGCCGCTGGACCCAGTAATTCAGCCTAGATGAGCTTTTTACTAGGCATTATCTCTCCGTATTTTTAACTGGGTTTCGACATACCGAAACACTTAGCTATAGGTTTTTAAAATTGGGCACGAAATCATTCATACAATATTAATAGATTGTTACCGATTATAAATAAATTCACAAAACAGAATCAAAATATCACGACTTTTAACCTTTCTTCTAGGAATAAGTACCATTCCAGGTGACTTAATTTAATTTAATTTTTTATTCAATTCTTCATATCTTGATCGAACTTTAATTGAAAACATTAAGCTTTGACCACTTTTAGCATAATTACTCAAGCTCTTTTAAACTGTACGGAATCAAAATCGCTTATATGGCACGATATAAGATGTTGAGCAGTAAATCAGTTTTATATCGGGTCGGTTTACGAGAAGTTTATAATTCAATTAAAAACGTAAAAAAATAAGTGACCATTTTTTAAATTGTTAGTTAAACAATATTTTACTATATCATAATCGTTTGTCATTTTGGGATACTATCTTAAATATTCAAATGCTCTATCATAAACATTTTACTGCTAACAATATAGAGTTTTATCGGCTTGCAATGGTGCTTTTAAAAACAATTGTAATTATGGGAATTAAAAATATAACAACAGCATGGGCATGGGCGAAAGAAAAATTATTTCCCATTATGGGAGGTTCTATGCTATAACAATTTAAGCATTTATGAATTCTTATCACAAGAATTTAGTTTCACAAAACGTAGACAATTTGTACATATTTATAGGAAATTATACGCCAAAACACTTAAGACAATTATAGACTATATATAAGGGGGAGAGTTGAGCTAAACAACCTTAGCTTTTTGATATTCAAACGCAACACCGAAAATTTGATGCCTTCTTCAAGTATCGTGTGTGTGTGGGGGGGATTTAAAAATTTTAAAGTCTGTGTTTCAAAGGTTATCTAATTAGTTTATATAACGATGTTAGTTAGCCCTCGCGAACTCAGTCCAAAGGTTTTACATGAAGATTCCATGCACACAATGTCATAAGGCGGTGGCATTGGCGGCATCAGTGACCCCACTGGAGTTGAGTGCGTCATTCGCCATGTGGGTTTCAATGTCGACACGACAAATCGGGCAGTGTTTATTGGTGACTAACCATTGATCAACACAATCGGTATGAAAAAGATGCATACAGGGAAGGCGGCTAGAACAGCATAAAATACATTTGCATTACCACTGCTCTGATAAACACCAAACATTCCACTTACCGCACATCATTCTCAATCTCGAACAGAGACAAGCATATGGCACACTTCTCCGCGTCCTCGTCTGATTCGCTAGGCCGACGCACACGTCGGTATTTGTGGGGCAAGGTATTTCGTTCAATTGTTTCCTACAAGAAAATAACCATGATGCCGAACGTTTTATTTAATCCGGTATGCGCACTCACCAAAGATGCCCCACGGTTTGGGCGTGGTGCTCCAATCAATATCCGTGAGCCGAGCGACAGTGGTGTTGCAAGTCCAATTTCCAAATGCAACGGCGAGTAATGATGATGGAACATATGATGATGGATTGCTCGTTGACGCTGTAGATGCTGCAAGACCGGTGGAGACTGCTGCTGGGCCTGAGGCTGCTGGTGTTGCACTTGGATGTGTCGCATGTTCGATTGAGTGTGCTGTGGCTGCGCAGCAGATACGGACGTGGCCTGGGCACCACTAGAAGGAATCTGCTGGGACGGAGCAACAGCATTTGCATTGCCATCATAGGGCGGATAGTAGGCCGGATCCAAGCTAGAGACGGGGCCATTCCTAGCATGCACGCAATTGCAAATGCTATGGAGGTAGCGGGTCCGCAGACTGCTGGTCAAAATGGGAGCATTCGACGAGAGATCAATGGGTGTGGGCGTCATGTGGCGACGATGCATTTCCTGCATGCTCTGCTGGCGATACCACAGATTTTGATGTACCGGATATGGCGGAGCCGGTGTCAGCGAAGTGGCTACAATGGCACTTGCGCGATGAGGGGGATGAATGTGAGCATGCATTTGATTTTGAGGAGCCTGGTGACCTTGATGCGGCTGCGGCTGATAGTGCTGCCGATTGCTGTACGCGGCCTCCGAGCGCCGCACACTAAAGGGCGGGGAGCCGCAGTATGGTATGGTGGATCGACCCGAATACATTTCCAGTGGTGGAGGAGGCGAGACACCGGCAGCTGCCAGAGTACCATTAGTCGTTGCCACAGGCGGTGGTTGGCTAACCAAACCGACAGTTGGGGCATTAATAGTATGGGCCACGGGATGGGCTCGGGGCACGATTGGGTGAGGTGATTGGCCTCTGTCTAATCGATTATTTACGTTTGTTTCTGCCTCATTGTGAACACTAGCCAGGGACAAGAGCTCGTTAAAGGATTGAGCCTGTGCCGCAGCCGCTGTTGCCGCCACAGCCGCAGCACTCATTGCGCCACTTAACGAGCTCCGACTGCTCCCACCTTGACCGCCTTGATAGTGTGGATGCGGATTTGGAGGACCATGCGGCGGACCATGCGGATGGGTGGGCGAATACACTGCTTCCATAACAGTGGGTAGTGGAGTAATCGCATAGTGGGGCACGTAATACGGCTGATAACGGTGGTAGACGTTTGCTGGACTTGTCCGTCTACGTCGTGACTGCTGACCCGATTGTTCGGAGCCAGAAGTTGTAGTGGGGGCGGTTCTGGGCATGCGACTGTAATCCTCTGTGGGAGTGGTCTCTGGCGCTGCTCCAAAGAGCCACATCGATGGAGGAGTGATCGGCTGAAAGTACCGCTGCGAGTCCAGGGTAGGACAGCGAGGCGTGCATCCTTGACCTTGACGCGTAAAATAGTTACTTGATGCAGGACCAGGCTCTTCCATCAGCGTAGCGGGTGTTTGTGTATGATTATGATCGTAGCTGTAGTTGTGATCCGTAATGGCCGTTCGATCAGGCAGACCACCGCTATAGAAGGCAAATGATGTGCCAGCAGTGCTCGGCTCTGTCCGGCGGTCCCTTCGAGGGTATGGAATGGAGTAGGCATAGTTAAAAATGGGACGTCTTTCTTCAGAGCCACTGCCCGCGGGAAGCCCAAGGGCTGAAATTGGCTGTTCCCACACATGCTCCTGTTCCCGTGCCCATTCCCGTGCTCGCTGCTGTTGTGTTTCATTAACGGCGGCGTCATCATCAGATGTCAAATCAATCGAGAGTATTGGCTCTCGTGTCGAGTGCACAAAGACCACATCATCATCATTTGAGTCTGACGACCAATCGTCCAGTTGCAGATCTGGAGCAGTGAGCACAACATCACCGCGGTTCAAATTGTTTCGCCTTCCCGTCGAAGTAGAAGGCTGATTCTGTGTATCGGCAGACGACTGCCTCTCTCTTGGTCTACCCACATAGGTAATTACGCAAGATCCGTTCAAAGGCTGCTGCGTCTGTGCTGAAGTCTGTGGGAGATGGAATTATATGTGTACTTCATAGCAATGGCATTTTTAGTATGCAATTTTTTTTAACTACTAACCTGTAAGGAACTATTCGCGGGCTCGGCATAGGTGGGATGCCTTGTCCTTCCTGGCAAAAAGGAATTAAAGTTCGTCGGTGAGAGCTTTGTGCTGCAGTTGGAAGAGGATGCACCTTCTATCTCAAAGCGCGGGAGTTTTCTAGGTGGAGGCGCAACCTCGTCAATGGAACGCACACGATTTCTAGTAATACCACTGTTCGCATTGGAACCAAAGGAGCTACGGTGGGCTGGTGGTTCTTGTCTCTTTGGTTGTTGCAGCTGCTGAAGCTGCTCTTGCTCTTGCCCTTGATCCGATGTAGTAGAAGGAGGAGACACAACAATAGCAGGCTCAGATGATCTCTGACGCAGTCGATGAGCCCCGCAAAGATCTCTAGACCCATAATCCATACTGCAGGTAGTGTGAGTAGCAGTAGAGCAACAAGCTGCGGACACAAAAGTGCTATCTGGAGGCGCCCTCGACACATCTTTGCGACTATTATAGTAGTTATGATCTGTATGCCGGTCAGTCAGGTTTTTGTTGTTGTTGTTGTTGTTAATGCTCCTTACAACAGGATCAGACGGTTTCGATGGAGGAGGATTACGCATGCGAAGATCCCAGCCATCGCCGCTACTATCGTTCTCAGGCTCCAAAACGTTTGGGACCTGCTGGTAGCTATTGAATAAATTTGTCTGCTGTCGCCGAGCTTGCGCACTCGTGCTCGGTGTGGCATCCAATTCAGCGGCTAAAGAGGAGGAAGAAGCATCCCCGTTTCCGGAGCAATTTGCTGCCTGATTCGCCTTCTTTTTATGAGCCTGTATGGCCGACGTGGTTGTAGTCGTATTAGTTGTGCGGGTGTTGGCAAACTGCACATGCTCTGTATCAGAAGCACTGGATGTAACATCATCGTAGACACTGGCAAGGCCAGAGCTCGGGGGTATGTTGCTACTGCTGGCCTCAAAGGGGCTATTGCTCAGCAGCGAGCTGGAGGGCATCTCGTAAACAACTGCGGAGGCGTCCATGGCGAAGTCTTCAATGGCTGCAGCTGGCCAAGTGTCGTTAGCAGAGGCCACCACTCCATGTGCATGTGCATTTGCATTGTCATTCTCCTGATCCAACGACGAATGCTCCCTTAGTGTTTCAGTCTTTTGTTGCATGGGATTTGGAATGAGCCCGGGACTTGAGTTTACGGTCGTCGTTGGCATAGATACAGTCGATGTCGACGATGAGGGGAGCTCAAAGAGCTGATGCGGTGACTCTCGGGGCAGACTCTGAGTGGAATGCACCTGGTCTGCGTACCGACTTGTGCTGGCCGCAGGTGAAACCTCCTGACAGCGGCACAAAGTTGTGAGAGAACTGCATTTGTCGCAGCGACCTGAACTGTTCCTATAGCTGGTGCTTGCTATTTCGCGATGTGATGCCACCAGGGCCGTAAAGGAAGGCGGTGTGTGAGACTGGAACGTGGTAGCACGGCTACTAATCGACTCGGGCGTCGAAATGTATGGGCCCATTAGCATGTAACTATCAGATAGGGCTTGTCCGACCATAGTATCACGCGGCTGTTCATATATGGAGTATAGAGTATACGAAGGGCCGCCATCTGAAAGGTTCCAAAATATTAGTATTACCCATAACTGGCTACGACTCCCCCTTACGGGTCTCCTGGTCTGGATTCTGACCCACATTTCCGTATGGCATGGAAACTCGTGGATGGTGGGCATGCTGTAAATGTCTGTGTTCAAACTCTTCCTGCTCATTTTCCATGCTGCTTGTGTCTTAATTTTCAGAAAAATCCGAATGACAAGGAATCCGAATGTGTTTTTACACACATAGGCCAAACTGTTCTGAAAACATACACAATAGTATACAATTGTTTTGATGTGAAAGGTAAGGAAAATAGTACGACAGAATAGTCTGAGCTGGCTATACATATACACAAATGTATGTATGTATATTACATTTCTTATACACATCCGGACAACATGCACGCACAACAAAATTGCAGTATTGATTTATTACTTTTGAAAACGGCGAACAGAACAAAAGCTAAACTGCCACTTGAAAAGGAAGTGAAAATACGTGCATAAAACCGAATGAATACCTAAAATACTTTACTCCAACCATGAAATACACACTCCATTTTGCGTCCAACCAACAATTAGTCAATTTTGGGCAGGAGACCGCACAGATATCCAAACAGCTGTGGAATTTTCGACCCACCTGCTGCTGTTTCTTCACCTGAACCCCTGTTTAACATCGAAAATTATTATTATTAATTTTTAGAAGATGCATAGGGATGGGATGTCTGTGCTGTATCGATACAACATACCGATATATAAGGCATATATCGACATGACGAAAGAAATTGGACTTTAAAGTTTAGTGGAATACGACCGTAACGTAACAATATTTAATATTTAAAATAATTCTTACGAAATAAGCCCTAAAGAGAATCCAAAATAAAGACCCATTATCCTAAAACCAAGTTCAGTTGTTTTCATTAAAACAATTTGCTCCAAAAATTAAACAGCATTAATGAAGAACCAAAAATTCTGCCTCATCTTATCCCACAACTTATTTGAACCAGTCCTCCTTAAACAACTTTTTTGTTGCTTCCATTTTACTTTTAACCTCTATGGCGTCCCTCTGCCATATTCGAGCCAGACCAAATATTCGAGGCCATCAATGAAACGCTCAGACAGAAGGATCTGCCCTACTGTCTGTTGACGGGTGAAGGATGTGGCATCCAACAAGTACTTTCCGCGCATTATCGAGTCCAATCAAATTACGTGTTTCATCGAGCTGAGCAGCTTGTTCGTAATCTATGGATTAATTAACTCAACAAGTTGGTTCTTTCCGGATGAACAGGGGGACTTTTATCGGAATTAAAGGCTCATCTACGAGTACAAGACTTCAATCTCGTGTGTACTATATAGATTCAAATTTAAAGAAAAATTGCTTGGACAGTGCTTGGGGGAAGATTTTGACATCAGGGCCGACTTCACAGCCTTTCATCTGCCCGGATCGGAAGTAGCACCCAATAGAAGTGAAGAAAATATCCTGTTTGGATTAAGCTGGCTGATTTGTTTATTGAGCTTTTTCATGTTCTTCTTACGGCCGTATATGCATTAAATATTTGTATTCCGGATACTTGACTTTACACTTACAACACAAGATTTAACATTTTGTATATTTTGTATTTTTATTGACTTTTTTATGTATAAAACAATATATACTCTTTCGTTTTTTTAAGGTTGATTTTTCCAAGTCGCATTTTCACTTTACTTTTATTTATATCTCTTAAAACAAATTTGTCATACAAAATTTTCAATTAATGGTATTATTCCGTTTTGTTTTATCAGTTAGTTTCACTGTTAAAACTATACACTATCCACTTTTCTTTCTGTTTGGTCTTTTGTTCTTTCCACACTCACTAAAGCAGCGTTTAACCAGTTTTCAACAGCTTAAGTTTACTCATAAGTTTAACGGACATTCGAAAACTAAGGATTTCATCTCAAATGAGTGTAGTAGTATCTTAGTAACTTTTTTTTGTTTCGTTTCGAAACATTCCTCACAGCTTAAAAAATAAAAGCGAATGCGATTTCCATATTCTCAAATTTTTTAATGAAAACTTAATTGCTTCTGTAGGAATAGATCAATAGTTAAAAATGTTCTGGACGCTCTCGTTTTATAAATGTTATGTTCAAACTTTAACTTCGAACTGCTGCTGTTTTGACATCGTTTCTCTCCATTTCAATTATAAATTTTATAATAGGTATTTTTTAAGTTTACTCTTGTTTTTTTATTTTTTTGTTTTTTTTAGATGGAAGTTTTTAGTGTTACAGTTACAGTTTATTGGAAAAATAGAAGTATTGATGATTCACTTGAAATTGATTTTGAGGGACGTAAACAAATAAAGATTGTGGAAATTTATTTTCCTGGCGGCCTTAACAGTATTTAGAAGTGTGGATGTTGTCGATGGCACAGCGTCATTTGATAGATAGATTTCTTCAGGTGCATTTACATTTTATATCACAATTTTTTTTAATATTATAATTATGTATTTCTTTTGTTTGTTTTACCCTTATTTACGCCCGTCAAAAACTTTTCAGCATTGTTAAATTTCAAGAACCCTTAGGTTTGTCTTTAGTGTTGTGTTAGTGGGTGTGCATTTAAATGTAGAATCTTTTTGAGGACTTCAAATATATTCTTTTCAATAGTTTTCGAAAGAATGCTTGTAGTGAACCAGGAATTTTCAATGAAATTAACATGTGCGGGCCTGAAAACTGAATACGCAATACCCCCTCAGCATGTCGGAGGGCTTAAACATATCTGCACGCCAATTACTTGAAAATAACTCAACCATCGCTTAAGCTGTGGCTGCTTGGATCAGTTTCTTTATAAATATTGAACTCAATTTCGTTCTTATAACATCAGTTATTCGAAAAACAAAGATAATATACAAGATTTTGCAATCTTCCTTTGATTAATCCGGTTTCTGTGTGTTGTTCAATATTCAAGTATTCAAGAAAAAAAAATTCGCATACATATTTGCAGTGTTACTTGAAATAGTACGGGATTATAGAACAGTAATATATTAAATGGTTTATGCATCTTTCGCTTAAACACTTCTTGTATTCGTTTTTATTTTTCATAATAAAAAATTATAGTTCAATATAAATTACAATTTTTGAATCTTTTTTATAAAAAAAGTACTTTTTTATCTTGAACGACTTTGGTTTTTCGTTTCAAAACAGTGTCGACAATTGCTCTTTGAAGGCCATTCGCTCTTTCAATCATCTTCCTTCCTTACCACAATTTTATATCTGTATATTTTGCAATGACGGAATTTTAAGTAGGATTATGCATTTTTGCGTTTACGGTTTAATGAAATGTTTGCGTGTAGTTGAAATGTTGCACCAAACAAACAAAGTATAGAACTGGAAAGTTGAATTTGAGAATGTGCGTAGAAAACGCCACAAAACTATGTATTTTGGCGCAGGTTTTGAAAGTTACACAATTCTAAAAGCTGATAGGGGGCATAAGACATGCCTAGCCACTATCAGTTGCAGCTTCACAATACTCTGACATATCGTTTGCTCTCTGGTGCTGCCTCATACGTCGCTGCAGCAGCAAGCTCTCGCTTGGTGGTGAAAGACCAATGCGCATGATGGGTAGCTCCTCCATCAACTGGGCTGGTTGCGAATGGGCAAAGCGACCGCTGCCAATTCTTGGCTGTTGATGCGGCCGAGGCACAGCGGCCCGTGACTGCGGCTGAATCATTCCACAACTGCGCATTGCGGAGGCATTTACATAGACGCAATCTTGGCGCCAGTTGTGGATCACTGATGACGACAATGTAGACTGTTCATCGGATGGGGGGGAACCGCCACTGCCGCTGCTGCTCCCAGCGCTGTTGTTTCGCTGCGGTGGTGGCTGCATTGATGGAGCTACCTTGTAGCCGGCGGCACCGCCGCTGTGCGAGAAGCTACCTAAATAATTGCGCTGCTGGTTGCCATAGTGGCCACCGCCCCCGCCAGTGCTAAAGGGTGGGCGGTACTTCCGATAGTCAGCGGCCGGCTGTTGCTGCTCCGAGTGATGAGTGCGATAGCGCCAATTTTCAGGTTGCCTTTGACCCGAAACCGGAACCTGACTTTGGTACCGTGGCATAATGTTTCGTTGCTGCTGCTGGCGCTGCTTTCGTGTATAGGCATTGGAAATAGATGGCAGCGGTTGCTTAAAAACTGGTGATATATTGCACTGTGGCTCCATTTCATCTTCATCCTCATCGATGTCGGCATCCTCGTCGTTTTGATATGCATCAAGTGCAAAATAAACATTTCGTATTGGTTTGCTGTAGCCTGTCTGTTGCTGTTGTTTTTGCTGTACGTCTGTTTTACCAAAAGTCGTTCGCATTGTTGCCTCCTCAGCTGCTGTTGTCGTCGGCGCGATATTGATCGCTTTCAAATCATTATCATCATCATCTATGTTATCGATTGGTGGGCATGTTGCGTTTGCTGATGTTGTTCTTGTCGTTGTTGATTGCACTGCCGCTGAGTTGACAACAATATTTGCAGTCTCATAAATTTCAGGTAGCTTTTCATTTAAATCACTAATACTATCCAATAGTTTAACATCATCATTATCGCCAGTTTGCTGCTGCTCACATTGTTGCATTATGTTGCTAATGTGTGTTGTTGTAGTCTTAACTGGTGTTTGCTTTTTGTTATTATCGGTGACGGTAGTAGCACTAATATCACTTGATGGTCCTTGCTTCTCATTTCCATCAACATCATCCTGCTCTTTTGTCTCCTCTTTCCTTTCCTTTAACCATATCTCTTCCATCTCCTGCGCATGATTGCGCATTGTTGTTGTTGTTATTGAGAGTTTAGCAAATTCACTTTGCTTCGATTTTTCCATATTATCCATAATAAGATCTTTTTCCTTCTCATACCAACCATTCTCCGGCTGCTGTTCGTTTTCATTGGCTTCGCCAAATTGTTCCACTTTAGCTTTCAATTGGTTTCGATTGTCAGCATGTTGTTTGTTTCGTTCCTCCTCCTCCTCCTCTTCCTCTTCGGCTATATCATCGACGCGTTGCTGCTGCTGTTCATACAAATAATCATCGCCCTCATCTTCGTCTAACTCACGCCAATAATGCTTATAATGTTGATAGTCCTCGTCGCCCTCATCACCCTCGCTGACGCTCTCCCTATAGAGGTCATCATGATCATCGCCAATTGTCTCCTCCTGCTGTTGCTGCAGCTCGCGCTGCTGCTGATAGCGACGTGTCGACTCGGCCCACTCGACGTCATCATTATCCAAACGTCCAAAGGCCTCGAGTGCGTCATCGTCATCGTCTTCCTCGTGAACATTCAACGTCTTGAATCCTCCACTGTTTGGATATATCGCAGATGCGTTGCGTGAAGCAATTCGGGATGAGTGACGGCTGCTCGTTCGCTGGCCATGAATCGACGACATACGTCCTCCGTAGCTAGACAAGCCACCAGCCACAGCTCCTGCTGATGCTGTGCGCTGTGAGCGATTGCGAGTGTAATGAGAGGGCGGCTTGGGATTATAGTTCTCATCGCTATATGCATCCATATAGGCCTGTGATGGCTGATAGATGTTGGGACGCTCTTTCATGTAGTCATAGCGCATGGAGAAATGCTGCAAGATCACGCGCTTAACAGCCATTGCAGATTCGGCAAACTGCGAAATTTCCCTCGCCGATTGGTGATTACTAAAAGTCAGAATATAAGATATCCAATATATCAACTGTCATGACATTCAGTGTTCTTTTAATTACCGGCGAATATTGCTTGGGGTCTGCAATGCCTTATGGCGGCCAGACTGCCTGCTGGTCGGCGGCTCATGCTCGCACATACGAATCCAATGATGGTTCAACACAGCCTCGGCGCTCAGACGCTTTGAGGCCTGCTTTACAAGCAGACGACTAATTAGGTCTTTGGCCTCATCGCTTACATCATGCCACTCGGCATCCGGAAAGTTAAAACGTCCTGAAACAGACAAAGATTGTTAAAAAAAATATTTATTTTAATGCCAACTGCGACTCTCACCCTCTTGAATTGACTCGAAGAGGAGTTCCTGGCAAGTGCGACAGTTTTCACCGCGATTCCAGCCGCAATCCTCTCCACAGTTGCCCGAAAATGGCGGATAGCCACAGAGCAGGATGTAAGCAATGACTCCCAAGGACCACAAATCGCATCTCTTGTCGTAATAGTTTGCCTCGCCCACAAACAAATCGACAACTTCAGGGGCCATAAATTCGGCGCTTCCGACCTGTTTAAAGTGAAACGCAAAGTAGGCTTAGACCAGCAATCAGATAAGATTGATTTCAGGCTGTACATACTGGTGTCAATAGCTGGGGAGTGGCTGCTGGCGAGGAGACATCTGTGGTGAACTTGATGCCAGAGCCCAAATCAAAGTCGCAAATCTTGATCGGACACAACGAGTCGGTTTTAACACACAGAATGTTTTCCGGCTTGAGATCACGGTGGGCAATGCCCTTCTTATGCAGAAAATCCAGTCCGGAGGCAATTTCCTTGATTATCTGCGCAGCCTCATGCTCCGAGAAGCAGATGTGCTCCTGGATGCGGGTCAACAGAGGACCGCCATTGATTTTCTCAAACACCAAATAAAACTTTTCGTCATCTTCGAAGAACTCGATCAATTGCAAGATTCCCAGATGTCCCTGACAATGGTGGAATGTCTCCACTTCTCGAAAGACACGCGCACGCGCATGTCCCGGTATCTTATCAATAACCTTCACAGCATATTCCAGGTCGGTGTAAATGTTAACGCAAGTTTGTACCGAAGCGTAAGCGCCCTCGCCAAGTATTTCCCCGGTCAGCTTGTAGAGTTCTTATTAGAAGATAGCAATATATATTTAAAGTACTATTCAAGAGTATGTTCTGTTCAATGTTGCACTATACTAACCTTGAAACGTTGACGAATGCAGAGAGGAACTGATGCGTTTCTTACGGCGCTTCTTCTGCATTTCCTCCTTGTGCCGGTTGAGCTCGGCCTGCCGCTCCACCTCGGTCATGTTGGGTGCTTCACTCGACTCATTGCCCGACACATCCTCGCTACTGTAGCGCGTCAGCTCATTCTGGCCGTCTGTAACGATCAGATGTTTTGATATATTGTTACTTTTCTATTCCATATTTGTGTGCATATGTTTCAAGATTTATCAATTCATAAAAATAGTAGCGCAGTAATACAAAATAAGAAATACTTTTGCCCAACTGCGTAGAAAGCAAATCGCGTGTCGTAAACAAGTCGCAGCAGCAAGTGGGTATAAAATATGTACAACAAAAATAATATGTAAACAAACAAACACACACAAAGGTTTATAGAAACATTCTGTATGGAAATATACAGGGGTTTGTCTGAAGTTAAGTCAGGCCACAACACACCCGATGGGGCGATAGGAGTATGGCGGCTGACGATCAGCTAGGTTGATTGTTTTTCAGAATGGATTTTCCTGTGGTTCGAGCCACAAAAAACTTTTATTGCGTCTAGCCAACTAACTAATACTACCCTATGCGAAGTCGGCATCGCGTCATTCGCATAAGCAACGTGTCTCATCTGCCTCATCTCGATGATTTCCCTCTCTTCTTCCGGACTTCCTCGCATGCTTACGTACACAAAAGTATGCGCAGGCGGTTGTCGGTTCTTCTCTAAATTTAAATTTGGCCCATTTATTGGGAAGCTTAAATTGTTATCAATTGCGTAGATAATTTTAAAAATATAAATAAAAGATGAGAAATGCAAAGCGAAATATATCTACAAATGTACATATGTAAATACATATAAATATATCTACACATGTACATATGTAAATACATATGATCATTGACCGGCAAGCAGGTGCTGGGATCAACTGTCAACTAAACAAGACGCAGCTGATAGCATTGTTAAATAATCAACAGGCACAAAAGAACCTTGGCGATTCGTGGTTTACGAGCAAACATAATCAAATAAACACAGTATACGTATGTATAGAGAAACGCATGAGTACGGTGGCAAAGATAATGCGAATTAACAAAATTTCGATAAGAGTGAACTACGCAAAAAGCGTAAAACTTAATAAGTATGGTATAATGATAAATTCAAAAAAAATTTTAAAAATATCTTTTGGAAGTAAAGTCGGGGAAGGAAAAATATATCTACAGCAACTGTAGTTGTTGCTTTTCCCACTAGTATTGACTGCAAATGAAAGAAAAAACGAAACATGTGGTTCGAGCTTTTAGCAGAGAGAGAAAGAAAGAGCGAAATTTGTGAGAGAAAGAGAGCGAACAGCAGATAAGGCGTATCTCTCTTCTGGTTACTTCATAGCATGACGAAAGTAAAACAAGGGGACAAAATGAATGAATACGCCGTTTGGAGCTCTCAAAGTGTCAGCTGTGACGTGGTTTCAGTGGGATATAGATCCCATATGTGATCGGTGTACTTCTTACCATGATCTTATGTAACGGGATTATAAATGGTGGGGTTTTGATGGAACAAATACATATTTCTTCTAGTAGAAGGGAAGACTGAAATTTATGGGAGCTCAGTTACTCCGCTCTTTGTGCCACCTTCTAGTTTTGCATCATGACTTCACGAGCAGAAACACACAGCCACAGCAGGAGCGGTATGTGAGAGTGAATGTGTTTGTGTTGTAAAGAAGCAGAAAATTATTGCGCAGCAAAATGAAATTGTAAAAGCAAAAATTGAATAAAAATGGCGAGGCAACGAAAAAGCAACGACAGGAAAAGAATCGAATAAACAGCATGAATACAAAGTGAAGAATAACAAGCTAAAATTTAATTTTACTTTATTTACACTTCTAATATATGTACATGTATGCATGTTCATAGGTACGAACACTGGGTCGAAGGGTAGACATACAGATGTATACGAATTGTTCAATACATAAACATTCGCACATGCTTGCCTATGCACTAAAATTTAGTGACTGTATGTATGTATTTAGTGAATAAATACATACGAAAACACTAACGTCAAATCGAAATTGAAAAAAGAAGCTAGTGGGCAGCGAAAAAGTTGACAAAACACAAATTCGAAACCGGCATTTTGAAACGTTTTCCCACACATATCCATACTTTTGCACCGTACATACAGTAAAAATATGTACATATATGTACACATGCGGCGTTCACAACGGTGTTGGTTAAACTTTTAGAATATAACACACACACATTTATTTATTTCTACGCTTGTTTCGTATTTACCCAACATGTTTGCAGCGCTGTTCATGCGGTTGCTCTCTCGACTTTTAATCGCAACGCAATTTGTCTAAGCAACGCCCGTTTCGCTTCTGTGAGGCACGTTTTTGCAATGCGTAGATTAAAATTGCTACCGGTAGGTATTCCGGCTGTTGCTGCGTCTACTTTGTAGTTTCGATGTTTGTATTTGGGCTAATTTTAACCCTATTTTGAATTTATTTTAAAGTTAAAACGCAAAACAAAGCCGCCTGTGGTTTCGATGTCCACATCTTATTTTTCACTCACTAGGCCATCATCATCAACCATAAATTGACACTCAATGCGTTGTTTTCTCAAAGTTGTATCCGCAAAGAAATCAGTGGGGCACACGGTAAATTTTCGACTATTGCTATTGCTGACTAGTGGGTGTAAGATAACAGAAGGGATTCGTTGTACCGGGGGATGCGGAAAAGTTTTGGTGCACAATTAAACCAATGGGCGAAAGAAGTAATTTAAAAAATAAAAAAAACACGGACAAACTTTAGCGGACCTAACGTACTCGGCGCCAACGAGGAAAGAATCAAACACGCGCCCGTTGGCGAACAGGGGACAAACAAGCAGCAGGCAAAAAACTACCGCCGACTTGACGTGAGAGTGAGCTTATTTTGCCGGATGAGAGCGCCAGCATGAGAGCGAGAGTGTGCTGTTGTTGTGACTTGTAATAAGTAGGTGTATTTATGTACATTGGTATTCCCGTTTCTCTGTTTCTCTCTTTACACGTGTCAAACAGCTATATATTGCAGATTGAGGAACAGGAACATACATATGTACCTACACACTTGCGTATGTAAATATCACCAGAAGCCTCCACAAAGGGCCAGAGATATCGGTTTATCATAGCAATTCTCCACACCAATAAAATGCTCTAATGACAAAGTAAATAATAAGCATATCATTTCCACACAAAAGAAATGTACACATACATATGTTTGTTTTTGAATCAATTACAAGTCAATATTTTGATATCTATACCCATATACATATGTATATACTTAAAAAAAAGAAACCGGATGACTATAATCAGAAAAGTATTTACGTTTGATGCTCATTATTATTGAAATCACTGGGATTCGGTAAGTTCACATATACCTTCCAACCAAATCAACAAAAGAAATCTGCCGATACCTGTGGTGATAACATGGTAGATACCGCCAATACATAAAATGTACGGTATGTATAGTCGCACACACATACACACATAAAACCACTGCAAAAAATTAAGAGCGTACGAAAAACAAGAGAGAAAGAAAAGAGAGCCACTAAAGCCACATCATTGATTAGCACAACCAGTTTTGACAACAAGTAAAGGAAACGACAAAAGTCTGCTTTGTTGTTGAATAAGGGAAAATAACAACAAAGCAGAAGGTGGGCAAAAAGAACGGCGTAATGTTAAGAGTGCGCATTGAAAAATGAAAGACCGGTATGAAGACTAATGATGTACATAGCTTAGCGAATATGTCTTTTGAGCGAAATCATTTCATGATTAAATGAATACATTACATTTAATAACTATACATAGAAGAGCTGAAAAACTGTCTAAGAAAGAGAAAAAGAGCGAGCGCCACCAAAATACAGCATAAATAACCCTATAGTACTTTACTCTTTGAATCAAAGTATCGGCACCAGTGCAGTTGGATCTGCTTTTTAAGAGCCACATTAATACTCTTCGGAACCGTTTGTCGGAAAATTAATAAAACATCTAAATTAATAGACAACTAAATACTGATAATTCCAAACTATGAGTATATATTGTTTTCACTCATTTCTATCCTTATATAACTAATTTCGCAGTCTGGCCTTTTTTTGTCATCGGTAGTTGGCAGCACTGTTTCTCCACTGATGTTTATGTGTGTGGGCAAGTACAAACACTAACGCAGATTTCGTCTCACGTAGCTCATGGCTTTTGGGAGGTGGGAGCGTGAATAAGAGGACAAACACAACACCGAAGTACAGAGACACCAACACTAATGCGTTGACATCTATAAAGTGGTTCGGCTGAGGAAAAACATTTAAAATTATTATTGTATTCGTCTTTTTCCAAGTTAACAATAAAGAAAAAACAAATTCAGCCTATCTTGTTTTGCCATATGTAAAAATTACTCTCGCAGGATAATGAGAGTGGGGGTTTAAGGGGTTTTAAGAGACGCGAATGTAAAGCTGCACGTAGGCACTAGCCCAACATAGAACAGACAATAAGCCAACATACACACATGCATATATGCATGTATTTATTGAATAACATCACCCTCAAGCAAAACACAAGCTTGTACTAGCTTGCGAATTGTATATTCTACAGAATTTTATTTGCGTATAAATGTTTTATTAATTTGGTCTGATGCTTTACCTATTGCTCTGCTCGTACGATTCGGTTCGGTTCGGCCCATTCTATTTGAAATCTGCAATCATCTGCAGTTGCCCCCAAACTCGGTCAACATAGAAGCATGTAGGAGGCAAGCAGACGAGAGGCCGCTCTCATCGCTTTGTCTCTGTTCGCCCGCTTATTCGTTTACTTTGCTTTTTCCCATTCTCTTTGGACTGTCGTTCTATTTTGGGTTGCAATAAACGTCATCAAGAGCAATAAACGTCATCAAGGTTACATACATATGTTCATATATGCAGGCTGCTCTGCCAGCCGTGCCGCCAGATCGTAGCTACCGCAGTGAACGTCGTTGTTTAAAGCTTTACAAGTTTTTTACCATTGCATTCGTTTCGAACAAATTGCATGGACCGTAGAGTGACTCACATTACTTTAAATTCCTTGCCTGCACATTCAACTCGTAGATACTCTTTTTCGTGTCACTCTCTTGTTTCGATATGCTTCATTGGCTCAATAGCAGCAGCTGTTGCTCCCCCCGGTATTTTGTAAAAAAACAAAGAGAAAATATATTTTCGACCACGTCGATTGCATATGCTTCAATGTGCACTTTAATAGACTCATGTAAAATCTGAATTTGATACAGTCAATCGGAGCAATTTTTTTGATGATGAAACAGAATATAAATCAACGTAACGGGGAAGCGGAGCTTAGGAAATGTCGAGAACTTTTCTTAACTATTAATATGACTAAGTACTATAATTTTTTCCCCAGCTAAGTAGTATAGTCTCTAAATATTCACCTGATTGACTCTGGCTGCAGCTGTTATCCGTGTTGCTGGAAGAAACTCCACTGCCGCATAACCCACTGTCTCCAGAACCTCTAGGGTTGTTATTCCCGTTCCCTGCGTTGCCGTTGCGATGATGTTGCTTCGCGCCTGCTGCAGCTGTGCTGGCATTTTTTTCCTCAAACTCAACCATATTTTCGAGAGTTGGCGTTTTCGCTGGAGACTATTTGTGGCCAAAGAATAAACACCAGGCACAGTTTCGGCTTTCTAATAGATTCAAATAATAGAAACGGATCAGGCTAGAAGGGGGTTTGTGACGGATTGTCCTCCGACAGCTGCAAGAAACAACGTTGATGTCAGCGGCGCTGCTGCTGCTTCGGCTGCGTTGCGCTCTCGCTCTTTCTGCTGCCTCAGCTCATTCAAAATGGTGGATGGTTGAAAATATTTTTTCTGACTGATACTTTTTTAATCCAATTGCCAAGAAATGCGAGTGTGTGAATTAATTTGATTCGTTCGGTTGGAAATTGTATTCTTGATGGCGACTGCGTATGACGGGTTTGGATCAAATTTATTAGTAGTTGGATTGTTGGTGTAGGCAACTGCTGATTTCTCTCATCACATCGGCAAAGCAAGCAAAAATTTTGGATTTATTCCTTTCTTCCGTTTTGGGATTCGATTTAATTTTTTTTTGCGTTTCACCTTTTTTTGTGGGCTTGGCTGGCTGTACAATAGTGGGGTGTTGTGTGGTGCGGTGCAGAAGTAATTCTATTGCAATAATTGTGTTGTTTTTGCTGGAACTGACGGGTGGTGTAGGCTTGTCGTTGTTAAAAATTATTCCTGCTGATTACAACACAAAAAAAATCGCTGAAATAGCGGACAAAAGCCGTTTTCGTTGCGTATTTCGCTTAAAAGTATCTTTCCCAGCTACCGATCCATTTTTCACCGTTCGAAGATTTCTTTCCGACAGACGAGGAAAATAGTGATGTCAGATCTATGACATATAAATATATCGATATGTATTTTTTCGATGTTTTTGCTTATATATTATCTGATATTTTTGTGCGATATAGGGATATTGAACATACAAGACGATATCTTTCCGACAGAGTAGAGGAGTCAAACCATCGAGGGCACTATCGATAGTATCGATATTTTGCTGCTAGCCTCTACTATCGATGGTTTTGAGACTACCATGATAGTATAGGTTCGAGCTACAGTCGTTGCGCCATTAATATGTTTGGATTGTCTGCTATAAAATACGAAGAAACATTTTTAAACAAATCAACAGGTCGCAACTAATTTTTACAATGGACTAGTTCCTAAAATGTTTCAATGGTTTTTAATAAGAGCTATCACGATAGTATCGATTGTTTTTTCAAAACATTCAACGTTGATATTCCTCGATTTTGATATTCCGTTTAATATTACTAGCTAGCTGAGACTCTCAGCCCCAAACAAATCATTTTATCCGATGAATACATAAATTTTCTACAAGACTGGCAAGTTTTGAGAAGTCATTTTTATTGGATTATTTACATATTAAGGTTTAAACAAAAACAACATAAAACGAATGTTTCGTCGTTTGGTGGCGCTGCCAGACTCGTGCAGTTCGTAGTTGCTGCGGGCTGCCATCCATGATATTTTGTAATATGTTATTCGTCAATTTTGAAATTCAGTTTAATATTACTTGATAGTTGGCCCTCTCAACCCTGAACAAATAATTTTATCCAATTCCTCAATGAATTTTGTTTAGGATTGGCTAGTTTTCAGAACTATTTTTAATGGAATTGTTTAGATAATAGGGTTCAAACAAAAACGGCCAAAGCATAAAACGTAAATGTTGACTAAATGTAACGTCAGTGTTGCTGGTCAACCAAGTTTCTTCTGTGCGTATGTACTTTTGTATACCTTATTTCGTTTATATGATTTTAAATTTGTTGTTCCAAGCTCCATTAAAACATTATTTATGATTTCATCCTAGATTGACATGTTTTTTACCTATTAATGCATATGTTTTGTGTTTTATATATACATTTAACCCGGTTCTGATACCTATTATTGGTACCCGCGAAAAATTGCAAAATTTCGTTAATATCTTTAAAACAGAGACTGAGTAGTTTCTGCATTAATTGGAGCCTGAAAGTACAAACAATATCTCAAGTCCATAATACCCATTTTCCCAAGTTATGCAGATTATTGCTTATTCCGTGCCAAAGTTGCACAACAATGCTGCTACTTCATTTACCAACGTTGCTGAAATTGTTCCCATACAAATCCAATGTATCTTACGGAACGCGCAACAATGAAACCTAGGTGAAGAGGGAGGCACGGTGATGTTCCGTTATAACGTCGGATATATAACTAGATAGCATTTCGTAAAACTAAAATAAAGCAATCAAAACATTTGTAATTTGCAATTATGCTAGTGCAGATAAGTCAGAAAATCAATTAAATTTTCCATGAATGAAATTAACTCAAACTCGGCTGGAAAAGAATTGTGTGGCCCCTATATCCTTCCTGATAATGTCACAAATCTAGAATGACAATATAAACCCCAACATATTTGAGTGAAACACATTTTTAGGTGATTATAATTTATTAGAATTTTTATTGACTTAAGGTATATATAAATAAAATATTATTCAAGTACAAAGTTATATATACTCATTAATATTATTTGATTCAAGTAAATATATTTCAAAGTGGCTGTTTTTTATATATTCTTTCAATTAAGTACAAGTTACTGTTCCTGCTCTATTTCTAAGGGTTCGTATAATCCTCAAAAGTACACTCCACGGTCGAGTCGAGGTCAGGTCGAGTCAGGTATTGTATTTGACATTGCCTGAAAAACATTGCAAATCGAGTCGCTATAAAGTTTTAAACCTTGCATGTGACTCGTATTAAAAATACCGAGTTTTTCGTTCTTTTTTGCTTGCCTGCCTTAAAAACGCATGTGTTAAGTACGTTGTGAAGTTGTTAACGAACCCTGATCTGATGTTCACTTCAAACCTTGCCCATGCAACAAATGTATCGTCTTTGTGATTTAAGTTTAATTTGGATTTGGATCACAAACAGTAAATACGTCTTTAACGATAATTGCAGTTGAGTTAAACATATCAAGAACAGGGTTTCCATTTTTAATTATAAAAATATTGTATCTGCATTTTACATTTTTTGTTTTCATTCGTTTTGTCTACTATCGGTTTTGCTTGAAATTACAACGTCCAGCCTTAAACAAATAATTTTCGTCACCAATCGCCTTTGCGCACGCTCCATTTTCCATAACACTCGGTTTCAATTAAATTTTGCATCTAAACTCTACGTTGCCTTAACTTCAGTCCTTTCGCAGAAAATCTAACCTTAAATGTATTTAGCTCTTCATCTTCTACTCAACTTTCCTAGCATGCTGCAGACACTAAACATAAATTCAATACACACAGTTTTCATATGACGTTCCTCTGTTTAACTCTTTAAATATATTGTAATGTATACTGCCTTCTTTTGTTGCCTGAATTAATTTCTTCTCTGTTCGACGTGTTGACCTCTCTAACTACACATAAAACTTCTTTGGCCACCGACCTCCCCCTTCCCTTCATTCCTTTAATTTCCAAATTTTTTATGTTGAAAACTCGATACGATCGATACTTCCTTTCCTGTAAATATGAATTGTTATGTATCTATGGTTTTGTTTTTATATAAATGCACTAAATGTTGCACGGACCATTTGTCTATGTATGTTATGTCTTCTGTTCTTTTTTTTGTTGTTATGATATATACTATTAAACCTTCGCTAAGCCAATGAAATGTGAGAAAATATGTTTCTATTTCGTCATTTTGTTTGATCGCTTTTTATGTATTGTTTTTTGTTTTATGTTTTATTTTGAGTTAATAAAATGCCAAAAATTTGTGCAAATTTCTAAAAAATTTTGTTTTTTTTTCGTCCTTTTTGTATTATACTAAAATATTTTTAAGTTTAAAATTTACTTTCTCATTAGTTTAAATTTTTGTTTTGTTTTCATTTTTAAAATATTGCATTTTATTTTGTGTTTTTTTCTTTTGGAGGCTTTATCCCTGAGTGATTTAATTTCATTTGTTTGTCATTTATTGCAACTTTTTCTTTATTAACTTATTGTTTTATATACTCATACGCGATTTAAAGTATTGTATGTTAGGAGAGACACCAAGAAAATCCATTCTTGTTTGCTGTTTGAAGGTCGATTCATTATTCACAAATTGTTACTTTGTTTATAAATTGTCTCTGGGCAGAGGGTGATGGGTGAGGTGATGATGGATAGGTTACAACATAAAAGAGTCGCCGAGTAAGCGCTTTCTTGTCCAGAAAAAACTCGTTAATAATATGCTACCCTCTAATGTAGTAACTGTACTTATGTTTTGCATAGTTTTGCTTTTAGTTTTTTTTTTTTCTATAATCTTTTCTTGTGGTTCGTTTCGATTTACTTCTATGTGTATGCTCGTGGCTGGTTGTTGTTTGTTTTTTAGTAGGGACTTCTTGAAGGTGTGTATTGTTAAAATATTTGTACTTCGCTGCAAGTGTTTGAATTACATTCCATTTTTCTGTACTGCTAACCAAAAGACTGGTGTCAAATAGCACAGAAATGAGCTTAGTACTGCTGTTGAAACATTAATTTTCCAAATAAGTACATTTACATCGAAAAACCAAATCATATTGAATGACCCTTTTGGCCCGAACTCAGCAGGGTACTATTGCATACATACATATACTCTTCGCCAACAAAGTTTGAGCAGAAAGGGTCATTTGGGAGTTGTTTTGTATGTGTGTGTGTGATTGAAACAAACAACGACTTGTCTGTTACAGTTTCAGTTAATCTATATGTATCTTCTGTATATTAGCGTATATTAGTTAGAAGCAGTCATATTAACTATACAAGTGTACGAGGATGCATACCATGAGTAAAACATAGCCTTGTATGCATATGGATTTATGGTTTAATCATGTACGTTTATCGTTAATCTCAAAAATGCTTTGTATTTGAACAGTAAATTACGTTGTCACTCGCACGAAGTGTTTGCACTTTATTTCGGTTATTGTTTTATGCCTTTATTCCTAATCGGTTTTCATATGATCTTCTGCTCTCCTTTTTCCATTGCATTTATATATATAAAAATATTGTTTTATACAGTTTGTGTCTGGGTTATTGATTCTCTTATTGGTTAACAATTGCAATGTTTGTTGATCTGCTGTGCCATCTTCTATCCTGGTATCTGTGGCTTCTGTATATATTGTTCTTATTTTTAATTTGTTTTCTTGGTTATCAGTTGTCGATTGGTAAGCTGGATATAGGTGTGTGTATCTGTATCTATCGCGGTATGAATGTATATTACACATAGATATTATTGCAGTTTTTTGTATGGTAGTTTTCTGCTCTAAAGAATGATGATGGCTGGAAGTTGGGCATGCACAGATGTAAGTATCTTGTATTGCATTTTCTGTTTAATGTGTGTTTCGCGTAGGAGGTTCTCCTTTCGTTCCTTATTGAACGTTCAAGTTTAAAAGCTTAAAATTACATGACCTCGAGTCAGACGGGGTTGTTCTGAGGGTTCCGTTCCTCTACTATTCCTATTGGTAAAATAAAATACAAGACTAGAAATCAATTTCATTTTAGGGTTTCTTACTTCATTAATATGCGCAAAAGTGTGATTAATTGTAGGTTGCAACTCAATGAAACAAGGATTCATTCGCCCTAACACATGTGTACATACATACATACATCCATACATACATATGTACATTCTAGCCAAGTATTTTGTCTCGAAATAAAATACATTAACGCGATGAACAGAGGCGCCGACCAAGACAACTAAAAGGCAAATCAAAATGTTTGTAAATTGCACATAAATAGATTAAAATTACAAAAAATTAAAAACTTATTCTTAAAACCGCTATCGATCGATAGTTTTTCAATAATCAATTGTTGTGTGTTTGTTTTTTATGCAGCAATTTCAGATCACAGATCCTCAAAGAGAAATGAAAGTAACTTTTTGTATGGTATGGTATTCCCATTCCCTTAATATATGCGCATACCAAATTTCGAAATCTTTTTAAATCTGTTCCGTATCTTGTTAAGTTGTGTTTTGTACATTTACTCTCCTTTTTTAAACTTTATACTTTACGAAACTTTTGTGCGAAAATCTCAACTGAAAGAACTAAAGCTAAAGAACTAAAGTGTCGTGAACAAAATCGTACTAATACTTGCAAATTGTAAGTATAACATCTTTTTATTCAGAGGGTTTTTGTTATTGGAGTTGGAGTTGGGTGACGCTCAGCAGGACCTTTAATAAACTCTTCAACAAATTTCAAAGGTGGCACAACTGCTGCCAGAACCGTACGATCCTTACGAAGAAGCGCAGGGTACTGCCAACAGCTCGGCCACCTTCATGGTTTGAAATTTGTTTGAGAATTTACCAAAAGTCCTTGTACGATCCTCAGGAACCATGTAGTGCATTGCTCTGTGCATTGTTGCCACCGGATCCGTTTACGTTCTGCGCCGATACCTCGGACTTGACGCGTCGGGCAATATGGGAACGCGTGTGCTTACGTAAATGATCCTTACGATAGAAACCTAAACAAAACCATTATAATTAGAAGAATTAGTCATTTAAGTCATCTACGAAACCACTTTATTGATGCGTACCTTTTCCACACTCAATGCAAACATGCTTCTTCTCGCCGGAATGGATAACAATGTGCAAAGTGAGCTGCTCCTTGCGCTTGAAGGACTTCATGCAGATCTATTGATGGAAATCAGAAGTCACAAATCAGTTAAATGACACCGAAAGGTGGGTCTATCAATTTCTAAAACTTGCATTGCACACATGAGGCCTGTCCGGTATGTGTGATAGCTTGTGCCTGGTCAAGTGGTCCTTGCGTTTGAGGGCCGCATTGCAAATATCGCAAACGAAGCGTCGCTCCACGGCATGCGAGATGACGTGCTGCTCGATTAGACTCCGGTCCGGGTATGCCATCTGACATTCGGGGCAGCAGTAGAGCGTGGATCCGTCCAGCGCTTTCGTCTCTCGGATCTCTCCTGGTTTCGGGCGTGGCTTCTTCTCCTTTGGCGGTTTCTTCTTTTTGGTTTTCTTGCCACTGGCCGTAGTGGTACCCCCACTCGCGTTTGTGGTGCCCACTGACCCCGAACTGGACACTGCCCCGGCTCCACCATTGACCGCTCCATTGGCATTGCCGTTAACGCCATTGCTGGTCCCGCCATTGGTTAGTGAAGTGCCATTCGCGTCCGTCATGTTAGTCATGTGACCGCCGTGCTCCATGCCGACTAATCCCCCATTGTGGTGGCCTCCGTTCGCACCGTTATTGCTGGGCGTCAGGGCCACGCCTCCCAGCGCCAGGCTAGCCAAATTCGTGCCATTCTTCAGGACATCGCCAGAGGACTCCTTCTTGATGGTTTCCGAATACTTGAGGAAGTGCTGTATAGAGATTGGCAGTGTTGCGGAAAGCAAGTGAGATGAATAGTCCACAGTGTTGGCCGTGTTGGCCAGCGTCTGCCACGACTGATTGACATTCTGTAAGATCTGCTGATTGAGAACTGCAGAGGGGAAGAACAAAACGCTTTAGTTTATAACTAAATTAAATCATTTAATCTAAAAGCTTCCTGCCTTCATAGTTTTATTGGTGACTGCTACAATTACAACAAGAAACCTACCCCAACAACAGTTTTCTTCACCTTGACAACCTGGGCGGAGCGTGTGTAAGCAGCAGCAGGCTGCTGCGTGGGTGTGTAAGACTCGGGACTGTAAGGACTCGGGACTCACGTCTATTTTCTTAATATGTTATCCCAGGGATATCATCCATTTACTCCCAAGGCCACAGGCAGCAGCAGCGGAAAGCCTACTTTTTTCCTTCCTGTGTATCTCCATTCCGTCCCTTCCTCACTTCTTGCCTCTGGCAAAGCTTTCATTTCAGACGAATTTTCCGGGCAAGATTTTGCATTTGCAGAAGCAGAATCGTAATCAAAATTAAAAAATAATATCCACTTGTAGTGAAAAGTATGCTATGAAATCTCTTCTACTACAATCCCCACACAATGTCCCAGACAGGCCCAGAAACATTTATAAATAACGAGAAGCCGAAGAATAATGTGCGTCCTTGAAATACACATATACCAACCCAAAAAGGTGTATACGTAATACGTATACATGCCCCATGTGTATGTCCGAGTGTGTGGCAGTCCCATGTACATACAGCTAAGCCTCCCCTCCTCTCCCACGAACCTATACGGTTTTGTTACTGCTCCCAAAAGTACTGGTTTTTAACTGATTTTCTTAGCCACCCACGACGACTCACCTTCTTCCCGGTCACGTTCAATTTTTGGATGGATTTTACCCTTATGATCGGCTGCAGCGGCTGCATTCAGAAAATTTAGATCACCCTGCGGCTGTGAGGAGTATGGTATGGATATATTCTGACCATATTGCATGTTATTTGCTGCCGAAACTGAAATGACAAAAAATAATTATAGTTAACAGGATGAACAGGCAGGCAGGCAATCAGACAATTCAAGCAATCGAAAATTTCATCAGGGTATGCATTTACACATTTTGGAGTTGAACTGGGAGGGTTATCACAGCCTGGTATATAGTATATATGTTTATGTATTATAGATGTAGATTTAGGTACAACTAGCACTGAAAGCAAGCCAATTCAATTTGGGACCGCCACTCGCGAGCTCCACAACGCACACTGGCCGACTAACTACAACTGACTGCTGACTGGGCTCTGGTTCTGGGCTCTGGCTGTGCTGTGGCTCTGTCCTGAGAGCTGTCTAGAGTTTGCCCGATTTGGCGGCGGCGGCTCCTCCTCCAACAGCTCTAGCTCTCAGCTGGCAAGCCGAATAAAGATCGGGTGCCGGCACAAAATCCAACAACAAAACAGAAACGACAAAAGTTACGACGATATGGCACGATACATACACATATTTATTTGTAGGGGACGTCGTGTACATACATGGCCAAGTAAATGCATTGTCTGTGTGTGAGTACTGTGTGTAGGCTGCCGCAAAAGCTCTCTGTGTATGCAGACAAATAAATGTACATACATACATACATACTTGGGGATATATACGAGTGTAGATGAATATGTACACTTGTATATGTTCATGTATATGTAGTTACCATACGCTGTTCTGTTCCTACCCGGTGTCGGCGGTGACGAGAACGTGCGTGTGCCTGCCTACATTTGTTGTTGTCTGCCTGCTGTCGTCGGCTGCCTCCCCCTCCTTCTACCACACGCCTGCCGTCTGCCAAGGCCAAATTTTAACACACAGACACACACACACACACTAACGCACCGCACAGACCCTACACACGTGTTTTTGGGCCCGACAACACATACATAGGAAAAAGGAAATTAAAACTGAAACTGAAAATGCCGGCCGCGGCGTGGCCGCTTGCCAATAACAACCGACACGCGCACAAGCCTGAATGTATGCCATAGAAAAAACGTTCCCCATTTTTTTCAGTGGGTGTGAATTTTTTAATTTTCTGTTGGGCTCTGCTCTACCTTTCGCCTTCAGAAACATTTCTTACCCGGGTGCTCGGTTTTAAAAATAACATTTTATGGCTGTTGCCAATTGCCTTGTTTTACTGTCTATACTTTGCAAGTACATAATACTTTTGGGCATTAGACTGGACTATACAAATAAAAAGAAAATAGTTAAAAATGGAAGTGTTGGAATTTATTGTTTAAACTCTTCTAAGCTGTCATTTTTTGTTTGCAAGTCCTTTGAATAAATTAGCGAGTGACCTTGAGCTAAAATTTAACATATTCCACACGAATAAGTGCAGTAGTGCAGGGGTAATTAGAATAAGTATTCCGGCAATGAATTAAAAAAAAAGAACTGAAGTCATCCAAAAAACTATTCCCTTTTAATTCAATAAGTTCAAAAGTGATGATATCGTTATCAAAGAACAAGAGAAGTGACTACAATGAAGCCATGGCAACAACACAAAATAGGAGGCATGCGTGGATGGGAGCCGGCATGCGTTGCGTTGCTCGTAGCATTTCACTTTCCACTTCACTTTCCCATGAAACAGGATGACGATGACGACAACATAGAATAGAACGATGTCGCCTCTGTTGTTGCTATTTTGCCGAGCAACGAGTTAAAGCCGGTGAAGTTGAAACAGAGGCCAGTCAAAGGGAGAGTAAGAGCGGGGCGCCCGGAGCACGGAGTACGGAACACGGAGCACACGGAGAGAGAGAGAGAGAGAGAGAACCCATACAATGGCGGGGCTTTGACAGTTCAAGTGGGATTCCTGGGCGGATCATTCACATCAAAATGGAACAAAATGGAAAGGAATACGACTTGGGGCGGATGGTTTAGGGGGTTTCGATTTGGAAAACATGGCGGACGGCGGTTATTTAGACCTATCTATGGCTTTGTGTGTCGGCTATAGTGTTGGCATACATATAGATGCTTGCATTCGCCTGTGTGTGTGAGAGGCAGTGAAAGCGAGGAGAGCGCCCGCGCCAAAAACCCAGAGAATGAGGGAGTGAAAGAGAGTTTATAAAAGAGAGAGAGAGAGAGACCATCCATGGCGTGGTTAGGAAAAACAGCAACCCCTAGAGTTGGGCGAAATTGACCCCAAGTTTGATGCGGTTGTAGGTATGAGAATCTAATGTTCCAGGAAAGGCTGAATGGGGGATACACGGCGCCACTGGCAGAGTTTAAGTCATCAGCGCGCCAGCATGACAACAACGATTCTATAACCGCTTTAAGTCTTAAAGTTATTTGCAAGAATGGAAAAAAAAAAATCATTGAACTCAACTATCCTATCAATAGCTGGTACTAGTGGTACGGGGTGGTCTCCTTCCCTACACCCCATCGTTCATTGCTTTATCATGAGCACATTTTAGTGTTGCATACATCCAGGCAACATTGGGGGTATAACCCGCCATTCACACTAAGGCATACATACAAATGTGTGTAATTATGTACATGGGTACATAAAAATGCAAATGGTTTATGGCTTGTGTGTCTCTTGCAATCCGAATACAAATCTACTTTAGGGAAAGTGTCCTCGACAACAAAATACCAGTTGATAAAAACCTGAAACAATCCACAATTTTACAAATTAACAACATATTTACGTAGGTCTTTTAGTGACGTTGTCTAATCCAATCGCGGTTCATAATTTTATTTGCTTAGGATGTAGAAAATATTGCCTCATTCCAAGAAATGTGCCTCATGAGCGTTTTCCTATCTTTAGCACACCATCTTCTATTGAAGCAACATCAGCAATTGCCTGTCGATGGAAATGGTATGCTATGGGCAAGGGTCTGCGAGCAGCGATATCTGCATATTTCCTGGTAACCTACTACAAATGTTTACAACCGAAAAGCGATGAAATTATATTCGAATGCATCTGCATCAAAAATAGCTTGCAGCTGGAACCTCCCGGACAGCCTCAGATCTCAGGCACTGGCGCTGCAAAGCGATAATACAGCTAATAAGTGACAAGAAAATGCAGTTGCCCGAGAGCCGGCTTGGACGTGGGACAATTTACCTGCCTGCATGGGATCAACCACAGCCATACACACACTCGCATACAAGACTGCATAGATTACGTACAGCTACATAGATACATATATAAAACGCGAGATAAAAGACCAACCCACACGCACAGGCACACACAAGTATAGACATTTTCCTGTTAGAGCAGGTAAAAAAAATATAAAACGCTAAACTGGAAATATAATGCGTAGCTCAAAAGCCGGGATCAATGAACCTCTACATGCACGGTTGAGTTGTGGAGTTTGGGTCTGCGTTTAGTTCTTTACTTTCCAATAAATGCATACATACTACCTACATATGTACAAGAGCATTGTTGCCATAGCAAAAATAAATTATAAAATGCGTTCTCTAGAGGATGGAGAAATGGTAGATGGGAGACGGGAGAAGTGGTTGCCTGGCCGGGGAATCCAATTATGCAAGCAAATGCAACTAATTAGAATTGATAAGGAGATGGAGAAACATAACGCAAGAAAGAAGTGGGGGTGATTGGAAGTAGGATGCGTTGTTTGCCCATTTATTCGAGTCTTAAGAGAAGGAAAGGGAGGATTAAAATCCCAGTAGGGGTTGCATGGTGGTCGGTCACACCCGTCCACAAGCAATATTGCAACTTGGCAGGAAGTCAGTGCAATTAAAAAAGCAAAAGCAGGCGCTTTTTGGTTGGGGGTTGTAAACTGTGCTCACACATGCACATGTACATATATACATGGGAGTGTGTGTGTGCCTGTTAAATTGTATTTCTATGTACATACATATGTGCTTAAGTAGCTCTGAGAGGAAAACCCACCCCGACCAAACAGCAAAGTGAATTGCAGCAAATTCAAAAGTTATTTGAGTTCATTGCATTTTCAAGCCAAGCAAAACAACAGCAACAGACCAAGAAAAGATGGCAGCAGAAGCAGCAGATGCCACACACACTCGCAAGCTTACACCCACCAGCCAAAAGGGGGTGGGTGGTAATGACTCAAAACATAGAGTAGAATATAAAAAAAGAGCGCAAAACAAAAAGAAAAAAAAATCGTCATATTCTGCTTTGATGACAGGGTATAAGTCGGTCCGTTCCCCGCTCACCAACCCCCATATGTAGTGCGGTTTACAAATTGGCCCTCGTATAAAGATGTCTACTAGAGCTATAAGGGATGGGGGTGGAAATACATCCATACATATGTATGTTTGTAAATATGTATATAAAATGAATCTTCCTTTCATTTGCAGTTCCTCGAAACTAAAAACCTGCAACGATACGTACATATAATCAGAAACTGATCGGTCAGTATACCACAATAAGGAAACGATGAACAAATGGAATAAGAAGACTCTCCTCCACCGAACTAACAATTAAAGGGTGTAAACCCGTGGTACGGGTTCCACGCATAATACATAAACGTAATTCCCTATATAACATATCCAACAAAACAGCAGTTCAGTTCCTTCCATACCATCGATACATAATGCACCAAAGCGAAGCGTTGTGCAGGGCAAAGAGGCGGGTATATGCGGCAGCCGAACATCGTCGCTGCCGAGTGAGAGTGTATGCCCTGACGCTATGACGCTGGCGTCGCCGTCGCTGCTGCTGAACTGCTAGCAGCGGGGCGAAAATCGATAAAAATAAAATAAATTTTTAGTGATTATGTTATACATACATACAAGCACACACATACACGCACTCATACAAACTCATACTCTCGCACAAGCACGTGCATGCTTGCCTGTGTATGGGAGTTGGTATATGCACTTACCGTTGGCCACATTCTGATTAAAATGATTGCCATTGGTCTGATAGCGCTGTACATGATTATCGGTTCCTGCTGCGGCTGCAGCGGCTGCTGCGTTCGCAGGCGGCGTTCCAAATGCACCCGGCGTTTGTGCATCAAATTTAGCGGCGAATTGATGTATGCCAGAGAACGGACCACCAAACGCGGAGAAATTCATCATAGCAGTTTGTCAGCTAGCTGTTGTCACGGCGGGGTGGGGGTTTCGCCTCGTCTCGGCAAATAGCGGATCTTGTATTCTCGAATCGGTTTGCTTCACTTATCCGTTACACTATAGTAGATATATGTATGTATATTTTGCACAATTTACACAACACGATCCGATCTCTATAAAGCCGAAACCAGAGACAGGCACTGATGAAACGATAACAACGGCTACGGCGATGTTGATGGCGATGACGCTGAACTCTATGCGGCAGTTTTTCAAGAGTGGGTGGTGCTAACTTTTCTTGTTTGTTGTTGTTTTCTTGTTTTATTCTGTTGTTGGTGGGGGTTGGTTTCCGTTGGTGTGGCGTGGCGTGGCACACACACACACACACTCTGCGACACGCTCGCGTTTACACATACACATACACACACACGCACACACACACAGTCGCAAACGCGCGCGTATGAGCGCACAATTTTATGCTGTGCTTCGCTTTTTCGGGGGTAGTAAAGTGTACAACTTTCAATTTCATTTAAACTAAACACGCACACACCCAAGCAGAATTAAACTAAAATCTCGCTTCCAACCGGCTCGCTGAGGCTCCGAATTCAAACTAAAAGTAACATTACAACGAAAGAAAGCGGAAACACTGGGGCAGGCAACACAGACACAACGCGGACGGCGGCAGCGACTGCGACGCAAATGACAGGGACATACCATAGCATAGGGTATATTAGGCCTGTTCAATTTGTGCACACAAGCATGCATCGAGCATGCGGAAATTTTGAAACATGCTCGCTCCGAGTGCTTTTGTCCCTCTTGCTGTATATTTATATTTAAGCCGAAGTGATCATATCTGTTTTAAGCGTGCCTTTGTGGCACATTTGTACAGGTACTGGGTATACAGCCGTCGATTAGCCCTGACACTTATTTCTTCGTCGACTGCAGCATTCTTACATGTTTGTGTTAGTTCGCTGTGTAAGTATGTATAGTGTGTTTGTGTGCGTGTGTTTTTGTATGTATGTAAGCGCGCATGTTGTGTGCCGCTTTGAGGGTGGAAGTTTTTCTACTTCTCTGGAAAATGCGCGTTTATTTGTACGTTCCTTACATTTTGCTGCATTAACAGTTGGGCATATGACACTTGCCGAACCTCTCCTCTTGATTAGCTAAATGTTAGAATTAGTCCGCTGTCGAATATCTTCTGTGCAAGCGAACTGCAATTTATGTTGCAACTGACGCAGCCGCAGCCACAGAAGACCCAACGAGACACGAAATTCGCTGTAGGATGAAACCGGTTAGCAGCATAAAAACTGGTTTGATGAGCTTGACAACACCGCCAAGCAGGATGACTTTTTTAATGTGGATTTGGTTGTACATTTGAGTTTCGTTTCGAATTAGTCAGTTTAGTGGTCTTTGAACTGAAACGTTTCAGACATGAGTCAGAGATGTATGCTATCTGCTGTTTTGCCAAATATTCACAGATTTCATCAAATGGGTGGAATATTAAAGATAATGTGGATTATTTGTATGTACTGCAACCGTAAGCAGAGTGCATTCAGAAGTCGGTGAAACATGAAAACGCACACACAATGCGCCCTGTATTTTTATTTGGATTTCCAACTTTTTAGGGTTGTGTGGTATTGCTGTGCACTTATACGCTTACATGTGAACGCACATACAATGTACATACATACAGTGTGTGCATGTATCTGGGATCTGTTTGCAAGAGAGAGAGAAAGAGAGAGAGAGAGAGAGAGTGGTACCGAGGAGAGTTCGGGCGCATTTGCTCTCGTTGCATTTGATTCTGCTGCTGCGTTTGCTCGTCAATGCTTGTATTAATGAAAGTGAGTCCAGCAGCCAAAGAAAGTATGAACAGCCAAGAGTTTTGTTCTCTTTCAAGGGTCCGCAAGTGTTCTAGTATTTCTAGATGCACTGAATCTAGCCATACATGCGTTGGCTAGGTTAAAGCAATCAAAATGTAGTTGAGTTTTTCAGACTGCAATGTGTACATACGTATGCACATGCAAACATACATGCATATGTACATACATTCATATATTGAATGTATTGCTTACTTAAGCCAAAGTAGCTCCGAATATTCTCCTATTCCTTCAGGATCTTGCCAATTCTTCGAACTTGCTGAAAATAATATCCGAAATATTGTAGCAGCGCATGTTCAAGTCGCTGCGACTGGAAATTCTCTTATATATTGAAAGGAAGGTTTGAGAATATACATATGTACATATGTGTGTGTATGTATATTTTTCTCATTCTTGTTTTTTCCTGTTGCAGTCTTGTCTTCTACTCGTTCTATTAAGAGGGTTGGAGTCTTTTTACGATTCTCTCGCATTCTCTCCTTATTCCTCATTCTCTCTCATTTTTTCTTCCACTCTCTCTCCCTCTTTCTTGGACGTTTGAATGCAATGCTTTGTTTAGCTTGATTTTTGAGCTGCAACAGTTACATACATACATATGTACCTACATTGTTGTTTTTCCAATTATAAAATTTATTAGATTTGCTCTCAGGTCGCATAAGTGTACGAAATGATATCGGAGAGGTTCCGTATGACTCGATCACCGATACTGGGTACTGTTTAGATATAAACACATAGATACATGCATCATATGTGCCTACATATACATATATAACTATATATATTATATGTATGCATGCATGTACAGAATCTGTCTAAAATAAGAGTAAATTTTACCTGCAGATTGTACAAACACACACTTAACTCGTATCCCTCAATAACATCTTCTCAAGACTTCCATTTGGGAAGGTACATAGGCATGTACATATATTACATACATTACAAAACATACATATTCGGCTTCCCCCTGGTGCAGCTAATGCGCGGCCTAGAGAATATCAAACCAAACCTCACACTAACTCGGACTTCCCAACCCTATCCCCATTTGTAATAATTGAAAACGCCAAGGCTCGTCTCATTCAAAGAGCTTAAGATACAAAATTACATGTGTGTACATAGGTTCATAATCATGTTTATTCATTTTAGGACAAAGGTTGAGTTTATATTGAGAGCGTAAGGAGGCATGGCATTTAATCTTTGCTAATTGAAAAAGCATTGCATGCATTAAAATGCAGATTTCTGTAAACCAAATCACCCCTGCAGAAGAATTTGTTGTACTGGAAATAACTATGTGCATACCAGTAGACCATCCTTGAAACACCATACTACGTACTTTAATTATATTTTTAAGTTTATACTCGTATCGCTTCATTTACGTATTGTATTTTTATACTTATAAAACGTTGAATTATTTAATTTAGAAAACAAATATAATTTAAATTTAACATATGAAAAATGTTTACGTTTAATATCACAAAAATATACAAACAATGTAGATATAACAGCGCAAATGAATGGAAAATACAATGGAAAATAATACAAAAATCAAAATCCATAATATATAATATATATATATAATACCGACTACATACGCATATAAATAATAATATTCTTTAGCTAATTTGAGTATTCTGGATAGTATTTTTAACACTTTAGATATAGGTTTCATGGAAATAAATTGTGTATAGGTTTGTAAATGGAGGATATATAATTAAGCTTTGAGCACTAAGCGCCTTAACCCACTGCAGCTGATAGCAGGGGCTCCCATGCTCGATTGGTGTCTATATAAAGAAGGGTACACTGCTCGGCTAAATCTTCACCATCGTCCAGTATTGTTATTGGAAAGAGATCGTTCTAAAATTAAACAAAATCATGCAATTATCAAAAGGATTGTCTGACCCATTAGCGACATACATTCTTGGCCTGCCATAGGTGTTCAAGTAATCGCAAGAAGCGTTGCATTTCCATGCTGCTGGCAAAAAAGATAACCAAATCATCAAGACTCTCCAAGGGCGCCTCTTGACACGAAAACTCCAGTATGCACCACCAGGTCTCGATACGTGAGGTTATCTTAATGCCAGTCATGGCTTTGATGTCCCCACAAGTGAGTATTGTCAGACCAGAGTTTTTTCCATAGAGACTACTCATTCGTTTCGATTTTCCTGGAGATGACCTATGCTCTTTGGATATATCCGGATCGTTTTCATGCTTTGTAGGCGTGGAGCTCAAAGAAGAAAAAGATCGTTGAGTCCCCTTAGTCGGCGTACTCATTGTAGAACCCATCTGCAAATATATAAGGAGTAATATTTTATTATTTACAGCATAGGTATATTCCAAATACGTACTAGGCTACTTGTTTCAAAAACACTTAATAACTCTTCTTCATATAAAACTGGTTTGATTTGTGGAACCACGTTATTATCCACCTGATGGTTAATGGGCCTCAAGGGGAACGAAAAATCTTCACGCAAAGTTATCAAGTGATTTTCCGTAACGATCAAAGTGCAGCCCAAGGTTTTGTGTTTCTTTTGCGGTATCAAATGCTAGAATCAAAACATCATTTAAAAGAGGGTCGAATGTTATTTTCCTGTGTAACGACTTACACCCGTGGCCGACTGTAGAAGAGCTTGCAGCCATTCGGATGCCACATACTCATCTGGTGCGGCCATTTGCAGGAGTTCACCCTTTAACAAAATTTCAAAGCAATGGGGCCGCTCAGACTTGAGTGTCCGACGGGCACCTTGACATTCGGCAAGAGCCATGGCCCAACTTGGAAGTTTCTGGGTGGAGTCGTTAAACATATACAAGACGCCGGATCTATAAAAGTTATATCCATTAGTATCATTTTATTTTACGAAACCTCAAACTTCTACGGACTTCAAAAGAAAGTATCCTGCCTGCCAGTACACCCTGCTCGCTCCTGTCGTGGTTGCATTTTCCTTAAAACGCTGATGCATGAGAAATCCCCTAATAGATGGTCCCAGTGGCTCACCAGGTGAATCTGCTCTTAACGAATCCCTAGCTGGCACATTGACAACGGCATAGAATAGCCAGCGTTCGTCTCTGCCCACACAGCTGTTGGCGCGAACAAAAGCCTGCAGCGGGGCCAAATGCTCCAAGGTCAGTTGACCCACAGCCGGTAGAGTGGCACCACTGCGTCTGGCACAAAGCTCCAAATTGGCAACAAGTGACCCTGCTGGGTGTGGTCCACCTGACAGTAAAACTTGCTGCATATCCCGCATGCTGTTACTCAGAAGAACTGTATTGCCGAAGGGACCCATCTTGAAGAATTTAAATTCGGATAATAATAGATTAAAATCGCAACGGACTGGACCAGAGAGTGCTTACCAAAATGACATCCAAGTCTTTGTAAGCCAAAACGAACTTGGCACAGAGACAGTCCCGATCCAGATCTGCCACATATAGTGTCCTGTCAGTAAGTAAAACCAACACTGGGGTCATAACGCCCTCGCTGCTGTAGCCCGTGTAGAGCTTGAACACCTTCAAAAGCTGCTCATTGGAATCTCTTAAATTAAGTAAACTTTTTCCATGAAAAAGATCAATCGATATTTCCCCGATGCCAAGATCGAAGCTGGATACACTTTCCGTATCCGTATCCAGACTTACAGCCAGCTCACGGCGCGGGGAATTCGTTCCACACATTTCAATCTCCATTGCGATCTCCGCATTTAGGTCATCTATTAGCTCATAGTTCTTGGGTCGCGCCCCTTTGACATAAAGCCTCTGTTCGTTTCGTAGTTTATCCGCGAAGAAATTGTTCTTCCGAATAGATGTTTCTAGTATTTTCTTCTGGGTGACATTTCGTAGGAATCGATTTATTAACGAGGTTTTGGCTGCTGGAGCTGAAGGTTTCAGAAGATGAGCATAGTCCACATAGTCAACAATGACCAGATCACTGTCCATGGAACGCTTGTCATTGGTCGTATCTGTGGTGGTTATTGTGAGTATATCATCGTATTCCTCACTTAGGATAGTGCTTTTTGAGTCGCGTCCGCTTCCACCTGGGCCCCCACCCCCACGAGCTGCCAGATAGCTGTTGGGGCTGTACAGGCTACGACTGTGGAGCTGCTGCTGGTCGTAGTATCGAGTTGGTAGCATTGGCTGGCCAGATTTCTTCAGAGGGGAGGGCAGATGACGCGAATGGCGATCTGTATTATTTGGTTGTTGGTTGTTTAGGTGGCTGCTGCTGTTGTTGGCGGAACTTGTAGGTTCCGATATGGTGGATGAAGAGTGATTTCTATACAGGTTGCAGCTGGATTGCGGTTGTGGTTGCGGCTTAGACATTTTTAAAGCTGTTAATTACATTCAACATTAGAGGAGATTATAAATTTGTTCACAATTTCTTACCGGCACAATTATCTGGGTCTGTTTTTTCTTCTGGCTTTTCAATTGGAGTTCCTACAGCACTTGTGCTTTCCTTTAGGCTCCGAAAGAAATTGCTAAACGTCTTGGCTATGGGTGCATCCATGAACGATTTCTTTATCTGATTAGTTGCTGGCTCGGCAATGGGAGTGTTTTGCTCTAGCAAACTGGCCACAATAGAGTGCTGTGCTGTGCCGGAGAATTCTGGTTGCGGCTCCTCAGTCTCGTAGGACACACCAGTGTGCTCGAAGACAGTGCTTTCGCAATTGATAATAAATTTGCTGCGGAATTCATTAGGAATGCTGCTTATAGGGAATGTTTCTTTATCGAACTCCTCTTGACGTTGTAAAGTGTGCGATGGATTAGTCTCCGTGGGCGAGGCTTCAACGGAGCTGTCATCATTTTTATGCCGAAGCTGCTCATCTACGTTGTGCACAAATTTCTTAACCGACTGTGCCTGTTTATTGCCATCGAGACTTTTGCTCAGGAATGGCTTGAGTTTGAGCGTTGGGGACTCCTGGGGACGATTTGTTTTCTTTTCTAGAGTGTGCTCCAGCTCTGGCACACACTCTACCACCGCCTGTAGGTCCTCGGAGCCTTCAGGCACCCCGCGTTCTGGCAGGGGCATGGTGAAAATACTTTTTAATGAGCCAAAGATCATTTTGCTGCTATTGTCTAGTAGTTTATGCTTAATGTCGTGCACATTAAAGGTCTTGACACGGCCATTGAGATCTTGTTCCAGAATGATGTTTGTCTGACGTTTGGTTTTCTTAAGGCAGCTGGACTTTGGCTTTTTCTCTTTGTTCCAAACTGATTTCATTGAGGAACCATCGGCATCGCCAATATTGGGCTCCGAGTAGTAGCAGTTGTCACCTAATTGATGGAGATTACAAATATATATTAACCTTAAGTTAACTGCGGTCTTCTATTGTCTTACCAATCAAATTATTGTTTGCATTACTCATGCCTATGCAATCGCAGGAACTGCTCTTGGCCTGTTCGTATTGCTTTCGATTGGCGTTGGAGTTCTTGTCCTGCTCATCCGAGTCCAGACTAGAGTTGGAGCTGCTGCACACGCAATTGTACAGGACAGTCTCAGCCTGTTTCTGTGCAGACGGGGTATATTCGAACACACCCGAAGTGTCGTACTGCAGGCGAACAGGCTCATTGGTATCGAACATGTCTGTGTTGACATAGTCTAGCACATCCGAACAGGCATTTCTATACACCAAATGTCGCTTGCGACTTCTGCCACCGCCGGCTATTGCATCTTCCCCATCATCATCGTCTTTGCCAGCTGCACAGATCTCATTCGGTCCCTCGAAACGCTCTCGCTCCGGGCACCAGGAATACCGGCCGGGGGCACCTGCCACACCCGCCGAGTTTGCAAAGGCAAGCTTGCGGCCATTTTTGTACGTTATAAAGCCATGTTCTATGTGAATATTATCGGTGCGAGTGTTCTTCAGAATATCCTCGTGAAAAGACACGCGTTTTTTTGGTGCTTTAGATGTGGACGAAGTCTTGTGCACTTTCCGCCTGTACACAATTTTCTCAGTTGTGTCAAAGGTCGAAGAGCCACTAGCTATCATGGACTCAGCCGATGCCACATTAGAGTTCGGGTCTATTGAAGGTAATTGGGTGGAAGTGAGTTTTACTGGTCTCGAGTTCTCTTCATAGGAGCACATGGACTCCAGCATCACATCGCTGTTCTCGGAATCGAGCAACTGCACCCCTGAATCGCTGGGCGTTGTGTCCTCCAGTGTGCTGTTGATGCTGGAGCTCATCTTGTCAACCGGGGACACTTTAGGCATGTTGTTGTTGACTTTGGGTGAATCAATTATATCCATTGTGATCGTACTTAAAGTCGAGTCCGCTTTAGATAGTAACAATTTTTACATGCACATGCACCTCTTGAAATCGTGAGGCTGTTGTTCTATTTTATTTTCCAATTCCAACTATAACGAAATTTAAAAGTGTATGTATCTTTAGTTTCTTGCAATTAATCAATATCCACAAGTTGCACAATGCGCCGCAGCAGTGGACGTGGACACTGCACAGGCGGTCAACAAAGGAGATGAAGTCAACTCCACTCCCACCCCCACCTCTCCGCCAACAAACGACACTATGAAATATTGGCATGCAGATTTAATCACTTACCTTCGCATTTGTTGATCTCTTCCATGCTAACTTCAAGCGTAATTGGCTTTTTATTTAAAGCGTGTCTACAATTGCTCTTATTCAAAGAGTTTGCAAAGAGTTTGCCCCTATATTTGTTACATTTAATAATTTCAAAAATCAATATTTTGGACATCGAGTTGATATAGCTTGAAACAGCTGCTTGCGAAACCATCGATGGCACTAAGGAAAATGTCGATAGTTTTTTGTGTCGGCAAGCGATATATCAGTTGGCGGCTCATTTGATTTGATGAAAGTCTTTCAAATTGCGCAATTACGTATAGCCTAAACTTGTATTTTGCATTATATCTATTATTAATATTTTGCATATTTGAAAGAAATCCACTGTAATATGCCTGTAACACCCTTTACGTATAATTGCTTTGCCTGCTTTCGAAGACCGGGGTCAGTTGTCAATTTGAAAAGTACATAGTGTGTGAGGAATGCCAATGAAAACGAATGAAACCTTAGAAATTAATTTATCACACTGCAGTGCCTCACAATCGTGTAAATAATTTTGTTTTGCTATACAAAAGAACAAAACCGAAGAAATTCACAGCATTTATTGCATAATGCATTCAAGTTAATTTAAAAAAAAATTCGGAAAATTCGAAAAATGACATGGACTGCAGAGCAATGTGTCTTAAAACACTACAACTCGTATTAATATTAAAATTCAAAGTTAAGGGTGTTCATAATGCAAAAAATACTTAATCAATTGAGAAAATACAAATGCCTGATTGCAGTAGCAATCATATTGCACATAGTCGAGAAATCGATTTTGCTGTGCAATTGTGTTCATGGTTTCAGGTAAATACCCAACGTAATGGAATGAAAATGGCCTTTTCATCAAAAGTTCTACAAGGTTGTCTGTGTGCAAACATATAAGCCCATTTTAATCTTCTTATAGAAATAATACGGAGAGCGCAGAGCTGGTTTCCCATTACGAATCGAGTCTATCTCTGCCTGACATATTGCCTATACCTTCGAAAACATATGATAAGAACCGTGCTCCCAAGCTTTTGGGACAGCCAACTGTCGTTTACTTCCATGTTACCGTACTCTCCCTTGATTCAATTAATGAGGAATCAATGGTTTGTAAGCCCCTGATACTTCCATTTCCATTGATTTCAAATTTCTTTGATTTCTGTAGACCTACGTGACGGACATATTTCTTGCACAAAGTTGGCGAGATCCTCGACTCCGGCTACCCGAAAACATGAGCGAGCAGTATCGTATACTGGATGTGGATTGGCTGCACAGTATTTGGCGACCCGATTGCTTCTTTAAGAATGCGAAAAAGGTTACTTTCCATGAAATGAGCATACCGAATCACTATCTTTGGTTATATCATGACAAAACGCTGCTGTACATGTCGAAGCTTACGTTGGTTCTATCCTGCGCCATGAAATTCGAATCCTATCCGCATGACACACAAATCTGTTCCATGATGATTGAGAGTTGTAGGTGGACAAATCCTTAACAGTTTATAATAATTATTCTTTTTTTGCCAGTATGTTTGCTCTGAACTTTTCTCTTGCCTTTTATTCGAATATGTTTGTGCACATTCTCGTACAAGGGTTTTTGATCATTTTAATTGAGTTTTGAATGATAGTATCCCATACAGTGGAGGACTTGGTGTTTATTTGGAATATGACTGACCCACTTGTGGTAAATGCAGAGATAGAGCTGCCTCAATTGGACATTTCCAACAACTACACGACGGATTGCACTATTGAATACTCAACCGGTAAGCATATACATATATTCTAATTCAATAATATGTGTACACATTCATCTTATTCATCTTAGGCAACTTCACCTGCCTAGCCATTGTATTCAACTTGAGACGACGTTTGGGCTACCATTTATTCCATACATATATTCCCTCTGCCCTAATTGTGGTCATGTCATGGATATCCTTTTGGATTAAACCGGAAGCCATACCGGCTCGAGTCACCCTCGGTGTAACCTCCTTGCTCACATTGGCCACACAGAACACACAATCCCAACAGTCGCTGCCGCCCGTCTCGTATGTCAAGGCGATAGATGTATGGATGTCATCCTGCTCAGTGTTTGTTTTTCTATCACTGATGGAGTTTGCTGTAGTAAACAATTACATGGGGCCCGTGGCCACGAAATCCATGAAAGGCTACTCGGATGAGAATATCACTGATATGGATGATCTGAAGGTGAGTTTTTGTTACCTATTGTGCTACCAAAGAAAGCTAATGCCTCTTTACAGCATCACCATCGTGAATCGATAATTGAGCCTCAATACGACACATTCTGCCATGGCCATGCTACAGCCATTTATATAGATAAATTTTCGCGCTTTTTCTTCCCATTTTCGTTCTTCATACTAAACATTGTTTACTGGACAACGTTCCTATGATGGATGAATGGATGATATGATGAAGGAAGAGATACGAAACACACTTTGAAGGAATAATAAACACCATACCAAGCGCATTTGTTTAAAAATGTATATTATCGTTTTTAGGCCACAAATAATTGCATTAAAAATATTTATTATATATTGATTTACTATATGGTAATAAATAAAGCCGAGCATGTAATCATACATAGGTTTAGTTTAGGTTTAATTTAATGGAAGCAATTAAGAAATCTCAATTTATTTTAATTGCGCAACAAAGGTGGAATATTCTTTGGTATTATTACTATGTACCTATATATGTAGATATATATATATATATATAGCTATAGCTGTCTATATATAAATATATCAAATATGTATATAAAAAAAGTTTTGCTGGGGTGGCGTTTTTCCGTATGTATCATTATGATATCAAATTTTTTTTACAATCACATAACTTTATAGGTTCTTCACACATTTACATTTCGCATAAGATATAGATATTTTTGCTTGGCTAACATTTGTGTTAATATATATGAACGAAGGAAATGCTAAGGTATGCTAAATATGTTTCTTTATGATACACAGAACCAAAGATGGAAGTTGCATAGGGCACACACGAACTGCATTATCCTATAAGAAAACAAAAGACTTGGCACACAAAAGAACGGAAATCCAGATAGACATCCAAAGATGGCATCGGCATTGCTTTTTTTTATTGCAGACATGCCTGCAACTTTTCTATCCATTCTTGTGCCAGATTTGCATTGACGGCATAGAAATTGTAGGTGCGTTTCGATGTTTTCAACTGAAATTGGAGTGAAGGTTAATACAAAAATGTGTGTAGATTGTATATATTGTAGTACGAATGTTACATCAAAGAATCCCTTTTCGTCCACGCCCTTTGCGCCTATTTGTGCGGGTTGTGCGGCAGTTACCGACTGCACCTCGGCCAATTCTACAATACAATACATCCAATGTATGAACGAATACAATAAATATTACATATTCTTCCTCTTTTACCAATAATTCCCTTTGGAGCAGTATCCTCTGACGTGTCATAGTAGCGGAGTTGATGCTTAATCGAGTCAAGGACAAACCAGCGCTGCTTCCATCCCTTAAGCAATGCACCACGTTTGTAGAGATGACTAAATGGAGATCGGATAGCACATTAAAAATGAAAAGTAGGCAGCAATTTATAAAACTAACCCCTCGTGAGTGCGATTTTCAGCCACGTTACTACTAAATTGGTTGTAAAAGTGATGACTCGATGTCCTGGCAGTGGTGGCAGCACTTGAGGCAATGCTCGCCGTGTCTCCCTGAGACATATTGACATTCGGCGCACCGACAGCCCCATCGATGGCTTTGTACTTTGTGCAATTCTTCATCGAGAGTTCCGTGCACTTTTCATGATACGAATTACCACAATCCATGCAACGATATCCAACTGGGCCCCAAAGCAGCTTTGTGCAGTGATTGCAATTTGTGGGCGTCGTATATGGATGTTTCTCAAAGCGATGCGGATGAAAGTATTTATCTTGATAGCCCGTCAGTCGACCTTTCATTATGATTTCCAGTGTTGACCGTTTGTGCTGATGCGTTTGTACAAAAATACTGCCGAGCGACGCGTTATGGGGTGTGGGCTCTATTTTTGGAACTACCAGATTGTTCCAAACCTGTAGCCAGTTTTGTGGCAAGTGTCCACGTTCCGTCTCCGCGTGTTTGACCTCGCTGAGCAGGCAGACATAGGCGTTGGGATTGCACTTCTCCATGTTGTCGTATCCGGCAGTAATAACCATACGCTTGCCCTTCATTTCGGACAGATCAATTTCATCATCCACAGTGGTGACTTCCAGATCGTAGGGTGGTCCCTGGGCTAGTTCCTCATTGGTGTAGTAGCTCCAAAGGTCTAGGGCAGCCACATTGTTTTGCGGACGCAGCGTCATATCCTTGTCGGGAGAGTACAGAAAGTTGTAGAAAACGGGTGTTTTGTTGTGCTGCCTTTCTATGTAGTCAAAGATGGAATGCCCAATGCGATTCAGTGGCGTGGGGGTGCGTGGGCTTCGTATGTCAAGGGGATACACATTGCACTCGTCATCTGAGCCATTCGACGCGATGCCACCAACGCCAAATATGTTCTTTGCATTGAGCGATCCCCGCTTGTCCTCCATGGCGGCAATCCCCGAATCCGAACGCTCTAATTCGCAGTCGAACAGAAACGTGCGAAAGCGACACGACACCACATGATACGCTAGGAATCTCAGATAGAAATCATTAAACTCAAATGCCATTGGAAACTGTCGCTGCAGCTGATGAACCACATCCAGGAATTGGAGGAAAGTCGGAGCAAAGGCAATATTTGTGTTTGCGTGCGAGGGTTTCAGATTGCTGCGATGAGCAAACCGATGACCAAAGGCCAGCCACTCCTTCTCAACCAGCACTCGGAAGCCATCCAGACTGCGGTAGTATGGATCCAGGCAAAGCTGTGCTATCGATGACAACTGAGCGGTCACATCGGACCCATCCTCCAGAGACAGCATCACACTGCTCTCCTGCAGGTCGATGAGGTCCACAACAGCGCTAGACAACTGCATTAACGAGGAGATTTGCTGCAGCCAATCGGACTGCTCCACCATTTTGGCAAAGCTCTGGCCATCGGCATCATTGGTATTATGCGAGGGCATGCACGCACGTATAAGTTTCTTAAAAGCCGGTCTCGATTGCCGAATGTCTGGATAGTCAACGGGAATAAAGTCTGCACAGTAGTCCACGTTCAGATTGGATTTTGCCTGTGATTTTTCACCTACGAAAAAAATATGTGTTAGATTTTACCTTCATTTAAGGCAATGATTACTCACCCAGAGCATACAGACGCATTTTGCGGAAGGCATTCGCAGATGTATTGGGCGAATTTCCCTTAATTGTGCCACTCTTGGTTGCACCACTGGACTTGCTGCCATTGCTGACATCGAGGTTATTTTTGTGCCTGTGCGTCAGCTCCGGGGTGAGCTGTGCAGAGTGAGCATCAGCAGAGCTGTGCCCGTGTCCAAGCAGGGAGCTCATTGACAAATTCATGCCAGTGTACTGGGTCAAAGTCAGGGGCGCAAGCTTCGGCATCGTATTAATCAGAGCCAAAAAATACTTGTCCTGCTCGGGGAAGTGCGTTACATCGTGATGGATATTTGCATTGCCTCCGGTAGTGTTCTTGAGCATTCCGATGACTGACTTGCTGTTGGGCTGGGCACCTCGGATGAGCAGTGCTCCGTTCTCATGTCGCCAGGTGGGCAGTGGTATGCGCTGGCCCTTAAAGTATCGCCCCAGGTGGATAATGGCTGCATCGCTGCACTGTACAGGCGACACAATGATGGCTGGGTAGGAGCGACAGGTGGCATAACTGGCATTGGCATTGCTGATGCGGAATCCACGCTGGGACTCTGCATCAAATCCGAGTCGCTTCCAATCCAAGACATAGCTGCGCTCCCGCATGCGTTCCATGTCCTTCGTGGTCAGCAGTCGAGGTAATGCATTATTCTGGGCCTCGAATTCATCCCCATCCTCCAGCTCATCATCAATCGATTGCGTTTCCAGGGCATCTGCACCACTAGACAGCTCGTAGTCTGTTACTAGCTTCCGTTTGGTCTGCTGCTTCTGCTTGAATCCAGCCTTTTTGGCCGTGCGAAGCAATGTTTTTTTAGCGAATCCTTTGAGCGTGGAGTATTTCTCCTTTGTTTTCAGTGGGGCCACACCTTGCAGCATGGTGCCATACGATTGAAAGGCAAAGTACTCGAATTCGTCGAACGGATGCCGAGCTTTGCTTAATATTTTCCGAAAATTTTCGATCTGCTCTGGCGTCACCTCCGTATCGAAAGCGACCTTCATGAGCTGAAAGGTACTGGAGCGAAGCTGCAGACCCTCCGGTAACGTTTGATCTAGATGGGCCAAGTAAAGCACTGATATCTTTTTCTCTTTCAGTAGGGAGGAAATGGGAAAGGATCGAACAATGGTCTGCTCGCAGAAAAGGGGATCGCAGGGCGAACCTTTGAATACAACACGATAGTTTGTGAGAAACAGAGCTCCTTCGGCAGGTATCAGGCATTGCGTATCATCCTCGCGTCCATCTGGCATGAGGAAGCACCGCAAATGGTCGGTCACCAGCTCCTCGCCTGGCAACAGGCAGGGTGTTTGTATTTTGGGCTTCTGGACATGCGGATGCCGTTTGGCCTCCAAATAAACCGGCTCTAGGGACTCTATATGCATGTGCACCACCCCCGGCACCATGTCGTGCAGATTACGTATGTGCTCCGATGTGACGCCCCCCTCTGTACAGACGCAGTCAATGAAGCGTGAAATTGTTTTTCCAACCGTGACACCTATTTCCAGGGCATTGTTTTCCTCGAAGCCTTCGTCGGAATGTTCGCTCAGACTATGGGACCCCAAAATACTGCAATGGTAGCATATTTTTCATATTGTTATAAATAAAAAAATATATTTAAGGCCACCCACCTGTTGGAAACACTCTGATTTTCCTCCAACCGAAAGGCTGGCTTCGGCTTGCTGGCTGCATCCACATTGACATCGAGTGGTATCAAAAGGGAGACCATTCGGTTGGCAAAATGTATTGCCTGGCTGTACAAAGTGGACTCCTCGGACTTGGCCAGTTCTACCTTTTTATCGTCCTCGATGGTGGGGCTCTTTCTCAGTTGTTCTGCTGTAATCTCTAGGGCCGTGGGCTCCTCCAGTGGCACCTCGTCCAGCACACAGTTTGCCTCCTTGTGGTGTTCATTCTGGCGACGCTGCAGCAGATACAATGCCTTGATCTGGCCCTGTACATCCTGGTAGAATGTAGATTCCCAAAACTGAAGATTTTTCCATATTCCATGATCCTGTATCTCGGTATACGCAAACTGAACAACGCCGGTGGATAGTTTTCGACAGAAAATCGTAGATATTGGCAGTAGAGCCGCTGCCACGGTGTATTCATCCACGCCAGATGAATTCTGCAATGCCTTATTCATGAATCTTAGCACCAACTCAAACTGCTGATGGTCCAGAATCGCTTTGTTCCCATGCACGTATCCAAAGAGCTCCCTACAGAGGATCAACCTCGCATCTCGATGCTTGAGCGTGCGCATAACAGCGGGCAGCAGTTTCCTTGCATCTGCAATACGATTCTCAAAGATATACGATACACAAGTGCGCAGCACCTCCAGTCGACGGGCCGAATTTTGTACATTTGGACGCACATCCAAAGCCTCGGGCAGCCTTGGTCCCATGGGAATGATCCGATGTTGATTTCGCGTAACGTGGAAGCGCTGTGCCCCACCGTTCTTTCGAATACCTTCCTGAATAATCAACTCCACCTTTTCCACACTGATGCGCGGAAATGAGGGCTGATGTATTCGCTGAAAGGCTCCGTCCGGTGGACGCAAAACCTTCTGTGCATAATTACTATGCGCAAAGGAGCTCTCATTATCAAAGAGAGTGCGTCCCAATTCCTGGATATGTGGTATTATCTGCAACACAAAAGTTCGGGTTAAATCTAGTATGCATTTTGATTGCCCTATAATTACGAGATTCCGATTCTGAGCTTCCAGTTTGAGCAGCTCGTTCATTGAGCTGTAGAGTTCATCCCACGCATCCGAGGCACGCCAAGGAGGTCCTCGCTCATTGACAAACGTCGTGAAAAACATGCTATCCAAGACGCGAAACAGAAACTCGCTCTCGATCAGATCGCGAGCGCCCAGAAATCCAGCCTTGTGAAAGGTGATGACCGTCTTCGGATGGATCCGAATTATGGTCAGGCAAGAGCGATAGCCTTGCAGCAGCTGGGCAAACAGTCGCATGAATATGGCACGAAGTTCCTTGTCGATCTGGGCATCTGTCTTGGCTACTGCAGCCGGGCGCTCTTGCGTGGGAAACGCGAGATCTGCCTGTGCCAGGTTTGGGAAGAGTATCATACTGAGCAGATTCTGCGTTTGCTCCCACAGAGGTGATGGTAAAATGGGGACAGGGGGTGTAAGGGCCTCCGGAATAGTAACGAGACCGCCATCCAAATCGACGACAATGACATCCAAGAGATCCGTAATTTCAGTTTGCAGCGAGCTGTGTATTCCCATAATGAAGGGCGTGGGCGTGGATAGTACTTCGGTGAGAGGTGCCGGCAGAATGGGTATGTAGACATGCGTGTATCGAAACGGGTACATCAGAGCCACCAAAGCCTTGCAGCTTTCCGTCAAGTGCCAGTAGCATTTCGAGAGGAAAAGGATTTTGTTTTCCGTCATCACTGCGCAGAGGAGTATGAGGACATTCTTGATTCCCAGTTGCTTAAAAAGAAAGTGCACACCACTGCCTGTCGTGGGCAGCGAGGAACTTTGCGGTGGCTGAAGCGATTGCTTGTCCCCTGCTCCAATGGAAAACCTGACTTGCGGCCCTCCCGCTGGGGGCACTTGAATGCAGCCAAGAATGTTTCCTATCAGTGTCTCCATGGCATATGACAAATTCTCGATGTACACCGTGTACATCGTCCCCAAGCAATTCTGCAACCGAAATTAAGTTAAAGTTAGGGGGAGGCTTACAAGACTTACAGCCTTTTTCGTACCTTGAAGGTCTCGGCACAGTCCAGGCGCGATATCAGCACTAAACACTTTGGAGCATACATGACGCTGTGATGTGTATTTTGAGATGTCGTTTCAGTGATACCCGATTCCAGTACGGCTACCGCACCCAACAGCCTGCTGCTGCCTCCTATGGTCTCATCCTCATCGTCCACGCTTCTCGTTTGTGTGATGGCCAGCGTCTCGTGAAAGCTCAGGCACGCACAGTAATGCTTATTGGCATCGATGTCCGTGAGAACAGAAATGAAAAATTTTGGTTCTTGTTTTTCATACGATAAATTCCATCCCAGGGGCTGGCAGAACTGTAGCAAAAAGATAATATATACACAAGTATGTATAATTTTGTGTGTGTATGCGAAATGGAAGGAAAGACGCACGCACCCATTCAATGCCGTCGATAAACGGAGTGTCGGGCCAATCTTTCTCAGGAAAGCGTTGAAAAATTTTTCCGCATATTGGCTGCCCTCCACACACATTGCTGGCAGTCTCTGTAACGAAAACACGTAATTAACATTTTATAACATTCCAACTACCAAGCATGTGTACTTACTCTCTTTATCGTTGTCGTAGCCAACAATTACAAAGTAATCAGCAAGCCGGGACATCTCGAAAGCACATTGCCGGTCCACACTAACCCACCTGGTATTTATTCCTCTTTAGCGTAGTTGATCCAACCTATGGAGTGCATTCAATCAAGTAAAACCAAAGGTTTTTAGTTGTTTTCACAAAATATGATGCTTAGGACACACACATACACAATGAGCGAGCGCCGTCTATAATTTTGCGTCACATAAACCAAATCAACATTCAATAAACGAAGCACGAAGCTCGCTGCTCCTCTCAGTTTGGCATACATTATAGCCAACATCGACTGATCAAATTGTTATTGTCGACCTAAAGCATTTTTCAGAGTCTTCACAGGTTTACATTCCACTCCACTTCTTTTAACCACACCCCGCCACGCAAAAGAAGTGCTACATGCTACAAAGTATAGTACGAATGTAAGAGATAAAACACAACACGTAGATTTGTAAACGCACGTGCTGGAAGCTGCTGCATCCAAATCTCCGCCGTGCAACCAGTTTAAATATTATTAATTTTTCCTAATAAATTAAGCACAGATACGAAAGGCAAGCAAATACACAATAATTTATTGTTTTCCAGCACTGGTTGAATCAGCTGCTAGAAAATACCAACTTTCCAAATCGGTATTTTTGTTTTCGATACTTCTTGATCGCTTGCGATGCTCATCACCAGTAAATGGCCGCCAATACCCCCGCTTTTCGTTGTTTATTTCTTCAAGCTGCTGTATATCGTAACCAACAGAAACCATCCTAGTAGAAGCAAGGGCCACCATTGTAATCCGCCCAAGTAATCGGCGGAGCAGTTCGAGTGGTAAGTGGAATTATCAAAATCATCAAACGACGTACCACTTGTCCATTCTTGTTTTCGGTTGAAATCATACACTGCATAATTTAGAACCGTAAAGTGTGCGTAGCCCCCTTGCAATCGGTCAGGCCGGTCCCGACCCTTGCAGTGTGCGACAAGTTCCTCGGTGAAGCGGAATCTATATGGCACGCAGCCCAAGTACTTGAGTTTCTCAATTATATTGTTGTTTTCATCAAGGAACCCTTTTGCCGACAGGATAACAGTCTCGGCCTTGTCCAGTTTACTTTTTCCCATGGTTATGAGATATTTGTCCGGTGGCATGTAATGAATAACATATGGATCGTCTGGTTCGACTAAGCGATTGCCATATTTTAATTTGATATCATACGAGTATCTTCCCTGGCATTGCCTGGTCCAAGTTCGTCCCAAAACGTCATTGCATCGAGTACTGAGCGACTTCATTCGTTTTTTCCTCACGTTCTCTCAATGGAAAATTTAAAATTAAGTGGTATTGACTATTTTATTTTCTGACTGTATGTGCTTGGGTGGTTGATTTGGTTTGGTTATCTAAACAAAAAGGAACGCCAGAGGTTCATTGAATGAAAATTCTTAGGCACTTCCTTTCGAAAATACACACAAAAGCGACTGCTTCCTCTTCATTTCAACTTAAATTTAAATCACGATATCTTTGTAATTTTATGAACTATGTGCTTTAAATATATAATAACTCTTGTTGACTGCACTTATTATCGATTTTAACTGATCTTTAAAAACGTATTCAATATGTTTATTGTAGTTCTAAATATTCTATTTTTAGAGTTCTTTCATAGTTTTCAAGTTTGATGATTGCCATTTCCTGTGGTATTTGTGTCCTTCGATGCAGATGTCTCATTTGTGAGAGTCACCGAGGGGCTTATTTCCATGTGCTTTATGTGATCCATTTCAATGTCGGAACAATTTTCAGAATTCGATAAAGCCGAGTCCATCGACGTAACTGTCATATCCACAGTCTTGTCACTGGCATTTGAAGATAGCAATGCTATCTTCTCCACTGCTGTCTTGGTCTCAGTTTCGGTTTCTTCGTTCCGTGTGGCAACCACAAAACTATTGCTATTGATGTCTTCAATGGCCTTTCGTAACTTCAAAATACAAGAAAATACAAGTATTAAATTAAATACGTAGCAATATATAAAGCCCCTATACCTCTTTAAGTCCAACAACACCCACAAGTCTTCCGATTTTTGTGACATATGCGTGATTAATGCCCACCATTGAGAATAATGAATGAACCTTAAGTATTGAGGTGCGTTCTACGAGTTGAAACGGTGATGGATCAATGTGCACATTTGCTTTCTGCAAATCGACGGCCTTCAACATTTCCTCGAGCTCCCATTTCTTCTGGTCCTCGGGGGACATGTCAATAACGCGCTCTCTTGGCTGAAATGTAAAGCGTATTCATAAATAAATTGTATATGTCAATGAAATCGATCTTTTTTAAATTATAAATCACATACCAATTGCACGGTCTTCGTCTTTTGAATGGTCTTGTTTTTATGTTTGTTGTGTATTTTGTATGGTTATTACAATGAGAAAAAACATATGAAATATAAATTTTATTTGTGTTAGTTATGGGTTAGTTCTGGAAACATATACAAATATATTTTATAAACGCACACAGACTTTATAGGAAAGGGAAAATTCTTGAAACAAATATTAACATTTCCACTAACCTCACCCTCTGTTTCTGGACATATCGTTTCGGTATCGTTATCTGGTGGTACATTATAGCCCATATTCTCATTTAATTTATTCGTACTTTCATCATAAAATCGAATCTTTGCTGCCTTTTTCTTGTTTTTTTTGTGATTTACTTCCTGCATATCATTCTCCGAAGAGAGCTGCATTATAAACGACATTCTGGCATCCACATCCGCAACTTTATTTGTCTTGTGTTTAATGTTATCCTGATCACCGAGAACTTCTTTGCAAAGAATTCGAGTGGAGTTAAATGAATCTCTATTATCCTCATTTGTGACTAAAATTTCGTTGGTGTCCTTCTCAGCCGGCTTTCAGAAAAGCAGAACATTTTCAAGAATTAATACATACCGTACATATGGATAGGTTGAAAGGGATATATTCTGAGAGAAGAGTTGTATCTACATTACATAGATATAATGACAAGATCTTGTTTAATGATAAAGTAATTTGTTGAATCAGTGAGTAATGGGGAGGGTTTTCAATTTGTGATCATAGAATGAAACAGAAATTAGTTTTTTGTGAGCCATACCACATTGTTTATTTGTACCGGGGTATCCGTAGAGATAGGATTTACTTGCTTGCAGATATTAAATTAGGTTAGAAATGAATAGCTCACAGATACAGATATTACAGATGCTACTGGCATGTTCTAGTAAGTGTTAGTGATGCTACTTACCAGCAAAATTTGATCTGTTACAAAATTCCAATTATTTTGTGCTTGCTTGTAAGTAAAACTCATTCTTTTATGAAATGTCCAGAGCCCAAAACCCCAAGTAAGTATTTTAGGTATAGAAGCACACTCACCAGCTGAACCTTTTTCGAAACACCCGGTGTGCTGGGCGTAGCAGTACGCTGCTGTACTTCGACCTCATTTTTGCTAGCCGGGGAGAGAGAGCCCGTTTCGGCATCGGGCTGGACGTCCTGGAGAGTTGTCGACTTCTTGAAGATGGCCTCGAAGGCAGAGCGGATGCGGAACTCAGAGTTCCCAGTTATCGTGGTGTATGGCGTGATACTCGGACTTTGGTGCAGGGCAGCAGGGGCATAGGTCTTCAGATTAAAGGAGTTGGTCTTCTTCAGGATAGATTTCCTGGGAGTGAGCGAACTGTGCATGGTTTCGGCACGTTTCTTGGGCGGAAGCATTTCATCGTTGGCAATCTGTCGTAAACTTAATATATCCGGGGCTGGAAGAACTTCAAATCGCGAGGGACGGCGCATTCGAAGCTCGACACCTTGTTTTATCTTCTCCTCTTCCAGGGCCCGCTCCTCGGCCTCCTTTTGCCATTTTTGTGCCACTTCCATGCGCTTCTCTCTGCCGATATGCTTCTCAATCATTTTGATTAGCTCGTAGCGTTGCACGGACCCCAGTAGGATCATATTGTCAGGACTGTCCACCAATGGCAGAGACCTCAGTGTTTTGTTTGCCTTGAGGACTTCTTTGAGCTTATGATAGGAGATGCCGTGCCAGATATATTTCACGTCCCGCACCATAAAGTCTTCCACAAATATGCTGTACATGCCGGAGCTCGAGGGCAGAAGATCAGGAAGGTACGGCAACTTCTTAATCAATATAATACTGTCGTATATGGAGGGTTGAAGCAGTGCCGCCACTGCGTTAGCCACCAGTACGGCGATCATAACAGGCACCACATGCGTGATCTGTCCAGTCATCTCGAATATAATCACTGCCACGGATACCGTATGAGTCACGGAGCCAGAGAAGGCAGCGGCCCCCACAACGGCATATCCGCCGGGCATAATAGGGGACAGACGTCCGCCATAGCGTACTCCATGTGGAAATGTCACTGCCATAAACTCTCCAACCAGTCGACCAAAGCCAGCTCCGATCTTGAAAACAGGAATAAACATGCCCGATGGAACCGGTATAGTGGAGGCAACAATCGAGAAGATAAACTGCAAGTGCATTTAAAGTTTAATAACGCAAATTTATTTTTATTTTTAGAGCACCTACCGTGAAAAGAGTATAAATGACGAGATTGCCGAACACACTGGTGTAGCTGGTCATCCAGTGGGTTACAACTGCCGCCTGTTCCACAGTCAGATCATCGCGCGACCAAGTGAAATTGCTAAACAGTTGAGTGACCTGCTCATGGGTACTGAGCTCTCCAGCCAGAAACTGGCCAGTGCCCAGTGGAAACGATATGCTGGAGACTAGCAATGCCAGGAATCCAGGATACAGGAACCGACTAACAGGAAGTACATGCATTTAAAAATTGATTTTTAATACATTTTTTTTATTGTACTTACTTTTTTTGTAGGAATTTGTTCATGCGCTTATTTGAGCGCATAAATAGGACATAGCGTCGATGGACCCAGACGTAGGATGCCCCACCCAACCCACATACAAGTCTGTGGAAGCATCAGCAATAATTATTGATTATAAATAAAATTAATTATTATCAATAATTTTAATAATCGGGGTGGTACGTATGCGATTTTATGTCACTTACCCAATCAATGCAAAGACAAATAACTCCTGGGGGTCAAAGGGGAATTCGGTGGTGAAGTTAGTCAAAAAAAGTGCCCGCACAGTGTCGGCATTCTGGAACCACACCGCCAGGAGGCGAAAGACTGTGGCGCCACACACGGCAGCAAAGAAGCCACGCCAATAATTACGCACTGCAAAGTACGTCGTGGTAACCTCAATGCTAAAAAGGACACCTAAGGGGAATGGTTTTATTAGTTAGTGCTTTACACAGAGATAGAAGAAATGTCATCTTATTTTTGTACTCACCGCCAACGGGTGCGGCAAAGCATGCACCCACACCAACGGCACAGGCAGCCGCAAGCATTTCGGAGTTTCTCGACTCATTCTCATATATGCCTTGGAATGATGTAACAAGTTTACTTAATAATTGTGCTACTATACTTGCTATATGTACGAAAGGGCCCTGGGGATAGAGATACGGAAAAAGGGAAACGAAAGAAACGATTTGTAGATTTTCCAATCATTTGCATGCAGTGTGACATGTGACATCAATTTTTATACTTACTTCCTTTCCTAATGGCATACCGCTGCCCAGAGTTGCCGTTAAACCAATTACCTTGGCCACTAATGTCTTAAATGTGAGATACTCTTTCAATTGAACGCCACGCAGTATGGTCTTCATTTCAGGTATACCGGAACCTATAGTTTAGATATACATATGTAGATTTGCATTGAGCATACGCGCAGTGGGGATATTGTTGGTTATTTAGTAGTTAGTATGATAGTTATTGTAGTATTATTGTTAGTTCGAGTATTTAACAAATAGACAATGTATTATAATTGGACTGGTGGCAAGTGTGCTTGGTGCGGGCAGCTGCCAGAGTGCAGTGGTACTACTCGTACTCCTATGAGTACTCTCTTTATAATCAAATCAATCAATTTTCATATCATATCTACATATATTAGTTCAACGAAAACAACAACAAAATAACTTTTATCGTTCTCGGTCATGTTTTTGAATTCTTGGCCATTCTCTGTCTCTGGTGGCCGAGGAATAAATCCCGGATCAAGGAGAGCAGTTGCCCACATTTTCCAGTTTGTTAAGTAGAAAAATTATAGTCGTTTAACAAAACCATAGAAGTAAAGTAAGTAAGCAAAAAATTCATGCAATTTTGGAAAACCCTCTTCATAAGTCTCGTATAATCAATGATTACTACTCTACCAATGAGAACAACATACTTGTACATTATCGAAATTCGACACTTACCTATACTTTGCGGTGCGATGAGATGCACAAAGCCGGCAGAAAATAATATTAAGCAGACCGGCAGTGAAACCCAAGATATATATTGAACGAATGGATGTGTCGTCAGATCGCGATAGAGCCAGATACGCGCTGCGGAAATCAGACAAAAATTAAGAAAGATTAGCATTGAGTTTCTATTTGGGAACTTCACTCAATTACCGTTTGTACATATAGATATGCCTTTGTCCATTATAAATGATAACAGGGCCATGATAATACCTAATAGCGCTAAAAAGACCCAGTCTTCGCCCAGCCGTGCCACCGTATGCCTCCAGATCCATGATGATATATGCTTTGCTCTGGTCGATTGTGTCCCTAGCAGCTCCTGTAAACATATCCCAGCACTGCTGCTTTATAAACTGATACGTGGCAAGAATACCCTAGCAAATGAGCTACTTTTCATTTCTTCTCACGTTTTGCAAGCAATACTTATTCTAATTTGATATGTGTGCGTACCTTAAATTTTGATTTTACTCATATAGTTTGCATTTTAAAAAGATCATAGGTTAATTTTTTCGAATGTTCTTCCAATATTTTAACGTTTTTATTTAATTTTACCTTGTTCCTCTGTTTGTCTTCCTGCTTTCGTCGCTTTTCGAGTAATTTGAGTTTTCTGGCTTCATCCTTTGCAAATTCTCCTAGATCTTTGGTATAACGACCATACATCTGTGAACAAAAGATAGTTTTTGTTAGTTTCATTGATAACAGTTGATAACATTGATAACAGTTGATAAAAACAAAAGATATGCATTCGCATATTCAAATATTGCTCTTCCCTCCTGGGTTTACATACATCGAAATCCAAGATAAGAACAGCTACATTCACTTACAAAGACAACATTGCTACAATAAATGGATGGTATTCAGTGCAAGGTGAAGACGACTGCCAATTGTTTTGAGGTCAAGTTCCAGACGAAAGACAAAAGCCATCGGCCATCGGTGGGTAGGTAGGGTAGGAGGTGTGACCACCACTTACATAGTAGAATGCTTCAATTTCGATATCGATCTGATTTTTGTCATCATTAGATACATCGATGCTGGCCCTGCGATGCTTTTCCTTCTGCTTGGCAATCGCCTCATCCCAGCGTAGGCGGACGGGCGTTGAGGGCAATTTGTGGGTGCGTTGCTCCTCCCTCAAATAGTCCTCGCGATTAATCAGCAGTTCCGGCTCGAAGGTATATTCGCGAATGTACTCATCCTGGTGCGCGTGGCTATTGTTAAACATCAAGCAAGAGATTTACGCGAACAATGTCCGTACCGTACATCAAGAGTACTTAAAATTTGCAGTCAAAATATATCTGTATCTATTTTCTGTTGGCCTTTGACACTGCGACGGCGGTTGTTGGCAAAATTTTTGTGTCGCATTTTGTTGGCAATTATTTTTAGTTTTCGCGCTGTTTCTTTTACTATTTAATGTTTTTTTATTCTCTGCCAGGCGTAATATTGTCCCCGCCCTTGAAAACCAGCTCCACCTCGTCAGCACAGAACAGAAATTTTTGAAAATTCGTTTTAGTTTATTTGGGACATTTTATATGGGGGTCGGTATTCCACAAAGATATCATTCGAGAATTCAAGTAAATTGGGAGTCTTTTCTATGATTTTGAATTATTTTCTAAGATATCCATTATATTTTATATATATATTGATTTTATAATTTAATCCATGTACCACGACACAGCGCTCGTGTTCGCGTAAGCTTTATTTTGAAACTGAACTGACGAGCTTTTTCCCCCAGTTTGTGCCTTGTGGAAAATTATTGAAATTTCTTTTAGCTAGATCTACGCGTACACGCTGTGGCAATGGCAGGGCAGCCCGCTACATGCTGTGCCAATATTTTAAATTTACAAAAAAAAAACAATGAAATTTTATGAAATGTTTTCTTAAAAAATCTACTCTAAAGGAGGAATGTTGAGTTGTTTAAGTTCTTGGCAATAAAAGTCAATTAGTTTATGGATTCACGAAAGGCGTATCGTATGGGAAAGTTATTAGTGGATAATGAATTTCAGATGTTTTCTTTGATTTCAAGGCTCTTAAAAGAATTTCCCACTTGCTTTAATTTCCCGATGTGGTCTGGTCACTCTTTTTCTTCCCGTCACATCACCCTACCTACCTTACCTTACCTTACCTTAACAATGAAATTTTTTTTTTTTTAAATATAATGAACACTTTTTAGTATAATCGGATTAAAAATAGCTGATGTCTTTTGCTTGTTTTTGTCATTCGTAAACTTATTCTGTATTTGCTTTTACAGAAGAGAAGTGCAGAGTCCCAGGTACGAGAGCACGAATAGAAACAAGCCTAACGAAATCAGCATGCGACAATATCAGCGTCAAAATGCTTTAAAATAATATGTAAATTCATTGAGAAGTACTTATTTCTATGTTGAAATATTCTTTGTTAGAACAAAGTGGACAACCAGACTGGTTCTAAGGTCTAATTAAAGTGATGCTAAAAAATGTATTATTAATTATCTACTCAGTTTTTACAAATTAAAGCACTTAGAAAGAGCGTTGTTCCAGCATTAATAGTGAATTGACAGGCGCGAATCAATTTTCTTCATTCTGGATTTAATATTTCTGCATCTAGTAGAAATGATCCTTCTTTATTTATCTATGGATTTCTGCTATCTTCAACATTGTCGATAATACAGAATTTGGCGATACCGATATCGTAGCAGATATGTAAATATGTATATAAAAATATGCCTCATCTAACGTGACGGTGTATGTAAGCAATGATTGTTCATTATTATCATTAGAAATCGTAAAAATAAGAAAGTGGAAAGATTTTTTCCGTTTAAATGGGTTTACAGTCATGAACCAGACTAATTGGCATAATAATGGCGACTATTCGAAGACCCATAAACGATTATATAGATATAAATATGTAGATAGGTCTTAATATTGACTGATAAGAATGCAATTTCTTCCTAGCTACATTAAGTACCAGCCTATCTACAAGGGAATTGCAAAAAAGAACTGCTTACAAGTGTGTCGATGTATCCAACGGGATCATCATCGTCTGATGAATCTGAATCCGGAGTATGCTCCGCTGACGGTGGACATGGATAAAAAGCCTGCGACTTGATCTTCGGATGACGCTGTACATGACGCAGTTCCTCCTCCATCGACATGTTACTGGTACGCCGTTTTCGTAACTGGCAAATGAACTTCTCAAAATCCGCCCATTCCGAGTCGACCAGCTCCACATTCTCTTCGCCAAATTCTTCGTCGTGAATAATTCTTTCGACTTTTTGTTGATTACTGCGATCGCGATTACGATCGCGTTGTCGATCGCCAAAATAAACCATTCTTATTGTATCAGTGGAAGCATTCAGTTTAGCCTTTTAACACACTCTACTCGTTCAATTGCGATCAATCAAAGATTGCATCAATTATATTTTGGAACATAGTAACTAATTGTTAGTCATAACAGAATTTCTGAATGCAAAATACGATATTCTACTGTCGTTAGCGTGTGTGAACCGAACAAAGTTTGCAGTCGAACTGAATAGTGTCATGAAGATAGACCGATTTGGTCTCGCTTAAACTCAAGATTCCATTAAATTTAGTACACAAATACCAAGCCAACGCACTCATATGTATGCTCGTAAGGCTACAGTTTTCCTACAGTCTCAAGTTTTGTGTGGATGTATTTAGCGGCTCTCGAGCGGTCAAAGTTTGCGTGTAAATATCAATAGAATTTCATAAATTTAATAACCTGTGGTCTGCAGTCTGGTCAACAGCAAAAGTGAAAATGCTCAGCGGTGCACAGTGGGCCAATTTCTAACTTACGTAGTTCTTATCTGGTATGTATCTACGAAGTGTTCCCGTCTCGTTTTGTCTTTCGTTTGGCTTATATTGTTCCACTGTCTCTGATGTCTGATCACTTAAGCTGCACAAATTGCGGTTACTTGCTTTAATAGCCTCAATGTGCCGCGGACTGCGGACTAGGCATTGGATCACATGTCTCTGCTGTATCTTTGTATATTTTGTTGGATATTTGCTGGAAATTTAAGTATATCTTTTGTCTAGTTCATCTGCATGGGCGCTGGACCCCAGCGACTAGCGTTTTTCCAGGTGTTGATTTAAGGGTATTTCTTATTTACAATTGTGCCCCATAAAGGCACTCCGAAATACTCGTATCGAATGACAATGAATAATTCGTTGTATTCTTTGCGAAAACCTATTGCCAGTTATCACTCTCTTTCATTTATATTATTGATTTAAGGGAGAATACGAGTACATACATTTAAGAGAGCCAATGCTTTATCGCGTTAGATTTGCTCGCTGTTAGATATTAGAGCACTGCTTGATATTTCTGTTAAGTTAAACGGCTGTTGTGCACGCTATACCTGATTAATTATGATATTAGAGATAATCCCCGAAGTGGATTGTTAAGAAATCCAAACCCCCCCCCCCCCCCTGCTGGTGGTGCTCAATTTAAAGTAGTGGCGCACCACCTCACTGGCCCCGATCATAATCAACTTTGGTCTCACCTTCTACCGGAGAAATCTCGGAATCCATATCTACAATAAAAATGTAGTGGCTTGAACCATTGAGACCTAAATGCTAAATGCTTTCAATACACAGTTCAGGAAAGAGTCAATAATTGCATGGACGAAACTCATTTGGCTTTATAAAATGTTAATGGTTTTCATTTATTAAATCCCCGTGACTAACAAATATTAAACTTGGAATTTGTTACAGAATGTATGATAGAACATGAAATGCTGTAAACAATAAATAACCCCAAATTTTAGTATCGAACACTGTGCTTTGATGATTATCTGTATGATCTCTGTGACCAGTATATCGCAGATATGTTAATTTACTTACTGTTCTGTCGACAAAATGTGTAAACGAAACCACTCGTATGTTGAAAATTAGCAACGGTGCGGCAAAACCAAAGTGATCTTGGCTAAAACTTTATGGCGACTAGAGTCTCCAGCATCGCTGGCGGCTCTATAATAGAACGACACCTTTAAGGCCACAAGAATCCACACGATAAGGTTCAAAACAATAACGATATCACCTCTCGCGTAAAATGTAGAAACAATAAAGGATAAACTAACAACAAAAGCAACCGAAATTAATTAAAAATTGAACGAAATCTTTGGGTAAATAGAATTTGCCTACAGATTAAATCATAGGTCGTGGATGGTAAATACTATGAAAACAAATTTGATCTGAAATTCTTTATGGCCCGTTTGGACTTAGAATTCAAATATCTCCTCCTTTTTGGGGAACAAAAAAACAATTTTCATGCGCACCCAAACGTCTGAAGCGAAAGCTAAAGAAGCATCGTTGGATTGGGTATTGTTTAATCGATTGAGTACGACGTTATTATGATTGATGGGAAGACTGAATGACTTGATAAGAATATTTGACCATTGTGATTAATCGATTAATAGGACTTCAATAAAGTAGTTAGCTCCAATAAATTGCTGAAAATATCAGTGATCTAATAAGCAAACCTTTTTTTAATAGTCGAAATTATCCTATGGAATATGAGATACATTCATACATTCATTCCTCGAGCAACAAATTACTAAACGCATGACAAAAACAAAAAAATAAATGAAAAATAAACAAATGGTCACATGTTTAGCACATGAGACGAACAAAAGAAAATAGGAAACCGAAGGGTAAAATACCCTAGAAACATTACAAGTATGTGCTTTTTTCTTATTGCAATACTGAGACGGCTACTGAATTGACTCTAATTAGATTTTGAAATACAACAACATTAATTTTATAAAAGCACATTAACTGGCCTAACAAAAAGAGCTTAATTTTGTCAGCGTTTATGTACTATTGTTGTGTGTAGATGAGAACAGCTTGAACTTGGAACTTGGAACCACCCTCGAGAGATGTAAATACAAATGTAGATACAAATCTTTATATGTACAAAATTGCATTATCAACATGGACTTTCCAAAAGTTGGTATAACTAAAAGTTGGACGATTTCAAATTTCAAATATCAATATAGGTCTGAAATAGACACACGACATTAGATACGTACTTATATTTATATTATCGTATGTATTTACGGCTCTTTGAATATTAATCGAATATTTATCTTTAGGGGAATTACTTGGCCTCGTTTTTTATTACCTAGCTGTGTATATATGCACATTACTTTGTTTCTATTTACTTGATGAGACAGTTTACTTACTTATAAAGCTTCATAGTCCGATTGATAATTTCAAACTATCAATTAGCAATGGAGTACTTGTTTAGAATGTTTTTCGCAAGATCAATTGGTGTATAAAATATGCAAATGACAATAGACAACATATAGATTATAATTATCATTCCTATTCTACTAAGCATATAAAGACCACTTAGGAAAGGAAAATAAGTAATCAGACCAGACGCATACACAACAAATTAGAAACCAAATAAATATATACGATATGGATCTTTACTACTAAACGGGCGAAGTATTTCAAGTAAATAATATGCTAGAAACGTGACGTATCATTAAATTGATTCATTGTATTCCAGCTATAGATATTCAACGACGAAACCCAAAGAAAAGTTAATCTCAGACTAACCGCAAATGAATTCGAAACGTATTTTTAATCGGTATTAATCTTGATCAAGCCATGTGAAATCATAGGCAAAAGAAATTTGCTTATTTAAACTGAATATCCAAAAGTGAATGTGTACATTTGATAATTATTCCATGACTTTTCACAAGACACCTTAACATTACTATTCCTAACTTTCTTTTTAGTTTACTTACCAGTGTGTGGGTATAGCCAAGACCCTCTTCCATAATTCCTTCGGCCATGGGGCTGCTCTGTTCACCACGATGATGATGATGACCCATATTTAAATAAAACGAGGACGCATTGGAATGTGTACGCACAGGGTGGTGTATCCGGACTGTTGCCGATGGTGCGATTAGCAGTGATTCGCTTTCGTTTTGGTTTATTTTTGCCATTGTTTATGTTACGTAGCAATTATGAACGACTTTGTATGCACGTAAAGCTTTTAAATTTTGAATTTGTTCAGATTCGCCACTTGGTAATACCCATAGTGATGCAGTTTTCGTCACATGTATTTAATTGAAAAAGCAAATTTGTTTGGATCTTTTCTACATTAAGTTCAATTAGCACAATGTACAATGCACTTGTGTTGCACCACACGATGATAAAGTCACAAGATTGACTTCCTTTCAAAATCCAAGGGCTCGAGCTCGGCGACTAGTAGGTGGGTAGGAGAAAACTGATGTAGCTCTGATCCGAGCTCTGTTGCGTAGTTTATTCACGAATCTTATACTTTCATTTGTACGAGTAGCAGCTGCTGTCAACGACTGTGACGACGACGACGCCTCCGTTGCCTGTGAAACTTCTACTGATACCGCTACCGGCTACCATTCCCGCTCTCTTCTGTTATCTGGAAAAATCACTTTTTACGCTTGTCTACCCTTTGGGCCGTATCCGACAGGTGATAAGGGAGTTTTTAAGAAGTTTTTTGTATAGCCATGTGTACATTTCAAGTGGCTCACTTAACTGTCCGAAGGCTTAATTAACAGCAGCAATAACGATCAGAACAATGGCACATCGGAATATGTTGTGTGTGTTACAGGGTAATTATATTCTTATCAAAATACATACATATATATTTACGCACTTGCAATGCCACCAAGAACCTGATCTGGAATGAGTACGTAGATACGTAAATGTAAAAGTAGTATAAAAACATGGCTTATGATTGTTTTGATTTGCAACAATAAAGAAAAAATAGCTTCCGACTTAACGATTAGACGCCACTATATAAATACGTGTGATAAGGCTATAATCATTGGATCCAGGTTGACTAAGACACAGTGCAGTGAAAACAAGAGGCGGAGTAATTTATGATTTTATTTTTATTAATAAATTCCCATTTTGTTATTGAGCAACTTTTGGCTCAACTTAAAAGATTTATTACAATTTGTTAATCTCTTGTCAGTATTATGATAGGGATTGTGAAAATTTACGGGGCTTGCGAATTCCGAAGCAAAATATTGTAGTATAGATCGATGTTTTGTTCGATCTTTAGGTTTAAATATTTAAACATGTTTGAATGAATACGATTTAAATGCTAGGAATATTTGATTTTATTTAAATAATTTCTGTTTATTTTTATGGATCTGCTAAACATTGATACTGCTAATAGCCATTTTAAACGACTGTCAATTTATTTGATAGCTGTGCGATTTTTTCATTTGAATCGTTTTTCTGGTTATATGAGTAATAAGATCTTAAAACCACAAGCAATTGAATCTTATAACTTTTATACATTCTTGTATAACTTTTGTTACGGTTTCTGAGTCATGCCATTACGAAATGAATCTTTGAAGCCACTCGAGAAAAGTATTAATAATGTACACGCATATACGATTATGTATGTACATACTTGCTCTAGTAGATAAGAAAGCGTTATAATGTGAAAGACAAATTTTTTGAAGAGGAACGTTATGACAAGTGAATTGCTTGCTTAAGTTTGAACTCAACTTTTAATGGGAATTTAAGCCAACTTCTTGAAAATTAAGACTAACTAAAGTATTATGTTTAAAGTGCCGAATAGCATTTCTTCATTTTTTCCCTTATATGCAGTGTTTACTGTACCTCTCTGTTAAATATATACTATATAAAAAGCTCAAAGGTTGCCAAAAAATATATGAAAATATGTGGTACTTTTTGCGAACACAACAATTTTATATTTCATGGATTTTTTGCTCATTTCTCGTATATCTTTACTGTAATAACACTACCATACATACAATATTTTACAAAATCAATTAAAATGGCACAAAGATGCAAAAACAAATAAAAAACTTCATGAATACGAATGCAAATGAGAATAATGAGTACACAGATACCTCCTCCGTTTCTCTCCACAACAGCTCCTACCACAAGCGTCACCTGTTTTGGATTCCACCTGCTCACACTTGTAGCGCGTGTTTTACTTTTGCAGTGATCGTCTGGTTCCCTCCGATCCACATGCCATTTGACTCGCGCAGCCGATTTTAGATTGAGTCAATTTCGGATTGACACGGCACCGATGATGGATGTACCAGTTTCCATCGGTTTTAGATTTAGATTCCACAGAATTTTAGCACGTCGTGACAATTTGTAAGCAAACAAATAAGTATCTCTCTAATGTATTATTAGAGAGCAGCTCCGATGTCAACACGACCCCGTCGCGCTCTGGCATTGACTGGCGCCGTCCGTCGCGCTTCTGCTGTTCTGCCTATTCTCGTTGGGGCTAGGTGTTTGGAGCTCGCTTATCGTTTACCTCGGGTAACTCCCTCGTTCTGTTCAGAATAATGACGGCTATAATTATAATTTTCTAATGTTCGTTGCGAATTTCTATTAAAGATGTTTCGAATTCATACGTAACAAATTTTACGGTTCAATTCTGAGACAGATTTATATTCCGTTCGACACGGGAGCTCGAGTAATCACGACTCCAAAATGCTTATCTCAATTTGGGTGGTCTTTATAGCCTCAAATAAAAATCTGTGTCGGTATAATCAGCGAACAGAGGGAATACTCGCATTGTGAGTGAGTCTAGCTTTATGTTAGTGTAGAAGTTTTAAAGGGATGTATAGATTGTAAAAAATTCGACTACATTACCCGACTTACCACGAGAAAAAAATTTTGGCTGCCACACATGTATCTCATGTATCTCTTATATTAACCCCATAGTAACACCTTTACGCTTGTTGCCTAAAATTTAACTGTGCTCGCAATAAACAAATCAACCAACATGTTTGGTTCATTAGCGCATGGAAAAGACGAGGCTAAAACTACAGGAACACACAGAAACTTCCATCGGGCTTACATATTCTTTAGATTTGTACATCCTGTCCAAAGTAATACGGACAAAGGGACTTGCCTGCGAAATCGTATTATGCATTGTCTAAGCCGTAGATACATCATACTTACACATGGTATACTATGTGTATTCTTTGAATAGCACAACATCACCCTCAAGGCAAACACTATCTATTCTACGTAGCTATTCTTAGCAACCATTTTATTGGTTTAATTATAAACATGATCATTAGATAAAAAAAAAAAATACTAGAATTTATTGACAAGTGGTTATCTATCAGAGATACTATGTTCAAATTTGTCTTAAAAATAAGTGAAATGTGAATCCTGTCATTAGCTTATTATAGGAAGATTACTCTTGTCTGTAGTTTCCATGTATTTAGGTCACTCTTGAATTTGACTGAGAATGGAAATACGTATATTTTCTTCGCTGTTGCGCTTCTGTGTAAGAACCAAAGTTATTCACCCAAAATATAAGAATACAGTTAAAGCTTAATATTTTTTAATTGAAATTTATTTCTTAAATACAATGTTTTTTGTTTTCTATTATTTAAACGCCTTGGCTATAGGTATGGAAAGGTTTTTCTTAATGCACTACCAAAATGTGTCGCTGTGTAAAATATATTTGATAGTGTATTATACGGATACAAAGGTGCCTTAGCAATTTATGGTTGCGGCTTGTACATAAATTTATTAAATACTTGCGCTTACATTATAATTAATGTAATCAAGCCCCCAGATGGAAGAGCCTCAGATGCGACGAGAGAAATTTCCGTTGCCACCACCTCCATTGTTGCCAGCGACACCTCCACCTCCGCCGCCTACATTTCCACCACCGCCATTTCCATTGGCACCGCCTCGTGTTTTTCCGTCGTAGAAGAGCTCAATATAGCGCGAACCCATTTGTTCGCGGTGCCGTTTCATGGCGATCTGAGAATCTTCGTACGTATCAAAATAGGCATCAGCAGTACCGCTGTGCAGTCCCTTCTTGTTGTAGTTTATGCGGACATTAGCAGGACGAATAGGTTCGAAGAACTGGAAGAAAAACGAAATTTATTAAATAAAATTGATTCGAAAATGCAAAAAAAGTGGTATGCAAACCTTGAAGACATCATTTTCAAATGAAGTGTACGGGAGTCCTCGCATATGGATTGTATAATACTCCACATCGCTCCCACGGCCACCGCCGATAGGCCCGAAGTTGCCTCCTCCGCTAAGGGAAGAGCCAAAGTTGCTGCCGTTATTGAAGCCTCCGACATTGTTAACTCCGCCAAAGTTGGCGCCCCCGTTTCCGCCGTTGTTGTTGGCTCCAAAGTTTCCAAATCCAGAATTACCAAAGTTGCCGCCGTTATTGTTGTTACGGCCGCCACCGATTGGGCCAAAGTTGCCGCCGCCTGCTGCAGAGTTAAAGCTACTGCCACCATTATTGAAGCCGCCTCCGTTGTTTCCACCAAAATTGGATCCTCCATTGTTGTTGTTACCAAAGTTACTGCCGCCCACTGGAGATCCGAAGTTACTTCCACTATTAAAGCCTCCTCCGCTGTTGTTACCGCCAAAATTACCACCTCCATTGTTGCCTCCGAAGTTCCCAAAGTTACCGCCCCCGTTGATACCACCTCCACCGTTACCACCTAGGGTTCCACCAAAATTTGAGTTTCCGGTGTTTCCACCAAAGTTTCCAAAATTGCTGGGACCTGAATTTGGTCCGAAATTTCCCCCATTACCGCTACCATTTCCACCGCCGGCGTTGTTGCCAAAGTTTCCAGAATTCATCAAACTAGGCAGATTGTTGAAGCCCAGCATGTTGTTGGCACCAGCACCAAAATTTCCATTGTTACCCCAGTCTGTGGTTATATTAAAATATATAAATAAGCTATTTATGGCTAACGAGTGAGAACTGACCATTTCGTCCTCCTCCGAAATCGTTTCCTCCACGATTGGCACCGCGATCACGTATATCATAGGGGCCCGGGCGTCCGCCAGAGCTTCCACCGCTGCCTGTGGCACGCTTCATCTCAGCAATTGAGCTGCGGAAGATCTCAATGTATCTACATAATCGAGAATCGAGAAGAGAACATAGCAACATTAGAATGAGCCCCAACAAATATGAGGTTATGCTAGGGTCGGTGGCATGTTGTTTTCTTTATGGGTTTACTATCCAATTAACAAAATCGTAATGTGAAAGTCAAATATTTAACTCAAATTAAAAAAAAAAGCGTTTTGAGACAAGTATTTTTCAGTTTAAAATTATTAAAAGCACTTGACTTGTGTGATTTTATTATTGCGCTAGAACAAGAATGAATAGCCCAACCAGACCCATAGCTTGCGCAACGCACACAGAAAATAGTTGCTACTGAAATAGAGATTATTTATGATAGATACATTTGCGTATGGTATGAATATTCCATGAAAAAGATATGTTTTTTTTTTGTTCTTTTGTATATTTGACTAAGTATTTAAGATATTTTACCATTGGAATGCTTTCATAGCATCTGTTTGTTGTTGAAGATATGATGTATAAGAACCCACCTGTGCCCAATTTTTTCCCGATTTCGGCCCAAGGCTTGCTCAGTGTCATCCTGGCTTTCGAACTGAACAAAAGCTTCCCCAGTTGCTCGACCCCTTCTGTCCATAACAAAAAGTATGCCCTCCCGATCCGTTTTGATTTCCAACCCTGCCCATGACGATAACCAACAAAGATTTATACAAATATATAGAGATTTTATATACATAATGATGCAAGGTTAAACTAAGATACAAAATAAGAGAGAAACAGAGGTTGATAAATGTTAATTTCATTCCTAGTTCAAGTTCTTGAAGTTTAGAAGGTTTGTAATCGACAACCGTTTCATTAAAACTGTTTAGTGTGGGAATGCTGCAATCGAGATTCCGCAACCACAATATTTCGAGAACCTAGTTCCAGAAGTATATACATACATATTTATGTATATCATTCATTCATAGTAAAACTAACAGACTATGCAAATTTGCAAATCTAATTTTCAAGATGTTTCAACGGACACACGGACATGGATCACATACACTCGGTCATCGACTTTAAACAAGAATTAGTGTTTATTTTATTAGGTGGGAAATGCTTTTCCGGTCTAAGTCTAATACATCCTTTTTTTGTGAGCTCTAGATAGATGTAAGCACAATCAAATTGGTTTAAAGATTTAATTTGTCGGAAAGTAAATGTATGTGTAATTGGCATGATAAGTGTATTTGATACTATTAATACGTTTAAATAAAAAAGGAATGTCGAATCGCCCGTCGGCTTTAGCCAGAGAAAGACAAAAGTTTTAATGCAGTCAAACACTGTCTTTGCTTGATGAGCCTAAGAAAATGTACAGGACGGAAAAACGAGACTTACCCGTAAAGAACTCCTCGATCTGCTGTTCTGTGACGGCATAGGGCAGTCCTCGCAGCTTTACAACGAAAGCATTGCCATGACCGCCAATCTTCCTCATGGCCTCCTTGGCTTCTTTAGGTGTAGCGGTGAAGACTAAATTGAAAAGAATTCGAGATATAACAGACATGAAGATTCCCGAAACTATACGCTGGAGCTGCCAATACACAAAGCGACTGGCTTTGGTACTGTAACATCTACAAGTACAGTCACAACCATAAAAAAAAAAAGGTTCACACAAACCCTCAATATAGCGATGTCCCATGCTGGCCTTGTTTAATTTGCGTGCCTCCTCCACGTCATCTTGGTTTGCAACTTCTACATAGGCCTCGCCCGTATTCTTTCCATCTACGCGACTTGTGACCAAATGAATGCCGTCCGAGCCATTGCTGACATTTACATTCTCCAAAAAATCCAAGATCTCTTTGTGCGTTGCCGACCATGGAAGACCGCGGAGGCGTATAAACTTTGGGCTTTCGCCCACGTTCTCAATCTTCACGTTTAATCCATCATTGCCATTATCCTCGTACTGATCATCATCATCCTGCTGGTTGCTATCGTCATTGTAATCATCGCTGTTGTCCTGCTGACCGTAATTATACTGCACATCAGCGTTTGCCATTTTAGTCAGTTGTTTGCAAACTAAAAATAATCCAATGCAAATTTTTAATACAAAGAAAAACACAATTCAATAATTTATGAGAAAAATATGCATTGTTTCGCGTTTTTTCCAGCCGGCGACTTTATTTGCTTGTGACGCTAGCTGTCTTTTTTGCACTCCGTACGCCATTTTGATTTGCAGTTACCCTCATGCGTATAGTTTTTTTTTATAATATGTACACACACGCGATTTCTATGACCTTCAAATACAAATTAAAAATGCTAAATCTGTGTACCTTTTTGTGCTACACTTTAAAAATAGTTTATTCTTTAGTTATTTTATTACGCTTTTTCAATAATTCAATTTTCTAGCACGCGTCTATAGAGGTGTCAAACCATCGAGGGCACTATCGATAGTATCGATATTTTGCTGCTAGCCTCTACTATCGATGGTTTTGAGACTACCATAATAGTATCGAGCTACAGTCTTCGCGCTTTTAATATGTTTGGATTGTCTGCTATAAAATACGAAGACACATTTGTAAACAAATCAACAGGTGGCATCTAATTTTTACAATGGACAAGTTCCTAAAAGGTTTCAATGGTTTTTTAAGAATTATTTGAGCCCGATACTATCACGATAGTATCGATTGTTTTTTCAAAACAATCAATGTTGATATTCCTCGATTTTGATATTCCGTTTAATATTACTAGCTAGCTGAGACTCTCAGCCCCAAACATATCATTTTATCCGATGAATACATAAATTTTCTACAAGACTGGCAAGTTTTCAGAAGTCATTTTTATTGGATTATTTACATATTATTATTTTAAGCTTGCTTAGGTTTTACATGTATTTGATAAAAAATTGTTTGGTTAAAAAATGAGCCAAACCAAGCCCATTTTTTTGTTGTACCCAAAAAATACATTTCGATATAAAATCCGTTGCAAAAGTAACGGTTTACCTTACGCGTTTTCAACATTCAGCCAATCAAATCGTTCGAAATTTTCTGTAAACATTCTGGGCGCGAGATTCATTGTTGCTACGCGTTCCCATTCAGAACATGTCGCTCACACCACGAGAGGGGAAAGTCACCACTAAAACGCTCTCTTGACCACTGAAAAGAAATTTTAAAAACCCACCACGAATTGAATTAATATCGATATTATTGGCGCTAAATGATTTTGGCGGTCATTTTCAAATGCACATATATGAAAAATAAATATTTCACTTGATTTGTTTTGTCGAGTGTGACTGGAACCTCAGAAACCGAGAAAAAAAATAGCTTAGCCCCGCTCTATTTAATCAGGTTAGTAACCAGTAAATATCAACATCAAAAACATCACGATAGTATCGATTGTTTTTTGCCAAACATTCAAAGCTAGATGGCTCAACTATCAATCGTTTGACAGCTCTACGCGTCTATTTGGTGGTGTGCCCAGTGTGATAAAATACCGTCTGACCCTCAGAAATATGCCAAAATATACCTTCTTTTTTTTAAATATACCATAAATATACCGAACAAAATTGTCCCAAATGCATCCATATCCCCGATTTTGATTTTCGGATTAGTATTTTACTAATTACTGGACCCCGCAGCACTGATCACTTAATTTTGTACAATAAATTGATTAATTTCCTAAAAGATTCACTTATTTTAGGTACTCATCTGTATTTGATTATTTATAAAATAGGGTATAATTAATGGCCTTTTGATGGCAAAATTGATTTTTTACATGGTAACTACGCGCTAACTACAAATTTGCAACATATTAACTAAATATTTATGTACATTTCGACAGAGTCACTGACGAAATAAACCATATTCTGTTTAATATCACAAGCTAGCTAGGATTTTCAAATATAGTTAACACTATACGGTTATTAGTTAAATAGGCTATTCATATTAAAAACTTCCTTTCCATACAGTATCTAGATGTTGCCAGATTATACAACGTAAGTGGCGCAGCTGAGTTTTCCAAGGTCTTCGGCTCTGGGCCCGATCGCTTTCGGCTCTGGGATTGACCGCGTTCGGCTCATGACGTGACACGAGCAAGCATGCATGTGTAAATATACATACATATCCCTATTTTAAATTACATATGACAAAAATGCCGTCGGCATTTTTTTTCCACAGAACGTTTTTTTACGATATTTTGTAAATACCGTCGGCATTCGACTTCGTTGCTACCATACTATCAACTTTGTCAATATGTAATTTAGAAAAAAAATTTCCAAAATAGGGATATGTATATTTAAATGTGCAATTTAAAATAAATCACACAAATAACAGCTTTTGTTTTTATATTTTATTTATTTAACACGCCCACCCCCACCCACTCACTGAAATGTGCGCGCCGTTAACACTGATCGGCTGCTAGGCAACATGGCGCGTATTTTCCATTGTTTGTTCAATTAAATTATTTCCAGAGTAACGCAACTTTCCCAGTGCAGAAAAACTGCACACTTTAAAAATAGTTTATTCTTTAGTTATTTTATTACGCTTTTTCAATAATTCAATTTTCTAGCACGCGTCTATAGAGGTGTCAAACCATCGAGGGCACTATCGATAGTATCGATATTTTGCTGCTAGCCTCTACTATCGATGGTTTTGAGACTACCATAATAGTATCGAGCTACAGTCTTCGCGCTTTTAATATGTTTGGATTGTCTGCTATAAAATACGAAGACACATTTGTAAACAAATCAACAGGTGGCATCTAATTTTTACAATGGACAAGTTCCTAAAAGGTTTCAATGGTTTTTTAAGAATTATTTGAGCCCGATACTATCACGATAGTATCGATTGTTTTTTCAAAACAATCAATGTTGATATTCCTCGATTTTGATATTCCGTTTAATATTACTAGCTAGCTGAGACTCTCAGCCCCAAACATATCATTTTATCCGATGAATACATAAATTTTCTACAAGACTGGCAAGTTTTCAGAAGTCATTTTTATTGGATTATTTACATATTAAGGTTTAAACAAAAACAACAAAACGAATGTTTCGTCGTTTGGTGGCGTTGCCAGACTCGTGCAATTCTTAGTGGCTGCGGGCTGCCATACCATGATATTTTGTGATATGAAATTCGTCAATTTTGATGTTCAGTTTAATATTACTTGATAGTTGGCCCTTTCAACCCTGAACAAATAATTGTATCCAATTCCTCAATGAATTTTGTTTAGGATTGGCTAGTTTTCAGAACTATTTTTAATGGAATTGTTTAGATAATAGGGTTCAAACAAAAACGGCCAAAGCATAAAACGTAAATGTTGACTAAATGTAACGTCAGTGTTGCTGGTCAACCAAGTTTCTTCTGTGCGTATGTACTTTTGTATACCTTATTTCGTTTATATGATTTTAAATTTGTTGTTCCAAGCTCCATTAAAACATTATTTATGATTTCATCCTAGATTGACATGTTTTTTACCTATTAATGCATATGTTTTGTGTTTTATATATACATTTAACCCGGTTCTGATACCTATTATTGGTACGCGCGAGCTGCAAAATTTCTTTAATATCTTTAGAACAGAGACTGAGTAGTTTCTGCATTAATTGGAGCCTGAAAGTACAAACAATATCTCAAGTCCATAATACCCATTTTCCCAAGGTATGCAGATTATGGCTCATTCCGTGCCAAAGTTGCACAACAATGCTGCTATTTCATTTACCAATGTTGCTGAAATTGTTCCCATACAAATCCAATGTATCTTACGGAACTCGCAACGATGAATCTTCATTCCAAATAATCAGCACCAACCAATGAAAAAGGTTGAAATTTAGGTAGTTTCAGTATTTATTGGTAAAAGGGAATTATTTACATTTCAAGTCAACCTGTCGGAAAATGTCGCGTGCGTCAAAATTGGCCCTAGATAGGATACTTTTAGCCTGGAGAATGTCAACGGCTACTAGCTGGAGAGATTCGGATAATTTCCTCCCTCCACGGACTATTTTTTTACTATTATTTTAAGCTTGCTTAGGTTTTACATGTATTTGATAAAAAATTGTTTGGTTAAAAAATGAGCCAAACCAAGCCCATTTTTTTGTTGTACCCAAAAAATACATTTCGATATAAAATCCGTTGCAAAAGTAACGGTTTACCTTACGCGTTTTCAACATTCAGCCAATCAAATCGTTCGAAATTTTCTGTAAACATTCTGGGCGCGAGATTCATTGTTGCTACGCGTTCCCATTCAGAACATGTCGCTCACACCACGAGAGGGGAAAGTCACCACTAAAACGCTCTCTTGACCACTGAAAAGAAATTTTAAAAACCCACCACGAATTGAATTAATATCGATATTATTGGCGCTAAATGATTTTGGCGGTCATTTTCAAATGCACATATATGAAAAATAAATATTTCACTTGATTTGTTTTGTCGAGTGTGACTGGAACCTCAGAAACCGAGAAAAAAAATAGCTTAGCCCCGCTCTATTTAATCAGGTTAGTAACCAGTAAATATCAACATCAAAAACATCACGATAGTATCGATTGTTTTTTGCCAAACATTCAAAGCTAGATGGCTCAACTATCAATCGTTTGACAGCTCTACGCGTCTATTTGGTGGTGTGCCCAGTGTGATAAAATACCGTCTGACCCTCAGAAATATGCCAAAATATACCTTCTTTTTTTAAATATACCATAAATATACCGAACAAAATTGTCCCAAATGCATCCATATCCCCGATTTTGATTTTCGGATTAGTATTTTACTAATTACTGGACCCCGCAGCACTGATCATTTAATTTTGTACAATAAATTGATTAATTTCCTAAAAGATTCACTTATTTTAGGTACTCATCTGTATTTGATTATTTATAAAATAGGGTATAATTAATGGCCTTTTGATGGCAAAATTGATTTTTTACATGGTAACTACGCGCTAACTACAAATTTGCAACATATTAACTAAATATTTATGTACATTTCGACAGAGTCACTGACGAAATAAACCATATTCTGTTTAATATCACAAGCTAGCTAGGATTTTCAAATATAGTTAACACTATACGGTTATTAGTTAAATAGGCTATTCATATTAAAAACTTCCTTTCCATACAGTATCTAGATGTTGCCAGATTATACAACGTAAGTGGCGCAGCTGAGTTTTCCAAGGTCTTCGGCTCTGGGCCCGATCGCTTTCGGCTCTGGGATTGACCGCGTTCGGCTCATGACGTGACACGAGCAAGCATGCATGTGTAAATATACATACATATCCCTATTTTAAATTACATATGACAAAAATGCCGTCGGCATTTTTTTTCCACAGAACGTTTTTTTACGATATTTTGTAAATACCGTCGGCATTCGACTTCGTTGCTACCATACTATCAACTTTGTCAATATGTAATTTAGAAAAAAAAATTTCCAAAATAGGGATATGTATATTTAAATGTGCAATTTAAAATAAATCACACAAATAACAGCTTTTGTTTTTATATTTTATTTATTTAACACGCCCACCCCCACCCACTCACTGAAATGTGCGCGCCGTTAACACTGATCGGCTGCTAGGCAACATGGCGCGTATTTTCCATTGTTTGTTCAATTAAATTATTTCCAGAGTAACGCAACTTTCCCAGTGCAGAAAAACGGACAGCAATTGGCAAATCTAGTAAATCTATAATGATAATTGATTAAGGTATGTTCGTGCAGAAAAAAAAGCTAGTTGAACATGTGCTGGCAATGCGTGGTGGCGAAAGGAGTGATGAAGAGGAGGAAGAGGAGGACCAGGGAGATATTTTGCAGGTGCCAAAATTTGGAAATCAAATTAGAATCAATGATAAACCTTATTAGGTGTAATTAATGCAAGTGTAAACATTGCTTGTTAACTACCGTAATATATAAAAGATCCTTGTTACCCCTTTGACTGATTACATAATCACAAACACCGATGTATGTATTTCGTACAGCGAATTTAACAGTCGATGTATTTTTTGGTTGAGGACAGTAATTAGAAACTAATACTCATATCTTGATTTCGTTTTAGCTGAGTAACAACCCCCACTTAATGCAACTAAGCAAATGAAAAAATACAAAAACTCTTAGGAAAATATATTTTTGAACCCACACTTTTTAAGATAGAACCGCTTTTTATTTTATTAATTTTCTGCTTCTATGCAAATGTAGATAGAGGTTTTTTAACGTAGCCGTAGTCTTTATATAATTGATTTTTGAAACTAACATATATTCCTCGATTTTGATATTCCGTTTAATATTACTAGCTAGCTGAGACTCTCAGCCCCAAACATATCATTTTATCCGATGAATACATAAATTTTCTACAAGACTGGCAAGTTTTCAGAAGTCATTTTTATTGGATTATTTACATATTAAGGTTTAAACAAAAACAACAAAACGAATGTTTCGTCGTTTGGTGGCGTTGCCAGACTCGTGCAATTCTTAGTTGCTGCGGGCTGCCATACCATGATATTTTGTGATATGAAATTCGTCAATTTTGATGTTCAGTTTAATATTACTTGATAGTTGGCCCTCTCAACCCTGAACAAATAATTGTATCCAATTCCTCAATGAATTTTGTTTAGGATTGGCTAGTTTTCAGAACTATTTTTAATGGAATTGTTTAGATAATAGGGTTCAAACAAAAACGGCCAAAGCATAAAACGTAAATGTTGACTAAATGTAACGTCAGTGTTGCTGGTCAACCAAGTTTCTTCTGTGCGTATGTACTTTTGTATACCTTATTTCGTTTATATGATTTTAAATTTGTTGTTCCAAGCTCCATTAAAACATTATTTATGATTTCATCCTAGATTGACATGTTTTTTACCTATTAATGCATATGTTTTGTGTTTTATATATACATTTAACCCGGTTCTGATACCTATTATTGGTACGCGCGAGCTGCAAAATTTCTTTAATATCTTTAGAACAGAGACTGAGTAGTTTCTGCATTAATTGGAGCCTGAAAGTACAAACAATATCTCAAGTCCATAATACCCATTTTCCCAAGGTATGCAGATTATGGCTCATTCCGTGCCAAAGTTGCACAACAATGCTGCTATTTCATTTACCAATGTTGCTGAAATTGTTCCCATACAAATCCAATGTATCTTACGGAACTCGCAACGATGAATCTTCATTCCAAATAATCAGCACCAACCAATGAAAAAGGTTGAAATTTAGGTAGTTTCAGTATTTATTGGTAAAAGGGAATTATTTACATTTCAAGTCAACCTGTCGGAAAATGTCGCGTGCGTCAAAATTGGCCCTAGATAGGATACTTTTAGCCTGGAGAATGTCAACGGCTACTAGCTGGAGAGATTCGGATAATTTCCTCCCTCCACGGACTATTTTTTTACTATTATTTTAAGCTTGCTTAGGTTTTACATGTATTTGATAAAAAATTGTTTGGTTAAAAAATGAGCCAAACCAAGCCCATTTTTTTGTTGTACCCAAAAAATACATTTCGATATAAAATCCGTTGCAAAAGTAACGGTTTACCTTACGCGTTTTCAACATTCAGCCAATCAAATCGTTCGAAATTTTCTGTAAACATTCTGGGCGCGAGATTCATTGTTGCTACGCGTTCCCATTCAGAACATGTCGCTCACACCACGAGAGGGGAAAGTCACCACTAAAACGCTCTCTTGACCACTGAAAAGAAATTTTAAAAACCCACCACGAATTGAATTAATATCGATATTATTGGCGCTAAATGATTTTGGCGGTCATTTTCAAATGCACATATATGAAAAATAAATATTTCACTTGATTTGTTTTGTCGAGTGTGACTGGAACCTCAGAAACCGAGAAAAAAAATAGCTTAGCCCCGCTCTATTTAATCAGGTTAGTAACCAGTAAATATCAACATCAAAAACATCACGATAGTATCGATTGTTTTTTGCCAAACATTCAAAGCTAGATGGCTCAACTATCAATCGTTTGACAGCTCTACGCGTCTATTTGGTGGTGTGCCCAGTGTGATAAAATACCGTCTGACCCTCAGAAATATGCCAAAATATACCTTCTTTTTTTTAAATATACCATAAATATACCGAACAAAATTGTCCCAAATGCATCCATATCCCCGATTTTGATTTTCGGATTAGTATTTTACTAATTACTGGACCCCGCAGCACTGATCATTTAATTTTGTACAATAAATTGATTAATTTCCTAAAAGATTCACTTATTTTAGGTACTCATCTGTATTTGATTATTTATAAAATAGGGTATAATTAATGGCCTTTTGATGGCAAAATTGATTTTTTACATGGTAACTACGCGCTAACTACAAATTTGCAACATATTAACTAAATATTTATGTACATTTCGACAGAGTCACTGACGAAATAAACCATATTCTGTTTAATATCACAAGCTAGCTAGGATTTTCAAATATAGTTAACACTATACGGTTATTAGTTAAATAGGCTATTCATATTAAAAACTTCCTTTCCATATAGTATCTAGATGTTGCCAGATTATACAACGTAAGTGGCGCAGCTGAGTTTTCCAAGGTCTTCGGCTCTGGGCCCGATCGCTTTCGGCTCTGGGATTGACCGCGTTCGGCTCATGACGTGACACGAGCAAGCATGCATGTGTAAATATACATACATATCCCTATTTTAAATTACATATGACAAAAATGCCGTCGGCATTTTTTTTCCACAGAACGTTTTTTTACGATATTTTGTAAATACCGTCGGCATTCGACTTCGTTGCTACCATACTATCAACTTTGTCAATATGTAATTTAGAAAAAAAAATTTCCAAAATAGGGATATGTATATTTAAATGTGCAATTTAAAATAAATCACACAAATAACAGCTTTTGTTTTTATATTTTATTTATTTAACACGCCCACCCCCACCCACTCACTGAAATGTGCGCGCCGTTAACACTGATCGGCTGCTAGGCAACATGGCGCGTATTTTCCATTGTTTGTTCAATTAAATTATTTCCAGAGTAACGCAACTTTCCCAGTGCAGAAAAACGGACAGCAATTGGCAAATCTAGTAAATCTATAATGATAATTGATTAAGGTATGTTCGTGCAGAAAAAAAAGCTAGTTGAACATGTGCTGGCAATGCGTGGTGGCGAAAGGAGTGATGAAGAGGAGGAAGAGGAGGACCAGGGAGATATTTTGCAGGTGCCAAAATTTGGAAATCAAATTAGAATCAATGATAAACCTTATTAGGTGTAATTAATGCAAGTGTAAACATTGCTTGTTAACTACCGTAATATATAAAAGATCCTTGTTACCCCTTTGACTGATTACATAATCACAAACACCGATGTATGTATTTCGTACAGCGAATTTAACAGTCGATGTATTTGTTGGTTGAGGACAGTAATTAGAAACTAATACTCATATCTTGATTTCGTTTTAGCTGAGTAACAACCCCCACTTAATGCAACTAAGCAAATGAAAAAATACAAAAACTCTTAGGAAAATATATTTTTGAACCCACACTTTTTAAGATAGAACCGCTTTTTATTTTATTAATTTTCTGCTTCTATGCAAATGTAGATAGAGGTTTTTTAACGTAGCCGTAGTCTTTATATAATTGATTTTTGAAACTAACATATTTTTGCCTTCTCCCTTTTTGAATTAAAAACAAAAAACCAATGAATTGATTTACAATTTTGAATCAATACTCCATTTTTGAAACAATATAAATAAAAAACCTACCGCACTTGCAAACTTTTGATCCAAAAAATTATTTTCTGGAACCCCAACGGTCCGACACGTGTTACAAACAAACAAAAATACATATAATATACCATATATAATACGCGAATGTGATACTTGATAACGTGGGAAATATGGATCCGGACGAAGCACAGCGCCGACGCGAAGAATGCGAACGCAAAGCCCGCCGTGGGGAGATGGATCCCCGACTGGAGTTTACCTTTCAGTTGTTGATCGACGCCACTCAGTTGCCCAGACATCAGCTAATGGATTACATATTCGAAGGGGATATGGTAGTTTCTATATATGCTCTATAAATATGAAGATCTTCCTAGATATATCTGAAACTTCTTTTTTGTAGCTCGATGAAATCAATCAGCTCTTTTTGCCGAATATGAAAAACAAGCTGCTTTGGTTTTATCAGGAAGTGGATGAACCTGAGCATGCACCCATTCCGGATGCCAATAAACCGGGCCCATCACGAAGTGGCATTGCATCGAGCAGTTCTAAGACGCCGCAAGGTCTTAACTATAAGAATTTACTATAAAATTAGAATCTGCATATATTGCTGCCTGTCGAATGAACCGCACTCACCTATCTGTTACTTCATCAGGTGGAGCTTCTCCATGTGGTATGCCTCCGGCAAAGCAGAAGAAGTTATTCCTAACAGATGGCTGGACCTGCGCCTTTACAGGCGTTTGTATTTATATATTTCGTGTGAATACGTCCAAGCAGCTTCCCGAAGAGGGATTCCAAAAGGATTTGTAAGTCTTTCGCCTGCACTTTTTTATTCTACTCTCCTTTTATTTCATCTTAGGTACTGTGGCGTAATCGATGCCAAAAATATTGGCCTGGTCACTTCCATTGAGCGAATCGTTGAGTTTGTATTTATGCAAGCGCTGGCCTTTCCCAGTTTGGAAGGCGACGAGGAGGACGTTAGCTGCGGTCTTATCAAAGGGCAGCTCCTTCCGGGATTACGATCATTCTGCAGTGCATTGCGCGTCTGCGAACAGGTGTGTGATCATCACAACGTATTTGCCGATGGCTGTGATATGTTTGAGAAAATCGATCTGGTGGATGAGGTTAAAGACATGTCCAAGAACCAAGAGTTTTGCACACAGCTCGAGGAACGTGTCAATAACTGGACAAAGGGGATATTGAAAATCCTTGGCGAGAGCGAACAGCTCCGTAGGGAGAACGATCACAGTGGCCCTCAGGACGAGCTTGAGTACTGGAAGAAACGTGGCGCACAATTCTCACAGCTTCTTGCCCATTTGCAAGATAAAGAAGTTCAGTTTACGCTGCATTGCCTCTTTTTGGCGGGCTCCCGCATAATAAGGCAATGGAAGGAGACCGATCGTAAAATAACCTTTTGCTATAATGAAGCGCGGGATAATTCCAAATTCATACAAGCCATGGAAACATGCTGTCACTCGCTGTATCTAGATGACCCTGTAAGCATGAAGGAGTCCATTCTAAGTCTACTGCAAACGGTGCGACTTATTTACAGTGTATCACAGTTTTATAATACATCAGAAAGAACATCAGCTTTGATGGTTAAGGTGAGTGCAATTGCTGGTAAAATAATATCAAACTGAATCACATTTCTATATGTACATATTTATGATGAGATGAATCTTCCCTCCATGTCTGCTGATAATATTTTTAAATTCTTTAAATTTATTGAAGCATTCGAGTCCTTCCAAAGAGTCTGCTGGCAGATTTTCTTTATTTTTTGTGCCCTACACATGTTTCGTTCGTTGCACGGACTTATGGTCTGACTTTTGGTATAAGCTCTTCAAGCACGTTAAACCCTTCTCGTCTGACCTGACTCACCTTGAAATGTCCCACAAAGCTGGGAGGAAAGTGTGGTGGCATTAACAAGTCGAAGACCTCTTTGACATCGATGGTGCTGTTCAAGAAGTCGATTTTCAGTGTATTGAATTTAATTTTACCTTTAAGTTTTTTTTTTTTTTTATGGTACTCCGATTAAAACAATACATTTTTCTTTTAGATAACAAACCAAATGATTGAGACCTGCAAGTCTTACATCACTTGTCGTTGCAAGGAGACAATTTGGTCCCAGGATCGCAGCTTAATTCGAACAAAACTTAGCAACTGCATTAAATTGAATCACATCTACCACGAGACCTACTACACAGTGCGCGAGCAACCCTTTCTGCCTAATCAGACGCCATTTGGGTTCTCCGAAAACTTTGTCTTTGGTAAACTTTGTCTATGGAAACTTTAGTTTAAGTAATCCAATTAATGTATGATAATTTCAGGAAAATTTGATACATTCTGCGAGCGCCTTTCGAAAATTATCAACATGTTTAATCTGATTGATGACTACAACCATTTGTTCGAGCGCCGCTTGGAGGGCCTTCTGTTGGGGGAGGCATTGGAAGATGCGTCAAATCACTTCGAAGAGGCCAAAAAGGAGGTTATTTCGAAGAAATATGATTACCTAGACCATCGCAACTTCAATTTCAATGACGATTTTGAGAAGTTTATACACAAAACAAACTCCCTAAAGGATACCATAGCCACACTTATTGAAAAGGACTTTGACACGGTCTGGGAGACTCCACAGTGCATACGGTTTTTGGTGCGTTTCGAAAAGGTTAGCGAGAAGATTCCCCTGACCAAAATGGATGAGAAATACACCCGGATACTGCGTTACGTTGAGAAGGAAGTGGATCGCATACTGAAAACGTTTCGCAAACAACGAGATGATCCCCCACTTGCGAGAAACTTTCCGCCCATTGCTGGTCGCATTCATTGGTGTCGCGCCCTGAGTCTACATCTTACTGAGCTCATAGATGCGGTGATGGCTCATGCCGTGCTGAGTACCCTGCCCATGGCAAAGGACCTAGATATGCGCTTTCACAACGTCTTGGGTGTGCTCCAGGAATACGAGGACGAAATTGTCTCTATATGGCTGGACCAAGATGTCAGCGTGGCCGATTCGTGCCTCATGCAGCCCCTACTCAGCCTACAGGGGGATAAATTGTTTGTCAATCTACACCCCACCATACCATTGCTGATCAGAGAAGCCAAAATGCTGGCCAAGTTGAAGATTGACCTGCCGATTGTAGCCGCAACACTGATGAGTCGCCAGCAGTATTTCATTACAATACAGGACTCTTTAAATGTTGCTTTTTCTAACGCTCAACCATATTATACAATTAATAATTGTGTCTTTGCCCTGTAGTGTCTCATCAAAATGTTTCTGTCAACGGTTCGAGCTGTGAAACTGGAGGTTCGTCCTTTGTTTTTGCCTCAGTTGGTGCGTTTGACGGCGATGCTGAAGCCAGGACTTCATAATATAAATGTAAGGATTTCAGCTGAAGATCTCCTCTGAATTAAACTTTTTTGTTTTCTTCATTTTCCAGTGGACCAATCAAAACTGGACAGAATTCTATGAGCGCTGCAAACAGGCCATAGAGAAATTTGAGGTTCTTGTGGCCCGCGTTCATGACATTTACTCGAATCGCATACTCAATGTGCTAATGTGGATGCAGGACGTCTCGTTGCAAATATTACCGGCAGGTTGGTGGCTCTCGCATGTTTTTTAGATCTGGTTTGTAATTTGTTGCTACCTAAAAACTTTCCACATTTGTTTACTGAGCAGACGATGAAATCTGGACAGTAGATGAGTTTCTGCAGCGCAGCGAGGAGGCATGCCGGTGAGTCTCTGATTGGGACAAGGGATTCAGGGGAAAAATCATTTTTAATGTAGCTTCGAAATTACCTACATATACGCGTATGCATGACTTTTCAACTGTCTAGAGTTGATTTTGTTTCTGCTTGTGATTTATTTTAATGGGTTCTTTATCACATTTTAAAATTGTATATAAATTGCATGCGGAATACGATTTTTTTGCGCCTAGGAAAGCGGCCATCGAACTGAATCGTAAGAGCCAAATGGTCTCTGAGGCCGTGGAAGAGGTTCTAAGTTTAGTGGACAAAGCCACGTCCACAGTCCAGAAAATTGCGGGCGATGATGTAACGACTCTCGTCGATGGTAAGACTTGGGACTGCAATATATAAACATTATAAATCCAAAATTTTGAGTAGCAGTCTCTCCAAAAGGAGAGCGCACTGGATCGGGTGGACGAAAAGCTGAAGAAAGTGGAGGTGGAGCTGCTGCCCCGACCACCAGTGGAGGCGGTGGCGTCGGCAGTGGAGGAGGACAGCAGCAGGACTGGAGTATTCTGTGGTCCTGCTTCGAGAATCCTCTGTCACTCCTGTCGACCACAGAAAACCTGCCAAAGGGCATGCAGGTGAGACTTGTAAAGGATAGATACATATCATATAATGAACCTGTTTCTTTTGTGCAGGATATGGTATGCAATGCGGTGGTCGAAATGCGTCGCTATTACAGCCGCAAGGTCATTGACGTACTCATTAAGGTCATTCGAGCCGCACTGGATACACTGAGACGTCGATTCATAGCCGATGAGAATGAGACGGTTTTCAAAAAGCCGATTTTCGCGCTGCACGCGCAGCTGCAGATACCCCATGTGGTGATCAAACCGAGTCTGGACGAGCTGCAGGACATTTTGGTGACGGCTGGCAAGAGCATCACGGGCATTGCGAAGGGTGTGGCTCAGTGGAGCAGCGGCAAAGATCCGCCGGTGCGTACCGCCCCACTGAATAGCTTCGCAATGTTCTCCAAAATCTTGTCTTACCAACCGCAGCAAGTTTCGATGACGGTGACGCAGCCGCGCGTCGGACGCAACCACAACGAGGCCACTGGCGGCGCCGTCGGAAAGAGTCGACGTCGCAAAATCTATTGTCTGGCCTCCGAGGAACGACCACAGATGCCGCACATGCTCAAAAGCTTCTACTCCGCCATCATGGATAACAAGGAGGTGGCCAAGGCTGTCAATCAGCTCTCCAGCTGCACGAAGAATGTAAAGCCGGAGATTCAAACGTACATTAAGCGCTGGAAGCCATTCCACTTCCTATGGAAGAACGATCGCACGACTCGTCAGCTTATGGAGTTTGGCCTGCAGGAGTTTGAGACTACCCTGCGCTGCCTATCCGATCTTGATGCTAATCTACTGATTGAGCCAAACATGGAGATCTTCGGGCAATGCGTGGCAGTGTATAATGAAAGACTTAAGTATGGTTTGGCCATTGAAATCAAATGTAAGAAGATAAGCATTCCGATGCATTTTTAAACCAATACCTTATATATTGCCTATATTTCATCTCGAGAAGGGGGCTATTGGGTGTTAATGGATAATACCTTATTCTAATTGTAGCTGAGAAGGATATGTGTTTTCCATTTAGAGATACTTGAAAGGTTAATCAACCATTACTTTTGGCACCCACGCGAATTCTTTTGTTTTGTGGACAAATAGAAAGCTATTCAAATAAATTGGCGTCCAATTAGATAATCTAATTTACCTAACCAAATTAACTGAAACACCAGGCATCCCCAGAAATACCAAAATAAATTCCCCACACAAATGATTGAGAGGAATGAGCCCAGAGCCCAGAGCCAAGAGACCCCACACAGCAGGAGGATGTGAATGTGTGAAAATAAATTGGCCCTTGGCCTGGCTTTGATTAATGCCATCGATATCATTGTATGGCGCATGAAATGGGATAGGGATAAGGAGATGGGCAGAAAGAGAGATGGAGCGGAAGGGAGAATGAACGAACACTTTAGAAGCTTTATCTTTTCAGCTTGCAACCACAAAATTGGACAGGCTATGAAGAAAAAGTACAAGAAGGAAATGGACTATGTTTATGCTGTAATAAATGAAATGGATCGTAAGTTGGACAGGCCTATACGTGACTTGGATGATGTGCGCATGATAATGGAGACCTTAGGTAAGATTCGTGAGCAGGAGGTGGATATGGAGTTGCGAATAGATCCGATAGAGGTGAGGCAATAGTACTATGTACATTCGATATATGCGATGCCATCTTCTCACTCTCTACTGTAATTTTTAAGGAAGCATTCAATGTCCTGACGCGCTATGAGGTACAAGTGGAGCGTGAGCAGTTCGATCTGGTGGACAATTTGCGGACCACATTCCAGAATTTGTTGGCTGGAGCACTGCAGGCACAAGTGAAGCTGCTGGACATGCAACCTGCCTTCCAAGATGACCTGCGCACCAACCTGGACAATTTTAAGCAGGACAAGATCTCGTACGTGACAGAGTATCGGACGGCAGGGCCTATGCAGGCGGGCCTGACTCCGAGAGAGGCCTCCGATCGGCTCATATTATTCCAGAACCGCTTCGAAGGCATGTGGCGACGCCTGCAGACCTATCAGAGTGGCGAGGAACTCTTCGGTCTGCCGCAAACAGACTATCCAGAGCTGGGGCAAATACGCAAGGAACTGAACCTGCTGCAGAAACTCTACAAACTCTATAACGATGTGATTGACAGAGTGAGCAGCTACTATGACATACCATGGAATGAGGTGGATATTGAGGAGATAAACAACGAGTTGATGGAGTTCCAAAATCGCTGTCGCAAGCTGCCCAAGGGACTGAAGGAGTGGCCGGCATTCCATGCTCTGAAGAAGACAATCGACGACTTTAACGATATGTGCCCCCTATTGGAGTTGATGGCGAATAAAGCCATGAAGCCACGCCACTGGCAACGGATCATGGACGTTACTCGCTACATCTTCGAGTTCGACTCGGAGGGTTTCTCGCTCAAGAACATATTGGAGGCGCCGCTGCTCAAAAACAAGGAGGACATAGAGGACATTTGCATCAGTGCAATGAAGGAGAAGGACATCGAAGCCAAGCTGAAGCAGGTGACCAATGAGTGGTCCGTGCACGAGCTCCAATTCATGAGCTTCAACAATCGCGGCGAACTCTTGCTGCGCGGCGACACTACGGCCGAAACAATTGGCCAATTAGAGGACAGTCTGATGGTGCTGGGATCCCTCCTATCCAACCGATACAACGCTCCGTTTCGGAAACAAATTCAACAGTGGGTTTATGACCTTTCGAACTCCAATGAGATACTGGAGCGGTGGCTCTTGGTGCAGAACATGTGGGTATATCTGGAGGCAGTGTTTGTTGGGGGCGATATCGCGAAGCAACTGCCGAAGGAGGCGAAGAGGTTTTCGAAAATAGACAAATCCTGGCAAAAAATTATGCAGCGAGCCCATGAGACACCCGGTGTTGTGGCTTGCTGCGTCGGTGATGATTTGCTTAAACAGTTGTTGCCTCATTTACAGGAGCAACTGGAAATTTGTCAGAAATCCTTGAGTGGTTATCTGGAGCGAAAGCGCATGATGTTTCCACGTTTCTTCTTTGTGTCAGATCCTGCACTGCTTGAGATTTTGGGTCAAGCTTCCGATTCGCATACCATACAAAACCACCTCCTGAATATTTTCGACAACACAAAGTGTGTAAAGTTTCACGACGTCGAGTACAACAAAATGATGGCCATTATAAGCAGCGAGGGTGAGATGATCCAGTTGGATCGCGCCATCCGTGCGGAGGGCTCTGTCGAGACATGGCTAACTCAATTGCTGGTCACAGCACAGCAGTCACTGCACTCGATCATTCGCACAGCCTATGCGACCATTAACGATCCAAACTTCACCCTTCTCAGCTTCCTTGAGAAGGCGCCGGCCCAGATTGGCTTGCTCGGAATTCAAATGGTTTGGACGCGAGACGCAGAAATGGCTCTGATGCAGGCCAGACATGAGAGGAAGGTCATGTCGGAAACAAACAACAAGTTCCTGGAAATTCTTAACACACTCATCGATCAAACCACTCGAAATCTGTCAAAACGCGAGCGGACAAACTTCGAGACCCTGATCACCATTCATGTACATCAGCGTGATATCTTCGATATTTTGGTGGGTTATCTCAATTATACAGATGATTATTGTTATCCTATGGTCGTATGTATTGTAATATTTGTAATCATTTCAGTGCCGCATGAACATAAAATCAGCAAACGACTTTGAATGGCTCAAGCAATGTCGCTTCTATTTCAAAGAGGATTTGGACAAGACCTGGATATCTGTTACTGATGTCACATTTACCTACCAGAACGAATATCTTGGCTGCACAGATCGGCTGGTTATTACACCATTAACAGATCGGTGCGTATATGTTAGACAAGTGCATATAACCTTTACAAGTATTGAAATGTAGGTGTAAAATATCTATTTACATATGTATGATCTGGCTGCTAGGCACTTTCGATGGTCCTTAAATTTAAAGAAAATAATTTGTTTGGCATTTGACTGAAAAGTATTTCCACAAATGAATGTACCATAAATTTGTTTTCAAATGCACGAATTCTTTTTGCAATGAAGCACGCCTTGGAATGCCATGGCTGCTATAAGTCATCCTATTACCACTTTGAACTCTGCTCTCATCAGTTTTTGCTATGTAAACAATTGGCAAAAAACTGTTGGCAGCTATTTCAAGCAGTCGTTGACTGGAAGCTGCATGAATTCTTATCTATCGCTGTAGTCAACGGTAGTCAAAGGAAGAGGAGGAATTTCAACAACTGACGCGCCGTTGATATGCTCGTAAAGATAAACTTCACTTAGCGGAATATAAATAAAGTTCTGACAGCGGCAGGCAGTTGCCTCCACCTTCACTTTACATTAATTTTTTCCTGAGTTTCGTTTCTGCTACTTCGATGTCATCGCACATTAGTGGCTGTACTGCGGGACTGCTTTGATATTTTAAAGAGTCCTGGTCTTGTCTTTATTATGTGGTGAAAAAAAGTTTGCTGTCACACTCTTTAAATTGTTGTTCCATTTCAGGTGCTATATTACTTTGGCGCAGGCTCTTACATTGTCTATGGGGGGTGCGCCATGTGGGCCAGCTGGCACTGGGAAAACGGAAACCGTCAAGGATATGGGTAAAACATTGGCCAAGTATGTTGTAGTTTTTAATTGCTCCGATCAAATGGATTACAGGTAAGTTAATAGTCCAAAAGTTTAAATTCAATATTTTTCTTTCGGATGGCAATTATTAAAAATATTACATTTTACTTGGTTAGAGGGCTCGGACGCATATATAAGGGTCTGGCCCAGTCTGGAAGCTGGGGCTGCTTCGATGAATTCAACCGCATCGAATTGCCGGTCCTTTCTGTGGCCGCTCAACAAGTGGCTGTCGTGCTGACAGCCAAAAAGGAGAAAAAGAAAACTTTTCTTTTTACAGATGGTGATACGATTGAAATGAATCCAGAATTTGGAATATTCATTACTATGGTAACATATTACCAATACTATACGTGCTGCATGCTTTCACTTGACTTTTCCTTTTATTCAAGTATATTCACTTTTATTTGAAGACAGTTGAAAAAATGCTTATGCTTTAATCGAATGCTTTCACTTGTTGTAAAATGGAAAATGACAGGCGCTTTTATGCACATTGCTCAAACGATATTAGTCATATACAATTTTTCTCAACTCAACTCAACTCAACTGAAGCTGTAATATAATTTACTATAGCTTTTTCGCTTGTTTTTTCATGCCATGCCAAAAATCACCCCACCCCAAAACCGTAAAAACCAATAACCAACAAACAAAAGGGAAAACAAACAACCAGAACAGCAAAGGAGGAGCAGGGCAGATGAGCTGGTTGCTTGGTGTAAGAGTATTTACATTTAAGCGGCTGCATGACTCGATTAATTTGCCTGCCACATGGGACCACCCTGCTTAACCACCTCTTCTCCCAACTATATCTACGGCTCTACGCACAATCAGAATTAAATGCTTTCAGGCAAAAAAAAAAGCCAAACAAAGGAAGCCAGCTGCCGTTGTACTAAGTATAGAGAGTAGCAAACAGAGTATAGATATGAAGCTAGCTCGGCCTCAATAGCTTAATTACAAGCGACGCCAACTATGATAGGGGGTAATGCGATTAGCGTTAACCCCGGCGACGTCGCCAATAATGGTATATGCTAATCAACGCCCACTTTTTGTCTACACCATACCATTCCTTCCCGTCCTTCTTTCTCATTTCATAGTCTGACTGACTCTTTCGAAGGCCTCGGCTTAGGGGTTTATGTGTATTTTAATTTGCGCATTGAATTATTAGGCCCATTTATATAACATTTTTAGTCGCCAGGACATTATAATTTAATGAGTCGTTATGTCACACAGTCCGTCCTGTCTCGAATGGGTCTCACACTTTTACAGAGACACACAGGCAGCGTGTGCGTTTGAGTTTAATGATGACATCCTTTGTTGTGGCTATATTTTTGCTTAATTATTAATTTTAAGGAGTGCCCAAGATAAATATACAAATAGACCGTCTGTTTATGGCATACAATGAGAAATGTCTTGGCATAAAGTTACCTAAACTGTTGACTAAATAGATATAGATTCAAAAGCACTCCTCTATTAAAACTTAAACAAATGGATTATTTGCATATATTTATGAAGATTAAATGTTTAAATAGAATCCCGGGTATGCGGGTCGTAAGGAGTTACCCGAGAATCTGAAAATACAATTTCGTACCGTTGCAATGATGGTGCCGGACAGACAGATAATCATCCGGGTGAAGCTAGCCAGCTGCGGCTTCCTGGAGAACATAACACTGGCCAGGAAATTCTACACGCTATACAAACTTTGCGAGGAGCAACTTACGAAACAGGTACACTACGACTTCGGTCTAAGGAATATTCTCTCTGTGTTGCGTACTCTCGGCGCAGCCAAGCGAAGGAACTCAAAGGATACTGAGAGTACGATTGTAATGCGTGTCCTTCGCGATATGAATCTGTCCAAGCTGATTGATGATGATGAGCCACTGTTCATGTCGTTGGTGTCTGACTTGTTTCCCAATCAGGTACGAGACTTATGCACATAAAAACTATCCTTCACTTCATTTCTTACCTCTCTTTACATTTATTAGACTCTCGAAAAGACCAACTATCCAGAGTTGGAGGCGGCCATTCTTCAGCAAACTGACGAGGCCAGTCTGATCTATCATCCGCCTTGGGTCCTGAAGCTTATACAGCTGTACGAGACCCAGAACGTACGCCATGGCATCATGACTCTGGGACCCAGTGGAGCGGGCAAAACCACCTGCATCCATACCCTAATGAAGGCCATGACCCAAATGGGGGACAGTCATCGCGAGATGCGCATGAATCCCAAGGCTATTACGGCAGCCCAAATGTTTGGACGCCTCGATGTGGCCACAAACGACTGGACTGATGGCATCTTCTCGGCTCTGTGGCGCAAGACGCTCAAGCTGAAGGCAGGCGAACATGTCTGGCTGGTGCTCGATGGGCCAGTGGATAGTATTTGGATAGAGAACTTAAACTCCGTGCTGGATGATAACAAAACCTTGACTTTGGCCAATGGCGATCGTCTCACTATGGCTCCAACAGTTAAGATTATCTTTGAGCCGCACAACATTGACAATGCCTCACCGGCTACTGTCTCTCGTAATGGAATGGTTTACATGAGCTCTTCTGGCCTGGATGCCCGACCAAGTAGGTTTTTCGAATTTTTTTTTAGATGAGATGAAACATTTTTAAAATTATTCACAGTTGTTCAGGCGTGGCTTAAGAATCGCGCTCCTGGGGAAAAGTGTACGTTTTCCGATCTATTCGATGAGACATTTGTCGAGGTATACAACTGGGGGGCACAAATCGTGAAGCTTCAGATGCCAGTCTTACAATGCAACATAGTGCAGCAGATGCTGTTCATCCTGGAGGGCTTGATACCTGTCAAGAAGGAGGACGAACAGGCTGTGAGCCTGTCCAGCAAGGAAAGCCATGATGGTAAGTAGAAGAAGGATAGAAGAAAGTCTCCTCCAACTAGCGGATCAAAAACAAAACCAAAAACACAAAAAATACAAAATTCAATTGAAACATTTCAGCGAATAAACTTTTAGAGCATCAAAAACATATCGAAGAGGTGCGACGGCAATCGATTGGCAGTCAGATTGTCGGTAAAGTATACCCCAAAACCCCAAAAAAGGGGGTCCGTAATTATACATAAAAATATAAGTGTATCGCTGCAAAATCTGCTTCTGTGTGTGCGCATTTTCATTAAGATATCATTTGTTGTTCAGATCCAAACAAAAGCAGACTTGTTCTCCGTTTGATTTGGTTGATATTTCTTCAATTCTGAGTGTTCTGTTTATAGTATTGATCTTAACCCCCAATTAGAGTTATGTGTGTCGTCTAAACCTTATAATTTTCTAATATGTATATATATGTATGTACAAGTTCTGCCTGTATATGATACCATAATTTAATCCATCCCATCCCCCTAAATATAATTCAAACAGAGGATCTGCCGATTGAGAGTGCTGTAGAGGAGAAAGAGGACACCTGTACGCCGGAACACTTGCACCGCTTGTATATATTCGCTCTGGCCTGGGGCCTTGGGGGCTACCTCTCAACTAGCGATCGCGTTCGAATGAATTTCTTTGTGAAAGAATCCTTTCCGCACCTCGACTACCCCAAGGGTAGTGCTAACGAAAACACTATATTCGACCATTTCGTTTCTCCAACGGGAGTGTGGCAGTCGTGGAAGACGCTCGTCACACCCTACATGTATCCGGAGCTTTCCACACCAGAATACCTAAGTATTTTGGTGCCCATTGTGGATAATGTGCGTATCGACTATCTAATCGGAACCATTGCCAATCAGGAGCGCGCCGTGATGGTCATCGGCGAACAGGGTACTGGGAAGACAGTGATCATGAAGAACTTCATGAAGAAGATGAACATTGAGACGTACATGGGCCGATCCTTTAATTTCTCGTCGGCCACCAGCCCCTACCAGTTTCAGCGCACAATCGAGAGCTATGTCGAGAAACGAGTGGGCGTCACCTTTGGCCCACCCGGTGGACGTAAGCTGATTGTCTTCATAGACGACATCAATCTGCCCGAGATTAATGAGTGGGGCGATCAGGTGACCAATGAAATTGTGCGCCAGTCCATGGACATGAATGGCTTCTACAGTCTGGAGAAGCCCGGCGACTTTACTACCATTGTGGATGTACAGTACGTGGCAGCGATGGGACTGCCCGGTGGCGGTCGTAACGACATACCGTCGCGTCTCAAACGTCAGTTTTGCGTCTTCAACTGCAACATACCAGACAACGACTCCATTGATAAGATCTTCCGCGTTATCGGTGAGGGCCACTACAATGCCAAGCGCGGCTTTGTGCCCGAGATTCGGAATCTGGTCAAGAAACTGATCGTACTCACGAGGCACCTGTGGCAGCGCACACGCGAGAAACTACTGCCCACGCCAGCGAAGTTCCACTACGTATTCAGTCTGCGCGACCTTTCGCGCATCTGGCAGGGCATGGTTGGCACCTTATCCACAGTGATCACCTCCGAGACCGTGCTTATGGCATTGTGGAAGCATGAGTGCACACGAGTATTTGCAGACCGATTCACCACATTCCAGGATAGGGAGTGGTTCGGCTCAGAGCTGGCATGTCTCGTGCGAGAGGAGCTGGGCGATTCCCATTCACAAATGATTATACCCAATCCGGTATTCGTAGATTTTATGCGCGACGCCCCCGAGCCGACTGGCGAGGAGGGTGAGGACACCGACATGGAGCTGCCGAAAGTGTACGAGCCGGTACACTCTCATGAAGTGCTACGCGAGCGTCTCGTTATGTTCCTCGCCCAATTCAATGAAATGGTGCGAGGGTCTGGAATGGATTTGGTGTTCTTCCCGGATGCAATGCTGCATCTGGTGAAGATCTCCCGCATCATTCGGCATCCGAGAGGATCGGTCATGCTTGTCGGGGTCGGCGGTTCTGGAAAACAGTCGCTTACGAAATTGGCATCGTTTATAGCTGGCTACAAGACATTCCAAATTGCGTTGACGCGTTCGTACAATGTGGCCAATTTTCTAGAGGATCTAAAGCTGCTCTACCGCACCTGCGGCGTGCAGGGGAAGGGCACAACCTTTCTCTTTACTGACATGGATATCAAAGAGGAAGGTTTCCTCGAGTATCTCAATAACATACTCTCGAGCGGTGTCATATCGAATCTATTCTCGCGCGATGAGCAGGCTGAAATCGTGCAAGAGCTGACGCCGGTCATGAAACGTGAAAATCAACGCAAAACAGCGACCCCGGAAAGTGTGATGGACTTTTTTCTGGCGCGCACCTGCACCAATCTTCACGTGACCTTCTGCTTCTCACCCGTGGGCGAGACGTTCAGGTCGCGGGTGCAGCGCTTTCCTGCCTTGGTCTCCGGCTGCACCATTGACTGGCTGCATCCGTGGCCCAAGGATGCCCTGGTTTCGGTTGCCAGACACTTTCTGAGCCACTTCGAAATTGAGTGTACATCGGCCGTCAAGGAAGAACTGGTTAATGCGCTCGGCTCCATACAAGATATTGTCGCCGAAACGTCACAGGAGTACTTCCAGCGTTTCCGTCGCGCCACGCACGTGACACCCAAATCTTATCTGAACTTTATTGCCGGCTACAAGAATATCTATCAGATGAAGCAGCAAGAGCTGCGCGATGGTGTGGAGAAGATGGATACGGGCTTGGAGAAACTGAAAGAGGCCTCCGCATCTGTTGAGATCCTCAAAAAGGACCTCGTGGTCATGGAGGAGGAGCTGGTCGAGGCCTCCAAGAACGCTGAATCGGTGCTAGTGGAGGTGACGGAACGGGCGATGCAAGCGGAGATTGTAAAGAATCAGGTCCTCATCGTCAAGGACAAGGCCGAGGCCCTCGTTGCCTGCATTGCCCACGAGAAAGCGCTGGCCGAGGAGAAACTAGAGGCGGCCAAACCGGCCCTCGAGGAGGCAGAGAATGCCCTCAATACGATCAAACCGGCGCACATAGCCACCGTGCGTAAGCTTGGACGTCCTCCGCATCTCATTATGCGGATAATGGACTGCGTTTTAATCCTATTCAAGCGTAAGCTGCACCCCTGTATACCCGACTCGGGTACACCGTGCCCCAAGCCCTCATGGCAAGAATCCTTAAAGGTAGGTGCCCCATAGGTCAAACCAAAGACAATAAAGTAACGCCCACACATTTGAATTTCCATATGCAAGCAATGTTTCTGCAAATCGAATGGTGTTATTTATCTCACTTTTATATTGTCTTTGGTAAAACTGTATTCCTTCCCATTCTCCTTTTTTTGTTTTTCCTTTTTGCTTTTCAATGTAGATGATGGCCAGTGCCACATTTTTGCTGCAACTGCAAAACTACCCAAAGGACACTATAAACGATGAGATGATCGATCTGCTGCAGCCTTACTTCCGCATGGAGGACTACAACATGGATATGGCACGACGTGTGTGCGGTGATGTGGCCGGCCTGCTCTCTTGGACCAAAGCCATGTCCTTCTTCCACAGCGTGAACAAAGAGGTACTGCCCCTGAAAGCAAATCTAACCATGCAAGAGGCGCGCCTAAAGGTAAGCTAAGAAAGGATTCTGCATATTCTTTCCACTCATATTACATTTCCTTTCTGTTGTAAGCTTGCAATGGATGATTTGGCTGGCGCCGAAGAACAACTGCGAGAGCGTGAGGAGGCCCTGCAGGCGGTAAAGGATCAGTACGACAAGGCCGTGGGTGAGAAGCAACGACTGACAGATGCTGCAAATGTCTGCCTGCGCAAAATGACCGCAGCAACGGCCCTGATAAACGGATTGTCCGACGAGAAGCATCGCTGGACCAACCAGAGCAAGGAGTTCAAGATACAGCTTGGTAAACTGGTGGGCGATGTGCTCCTTGCCACCGGTTTTCTCTCCTACTGCGGGCCATACAACCAGGAATTTCGGGCAAACCTGATCAAGACATGGATGAGTATATTGAAGCAGAAGAATATTCCCTTCACCATTGGATTGAACATCATAAACATGCTGGTCGATTCCTCCACAGTGTCGGAGTGGACACTCCAGGGACTGCCGAACGATGAGTTGTCCGTGCAGAATGCACTGATAGCCACAAAGTCCAGCAGCTATCCGTTGCTGGTTGATCCGCAGACGCAGGGGAAGATCTGGATCAAGTGCAAGGAGGATCGAAATGAGTTGCAGATCACATCCCTGAATCACAAGTACTTTCGGACACATCTTGAAGACTCCCTCTCGTTGGGCAGGCCACTGCTGATCGAGGATGTGGGTATAGACCTGGACCCAGTTATAGATAACGTGCTGGAAAAAAACTTCATCAAGTCGGGCAGCATTGAGAAGGTGCTTGTGGGCGACAAGGAATGCGATGTGATGCCCGGGTTCATGCTCTACATAACCACAAAGCTACCGAATCCCGCCTTCAGTCCCGAAGTCAGCGCCAAGACATCGATCATTGATTTCACGGTCACTATGCGGGGTCTGGAGGATCAACTATTGGGTCGTGTCATCCTTATGGAAAAGTCGGATCTAGAAGCCGAGCGTGTGGCGCTTTTCGAGACCGTCATGCAGAACCAGCGCAACATGAAGGAACTGGAGGCCAACCTTCTGCTGCGCCTGAGCTCCTCCCAAGGATCTCTGGTGGACGATGAGGCCTTAATTGAAGTACTTCGGGTGACCAAAACCACAGCCGAGGAAGTTAACCAAAAACTAAAGATTTCCGAGGTAACTGAGCGTAAAATAATGAAGGCACGCGAGGAGTTTCGGGCGGTGGCCAAACGAGGATCAATCCTTTACTTTCTTATTGTCGAAATGAGCAACGTGAATGCCATGTACCAGAATTCTCTCAAGCAATTCCTCGTCATCTTTAACCACTCGATCACAAAGTCGGCCAAGTCCAGTGTCACGGAGGAGCGCATCAACATTATCCTGCGATATCTCACCTACGAGGTGTACAAGTTCACCAATCGCAGTCTCTATGAACGGCACAAGCAACTGTTTACCTTGATGCTGGCCATTAAGATCGACTATCACAATGAGAACATCAGCCACGAAGAGTTCTTGACGTTCATCAAGGGCGGTGCCTCACTGGATTTGAATGCTGTCACCCCAAAGCCCTTCCGCTGGATCTTGGACATTACCTGGCTCAATCTAGTGGAGATTAGCAAGTTAGAAACCTTTTCCACTGTTCTGCAGGTGATTGAATTGAATGAGCGGGATTGGCGCACTTGGTACGAGTGCGAGAAGCCCGAGCACGAGGAAATTCCTTGTGGCTATAATGTACTTTTGGACAGCTTTAGAAAATTGCTACTCATTCGCTCCTGGTGTCCCGATCGAACCATATCTCAGGCTAAGAAGTATATAGAAGGCATGTGTTCTACAGAAAGTAAGATAAGTATCAATATTTGATTGTGTTTTTCTTGTATAGAATCCCTGGGGGGCGAGTATAGTGAGATGCAAATTCTTGACTTGGAGGAAATGTGGCTGGAGTCGGAGCCACGCACACCTTTTGTCTGTCTTCTATCGATAGGATCCGATCCAACCACACAAATTGGGGCCTTGGCCAAGCAGAAGACTATAAGTAAGTGTCTAACAAAGCTCTAAATTTCTAATAAACTCTAATGAAACTCTCCTTGAGCAGCCCTGAAAGCTGTGTCGATGGGGCAGGGACAGGAATATCATGCCCGAAAAATGATAATGGAATCAATGTCCAGTGGCGGCTGGGTTCTGCTCCAAAACGTCCATCTCTCGCTGCCTTTTTGCACTGAGATCATCGACATGCTGGTGGAGACAGAGCATATCGACGAGTCCTTCCGAATGTGGGTCACCACTGAACCGCACAACGAGTTTCCAATTGGTTTGCTCCAAATGGCTCTCAAGTTCACCAATGAACCCCCTCAGGGTATTCGTGCCAGTTTAAAGCGCAGCTACCAGGTGCGGCATTGCATTGTAAATTCTCGGAGCACACTTAATTATTAATTTTCAATCTTATTCCGTGAGGCAGTCGTTCACACAGGACTTCCTTGATTACACCTCAGCCTCACAGTGGCCGCCGTTACTGTACACAGTGGCTTTTCTGCACACCATCGTCCAGGAGCGACGTAAATTCGGCCCCCTGGGCTGGAATATACCCTACGAATTCAATCAGGCAGACTTCGCAGCCAGCGTTCAGTTTGTTCAGAATCACCTAGACGAAATGGACCCAAAGAAAGGTGTCTCATGGCAGACGCTGGTCTATATGATTGGAGAAGTGCAATATGGTGGACGGGTGACCGATGATTTCGATAAACGCTTGCTCACGACCTTTACCGCAGTTTGGTTCTGCGAACAACTGCTTACGAACTCCTTTGAGTTCTACAAGGGCTACAAGGTGCCAGGCACAAAGAGTCTTCAGGGCTTCATCGATTATATAAACAGTTTGCCGGCATACGATACCCCAGAGGTATTTGGCTTGCATTCGAATGCCGACATCACGTATCAGATAAATTCAGCAAAAGGTATTTTACGTATTGCTTCGTTATTAAAACAGAGAGAAATGTAATATTAACACGTGCACATAATCCGCTGCGACCACGATCTGTAATCGGGAAATAGCCAGAATTGCGTGGTTTATAGTTGTAACGAGTATAGCACTGATGATTGCATAAACAATACCCCAGGGCTCTGCGTGTGGCTTCCAATCAATAAAAGCAAAAAATTTGTGATTTAGCAGCAGTGAACGTGAATGAAGTCAAATCGGATTCCAAACCCACTCAGACATTAGCACATTAGCATATACCCAGATTTCCCCAACTCTTTGATTGTTCCTGATTCTGATTCGCAGGCATCCTGGACACTATACTAAGCGTTCAGCCGAAGGAGGGTGGCGGCGGTGGAGGTGAAACAAGGGAAAGTATTGTCTACCAACTTGCAGATGATATGCTACGCAAGCTCCCACCCCAATACAATGCCTACGAAGTGCGTGAGAATCTCAATCGAATGGGAATCTTGTTACCAATGAACATTTTTCTAAGGTAAAGTTAACTTTTTCAGCTTGAAAGTACTTTGGTATTACTTTATTAAATGTTACAGACAAGAAATCGATCGAATGCAAAGGGTTATTAAGCGCGTACAAACTTGCCTTTGCGATCTTAAACTGGCCATTGATGGTACAATTGTAATGAGTCCCGCATTGAAGGAATCCTTGGATGCTATGTACGATGCCCGCATACCAGAGACCTGGATGAAGGTGTGTATTTATTGAGCAAGAATAGATTTTATTCGATCGTTAGTTCCGGAGGGTGTAAAACTTACTTCACCATAAACAAGAAATTTGTTTTTCTTCAGAAAAAAAAATTGCATCGCAGGGAAGCATATTTTGAGTGTTTCACTCGTTTTGCACGTAGGTGTCTGTCTGGTGGAAGGAGACGATAAGGGACAAGGGGCCCACATGTGCATACTATTACGGGGGGAACACCAAGGAAACGCCGCTCATGTGGATGAATGTAAAAGTCAAATAATTTAAAAGGGAATTGGGAGATAAGGATATAAAGTCTTAGATGAGCAGGTGTTGATTCTTGATGGTGCGGCATATTTGTTTCTTTTCTGTCCTTTCAAAGAAAACAAATGGATCTAGTAAGCATTTCCCAAAGCAAAAACATTATTGAAGTTGAAGCTTACACCAAAAATAGATTTCTGTTCGGAACCCTATTTTCAAAATACGAATAATAAGAAAAAACAATGAAGAAAGCAATTACGAGTGCCATGCACAACAATCGGAATGTTTTCCTAACGAAAACTACCGAATTCGACCAACAAAATGTTGAGGATACTTCGTATTTGCCGCTCGGACACCGCCAATATGGCTTCATCAAGGCCAACAAGACGAGCACACCGTTCCCCTCAACTCACTCGCTTGACCCCAACCTGCTGGACAACAAGCTGAAGAACATCCAGAAAAAACCCATGCATAGTAATACAATTTCTGATTCGGAAACATCATCTATAATTTCGGACATCGTTGAACACCAAACATGGACCAATACAAATGATACTATTTCTGAGAAAGAGATACCCTTTGAGCTGAAAAGGAAACTGTTCGATGAAGCCGAATTCACTGTTACACGGGGTCTGAAGCTGAGCGATCTGCACCATCCTGAAATAGATGTCTCCCATATGCCGAGGTCCTTTAACTACGACGCAAAGAAGCTGTCCTTTAAGGAAATGGAAGCCTTCTGCCGCCACATGAACTTTAAGATTACCAAAGGATTTGATGCAGCGTTTCATTAAAATATAATTCTGATTTGTTTAGTCTTCATTCGGAATTCCCAATTAAAAACTCGTTCGTATTGAGAAAACGTTCTCCCTGGCCTTGCTTGTGTGTGCCCTTTAAATCTTTCCTACCAGATAATGTCTTTTGTCAATGTCACTTTCAGATATCATGGGAGTCCACAACTCTGGGCTTTTGGTACACAGAGCTACTCGAGCGGAACGGACAATTTCGGACATGGATATCAACGGATCGTCCGAAGGTAAGTGAAAGTGAAGTGTGGGGAGATATGTATACTACAAAGAATAATGGGACATTCAAATTTATGCATAAATTTATTTAATTAATCCAAACAGGTATTTTGGATGACTGGCTTCTTTAATCCACAAGGTTTTCTGACTGCTATGCGGCAAGTAAGTTGAACCGATGGAATCAATACTATTGCATCTATCTATATATCATCCATATCTGTATCATCCGTCCTAGGAAGTAACGCGAGCACACAAGGGCTGGGCACTGGACTCGGTTGTGCTACAGAATCAAATAACACGCTATAATCGAGAAGACATCACAGAGTATCCAACGGAAGGAGTGTACGTCCATGGATTGTTTCTTGAGGGTAATTTTTGTCCTTTCATATTGTTAAGAAATGATTCCTATGTGGAAAATGTCCTTTTATTGCAGGTGCCTCATTGGATCGACGAAGTGGAAAGCTGATGGAGTCCAGAATGAAAGTCCTGTATGAACAGATGCCCGTCATTTACATATACGCCATAAACACCACAGCTGGAAAAGATCCCAAATTGTACGAGTGCCCCATCTATCGTAAGCCACAGCGAACGGACTTAAAGTATGTGGGCTCAATTGATTTTGAGACGGAATTCAATCCAAAACACTGGACACTGCGTGGCGTGGCCCTGCTCTGCGACATCAAGTAGACCGTAAACCCAAGCCAAGTTATTTTTTGCCGATGCCCGTGTTCTTGAGTTGGGCTGCTGATAATTATCTTCTGTTTTTGGGTAAACTTTCAAGTTTCGTGTAATCAAGCAATTAGTGCAAATACAAGAACATTAATTGGACCTTCGGGGCCAACGGTGTGTTCCCACAATTATTAGCTTGTAAAACCATTTGTTAAACAACAAGATGAATTTTCAAAGCACAATATTCTCCGAGAGATATAATATGCACGTGAACTCTATGTGGAAGGGGCAAGATAATTTGTTCAATAAAAAAATGTAGAAATTTAAATTTCTAGAAAATATATATGTTTTTATCATCTTCTGCCTTACAAACTTACGGTTTATGTTTTTTAAGCGGACAGGAACCGGAAAAATCCATTGCTACATAATTAATCAACATTTTAATGCCTCATGGTTTTTATTTTGAATTTTTTGTATAAGTGTACATATACATAGGTACGCACATATGTTTATATAATATATATATATATATATATATATATTCGATTTTTTGTCACTATATTGGCTTTGTTTGAAAACTTTTTTTATTTACATTAACTTTACATACAATATATAAATGAAAAGTTAATTGTTACTAATACTCGTAATTTTATTTTTTTTAATGCACAGAACTAAAACCATTTGATTCCAATTTAATACCTTGTCAACTTACACACTGGTGGCATGTTATATTTATTTATGTTTCAAAGAAGTAGCGGATTGAGTATAGTAATATAAATGTATATTGTAAGGTTGTATTCTTTCTACGTTAAAATCGGTATTTGTATGATTTGGAACCATTTTTGTTGTCTTTAAACGTTAACTACGTAATTTCAATATTGATCAAAAGTGTATGCTTAACAAAAAGATTGTGCAAAAGAGTCCATCAAGTATTATTATTAATTATTTGAGCATCCGTTACACAAAGAAAATAAATAGGAAATACTCGAGAAACTTAACAAAAATTATTGTCCGCCCGCGGAGTATGAAATCCAGAAACAATAAGCAATTGTCATTTGTAAACAATTCTGTATCGATGATCACTATCAATTACGCTTTTAAAAAATTAATTTTATTCGCTGTATTATTAATTTTTAATTATAGTTTGTAGATTTGGTTTATATTTGTAATCAATGAAAGAATTTGTGTTGTTGAACAGTATCTGTGAGAGAGGTAGTATAAATCGTTAGTTAATTTAAATTTGAATAAAATTAAAAACTTGAATACATTTAGCAACATTGAAAAAGTTTGTTAATCGAAGGATTTGAGTGGTGTGGAGACGATTGGACGTGGATTGGATGTGGATTGGATGTGGAGTATATGCACACACAACATGCCTGCCTTGTAGCCAGCCATTTAGGAACCGTCAATGTACATTTCTATGTATTCCATCTTACCGATTTTGGTGCATGTGTAACCGTATACCGTGTACCGTATCTGTTTTATGTAATCTGTAATTGGATCTCAATCTTTATACGCTTAAATGTCATTATATCTCTTTTTTTGCAGTAGATAGCGGTAGATAAAGTTCAAGGGAAGATATTCAATTGTATTGTCCACACCTGCAGCAATTCCATTCTGCTCCAAGTTGGGTTTGTCCTCCTCAGACGCCTCCTCCTCCATCCTGCTCCCCTCCTCTACGTTTTCGTTCTCGCTGTCATCATCGGCATTGTCGTCTACGTCCGTGTCTTCCACATATATGGTTGCGTTTTTGCTGGCCATCGCAGCAATTCTATCACCATGATTTTCATGATATTTTTCATTTTCAACTTCATTTCCGTTTGCTTGATTTTTCCCCACCACACTCATGCCCAGACCTTGTCCAGCACCAGCACCGCTTAGAGATTTTTTTGCATAGTTAAACAACTTTTGAACTCGTGATTTCTGACTCTGACTCTGTGAAGTGTCTGGGGACTGTGGCATCGCATATCTCCACTGGAGTGGACTGAGGAAGTTGGTCCAGTGCAGCTTCTGCTGACGCTTGTTGCTCTGTGGCTCTTCTCTCGCCAGCTCCATCCCAGTTAACGTCAACTGCTGCGCGTAAGGTCTGGATATCATTGCCCCTGCCGGTTTTAGGTAGACTCGTTTACCCACGTTCTTCAGAATGGCCCGATTTAATTCAACCTGTTTGCAAGAGCAAATAAAGTAATACGGTTAAAATTAAAGGATTTGCTGCAAAAATACTACAGTGATTGCATGTCATCCCACACACTTCGACAAGAGGACGGATGGATCAGCTTAAATGGCCGAAGTTATGTAATTATTTATCAGAGTCTCAATGCAGTCGACTTTTACTATTCGATTCGTATACTTCGTATCATAAATTTCCACTGTTTCAAATATTACAAGAGTCCATGAGCTGTGAATCCTAGGATATCGTTATCTATTCCTCGTTAATTCGGACGCCTATGCCCTAAATATACTATTAATATTAAAGCCCTTGGACAAATCAATACGAGTGTGTGTGTGAAGCAATTTTGTTTAAATTTCTACGGATAACCCTTCCCTGCACCTGGATTTCGTTTCGATGAAAGGTTAACCTACTATCAAGGCAAATCGTTTGAATTCCTGGCATTAAAACGTTTGATTTTTTTTGTTGTCTTTTATATTTTGCCTTGGGGATGAAATCGTTTGGTAACCAAACAAACGCTTTGTTGCGAAGAAAAATATTTTTTTACACATACGCGCGCCTGGTTTTGGGCTTTGGGTGCTGCTGCTGGGCCATCGCTATATACTCTGTATACATATAGATATATGTACACATATAGAATGTTAGGTCGAGCTTATATATATATATTTATTTATGTAGAACACATCATGCTCAATTTCGTTTTCTACCTTAGATATTTTCAATGCTCCAATGAGCAAACGGCAAATAAAAACTTGCCAGGTATGATAAGTACTTATATATTTTATAAAAAATATGTATGTTTTTTAGTTGCTTCTTGTTCTGCTTAAGGTATTAAAAAACTTTTGTGCAGATGCTTTCTTTATGGGCTTTTCAAAATATTTCTCATTTAGCATTCTAGTTTTGATAAGCCCAGCCGCCATATTTTTATTTATACTTCACGCTACACCAAATTACGCTTAAGTATCTTTTTCTTGGTACCTAGGGAAAAGTTTGTGGGTTTTCTCATTTTTTTTCTGCTTATTTAAAATACCAAGCAAAGTTTTCAGTTTTTTTCGCTCAGCTCAGCGCTTATTGCAGCAATAGGAGCCCCAAACCTTACCAAACCATTTATCACACCTTCTCTCACTCACCTGCCGTGTATTCTCCTTCATTTGCCTGCGCGCTATTTCCAGGAGCAACCTCTGACGCAGGACATCCAAGGGATTGACAATGGACAGGGACGGTTTGTTGCGCTTTGCGAGTAAAAAACCATCCTAGATGAGAAAAGTATATACAATTATTTTGGGAAAAGTTCTAAAGACATCAAATGAAAACTTGGATAATGGAAATGCTTTTAATAGTTCATATTATACGAATATTTCTATCTGCATGTAAATCGAGGGCGTAGTAGCTAAAAATATAAATATTGGATCATGATATCATCAGTATATCATATCAGTTGTGTGCTTTGATGGATTCTTGTTTGTAACTTATGGAAAACTGTTGCTTGGAATTCATTTTTAAAACCTTATCAAACCTTATTTAGGTTTTTTTCCACATAAAAAACTGCCAGACCAGGCTGGACGATAACAGCCATTTACCGATAAAAAAGAAGAACACCAAATTGCATGGTGTGTGAGTCAACAAATAAAACAAATTGGATATGTATGTATAACAAGCTAAAACATAGTAGTTTAGTTTTCCAGCTAAAAAATACGGGCTGAAGGAGATATTTTAAAGTTTTAGAATCTTGAGACACTAGTATGAATCAAATCATCATATAAATAGGGCTTGGTTCTTATTTTAATTGACTTAAAAAAATATTCAAATACAAAAATTACAAACAATTTCCGCTATAATTTCGGGCTATCAGAAACCACATGCTACCGATTAGATAAAGTAATGTACATGTACATACATACATATGTACATGTATGGTGTATGGTCACAATAACTGAAACGTTTCCAGAGGGAAATGATTATCTGATTTTTATAAAAGCAATTGCAAAATGTCGTTCAGGCCAGTATACTCTAAAACATTGCAAAATGAATGTTCTTTCGCTCTTATTGTTGGCCGCGCTAATGACGACAGTTTTCTCCAAACCACATGGTGGCTGGAAGGGAAGTATTTCCGGCCACTGGAGGATCAGCGGGAGAAGTTTGAGAGCCAAGGAATGGCAACCCAGGAATGCCCACCATGACTATAGCCACGCAATTTTAAAGGAAGACTCATCAAAAGAGAGCACAAAGGATTCCACCACTGATTTACCAGTTCAAAGGACACAGGCCCCTGATGACTCCACAACTGATGCCGGGGAGGAAACCACGGCTGGCCTCAAAAACCCTGAAGAGTCTACCACTCAATCTGCTGAAAAGCCTGAGGATTCCACAACTGATTCTGATAAGGGTAACGGATCTACGGAAGAAAACACTGCTGTTACGGATAACGAAGACCCAACCACTACTGAAGAGCCTGATGTGACTTCCACTCCTGATGAAACGACGACGCAGGTCTCAGATGAGACCACAACTGACTCCGAGGAGGGCATCGAAACTACTACACTGGAAATTGTCGCAGTCTGAAGAGCCTTCATTAATTCTAAGCTTCTAAGCTCTGCTCCCTGGTCCACAAATACTTACATACATAAGTTATTTGCTCCCCTAAGTACCCTAAAAGTTCTTTAAAAACTTTTGATTGTCAACAAGAGTTGTAACAGCAAATAAACATTTTGTTATTCCCCTAATAAGGTGAGGTAAGGCATGGGGTATGAAGCATAGACAAATCAAATCGTTAGCACAAAATTTCTATTTGTTGTTCAGGTTGTAAGGTCCGATGACATAAGCAATTTTTCAATGTCAACCTATCACAGGAGAGGCTACGGAGAGGCTATGCCTCGAAGGTAGCATTGAAACATTACTTATTCATTTGATCAAAGCATTATAAAAGGAATGAGATTACTTAGAATGTTTTACAGCCACTTGACTAAAAAAAAATTCGTGAGATAGTAAAACCAGAAATTGATAAGAGACTGGTATAATCTTGTGTGTGAGACTTCAAGAATCTAAGTATTCCGAATATGTTAAAATCATAAAACTATTTTTTCACTGAAAACTTCCGACTAAACAATAGGTATAATCCAGAAAAATGGGCATCAATTGATGGAAAAGACTGTTTCGAAAAGGTGATTTCGATGCAAGTAATTGAATATGCATTCCGAAGACAAAACGAGAAGGAACGTTGTGAGTCTGGAAACAAAATTTGGTTGCTCTAGCTCTGCGTTCCTTCTCTGCGTTGCCCATATCCACTTTTACCACATATACAATATACCCCTTAACTCTTCTAGGACGGGTATAAAAAAAGGCAATTCGAAACAGAAAGGAAGCATAAAAGGAAAAATACGCAATTCGCACCTGTATGTTCCGTGCATCCAGGTAGTCCAAAGGATATCCGTTTATGTGGCTGTTTCCATCAGAGTGCTCCCTTTTTTGTGCCGCTCCGCCTCTTTGTGCCGTACAAACGAGCCTTGTTGCACACAGTAAAGTTACTAAAACCGGAAAAAAACACGCTGTGGCTTTCATCATTTCTGGAATAAAGTGAGAACAAATTCTACAGTCCTGAATTCTACAAATGAGTGAATTACTGGTTTGCAAGTAAGACAATTAATGTTTGGATATATTCATAGGATGCATATAATAAAGTTACCCCGGCTTTGTACAATTTGAAAGTAAATGTCAGGACAGGTCAGTTCAAACCTTTGAACTACAACTTTTTCCCACTGGGATAGAATCAAAAAAAAAAAAAGTAAACCGCTGACAGCCGACCTGTGGGAAGTGTTCATCATATTCTGACAACAAGAAGCGCTCTTCTAATTTATGGGACACATAAATATGAATACGAGTGCGGTCCATCCATCCGAGCCTTACTCCATGCCAAAGACCCCTTTAAATTTTAGCCATCAAGGGACTCCATTTTGAGTTGAAAAATTTCATAAACATTATTAAACTATTATAATGTATTTTCTATAGAAATAAGTAAAATATCCAGATATATACAAATGGCTTGCGTCTCCTTTAAGCCCCCTGACAGAGGGTAGCTTCTGCTTTTGTATCGATGATGGTAGTGGGGGTGCGGAGGCAGCAAAATTATATTTCACCTGTCAAAAGGAGTATTAGACGGCATAACTACTCGAACGAGTAGTATTTGCCGTCGAATAAATATAAGTAAATGTTAAAATGGCGGCAGCATTAGCAGTGCCGGTCGGTAATCACATGTCAAATTTGTATGAGTGCCATTTCATGGCAAAAGGATTTTCGAATTGGAACAGAATTCGATTCGGATTCGACCATCATCTACCGCACTTTGGCAGTGACGACTATTGACTGACACCTGACTAGTGATTCCTTTTTTAATAGATATCGATGTGATATGTTAAAGTTGACGATGCTGGTCTGCAACGAAAGAGCCAAATCGAGAACAGAGTTTATCTAATAAAATAATAAGTTATTTTGCACCCGCATTCTTCTATTTGAAGTGGAATAAATATTGATTTTAGGACACCCCCAAATAGTCGTGCGGGTAATAAAACTCAACTTCACTGTACCACTGATAATTGTGCTCTCATCGGGCATTGTAATGCTGTCGGAAACGTGATTGCCTCAAGCTGTGTGCCAGGATGCGCCTTGAATTTATCCGTAAAATAAAAACAAACAAAAAAGAAAATATCTCAACAAAAGGAACCAAATTTCTTTCTTATCTATTTAAACTTTATGTACAAAATGTACAGATTGTACATACATATATTTATTTGTATGAAAATATCCCAGAACAAAAAAGAAAGAAAAGTTTTCTAATCCGGCAAAGGGTGTTCTTAAATGATGGTTAAGGACGATAGTCTTTTAATAGTCTTTTAATATGTGTAGAAAAATCTGGAGCTAACAGATGGAAGTCCTAAGTCCAAGTCTTAAGTCACTTGCAGCAATTTAATTAATTAAATAAAATTTAAAAAACCATGATCGAATTTCTAATTCCAAAGAAACCTAAAATTCGTATACCAATTATAAAGATATTTCGAGGGGAATCTTCCACACCTTTTTATGTTTTCCTAAACATTTATATAATTTCTTGTCAACTTAATTACGTTAATTTACAAACTCGATACGAATAAAAACGTTGTGATATATTCACATGAAAAGGAAAAGAAAATCACCTCTTCAATAGTTATGCGCCCAATTTCTTGGTATCTCCAATTCAGCAATACAATTAATGATAAAGGTATATGTATCTTGCGCTGCTAAAATTTAGACCGGATTTGGATTTATATGTATTTTACGAGTATATTATGTACTAACGAGCCACGCCGCGATGCCTGAAGCTCTGGTAGAGTTCTGGCGACTAGTATGAACGCAACAGGCTGACGACGAACGGAGAACTCAGGTTCCAGAGCATTCACGGCGTGTTTTTATATTAAACACAAAACGAAGGTGCCACACGAGTGGCAGTGTGGCAGGAACGATGATAGACGAGGATTCAGTACGATGACAATGAGGAAGGAAACGATGTTGGGGCCATGCGACTGTTATGAATGAATGGAAACGTGCGCCACGCACCTTTTAAGCCACCTTAACCGAAAGAATATTCATTATGATGAAAGCAATAGTTGCAAGAAGGGATCACATATACATAGATTGCAAAACGTATTTGAGTATAATTATTTCTAAAATTTATAGAAGATTCACCAACGCACTTGTGCAATATGTTGCACAGTATGGTCTTAAATGCTGGAGTAACTTTTTAATTATAGAACTCAATTAATATTTAATGAATTTTATTTGCACATTAATTGTTACCCTTGTTCTATCGCCGTGAATGTTGACAATAACATGCAATGTCATGTCGTAGATGGCGAAGGCTAACGTTTTTCGACGTCCTTGTCCAACGAATTCGCATCGCATTCAGGTGTAAAATTGCTTGCCATAAATCCGTCTAACCAATTCGTATACATTGGGGAACAGAGGGGATTGGTTTCACACAAAATATTGGTTTTGAAGACATGGAAATTGTATTTTCTACTACAAACAAAATTTTAATTCAATCTTTAAGCATCGAAAGCATATTTTAGTTTGCAAATGACAAAAGTGAATAGTAACATTATAGGATAGGTTGTGATCTGACTTTTCGTCACATTGGTGTAGTCCTTTTGCCGCCTTCTAACTTTGACATGCTTTTAATTGCTGTCAACACGTGTCTGTGACGTGAATGTATGAAATTTTGTAATTAAGCACGTAGACAAACGGCTCTTCCAGCTTTTTTATAGCTGATTGAATTCTGTCAAAATGTGACTGATATCTTTTTTCTGCATGCCTGATTGTGGGAGGTTTTTAAGTGTCCTTCTAACAAAGATATATATATATATATACATATATTTTACTATACTTTTTTAAAGGTCCTAAGGTCAATCAATCAAATCAATCTCTGTACAAGTTTAAGCATAGAATTTTCAACGGAAGGACCTCTTTAAACGCAAGCACTCCATCCATTAAAAAAATGTGAGGGTTCATTCCTGACATACACTTCAGTTGCCAAAGACAAAACTCATTAATTTATTTATTAACACACTGATAAAGTTCAGTATAGTACCCACATAGCCACTCGCTAGCCGCCATCCCCAGCGGGGTAAAATCTTTTGTTTGATTTGCGTAATAAGTCTATGACTCGACCAGATTGTCTCCTTCACACCCACTCCTAATCGACTTCTAAGCGACTAAACGGTGGTAAACGGTCATTTAATGAGAAGCCAAAAGCCAATGTCAGACGCTTCGATTCATCCAATTATACATTACCCAGGCCATCGACATGAAAAGGCTTAACTCATCCAATTATACACGTTAATATGCAATGAAATATTGCTCAGGAACCCTTGTGTCTTAGAGTCTGTGAAATCTAGTGATTCATAATTTAAGGAAAAATGAAAATAAATCTCTAGAGCCTCCACAACAACATTTAATTAGCAACGTTATGCGTCTTGGCTAAGCGCAATGTTTGGCTTCCAGTTTCTTTCAAACTACAATAAGTTTTATTGTGGATTAGTGTTGAAGCCTTTCAATTAAATCATGTTATGGACCAGAGGGGGGAAATACCAAATACCAAAAAAGAAGTTAGGGAAAAAGTTTTCTAAGATTTCTAAGCCCGAGCTTGGCATTTGCGTAACTTTTTATTTTGTCGTTGTTGCAAGGGTAGTTACATTATGTAGCCAAAACTTAGTCAACAGATTAAGCCGCAGCATAAATTATTTTCTTGGATGGAAAAATTAGAGAGGAGAGACTTAAATATTTATTCTAAAACGCATACATCGATATATTGCTGATATCGATGTATTTTTATTTCAGATAGTTCCTCCGTGTTTTAAAATAACAGTGACAGGTAAGCGATATGCGTATATCGTCGTGCCAGATTTGCTGCGAAGCACCATCACTATGAAAACAAATATGGCGGATCTGTAAGCAAAGTAGAAAAAGTGTAAAATTTCGGAAATAATTGTATATTAAACAATCGAAAATTCCCATTTTTGCCAACCAAAAAGAAAATGTTGCTACGTTTATGAGGCCCAATGGGATTACATTACCGAATCGGCGACAATTTGTTGTATGTGGAGTGTATTTTCTGGGTGTCGTGTCGCAATGCGCCCAATTGTTATTACGTGACTTTGGAAACGCCGCAAAAGATAGTTCGCACAAAAACAGAAAGCAGAAGCGAAAACAAATACAAAACAAAACAGCATTTGCATTCAATCAACAAAAAGCGCACCCAGTCAATTTAAATCCAGTGCGAAGGGCGGGTTTATACGCAGTAAAGTAACTTTTGCCAAGAATATTTTGGCTTGGCCCCCAAGTACCAATTGCCGCTTAAATAAAAATACCAATACCATTGCTAGTAAAACAGAACGGGCATCCATTGAGATGCAAATGTGAAATATCAACGTTAAATAGAAACACCAAATTAACGAAACAAAATGTCTGGGGGTCGCGACAGCAGCACTGGTGGCACCAGCAGTGGCAGCAACTCCACCACACCAGCAGCCACATCTCCAGCCTTAACCCAAAGACAACGTGGTCGTCCCGCCAAGAGGGCCACCTGCACCTGGTGCGGCGAGGGAAAGCTGCCCCTGCAGTACGTTTTGCCCACACAGACGGGGAAAAAGGAGTTCTGTTCGGAGACGTGCATTGCCGAGTTCCGCAAGGCGTACAGCAAAGGGGCATGCACCCAATGTGACAATGTGATCAGGGCTGGAGCACCCAACAAGGAATTCTGCTCGATTATGTGCATGAACAAGCATCAGAAGAAGAACTGCTCATCTAGGCATGGCTGCGGTGGGGGGTCAGGCGGTGGCAAGGGTCTACCCGAAAGCGAGCGAAAATTGCTGAGCAGTGGAGCGCCCGCCCCTGCAGGTCCCTTCCAGTATGAAAGCTTTCATGTCTTCGACTGGGATGCCTACCTAGAAGTAAGCTATATAAAATAATAAATATACTGTTTTTCCGTACTAACTATTTGCTGTTTTAAGGAAACTGGCAGCGAAGCCGCCCCTGCGGAGTGCTTTAAACAGGCCCGGAATCCGCCCAACAATGATTTCAAGATTGGCATGAAGCTGGAAGCCCTGGATCCACGCAATGTCACCTCCACCTGCATTGCCACAGTCGTGGGGGTTTTGGGATCCCGACTTCGGTTGCGTCTCGATGGCAGCGACTCGCAAAATGACTTTTGGCGCCTGGTAGACTCCACAGAAATCCATGCCATCGGTTACTGCGAGAAGAACGGTGGCATGTTGCAGCCACCGCTGGGATTCCGAATGAATGCCTCTAGCTGGCCTGGCTACTTGTGCAAAATCCTCATCAATGCAATGGTAGCGCCCGAGGAAATATTCCAACCAGAGCCGCCATCGCCGGAGGAAAACCTCTTCAAAGTTGGCCAAAAACTGGAAGCGGTTGATAAGAAGAATCCGCAATTAATCTGCTGCGCCACTGTCGATGCTATCAAGGATGACCAGATTCACGTGACTTTCGATGGCTGGCGTGGGGCCTTCGACTATTGGTGCAACTACCGCTCCAGAGACATCTTTCCCGCTGGGTGGTGTGCCCGCAGCTGTCATCCCATGCAACCGCCGGGCCACAAGTCCCGCATGGACTCCAGTTCGAGCAAGCAACGTTGCGCGCGTCCCCGCTACACTGTTGTCACCGAGTCGGAAGCCATGGTCCCCGCCTCCCCGGCCACCGCCCACTTCCATCCGAACTGTAAGGGCGGTCCGTTTATCAACAACTCGAAGCTGCCATGCATGGTGACGGGACCTACGTATCAAACGCTGGCCAAGCTGTGCCTGCAGGAAATCCTAGCTGCAAGCACGGATACACAGCAGCTGTCCAAGCTGCTATTCGCCTTAGAAGGAGACGTGCACATTGTGACTGCGGCAGGAAAGAATTTCACAGTAAGTGCACAGCAAGTGATCTTTTGTTTCGAATCTGTATTTATTACGGGTATGGTTTAGGTTAAAATCCCATCGCCGATGCACATGAAGGACGACGAGAGTCTGGCCCAGTTCATCGAGACGCTGTGCACCACATGCCGGGCATGTGCCAATCTCATTTCGCTCGTCCACGAGACTGAAGAATGCAAGAAGTGCGCCCATAGCAGAAAGCGTCAGCTGATACAATCGACTACGCCTCCCTCATCGCCCGTGCTTTCGGATAAACGGAATCGGCCATCCTCTGACAAGGTGGTGATCAAACAAGAAACGGGCGCAAAATCTCCGTCGGATATGAAGCCCAAACCCCTGCCGAATAATGGGAAAGAGCATACCAATCCAAAGAATCAGAATACTCAAAATAGCCAGAACAACGGGAGCGAAAGTAAACCCAGTGCCAAGGTGGTCATCAAAACAGAACCCAACGGCGTGACTGGCGGAGGGACATCCACCACAACGCAAGCTTTGCGCAAAGTACGCTTCCAGCATCACACAAACAACAACAATAGTATGAACAATGGAAACGCAGAGACAAAGCAAACGACAGCAAGCAATTCTTCGTCGCCAACGTCGACTACAAGTTTGGCGACGGGTGGGACAGCTAATGCAAGTTCTATTGGAAAGTACCTGGCTCCACTGGTGGCCGAAGTGCATCCAGAACAGATTAACGTGAAGCCCTCAAACAGCTATTACAAATCTCCCACAACACTTTCCTCCAGCGCCTCGTTGCCAACATCTGTGTCGACTCCGTTCACAGGCTGCCAGTCGGCCTCATCTACTGCACTGGCTGCAGGGGGAGTGACGGCACCCAAAGCAGCCACAGCGCCGGCCGGGGCAGCTGCAACTGCAGCTTCCAGCAGCTACACGGCAATTACCTCGCCCCTCAGCGCACACTCGTCTGCATCTTCGTCGCATCTGCGCTCTCAGCCCATCGACTGGTCTATTGAAGAAGTTATCCAGTATATCGAGAGCAACGATCACTCGCTCTCAGTCCACGGGGATCTCTTTAGAAAGCATGTGAGTAAACATTAAGTCGGCCTAGAAGTGCTCACTCGATTATTATAATGTATATATATATTGCACACAGGAAATCGATGGAAAAGCATTATTATTGCTTAACTCGGAAATGATGATGAAATACATGGGCCTAAAGCTTGGACCAGCCTTAAAAATCTGCAATTTAGTCAATAAGGTAAACGGGCGGAGGAATAATCTGGCACTATAAATGAAGCTTCGATATAAAGATAAAAGGCATATTCGTAATGAAGCAGCTCCACATAGCAGGAACACTGTTGACAAATTTTAAATTCTATAATTTATTTTCTGTAATTTATGAAGACAGTTTATTTCTATAATATATAGAATTATGCACGAAAACCCTTAGAATTCTTTATATAGAACAGCTGCAAATTGGAAACATAATGTTTTCTTTTGCGTATGTACTTTCTATGTACTCTCAAGTCATGATTTTATTGAAAATTAAAAACTAATCAACTGCCAACCATTTCCACTCCTTTCAGTAACAAAACTTTCAAAAAGTATTGTTCCTTAATCATTAAATGCAAGAGAAAAACTCCAAACATTTTGAAAACTAGAACCCCGCTAATCAAATATTCATTGCACATTTGTAATACATATTTATTAAACACAAACACGCACACACTAAGCATCCCACATTTACAAAATTTTACAACAATACGATTATAACTAGGTTTAAAGAGAAACAAACACAAAAGTTTGGAATTATTGTAAATAATTTACATACATATATAATTTTGTATTGATCTTTAGTTGCGGTTGCTAACTGTACTAATAAAACATTTATTATGTGTTTAACTAACGAATTCTGTGAAAGGAATCGTCTGTTGACTAAAAAAACTATGAAATGTTAATGTTTTAGTTACAAAAAAAAGTACGTATTAAGGTCCTTCCTATCCAAACACTAATGATGTAAAGTAAAGCAATTTGTCTCTCATTATGTCCACTTCGAACCACTTAAACATTCAAAATTAAAAGATAAACGAAACCCCTGTATATATACGATTACACATAATTAAAATTAATAAACTACCAAGATTTGTTAAACTTTTAGTTTTAATAATACATAATCTTGTGAAGAATTGGTTTAATCGATAATTGGCATGCAAAAATATGTATGTAAAATAAATTGAGCATTGTATGTATCGTACATGCACACAAGATTAATGGGACTAATGGAGCACTATCTAAAACTGAATACTTATTTTAGGATCAGAAAACCAATGTCATGAAAATAAAACAATGTTTTCGTTTAATTTTAATATTAAATTATTGCCTCTATCAGAGGATTCACTCACATTCTGTATGATTCTAGCAGCGATCGGTTGGTTTTCACCTTTCATGCAGAGTCGGAAAAATCGTATGTATTTAGACCACACACTGGCTTCCTTCTCAACAACAAAACAAAAACAAATGTACATTTGAATATATGTATAACGAATCTATTTTAGGTATACCATAATTAATCACTGTTATTTCCTTTGGATAATTCGAAAAATACAATACTTAGACATACATACATATATGACAGTAAGGATCTATAAAATATAACTTAAAAAAATGGACATGGGCTGGTGGGTGGCTCATCCTTTCAATGCAGAAATTAATTAAGTTACTTGTCCTTAATTTCAGTTAGAAAAAAAAAAGATATCAAGAGAATAATGATTTTTGGGTGACCTATTTTGTTAATAATTGTTCAATACATTGAATGTTGTTAATGTAAAGACAAATAGTAGTATCAGACTATTGAAATCTGAATAAATGTATTTAGAGTATATAGATGGATTTGTTTAATGATTTCTGCTCTGGCTATGGATATCGCTCATATCTACTACTTGCTTAAATGTATTTGACATTGCGGCACATCGATATAATGTAAATGGAAACGATACTTGCATTTGGATGTACATATATCAATATATATGTATATAAATACACATATATATATTTAATACGCCACAGCGTTCACAGCAGTCCGTTTTGAGAAGTACACCTTTAAAAAAAAAGCTTTCGCGTTTCAGTAAGAAAATCAAATTAACAGCGAACGATAAACGATTACTGAAATGCGACAAAGATGTATGTACATTCTTATTTATACAGTAGATAAAATATTTATGTGTATGCAAAGCGCTTCCCATCCAAAGACTCCCATGGGATCTCCGCTTTACCAGTGACCATACAGTATATAGAGGTGCCAGTTCATACAACGAATATGTTGAATCCTAGACTCCTCTTCTCACTCTTCTGCTCCAAAGGAGGGACAGTGCTTAATGGTGAATGCTTAATGATGATGATAGGGAGCAGGGCTTAGCTCCAAATCGTGTCAACAGCATCTTTCTCAGTTGCCTCTGTGGTGGTGGCTGGCCGGGGGCGTTTACCCAACAACGTCCGGCCAAGAGGGCCACCTGCACATGCACAAAATGTGACAATGTGATCAGGGTTAGGGCCTTCGACTATTGGTGCAACTACCGCTCCAGAGACATCTTTCCCGCTGGGTGGTGTGCCCGCAGCTGTCATCCCATGCAACCGCCGGGCCACAAGTCCCGCATGGACTCCAGTTCGAGCAAGCAACGTTGCGCGCGTCCCCGCTACACTGTTGTCACCGAGTCGGAAGCCATGGTCCCCGCCTCCCCGGCCACCGCCCACTTCCATCCGAACTGTAAGGGCGGTCCGTTTATCAACAACTCGAAGCTGCCATGCATGGTGACGGGACCTACGTATCAAACGCTGGCCAAGCTGTGCCTGCAGGAAATCCTAGCTGCAAGCACGGATACACAGCAGCTGTCCAAGCTGCTATTCGCCTTAGAAGGAGACGTGCACATTGTGACTGCGGCAGGAAAGAATTTCACAGTAAGTGCACAGCAAGTGATCTTTTGTTTCGAATCTGTATTTATTACGGGTATGGTTTAGGTTAAAATCCCATCGCCGATGCACATGAAGGACGACGAGAGTCTGGCCCAGTTCATCGAGACGCTGTGCACCACATGCCGGGCATGTGCCAATCTCATTTCGCTCGTCCACGAGACTGAAGAATGCAAGAAGTGCGCCCATAGCAGAAAGCGTCAGCTGATACAATCGACTACGCCTCCCTCATCGCCCGTGCTTTCGGATAAACGGAATCGGCCATCCTCTGACAAGGTGGTGATCAAACAAGAAACGGGCGCAAAATCTCCGTCGGATATGAAGCCCAAACCCCTGCCGAATAATAGGAAAGAGCATACCAATCCAAAGAATCAGAATACTCAAAATAGCCAGAACAACGGGAGCGAAAGTAAACCCAGTGCCAAGGTGGTCATCAAAAAAGAACCCAACGGCGTGACTGGCGAAGGGACCACCACAACGCAAGCTTTGCGCAAAGTGCGCTTCCAGGATTAAACACAAACAACAACAATAGTATCAACAATGGAAACACAGCTAATGCAAGTTCTATTGGAAAGTACCTGGCTCCACTGGTGGCCGAAGCATGTTAACTATTATATGCAGTCGTGAGCCGGTTTTCGAAATAACTAGATGTCGCTGTGGTCGGTTTGGCCGGGGCTTACACATGGGAAAATATCTACAGAGAACGGCAAGTCTCAAAGATTCAAAAATGGAAAAGGGGTAGCCAGGAGACAATGGTCACGTATCGAAAATACCAGTAAATGTTCCACGCACATCCAACTGTAAGGTTAACCGAACAACAACAATCGTTCGTTCTCTTTCGTAGTGACCAGACGTGTTTTTGTTTTGCGCTCCGCATTTTCCTTTTGTTTAACTTAAACAGCCGGTGTTTTTTATCTATAATTTAACTTTCTAACTAATTTACACTAAAATCAACCTTTACCGCGGGTGCATGCCTAATAATTGTGTAAAAACACAACTTATTTAATTAATTTTGTGCGTCGGTTATTCGTGTGTTTGTGTTGTTGCTTTTCGTAAGTACGCCCTCTCATTACATTTAGCCGCTCTTTTGTCGTAGTTACTGCCGTCTATCACTCTCTCTATCACCTACCTCTCAATAACTGTTCTTTCGCTCTCGCTCTTGTAATCTTTTTGTGCAGTAACGCTCTCTCTTATAAGCTGTTGCTGCAACCACTCTCCTCTCTCATCTTTTATTGATTTCGCTTTAAGCATTGCTCTAAGCATTTGCTCTGCACAGTGGTCTGATTGCTATTTGTTTTGAACTTTTTTTTCCAAAGTAAAAAAAATAAAAGACATAATATGGAATATTCAGTTGTCTGTGCCAAAAAAAACCTGCAAGAAGCAGATCACCCATGACCAGCCCAATATCCCCTGCTGGCTTTGCGAAAGCGTAGTGCACGCAAAATGTGTAGGGATCTCGGGCCGTGTAGGAGACGCCATTTCACAAAAAAACGGCCTGCATTATAGTTGTGAGGAATGCCGTGCTGTGGAAAACGACATGCGTTCGTTCATGAGGCAGACGCGGAGTGGCTTCAAAGAGCTGATCGTAGGCTTTAAACAGCAATATGATCGGCTCTTGGCCATGGACACTCAGTTCAGCAGTTTACAGCTGCTGGCTGAGTCTCCGAGGCGCAAGAAGTCTACTCCGCGGGACTTGCAAGTGCCGACTGCCTCATGTCCGCCGGCATCTGAAAAACTTACTCCGACCACCCCCTTAGTGCAGCAGTCGATTAAGTTTGCTACTCCAAGGGCAACGATCGCTGCTGGTGATGCAGATTCGGGAGCCGAATGCGTCACTTCGGAGAGTATGCAGTTAGAAATGTCTGTAGAGTCCGTGTCCATCGAGTCCGCACCCTTAACTATCCCCTCAGCTTCGCTTCCACCAGCTAATAGATGTCCAGGACCACCGGATACTGACATCACAGGTACTAGGCCTGTGGTGCCAAAACCACTGGTAGGAGTCCCACCGAAGCGACAAGTTTTTGTCTCGCGGCTAGCCCCTGACCTCACATCCCATGATGTGACCGCTTTTATACAAAGCAAAATAAAAGCCGTTGGCTTAAAGGTGGAAAAATTTAACTTTTCTTACGCCAGGGAGATATCTTCCTTCAAGATAAGCGTCTCCCCAACTCAATTTGAAACCATTTGTTCCGCCAAGTTTTGGCCTGAGCATTTGGTGGTTAAAGAGTTTAAGGCTAAGAAAAAGAATAGGCCCCCCATTACTCTTCCTAGCATTCAGACCAGTGCTCCATCTCCATCTCCATCCTCATCTTCCACCTCTACTTCCACCCATCCAAAAAACTAACTTCCTCTCTTGTAGTTACCTACCAGAATGCTAGAGGCTTGCGTAGTAAGCTCAGCACTCTTTTCCTTGAGAGTCTCGCATTCTCATCCCACGTTATTGTGTTCACCGAGACCTGGTTAAAGCCGGACATCCTTAGTTCCGAAGTTTTGGCAGGTCGGTACACAATTTTTAGAAATGACCGTTTGTCTCGACGGGGAGGTGGGGTCCTTATTGCAGTGGACTCAAACTTCACGTCGGAACATTTCATGGTCCAGGTTCAACAAGACCTGGAATTCCTGTGCGTAAAACTGATTCTCCCAGGCTTTTCCATCTTCATTACTTGCTCGTATATTCCACCTTCCTCGGATAACTTAATATACGAGCATCACCTGTCCGCTTTAAAAACTGTTTCTTCCTCGCTATCAGATAAAGACCATATGATAGTACTTGGTGATTTCAATTTGCCAGGTACTGTTTGGTCTTCGGTAAACGAGTCTAATAACCTTGTGCCCATGTCACGACATGACTTTATTGACGGCTTGCTAGACCTATCCCTGTCTCAAGTCAACCATGTGAAAAATTCCTTGGGTCGATTGCTTGATCTGTGCTTTGTCTCGGATCCGACCATAGCGTTGTTAACCCGAGCCCTTCCGCTCAGTATACCTGAAGACTCCTACCATCCTACCATTTTGGTTTGATTAGCAGCTTCTATTTGGGCTTTTAGGAATCCAGCCGAGCTATCGAGAATTAGAGCAATATATGCAGTACGTTTCGCCGACCGTCTCGATCACCGGGCCACTCATAACAGCAGTGTCGTATAATATTATTATAATAGGCTAAAATTTGAATTTGAGTTATAAAATTCCTATAATGAGAAAATCACCTAGCTGCTCTTACAGTGAATTTGGGTTTCACTCACTCTAGCAAATTAGGGATTTTTTGTGATTTGCGGGAATTAAAAGCATAGTCCAAAGCGATTCCAAGGTGTCGGAGTTGCATGGAATTAGTCGATAAGGGGAGCACAGACGGAGACAGGGAAACAATAGATCTGAGGATTAAGTTCTGGATTTGTCCCAGATCTGTTCATTCGCTTATTCCCAGCGCATTGTATTTGAATTAATTTGCGGTACTCAAGTGCCAAACATAAATCCTCTTTCTGTACTTCTCCTTGTGCATTATGTAAATGTGAGCTCTTGTCCTATACAGGTCGTGGTACACTCCATGTTGTGCCAACACCTTTTTGAGTGCACTTAATTATGCGGAAAGCTGCGAAACAGTCGGACTTTTGCCGTAGTTTATGTCGCATTTTTCACCAAATTTAGCTTTCTATTGACCTGTCAACGCCAGGCAAAAGTACAGTCTCATAAGTAGGGTACAGTTATGCAGTTTTAATGGCAGCGTAACAAATTAGACCATATTGAATGTCAATTGTTTGATTTTTCGATACAGGAGTGAAACTTCATAGCGGCTTATAGCGACTTAGAATTTTATGTGTACATTTAAAGAGTAAATTAACGTAACGCTTATGGGCAGGACTTTCCCCTGATATCATCCCAAACATCCCCATTCGGAGTTGGTTCCTGAGTTAGTTGGTTTATTTATATTTTTTAGAATAGCCATGGATAGGTAAGCCAGCTGTGGTGGTTCTTGTTTGACATCATTAATCAAAACTCTTTTTTTCGGGCCAAGAAACATAAGCATAACGATTCAGAAAAGCAGGGAAAAAGAAAGCAAAGTCGTGTCAATTTACGCGCCAACGCCAAAAAGGAAAGAATCCCAAAGAAAGATCTTTTCCACAAGGCTTAAAAATTGCAAACAGATATGAGTCAGCCGAAACCAGGGAGTCGTTCAAGAAGTCACTCAATCACACATGTGCCTCGGTTCCCAGCCCAACTATTTAGCGAGAAAACATCATTAATTTTTACAATCGCTGGTTCTACGAGATATGTCCCTATGCCTGCAGGGCATATTAAACTGCAATCTGATCCCAAATTTCAATCGGAAACCCAATCCGCATGGTGATCGTGGTGTTGCGGATCACGATTGCAGTTTAATATGCCATACATACATTTTTCAGCAGGAGATATGTCGCTAGGAGATATGTCGGTATGCCTGCAGGGCATAATTAACTGCAATCCTGATCCCAAATTTTAATCGGAATCCCAATCCGCATGGTGATTGTGGTGTTGCGGATCAGCATTGCAGTTTAATATGCCATACATACATTTTTCAGCAGGAGATATGTCGCTAGGGCCTGCCAAGAGATGTGTCGCCAGGAGATATGTCGCTATGCCTGCAGGGCATATTAAACTGCAATCCTGATCCCAAATTTTAATCGGAATCCCAGTCCGCAACATATGTAAAATAAAATCTATGTGTTTATGGAAACCGCCTACTAAACCAAAAGTGGTAAGGCCTCTAATTCCTAAGAGGGATTACATAACCACTGAAGCTACAAGCAATAGCATCTGCAGCAGCTGGAGCACCAATCAAAGTGGTCCCAAGCATGACGGATTACTGCAGTTCAAATGAATAATAAAGATTTAAAAATTCAATTTTACTTGTTTTTTATTTTCAACTATTTAGTACAGGGGTGCCCAGGCCCATTTCTCCGCGAGCTCTTTTGTTTTTGTAATTTCTCCCAGCATAGGAAACTAATTATTGTATCCATACACAGTTGTTCTGGTACACAGCATACCGAAAGCGATGCTTCCAGCTAAAACCGATTTTATCCCTCTCTTCTCTGATTGGTGTTACCGCCATTTTGTTATGATTTTGTTGTTGTCTCTTCTTCGAGTTTGCACTGTTCCCTTTATGGTATTTGTATTTTTGTTTGTGAGTATTGGTGAGTGCTCCGCCGTGAGCTGATTTTGAGCACCCCTGCTATAAATTGATGGCTGCTGCCACATTTAAACCTGCGGCTAGCCACCAGAAACATATGATACGATATGCCTTTTTCAATGTCAAAATTATACACATGGCAAGATGCCCTCATTGACTAATGAACGCCGTATCCATTATAATACACGCCTTGGCCACCTCATATAGAAAACAGGTAGGTGAGGCCGTGGGGTGGAGGTGGGTGGCAGGAGCAGCGCAGCGGCTGCCGATACGGCGCGGTGGCTTTGCTGCAGCAGAGGCAGCTACTATGGGTCCAAGGAGGATTGTGCAGCAGCAGGTGCTGCCAAAAAGGCACATGGGTGGCGGGAGACACGGCAGGTGATGCCGTGGGGTGGAGGTGGGTGGCAGGATCAGCCAGGGGCTACCGATAGGGCGCGGTGGCTGTGCCGCGGCAGAGGCAGCTACTATGGCTGCAGGGAGGATTATGCAGCAGCTGGGGCTGCCAAAAAGGCGCATGGGTATCGGGGGACACGACAGATGATGCCGTGTGTGGGAGGTGGTTGGCCTGAGCAGCGCCGGGGCTGCAGATAGGGCGCCGTGGCGGTGCGGCGGCAGAGGCAGCTACTATGGCTCCAGGGAGGATTTTGTAACAGCAGGTGCTGCCAAAAAGGCCCATGGGTGGCGGGAGACACGGCAGGTGATGACGTGGGGTGGTGGTGGGGGGCAGGAGCAGCGCAGGGGCTGCCGATAGGGAGCGGTGGCTGTGCGGCGGCAGAGGCAGCTACTATGGCTCCAGGGAGGATTTTGTAACAGCAGGTGCGGCCAAAAGGGCCCATGGGTGGCGGGAGACACGGCAGGTGATGACGTGGGGTGGTGGTGGGGGGCAGGAGCAGCGCAGGGGCTGCCGATAGGGCGCGGCGGATGTGCCGAGTCACAGACAGCTGCTATGGCCGCTGGGGAGGATTGTGCGGCAGCAGGCCTGCCAAAGAGGCACATGGGTGGCGGGAGACACGGCAGGTGATGCCGTGGGGTGGAGGTGGGTGGCAGGAGCAGCACAGTGGCTGCCGATAGGGCGCGGTGGCTGTGCGGCGGCAGAGGCAGCTACTATGGCTCCAGGGAGGATTTTGTAACAGCAGGTGCTGCCAAAAAGGCCCATGGGTGGTGGGAGACACGGCAGGTGATGCCGTGGGGTGGAGGTGGGTGGCAGAAGGAGGGCAGGGGCTGCGGATAGTGCGCCGTGGCGGTGCCGCGGCAGAGACAGCTACCATGGCTCCAGGGAGGATTTTGCAGCAGCAGGTGCTGCCAAAAAGGCCCATGGGTGGTGGGAGACACGGCAGGTGATGCCGTGGGTGGCAGGAGCAAAAAATGTACGAAAATCGTAAAAAAATATGAAAATAATAGGAAAATCATAAAAAATATGGATAAAATAGGAAAATCATAAAAAATATTGAAAAATGTATTAAAATAGTAAAAAATATGAAAAAATGTAGCAGATGATGCCGTGGGTCGCAGCTGGGTGGCAGGAGCAGCGCAGGGGCTGCCGATAGGGCGCTGTGGCTGTTCAGTGGCAGAGACAGCTACTAAGGCTCCAGGGAGGCGGGAAACACGGCAGGTGAGGCCGTGGGGTGGATGTGGCTGGCACGAGCAGCGCAGGGGCTGCCGATAGGGAGCGGTGGCTGTGCGGCGGCAGAGGCAGCTACTATGGCTCCAGGGAGGATTTTGTAACAGCAGGTGCGGCCAAAAAGGCCCATGGGTGGCGGGAGACACGGCAGGTGATGACGTGGGGTGGAGGTGGGTGGCAGGAGCAGCACAGTGGCTGCCGATAGGGCGCGGTGGCTGTGCCGCGGCAGAGGCAGCTACTATGGCTCCAGGGAGGATTTTGGAGCAGCAGGTGCTGCCAAAAAGGCCCATGGGTGGTGGGAGACACGGCAGGTGATGCCGTGGGTGGCAGGAGCAAAAAATGTACGAAAATCGTAAAAAAATATGAAAATAATAGGAAAATCATAAAAAATATGGATAAAATAGGAAAATCATAAAAAATATTGAAAAATGTATTAAAATAGTAAAAAATATGAAAAAATGTAGCAGATGATGCCGTGGGTCGCAGCTGGGTGGCAGGAGCAGCGCAGGGGCTGCCGATAGGGCGCTGTGGCTGTTCAGTGGCAGAGACAGCTACTAAGGCTCCAGGGAGGCGGGAAACACGGCAGGTGAGGCCGTGGGGTGGATGTGGCTGGCACGAGCAGCGCAGTGACTGCCGATAGGGCGCGGAGGCGGTGCCGCGGCAGAGCCAGCTACTATGGCTGCAGGGAGGATTTTGCGGCAGCAGGCCTGCCAAAAAGGCCCATGGGTGGTGGGAGACACGGCAGGTGATGCCGTGGGTGGCAGGAGCAGAAAAATGTACGAAAATCGTAAAAAAATATGAAAATAATAGGAAAATCATAAAAAATATGGATAAAATAGGAAAATCATAAAAAATATTGAAAAATTTAGTAAAATAGTAAAAAATATGGAAAAATTTAGCTGATGATGCCTTGGGTGGCAGGTGTGTGCAGGAGCAGAAAAATTTAGGAAAATCTTAAAAAAATATGGCAAAAATAGGAAAATCATACAAAATATTGAAAAATGTATTAAAATAGTAAAAATATGAAAAAAATGTAGCAGATGATGCCGTGGGTCGCAGGTGGGTGGCAGGAGCAGCGCAGGGGCTGCCGATAGGGCGCTGTGGCTGTTCAGTGGCAGAGACAGCTACTAAGGCTCCAGGGAGGCGGGAGACACGGCAGGTGAGGCCGTGGGGTGGATGTGGCTGGCACGAGCAGCGCAGGGGCTGCCGATAGGGAGCGGTGGCTGTGCCGCGGCAGAGGCAGCTACTATGGCTCCAGGGAGGATTTTGGAGCAGCAGGTGCTGCCAGAAAGGCCCATGGGTGGTGGGATACACGGCAGGTGATGCCGTGGGGTGGAGGTGGGTGGCAGGAGCAGCGCAGTGACTGCCGATAGGGCGCGGAGGCGGTGCCGCGGCAGGGGCAGCTACTATGGCTCCAGGGAGGATTTTGGAGCAGCAGGTGCTGCCAGAAAGGCCCATGGGTGGTGGGATACACGGCAGGTGATGCCGTGGGGTGGAGGTGGGTGGCAGGAGCAGCGCAGTGACTGCCCTGGGTGGCAGGAGCAGAAAAATGTACGAAAATCGTAAAAAAATATGAAAATAATAGGAAAATCATGAAAAATATGGATAAAATAGGAAAATCATAAAAAATATTGAAAAATTTAGTAAAATAGTAAAATATTGAAAAATTTAGTAAAATAGTAAAAAATATGGAAAAATTTAGCTGATGATGCCATGGGTGGCAGGTGTGTGCAGGAGCAGAAAAATTTAGGAAAATCTTAAAAAAAATATGGAAAAAATAGGAAAATCATAAAAAATATTGAAAAATGTATTAAAATAGTAAAAAATATGAAAAAATGTAGCAGATGATGCCGTGGGTCGCAGGTGGGTGGCAGGAGCAGCGCAGGGGCTGCCGAAAGGGCGCTGTGGCTGTGCGGCGGCAGAGGCAGCTACTATGGCACCAGGGAGGATTTTGTAACAGCAGGTGCTGCCAAAAAGGCCCATGGGTGGTGGGAGACACGGCAGGTGATGCCGTGGGGTGTAGGTGGGTGGCAGAAGGAGGGCAGGGGCTGCGGATAGTGCGCCGTGGCGGTGCCGCGGCAGAGACAGCTACCATGGCTCCAGGGAGGACTTTGCAGCAGCAGGTGCTGCCAAAAAGGCCCATGGGTGGTGGGAGACACGGCAGGTGATGCCGTGGGTGGCAGGAGCAGAAAAATGTACGAAAATCGTAAAAAAAATATGAAAATAATAGGAAAATCATAAAAAATATGGATAAAATAGGAAAATCATAAAAAATATTGAAAAATGTATTAAAATAGTAAAAAATATGAAAAAATGTAGCAGATGATGCCGTGGGTCGCAGCTGGGTGGCAGGAGCAGCGCAGGGGCTGCCGATAGGGCGCTGTGGCTGTTGAGTGGCAGAGACAGCTACTAAGGCTCCAGGGAGGCGGGAGACACGGCAGGTGAGGCCGTGGGGTGGATGTGGCTGGCACGAGCAGCGCAGGGGCTGCCGATAGGGAGCGGTGGCTGTGCCGCGGCAGAGGCAGCTACTATGGCTCCAGGGAGGATTTTGGAGCAGCAGGTGCTGCCAAAAAGGCCCATGGGTGGTGGGATACACGGCAGGTGATGCCGTGGGGTGGAGGTGGGTGGCAGGAGCAGCGCAGTGACTGCCGATAGGGCGCGGAGGCGGTGCCGCGGCAGAGCCAGCTACTATGGCTGCAGGGAGGATTTTGCGGCAGCAGGCCTGCCAAAAAGGCCCATGGGTGGTGGGAGACACGGCAGGTGATGCCGTGGGTGGCAGGAGCAGAAAAATGTACGAAAATCGTAAAAAAATATGAAAATAATAGGAAAATCATAAAAAATATGGATAAAATAGGAAAATCATAAAAAATATTGAAAAATTTAGTAAAATAGTAAAAAATATGGAAAAATTTAGCTGATGATGCCTTGGGTGGCAGGTGTGTGCAGGAGCAGAAAAATTTAGGAAAATCTTAAAAAAAATATGGCAAAAATAGGAAAATCATACAAAATATTGAAAAATGTATTAAAATAGTAAAAAATATGAAAAAATGTAGCAGATGATGCCGTGGGTCGCAGGTGGGTGGCAGGAGCAGCGCAGGGGCTGCCGATAGGGCGCTGTGGCTGTTCAGTGGCAGAGACAGCTACTAAGGCTCCAGGGAGGCGGGAGACACGGCAGGTGAGGCCGTGGGGTGGATGTGGCTGGCACGAGCAGCGCAGGGGCTGCCGATAGGGAGCGGTGGCTGTGCGGCGGCAGAGGCAGCTACTATGGCTCCAGGGAGGATTTTGTAACAGCAGGTGCTGCCAGAAAGGCCCATGGGTGGTGGGATACACGGCAGGTGATGCCGTGGGGTGGAGGTGGGTGGCAGGAGCAGCGCAGTGACTGCCGATAGGGCGCGGAGGCGGTGCCGCGGCAGGGGCAGCTACTATGGCTCCAGGGAGGATTTTGGAGCAGCAGGTGCTGCCAGAAAGGCCCATGGGTGGTGGGATACACGGCAGGTGATGCCGTGGGGTGGAGGTGGGTGGCAGGAGCAGCGCAGTGACTGCCCTGGGTGGCAGGAGCAGAAAAATGTACGAAAATCGTAAAAAAATATGAAAATAATAGGAAAATCATGAAAAATATGGATAAAATAGGAAAATCATAAAAAATATTGAAAAATTTAGTAAAATAGTAAAAAATATGGAAAAATTTAGCTGATGATGCCATGGGTGGCAGGTGTGTGCAGGAGCAGAAAAATTTAGGAAAATCTTAAAAAAAATATGGAAAAAATAGGAAAATCATAAAAAATATTGAAAAATGTATTAAAATAGTAAAAAATATGAAAAAATGTAGCAGATGATGCCGTGGGTCGCAGGTGGGTGGCAGGAGCAGCGCAGGGGCTGCCGAAAGGGCGCTGTGGCTGTGCGGCGGCAGAGGCAGCTACTATGCGGCCAGGGAGGCAGGAGACACGGCAGGTGAGGCCGTGGGGTGGGTGAGGGGGCGGGAGGCCGGGTGGATGTGGCGGCACGAGCAGCGCAGGGGCTGCCGATAGGGAGCGGTGGCTGTGTCGCGGCAGAGGCAGCTACTATGGCTCCAGGGAGGATTTTGGAGCAGCAGGTGCTGCCAGAAAGGCCCATGGGTGGTGGGATACACGGCAGGTGATGCCGTGGGGTGGAGGTGGGTGGCAGGAGCAGCGCAGTGACTGCCGATAGGGCGCGGAGGCGGTGCCGCGGCAGGGGCAGCTACTATGGCTCCAGGGAGGATTTTGGAGCAGCAGGTGCTGCCAGAAAGGCCCATGGGTGGTGGGATACACGGCAGGTGATGCCGTGGGGTGGAGGTGGGTGGCAGGAGCAGCGCAGTGACTGCCGATAGGGCGCGGAGGCGGTGCCGCGGCAGAGACAGCTACTATGGCTGCAGGGAGGATTGTGCGGCAGCAGGCCTGCCAAAGAGGCACATGAGTGGCGGGAGACACGGCAGGTGATGCCGTGGGGTGGAGGTGGGTGGCAGGAGCAGCAAGTGGCTGCCGATAGGGCGCGGTGGCTGTGCGGCGGCAGGGGCAGCTACTATGGCTCCAGGGAGGATTTTGTAGCAGCAGGTGCTGCCAAAAAGGCCCATGGGTGGTGGGAGACACGGCAGGTGATGCCGTGGGTGGCAGGAGCAGAAAAATGTACGAAAATCGTAAAAAAATATGAAAATAATAGGAAAATCATAAAAAATATGGATAAAATAGGAAAATCATAAAAAATATTGAAAAATTTAGTAAAATAGTAAAAAATATGGAAAAATTTAGCTGATGATGCCATGGGTGTCAGGTGTGTGCAGGAGCAGAAAAATTTAGGAAAATCTTAAAAAAAATATGGCAAAAATAGGAAAATCATAAAAAATATTGAAAAATGTATTAAAATAGTAAAAAATATGAAATAATGTAGCAGATGATGCCGTGGGTCGCAGGTGGGTGGCAGGAGCAGCGCAGGGGCTGCCGATAGGGAGCGGTGGCTGTGCCGCGGCAGAGGCAGCTACTATGGCTCCAGGGAGGATTTTGGAGCTGCAGGTGCTGCCAAAAAGGCCCATGGGTGGTGGGATACACGGCGGGTGATGCCGTGGGGTGGAGGTGGGTGGCAGGAGCAGCGCAGTGATTGCCGATAGGCCGCGGAGGCGGTGCCGCGGCAGAGACAGCTACTATGGCTGCAGGGAGGATTGTGCGGCAGCAGGCCTGCCAAAGAGGCACATGAGTGGCGGGAGACACGGCAGGTGATGCCGTGGGGTGGAGGTGGGTGGCAGGAGCAGCAAGTGGCTGCCGATAGGGCGCGGTGGCTGTGAGGCGGCAGGGGCAGCTACTATGGCTCCAGGGAGGATTTTGTAGCAGCAGGTGCTGCCAAAAAGGCCCATGGGTGGTGGGAGACACGGCAGGTGATGCCGTGGGTGGCAGGAGCAGAAAAATGTACGAAAACATAAAAAAATATGAAAATAATAGGAAAATCATAAAAAATATGAATAAAAAAGGATAATCATAAAAAATATTGAAAAATTTAGAAAATTAGATATATAAATTGGGTTGAAATTAGGAAAATGTAAAATATGGAAAAATTAGGTAAAAAAATATGGAAAAATGTAGCAGATGTTGCCGTGGGTGGCAGGTGGGTGGCAGGAGCAGAGAAAATTTAGGAAAATCGTAAAAAAAATATGGAAAAAATAGGAAAATCATAAAAAATATTGCAAAATTTAGAAAAATAGTACAAAATATGGAAAAATGTAGCAGATGATGCCGTGTGTGGGAGGTGGGTGACAGGAGCAGCGCAGGAGCTGCCGATAGTGCGCTGTGGCTGTTCAGTGGCAGAGACAGCTACTATCTATCCAGGGAGGCGGGAGACACGGCAGGTGAGGCCGTGGGGTGGATGTGGCTGGCAGGAGCAGCGCAGGGGCTGCCGATAGGGAGCGGTGGCTATGCCGCGGCAGAGGCAGTACTATGAGGCCAGGGAGGATTTTGGAGCAGCAGGTGCTGCCAAAAAGGCCCATGGGTGGTGGGAGACACGGCAGGTGATGCCGTGGGTGGCAGGAGCAGAAAAATGTACGAAAATCGTAAAAAAATATGAACATAATAGGAAAATCATAAAAAATATGGATAAAAAAGGATAATCAAAAAAAATATTGAAAAATTTAGTAAAATAGTAAAAAATATGGAAAAATGTAGCAGATGATGACGTGTGTGGGAGGTGGGCGGCAGGAGCAGCGCAGGGGCTGCCGATAGGTCGCGGTGGCGGGGCCGCGGCAGCGACAGCTACTATGTCTGCTGGTTGGATTGTGCTGCAGCAGGGTCTGCCAAAGAGAAGCATGGGTGGCGGGAGACACGGCTGGTGATGCTGTGTGTGGGTGGTGGGGGGCAGGAGCAGGGTCGTCGTTAGAGGTTATGACTCCCGGGGCAAACATGAGAAGAGCCGCCCCTTGATAATATTTTTTTTCTGAAATGAACAAATTAAGGGAATTTGGCGCCCCCTAAATTTTGGCGCCCAGGGCGACCGCCCCGCTCACCCTGCCCTAAAACCGGCCCTGAATGCTTCCAGCAAAAACCGATTTTGTCTCTTTTCTGATTGGTGTTACCGCCATTTTGTTATGATGTTGTTGTTGCTTTTCTTCGAGTTTGCACTGTTCCCTTATTGGCATTTGTGATTTTGTTTGCTAGTATTGGTGAGTGCAGGGCCGGCGTTAGACAGCTACAATGGCTGCGCGGAGGCGGTGCCGCAGAGACAGCTACTATGGCTGCAGGGAGGACTGTGCAGCAGCAAGTGCTGCCAAAAAAGCGCATGGGTGGCGGGAGACACGGCAGGTGATGCCGTGTGTGGGTGGTGGGTGGCAGGAGCAGCGCAGGGGCTGCCGAAAGGGCGCGGAGGCGGTGCCGCGGCAGAGACAGCTACTATGGCTGCAGGGAGGACTGTGCAGCAGCAGGTGCTGCCAAAAAAGCGCATGGGTGGTGGGAGACACGGCAGGTGATGCCGTGTGTGGGTGGTGGGTGGCAGGAGCAGCGCAGGGGCTGCCGATAGGGCGCGGCAACTGTGCCGCGTCACAGACAGCTGCTATGGCCCCCGTGGAGGATTGTGCGGCAGCAGGGCTGCCAAAGAGGCACGTGGGTGGCGGGATACACGGCAGGTGATGCCGTGGGTGGCAGGAGCAGAAAAATGTACGAAAATCGTAAAAAAAATATGGAAAAAATAGGAAAATCATTAAAAAAATTGAAAAATGTAGTAAAATAGTAAAAAATATGGAAAAATTTAGCAGATGATGCCGTGGGTGGCAGGAGCAGAAAAATTTAGGAAAATCGTAAACAAAATATGGAAAAAATAGGAAAATCATAAAAAATATTGCAAAATTTAGTAAAATAGTAAAAAATATGGAAAAATGTAGCAGATGATGCCGTGGGTGGCAGGTGGGTGGCAGGAGCAGAAAAATTTAGGAAAATCGTAGAAAAAATATTGAAAAAATAGGAAAATCATAAAAAATATTGAAAAATTTAGTAAAATAGTAAAAAATATGGAAAAATGTAGCAGATGATGCCGTGTGTGGGAGGTGGGTGACAGGAGCAGCGCAGGGGCTGCCGATAGGGCGCTGTGGCTGTGCGGCGGCAGAGGCAGCTACTATGGCTCCAGGGATGCGGGAGACACGGCTGGTGAGGCCGTGGGGTGGAGGTGGGTGGCAGGAGCAGCGCTGCGGCTGCTAAAATCGTAAAAAAATATGGAAAAAATAGGGAAATCATAAAAAATATTGAAAAATTTAGTTAAATAGTAAAATATATAGAAAAATTTAGCAGATGATGCCGTGGGTGGCAGGTGGGTGGCAGGAGCAGAAAAATTTAGGAAAATCGTAAAAAAATATGGAAAAAATAGGAAAATCATAAAAATATTTGGAAAAATTTAGTAAAATAGTAGAAAAATATGGAAAATGTAGAGTGGGTTAAAAATGTAGCAGATGATGTCGTGGATGGAGGTGGGTGGTAGGATCAGAAAAATTTAGGAAAATCGTAAAAAAATATGTGAAAAAATAGGAAAATAAATGATAAAAATATGGAAAAAATAGGAAAAATCATAAAATGTATTGAAAAATTTAGTAAAATAGTAAAAAATATGGAAAAATGTAGCAGATGATGGCGTGGGTGGCAGGAGCAGAAAAATTTAGGAAAATCGTAAAAAAAATATGGAAAAAATAGGAAAATCATAAAAAATATGGAAAAAATAGGAAAATCATAAAATGTATTGAAAAATTTAGTAAAATAGTAAAAAATATGGAAAAATGTAGCAGATGATGGCGTGTGTGGGAGGTGGGTGGCAGGAGCAGAAAAATTTAGGAACTGAAAAAAGATGAAAAAATATGGAATCATAAAAAATGGTTGGGAAAATCATAAAAATGTTGATGGAAAATTTAGTAAAATAGTAAAAAATATGGGGAAAAACGTAGCAGATGATGCCGTGTGTGGGAGGTGGGTGGCAGGAGCAGCGCAGGGGCTGCCGATTAGGGATGGCTGTTATGACTCCCGGGAAACATGAGGAGAGCCCCCTCTTGATAATATTTTTTTTGAAATGAACAAATTAAGGGAATTTGGCGCCCCCTAAATTTTGGCGCCCAGGGCGTCATGCCGCTCCCCGCTCCTGCCCTAAAACCGGCCCTGAATGCGTCCAGCAAAAACCGATTTTGTCTCTTCTCTGATTGGTGTTACCGCCATTTTGTAAAAATGATGGTTGTTGTTGCTTTTCTTCGAGTTTGCACTGTTCCCTTATTGGCATTTGTGATTTTGTTTGCTAGTATTGGTGAGTGCAGGGCCGGCGTTAGACAGCTACAATGGCTGCGCGGAGGCGGTGCCGCAGAGACAGCTACTATGGCTGCAGGGAGGACTGTGCAGCAAAATGTGCTGAAAAAAGCGCATGGGTGTGGAGACACGGCAGGTGATGCCGTGTGTGGGTGGTGGGTGGCAGGAGCAGCGCAGGGGCTGCCGAAAGGGCGCGGAGGCGGTGCCGCGGCAGAGACAGCTACTATGGCCCCAGGGAGGACTGTGCAGCAGCAGGTGCTGCCAAAAAAGCGCATGGGTGGTGGGAGACACGGCAGGTGATGCCGTGTGTGGGTGGTGGGTGGCAGGAGCAGCGCAGGGGCTGCCGATAGGGCGGCAACTGTGCCGCTCAAAATGGAATATCCCTGTGGAGGATTGTGGGGCAGCAGGGCTGCCAAAGAGGCACGTGGGTGGCAGGATGCAGAAAAATTTAGGAAAATCGTAAAAAAATATGAAAAAATAGGAAAATCATAAAAAAATATGGAAAAAATAGGAAAATCATAAAAAAATTGAAAAATTTAGTAAAATAGTAAAAAATATGGAAAAATTTAGCAGATGATGCCTGTGGTGGGTGGCAGGAGCAGAAAAATTTAGGAAAATCGTAAAAAAAATATGGAAAAAATATGGAAAAAATAGGAAAATCATAAAAAATATTGAAAAATTTAGTAAAATAGTAAAAAATATGGAAAAATGTAGCAGATGATGCCGTGGGTGGCAGGTGGGTGGCAGGAGCAGAAAAATTTAGGAAAATCGTAAACAAAATATGGAAAAAATAGGAAAATCATAAAAAATATTGAAAAATTTTAGTAAAATAGTAAAAAATATGGAAAAATGTAGCAGATGATGCCGTGCGGTGGCGGGGTGGGTGGCAGGAGCAGAAAAATTTAGGAAAATCGTAGAAAAAATATTGAAAAAATAGGAAAATCATAAAAAATATTGAAAAATTTAGTAAAATAGTAAAAAATATGGAAAAATGTAGCAGATGAGTGCCGTGTGTGGGAGGTGGTGGTGACAGGAGCAGCGCAGGGGCTGCCGATAGGGTGCGGTGGCTGTGCCGCGGCAGTGGCAGCTACTATGACTCCAGGGAGGATTTTGAGCAGCAGGTGCTGCCAAAGGCCTGGGTGGTGGGAGACACGGCAGGTGAGGCCGTGGGTGGCAGGAGCAGAAAAATGTACTAAAATCGTAAAAAAATATGGAGAAAATAGGGAAATCATAAAAAATATTGAAAAATTTAGTTAAATAGTAAAAAATATGGAAAAATTTAGCAGATGATGCCGTGGGTGGCAGTGGGTGGCAGGAGCAGAAAAATTTAGGAAAATCGTAAAAAAATATGGAAAAAATAGGAAAATCATAAAAAATATTGAAAAATTTAGTTAAATAGTAAAAAATATGGAAAAATGTAGCAGATGATGTCGTGGGTGGCAGGTGGGTGGCAGGAGCAGAAAAATTTAGGAAAATCGTAAAAAAAATATGGAAAAATAGGAAAATATCTAAAAATATTGAAAAAATAGGAAAATCATAAAAAGTATTGAAAAATTTAGTAAAATAGTAAAAAATATGGAAAAATGTAGCAGATGATGCCGTGGGTGGCAGGTGGGTGGCAGGAGCAGAAATTTAGGAAATCGTGAGTTTGGTCTGGGGTATTGGGATGGGTGGGAAGGATGGGGTTCGAAGTGTAATTGGAAAATCATAAATATAGGAAATTTTGAAGGTGTGTAAAATATGGGTGGTGGAGACGCAGGTGATGCCGTGGGTGGCAGGAGCAGAAAAATTTACGAAAATCGTAAAAAAAATATGGAAAAAATAGGAAAATCATAAAAAAAATTGAAAAATGTAGTAAAATAGTAAAAAATATGGAAAAATTTAGCAGATGATGCCGTGGGTGGCAGGAGCAGAAAAATTTAGGAAAATCGTAAACAAAATATGGAAAAAATAGGAAAATCATAAAAAATATTGCAAAATTTAGTAAAATAGTAAAAAATATGGAAAAATGTAGCAGATGATGCCGTGGGTGGCAGGTGGGTGGCAGGAGCAGAAAAATTTAGGAAAATCGTAGAAAAAATATTGAAAAAATAGGAAAATCATAAAAAATATTGAAAAATTTAGTAAAATAGTAAAAAATATGGAAAAATGTAGCAGATGATGCCGTGTGTGGGAGGTGGGTGACAGGAGCAGCGCAGGGGCTGCCGATAGGGAGCGGTGGCTGTGCCGCGGCAGTGGCAGCTACTATGACTCCAGGGATGCTGGAGACACGGCAGGTGAGGCCGTGGGGTGGAGGTGGGTGGCAGGAGCAGCGCTGCGGCTGCTAAAATCGTAAAAAAATATGGAGAAAATAGGGAAATCATAAAAAATATTGAAAAATTTAGTTAAATAGTAAAATATATAGAAAAATTTAGCAGATGATGCCGTGGGTGGCAGGTGGGTGGCAGGAGCAGAAAAATTTAGGAAAATCGTAAAAAAAATATGGAAAAAATAGGAAAATCATAAAAAATATTGAAAAATTTAGTAAAATAGTAAAAAATATGGAAAAATGTAGCAGATGATGTCGTGGATGGCAGGTGGGTGGTAGGATCAGAAAAATTTAGGAAAATCGTAAAAAAAATATGGAAAAAATAGGAAAATCATAAAAAATATGGAAAAAATAGGAAAATCATAAAATGTATTGAAAAATTTAGTAAAATAGTAAAAAATATGGAAAAATGTAGCAGATGATGGCGTGGGTGGCAGGAGCAGAAAAATTTAGGAAAATCGTAAAAAAAATATGGAAAAAATAGGAAAATCATAAAAAATATGGAAAAAATAGGAAAATCATAAAATGTATTGAAAAATTTAGTAAAATAGTAAAAAATATGGAAAAATGTAGCAGATGATGGCGTGTGTGGGAGGTGGGTGGCAGGAGCAGCGCAGGGGCTGCCGATAGGTCGTGGTGGCGGGGCCGCGGCAGCGACAGCTACTATGTCTGCTGGTTGGATTGTGCTGCAGCAGGGGCTGCCAAAGAGAAGCATGGGTGGCGGGAGACACGGCTGGTGATGCTGTGTGTGGGTGGTGGGGGGCAGGAGCAGGGTCGTCGTTAGAGGTTATGACTCCCGGGGCAAACATGAGAAGAGCCGCCCCTTGATAATATTTTTTTTCTGAAATGAACAAATTAAGGGAATTTGGCGCCCCCTAAATTTTGGCGCCCAGGGCGACCGCGCCGCTCACCCTGCCCTAAAACCGGCCCTGAATGCGTCCAGCAAAAACCGATTTTGTCTCTTCTCTGATTGGTGTTACCGCCATTTTGTTATGATGTTGTTGTTGCTTTTCTTCGAGTTTGCACTGTTCCCTTATTGGCATTTGTGATTTTGTTTGCTAGTATTGGTGAGTGCAGGGCCGGCGTTAGACAGCTACAATGGCTGCGCGGAGGCGGTGCCGCAGAGACAGCTACTATGGCTGCAGGGAGGACTGTGCAGCAGCAAGTGCTGCCAAAAAAGCGCATGGGTGGCGGGAGACACGGCAGGTGATGCCGTGTGTGGGTGGTGGGTGGCAGGAGCAGCGCAGGGGCTGCCGAAAGGGCGCGGAGGCGGTGCCGCGGCAGAGACAGCTACTATGGCTGCAGGGAGGACTGTGCAGCAGCAGGTGCTGCCAAAAAAGCGCATGGGTGGTGGGAGACACGGCAGGTGATGCCGTGTGTGGGTGGTGGGTGGCAGGAGCAGCGCAGGGGCTGCCGATAGGGCGCGGCAACTGTGCCGCGTCACAGACAGCTGCTATGGCCCCCGTGGAGGATTGTGCGGCAGCAGGGCTGCCAAAGAGGCACGTGGGTGGCGGGATACACGGCAGGTGATGCCGTGGGTGGCAGGAGCAGAAAAATGTACGAAAATCGTAAAAAAAATATGGAAAAAATAGGAAAATCATAAAAAAAATTGAAAAATGTAGTAAAATAGTAAAAAATATGGAAAAATTTAGCAGATGATGCCGTGGGTGGCAGGAGCAGAAAAATTTAGGAAAATCGTAAACAAAATATGGAAAAAATAGGAAAATCATAAAAAATATTGCAAAATTTAGTAAAATAGTAAAAAATATGGAAAAATGTAGCAGATGATGCCGTGGGTGGCTGGTGGGTGGCAGGAGCAGAAAAATTTAGGAAAATCGTAGAAAAAATATTGAAAAAATAGGAAAATCATAAAAAATATTGAAAAATTTAGTAAAATAGTACAAAATATGGAAAAATGTAGCAGATGATGCCGTGTGTGGGAGGTGGGTGACAGGAGCAGCGCAGGGGCTGCCGATAGGGAGCGGTGGCTGTGCCGCGGCAGTGGCAGCTACTATGACTCCAGGGAGGCTGGAGACACGGCAGGTGAGGCCGTGGGGTGGATGTGGGTGGCAGGAGCAGCGCTGCGGCTGCTAAAATCGTAAAAAAATATGGAGAAAATAGGGAAATCATAAAAAATATTGAAAAATTTAGTTAAATAGTAAAATATATAGAAAAATTTAGCAGATGATGCCGTGGGTGGCAGGTGGGTGGCAGGAGCAGAAAAATTTAGGAAAATCGTAAAAAAAATATGGAAAAAATAGGAAAATCATAAAAAATATTGAAAAATTTAGTAAAATAGTAAAAAATATGGAAAAATGTAGCAGATGATGTCGTGGATGGCAGGTGGGTGGTAGGATCAGAAAAATTTAGGAAAATCGTAAAAAAAATATGGAAAAAATAGGAAAATCATAAAAAATATGGAAAAAATAGGAAAATCATAAAATGTATTGAAAAATTTAGTAAAATAGTAAAAAATATGGAAAAATGTAGCAGATGATGTCGTGGGTGGCAGGTGGGTGGCAGGAGCAGAAAAATTTAGGAAAATCGTAAAAAAAATATGGAAAAAATAGGAAAATCATAAAAAATATGGAAAAAATAGGAAAATCATAAAAAATATTGAAAAATTTAGTAAAATAGTAAAAAATATGGAAAAATGTAGCAGATGATGTCGTGGATGGCAGGTGGGTGGTAGGATCAGAAAAATTTAGGAAAATCGTAAAAAAAATATGGAAAAAATAGGAAAATCATAAAAAATATGGAAAAAATAGGAAAATCATAAAATGTATTGAAAAATTTAGTAAAATAGTAAAAAATATGGAAAAATGTAGCAGATGATGGCGTGGGTGGCAGGAGCAGAAAAATTTAGGAAAATCGTAAAAAAAATATGGAAAAAATAGGAAAATCATAAAAAATATGGAAAAAATAGGAAAATCATAAAATGTATTGAAAAATTTAGTAAAATAGTAAAAAATATGGAAAAATGTAGCAGATGATGGCGTGTGTGGGAGGTGGGTGGCAGGAGCAGCGCAGGGGCTGCCGATAGGTCGTGGGTGGAGGTGGGTGGAATGATTGGAAGATTCGTATCGGCCAGCCATTGACCCAATGCAAACATTTGTATTTGCACACTGCCGCCATGTAGAAACGGCGATTGCTGGAACTACCGTAGTTTAGTTCCAGCAGAGCCCGTCGATAAATGTCAAGGCGCCAGTGTGAATCAATTGGGCGCGCAACTAGGAATTTGAATTTGAATTTGAAATTGGCGGGTAAAAGGCGATTGCTGGAACTACCGTAGTTTAGTTCCAGCAGAGCCCGTCGATAAATGTCAAGGCGCCAGTGTGAATCAATTGGGCGCGCAACTAGGAATTTGAATTTGAATTTGAAATTGTGTTTGTGAAATGGCGATTGCTGGAACTACCGTAGTTTAGTTCCAGCAGAGCCCGTCGATAAATGTCAAGGCGCCAGTGTGAATCAATTGGGCGCGCAACTAGGAATTTGAATTTGAATTTGAAATTGAGATTCGTATCGGCCAGCCATTGACCCAGTGCAACCATTTGTATTTGCACACTGCCGCCATGTAGAAACGGCGATTGCTGGAACTACCGTAGTTTAGTTCCAGCAGAGCCCGTCGATAAATGTCAAGGCGCCAGTGTGAATCAATTGGGCGCGCAACTAGGAATTTGAATTTGAATTTGAAATTGGCGGGTAAAAGGCGATTGCTGGAACTATCGCAGTTTAGTTCCAGCAGAGCCCGTCGATAAATGTCAAGGCGCCAGTTTTAATCGATAGGGCGCGCAACTAGGAATTTGAATTTGAATTTGAAATTGGCGGGTAAATGGCGATTGCTGGAACTATCGTAGTTTAGTTCCAGCAGAGCCCGTCGATAAATGTCAAGGCGCCAGTGTGAATCGATTGGGCGCGCAACTAGGAATTTGAATTTGAATTTGAAATTGGCGGGTCAAAATAGTGTGACCATGTCACATGTACTAGAAAATACCAAAAAATATTAAAATACTAAATATACTAAAAATTTCAAAAATACCAAAAAAATTACAAAAATACCAAAAAAAGCCAAAAATTAAAAAAAAAGCTAAAAATAGCTAGAAAAAGCCAAAAAAAGCTAGAAAAAGCTAAAAATAGCTAAAAACGAAAAAAAAGCTAAAAATGGCCAAAAATAGCTAGAAATAGCTAGAAAAAGCCAAAAAAAGCTAGAAAAAGCTAAAAATAGCTAAAAACGAAAAAAAAGCTAAAAATGGCCAAAAAAGCTAGAAAAAAAATAGCTAGAAATAGCTAGAAATAGCTAGAAAAAAAAAAAAAAAAGCTAAAAATAGCCAAAAATAGCTAAAAACGAAAAAAAAGCTAAAAATGGCCAAAAATAGCTAGAAATAGCTAGAAAAAGCCAAAAAAGCTAGAAAAAGCTAAAAATAGCTAAAAACAAAAAAAAAGCTAAAAATGGCCAAAAATAGCTAAAAATAGCTAGAAAAAGCAAAAAAAAGCAAAAAAAGCTAGAAAAAGCTAAAAATAGCTAAAAAAAAAAAAAAAAAAAGCTAAAAATGGCCAAAAATAGCTAGAAATAGAAAAAGCTAGAAAAAGCTAGAAAAAGCTAAAAAAGCTAAAAAGAAAAAGCTAAAAATAGCTAGAAATAAAAAAAAAAAGCTAAAAATAGCCAAAAATAGCTAGAAAAAAAGCTAAAAAAAAAAAAAAAAAAGCTAGAAAAAGCTAGAAAAAAAAGCTAAAAAAGCTAAAAATAGCTAAAAACGAAAAAAAGCTAAAAATGGCCAAAAATAGCTAGAAATAGCTAGAAAAGCTAGAAAAAAAAAAGCTAGAAAAAGCTAAAAATAGCTAAAAACGAAAAAAAAGCTAAAAATGGCCAAAAATAGCTAGAAATAGCTAGAAAAAGCCAAAAAAGCTAGAAAAAGCTAAAAATAGCTAAAAACGAAAAAAAAGCTAAAAATGGCCAAAAATAGCTAGAAATAGCTAGAAAAAGCCAAAAAAGCTAGAAAAAGCTAAAAATAGCTAAAAACGAAAAAAAAGCTAAAAATGGCCAAAAATAGCTAGAAATAGCTAGAAAAAAAAAAAAGCAAAAAGCTAGAAAAAGCTAAAAATAGCTAAAAACGAAAAAAAAGCTAAAAATGGCCAAAAATAGCTAGAAATAGCTAGAAAAAGCCAAAAAAGCTAGAAAAAGCTAAAAATAGCTAAAAATAGCTAAAAACAAAAAAAAGCTAAAAATGGCCAAAAATAGCTAGAAATAGCTAGAAAAAGCTAGAAAAAGCCAAAAAAGCTAGAAAAAGCTAAAAATAGCTAAAAACGAAAAAAAGCTAAAAATAGCCAAAAAATAGCTAAAAATAGCTAGAAATAGCTAGAAAAAGCCAAAAAAAGCTAGAAAAAGCTAAAAATAGCTCTAAAAAAAAAAAAAAAAAAAGCTAAAAAATGGCCAAAAATAGCTAGAAATAGCTAGAAAAAGCAAAAAAAGCCAAAAAAAGCTAGAAAAAGCTAAAAATAGCTAAAAACGAAAAAAAAGCTAAAAATGGCCAAAAATAGCTAGAAATAGCTAGAAATAGCTAGAAAAAGCCAAAAAAGCTAGAAAAAGCTAAAAATAGCTAAAAACGAAAAAAAAGCTAAAAATGGCCAAAAATAGCTAGAAATAGCTAGAAATAGCTAGAAAAAGCCAAAAAAGCTAGAAAAAGCTAAAAATAGCTAAAAACGAAAAAAAAGCTAAAAATGGCCAAAAATAGCTAGAAATAGCTAGAAAAAAAAAAAAAAAAAAAGCTAAAAAAAGCTAAAAACAAAAAAAGCTAAAAATAGCCAAAAATAGCTAAAAATAGCTAGAAATAGCTAGAAAAAAAAAAAAAAAAGCTAAAAATAGCTAAAAATAAAAAAAAAAGCTAAAAAAGCTAAAAAAAGCTAAAAATAGCTAGAAATAGCTAAAAAAAAGCCAAAAAAGCTAGAAAAAGCTAAAAATAGCTAAAAAAAAAAAAAAAAAAGCTAAAATAAAAATAGCTAGAAATAGCTAGAAAAAAAAGCTAAAAAGCTAAAAAAGCTAAAAATAAAAAAAAGCTAAAAAAAAAAGCTAAAAATAGCCAAAAATAGCTAGAAATAGCTAGAAAAAGCAAAAAAAGCTAGAAATAGCTAAAAATAGCTAAAAATAGCTAAAACCAAAAAAAAGCTAAAAATGGCCAAAAATAGCCAAAAATAGCTAGAAATAGCTAGAAAAAGCCAAAAAAGCTAGAAAAAGCCAAAAAAGCTAGAAAAAGCTAAAAATCGCCAAAAATAGCTAAAAACAAAAAAAAGCTAAAAATGGCCAAAAATAGCCAAAAATAGCTAGAAATAGCTAGAAAAAGCCAAAAAAGCTAGAAAAAGCTAAAAATCGCCAAAAATAGCTAAAAACAAAAAAAAGCTAAAAATGGCCAAAAATAGCCAAAAATAGCTAGAAATAGCTAGAAAAAGCCAAAAAAGCTAGAAAAAGCTAAAAATCTAAAAAAAATTAAAAAAAAAAAAAAAGCTAAAAATGGCCAAAAATAGCCAAAAATAGCTAGAAATAGCTAGAAAAAGCCAAAAAGCTAGAAAAAAGCTAAAAATAAAAAAAAAAAAAAAAAAAAAAAAAAGCTAAAAATGGCCAAAAATAGCCAAAAATAGCTAGAAATAGCTAGAAAAAGCCAAAAAAGCTAGAAAAAGCTAAAAATCGCCAAAAAAAAAAAAAAAAAAAAAAGCTAAAAATGGCCAAAAATAGCCAAAAATAGCTAGAAATAGCTAGAAAAAGCCAAAAAAGCTAAAAAAAGCTAAAAATCAAAAAAAAAAAAAAAAAAAAGCTAAAAATGGCCAAAAAATAGCCAAAAATAGCTAGAAATAGCTAGAAAAAAGCCAAAAAAGCTAAAAAAGCTAAAAATAAAAAAAAAAAAAAAAAAAAAAAAGCTAAAAATTGTATCAAAAAATCAAGCCAAAAATAGCTAGAAATAGCTAAAAAAAAAGCAAAAAATAAACGCTAAAAAAAAAAAAATTCTCTACAAAATAAAACATTTAATGTTTAAAAAAAAAAAAAAAATTATATCTCCCGTAATATTGATTGTATCAAAACGAATCAAACGTTAAAAGAAAGCTTGTTCAATTCTCTACAAAATACAACCATTTAATGTCCTTATTTGCCTTCCAGGACCTCGAAAAGGCATTTTTCGCCATATCTCCCTAATATTGATTGTATCAAAACGAATCAAACGTTAAAAGAAAGCTTGTTCAATTCTCTACAAAATACAATCATTTAATGTCCTTATTTGCCTTCCAGGACCTCGAAAAAAAAGGCTTTTTCGCCATATCTCCCGTAATATTGATTGTATCAAAACGAATCAAACGTTAAAAGAAAGCTTGTTCAATTCTCTACAAAATACAACCATTTAATGTCCTTATTTGCCTTCCAGGACCTCGAAAAAACGGCATTTTTCGCCATATCTCCCGTAATATTGATTGTATCAAAACGAATCAAACGTTAAAAGAAAGCTTGTTCAATTCTCTACAAAATACAACCATTTAATGTCCTTATTTGCCTTCCAGGACCTCGGAAAACGGCATTTTTCGCCATATCTCCCGTAATATTGATTGTATCAAAACGAATCAAACGTTAAAAGAAAGCTTGTTCAATTCTCTACAAAATACAACCATTTAATGTCCTTATTTGCCTTCCAGGACCTCGCAAAACGGCATTTTTCGCCATATCTCCCGTAATATTGATTGTATCAAAACGAATCAAACGTTAAAAGAAAGCTTGTTCAATTCTCTACAAAATACAACCATTTAATGTCCTTATTTGCCTTCCAGGACCTCGCAAAACGGCATTTTTCGCCATATCTCCCGTAATATTGATTGTATCAAAACGAATCAAACGTTAAAAGAAAGCTTGTTCAATTCTCTACAAAATACAACCATTTAATGTCCTTATTTGCCTTCCAGGACCTCGAAAAAAAGGCATTTTTCGCCATATCTCCCGTAATATTGATTGTATCAAAACGAATCAAACGTTAAAAGAAAGCTTGTTCAATTCTCTACAAAATACAACCATTTAATGTCCTTATTTGCCTTCCAGGACCTCGGAAAACGGCATTTTTCGCCATATCTCCCGTAATATTGATTGTATCAAAACGAATCAAACGTTAAAAGAAAGCTTGTTCAATTCTCTACAAAATACAACCATTTAATGTCCTTATTTGCCTTCCAGGACCTCGCAAAACGGCATTTTTCGCCATATCTCCCGTAATATTGATTGTATCAAAACGAATCAAACGTTAAAAGAAAGCTTGTTCAATTCTCTACAAAATACAACCATTTAATGTCCTTATTTGCCTTCCAGGACCTCGCAAAACGGCATTTTTCGCCATATCTCCCGTAATATTGATTGTATCAAAACGAATCAAACGTTAAAAGAAAGCTTGTTCAATTCTCTACAAAATACAACCATTTAATGTCCTTATTTGCCTTCCAGGACCTCGCAAAACGGCATTTTTCGCCATATCTCCCGTAATATTGATTGTATCAAAACGAATCAAACGTTAAAAGAAAGCTTGTTCAATTCTCTACAAAATACAACCATTTAATGTCCTTATTTGCCTTCCAGGACCTCGAAAAACGGCATTTTTCGCCATATCTCCCGTAATATTGATTGTATCAAAACGAATCAAACGTTAAAAGAAAGCTTGTTCAATTCTCTACAAAATACAACCATTTAATGTCCTTATTTGCCTTCCAGGACCTCGCAAAACGGCATTTTTCGCCATATCTCCCGTAATATTGATTGTATCAAAACGAATCAAACGTTAAAAGAAAGCTTGTTCAATTCTCTACAAAATACAACCATTTAATGTCCTTATTTGCCTTCCAGGACCTCGCAAAACGGCATTTTTCGCCATATCTCCCGTAATATTGATTGTATCAAAACGAATCAAACGTTAAAAGAAAGCTTGTTCAATTCTCTACAAAATACAACCATTTAATGTCCTTATTTGCCTTCCAGGACCTCAAAAAACGGCATTTTTCGCCATATCTCCCGTAATATTGATTGTATCAAAACGAATCAAACGTTAAAAGAAAGCTTGTTCAATTCTCTACAAAATACAACCATTTAATGTCCTTATTTGCCTTCCAGGACCTCGCAAAACGGCATTTTTCGCCATATCTCCCGTAATATTGATTGTATCAAAACGAATCAAACGTTAAAAGAAAGCTTGTTCAATTCTCTACAAAATACAACCATTTAATGTCCTTATTTGCCTTCCAGGACCTCGCAAAACGGCATTTTTCGCCATATCTCCCGTAATATTGATTGTATCAAAACGAATCAAACGTTAAAAGAAAGCTTGTTCAATTCTCTACAAAATACAACCATTTAATGTCCTTATTTGCCTTCCAGGACCTCGGAAAACGGCATTTTTCGCCATATCTCCCGTAATATTGATTGTATCAAAACGAATCAAACGTTAAAAGAAAGCTTGTTCAATTCTCTACAAAATACAACCATTTAATGTCCTTATTTGCCTTCCAGGACCTCGCAAAACGGCATTTTTCGCCATATCTCCCGTAATATTGATTGTATCAAAACGAATCAAACGTTAAAAGAAAGCTTGTTCAATTCTCTACAAAATACAACCATTTAATGTCCTTATTTGCCTTCCAGGACCTCGCAAAACGGCATTTTTCGCCATATCTCCCGTAATATTGATTGTATCAAAACGAATCAAACGTTAAAAGAAAGCTTGTTCAATTCTCTACAAAATACAACCATTTAATGTCCTTATTTGCCTTCCAGGACCTCGCAAAACGGCATTTTTCGCCATATCTCCCGTAATATTGATTGTATCAAAACGAATCAAACGTTAAAAGAAAGCTTGTTCAATTCTCTACAAAATACAACCATTTAATGTCCTTATTTGCCTTCCAGGACCTCGCAAAACGGCATTTTTCGCCATATCTCCCGTAATATTGATTGTATCAAAACGAATCAAACGTTAAAAGAAAGCTTGTTCAATTCTCTACAAAATACAACCATTTAATGTCCTTATTTGCCTTCCAGGACCTCGCAAAACGGCATTTTTCGCCATATCTCCCGTAATATTGATTGTATCAAAACGAATCAAACGTTAAAAGAAAGCTTGTTCAATTCTCTACAAAATACAACCATTTAATGTCCTTATTTGCCTTCCAGGACCTCGCAAAACGGCATTTTTCGCCATATCTCCCGTAATATTGATTGTATCAAAACGAATCAAACGTTAAAAGAAAGCTTGTTCAATTCTCTACAAAATACAACCATTTAATGTCCTTATTTGCCTTCCAGGACCTCGCAAAACGGCATTTTTCGCCATATCTCCCGTAATATTGATTGTATCAAAACGAATCAAACGTTAAAAGAAAGCTTGTTCAATTCTCTACAAAATACAACCATTTAATGTCCTTATTTGCCTTCCAGGACCTCGCAAAACGGCATTTTTCGCCATATCTCCCGTAATATTGATTGTATCAAAACGAATCAAACGTTAAAAGAAAGCTTGTTCAATTCTCTACAAAATACAACCATTTAATGTCCTTATTTGCCTTCCAGGACCTCGCAAAACGGCATTTTTCGCCATATCTCCCGTAATATTGATTGTATCAAAACGAATCAAACGTTAAAAGAAAGCTTGTTCAATTCTCTACAAAATACAACCATTTAATGTCCTTATTTGCCTTCCAGGACCTCGCAAAACGGCATTTTTCGCCATATCTCCCGTAATATTGATTGTATCAAAACGAATCAAACGTTAAAAGAAAGCTTGTTCAATTCTCTACAAAATACAACCATTTAATGTCCTTATTTGCCTTCCAGGACCTCGCAAAACGGCATTTTTCGCCATATCTCCCGTAATATTGATTGTATCAAAACGAATCAAACGTTAAAAGAAAGCTTGTTCAATTCTCTACAAAATACAACCATTTAATGTCCTTATTTGCCTTCCAGGACCTCGCAAAACGGCATTTTTCGCCATATCTCCCGTAATATTGATTGTATCAAAACGAATCAAACGTTAAAAGAAAGCTTGTTCAATTCTCTACAAAATACAACCATTTAATGTCCTTATTTGCCTTCCAGGACCTCGAAAAAAAGGCATTTTTCGCCATATCTCCCGTAATATTGATTGTATCAAAACGAATCAAACGTTAAAAGAAAGCTTGTTCAATTCTCTACAAAATACAACCATTTAATGTCCTTATTTGCCTTCCAGGACCTCGCAAAACGGCATTTTTCGCCATATCTCCCGTAATATTGATTGTATCAAAACGAATCAAACGTTAAAAGAAAGCTTGTTCAATTCTCTACAAAATACAACCATTTAATGTCCTTATTTGCCTTCCAGGACCTCGCAAAACGGCATTTTTCGCCATATCTCCCGTAATATTGATTGTATCAAAACGAATCAAACGTTAAAAGAAAGCTTGTTCAATTCTCTACAAAATACAACCATTTAATGTCCTTATTTGCCTTCCAGGACCTCGCAAAACGGCATTTTTCGCCATATCTCCCGTAATATTGATTGTATCAAAACGAATCAAACGTTAAAAGAAAGCTTGTTCAATTCTCTACAAAATACAACCATTTAATGTCCTTATTTGCCTTCCAGGACCTCGCAAAACGGCATTTTTCGCCATATCTCCCGTAATATTGATTGTATCAAAACGAATCAAACGTTAAAAGAAAGCTTGTTCAATTCTCTACAAAATACAACCATTTAATGTCCTTATTTGCCTTCCAGGACCTCGCAAAACGGCATTTTTCGCCATATCTCCCGTAATATTGATTGTATCAAAACGAATCAAACGTTAAAAGAAAGCTTGTTCAATTCTCTACAAAATACAACCATTTAATGTCCTTATTTGCCTTCCAGGACCTCGCAAAACGGCATTTTTCGCCATATCTCCCGTAATATTGATTGTATCAAAACGAATCAAACGTTAAAAGAAAGCTTGTTCAATTCTCTACAAAATACAACCATTTAATGTCCTTATTTGCCTTCCAGGACCTCGGAAAACGGCATTTTTCGCCATATCTCCCGTAATATTGATTGTATCAAAACGAATCAAACGTTAAAAGAAAGCTTGTTCAATTCTCTACAAAATACAACCATTTAATGTCCTTATTTGCCTTCCAGGACCTCGAAAAAAAGGCATTTTTCGCCATATCTCCCGTAATATTGATTGTATCAAAACGAATCAAACGTTAAAAGAAAGCTTGTTCAATTCTCTACAAAATACAACCATTTAATGTCCTTATTTGCCTTCCAGGACCTCGAAAAAAAGGCATTTTTCGCCATATCTCCCGTAATATTGATTGTATCAAAACGAATCAAACGTTAAAAGAAAGCTTGTTCAATTCTCTACAAAATACAACCATTTAATGTCCTTATTTGCCTTCCAGGACCTCGCAAAACGGCATTTTTCGCCATATCTCCCGTAATATTGATTGTATCAAAACGAATCAAACGTTAAAAGAAAGCTTGTTCAATTCTCTACAAAATACAACCATTTAATGTCCTTATTTGCCTTCCAGGACCTCGCAAAACGGCATTTTTCGCCATATCTCCCGTAATATTGATTGTATCAAAACGAATCAAACGTTAAAAGAAAGCTTGTTCAATTCTCTACAAAATACAACCATTTAATGTCCTTATTTGCCTTCCAGGACCTCGCAAAACGGCATTTTTCGCCATATTCTCCCGTAATATTGATTGTATCAAAACGAATCAAACGTTAAAAGAAAGCTTGTTCAATTCTCTACAAAATACAACCATTTAATGTCCTTATTTGCCTTCCAGGACCTCGCAAAACGGCATTTTTCGCCATATCTCCCGTAATATTGATTGTATCAAAACGAATCAAACGTTAAAAGAAAGCTTGTTCAATTCTCTACAAAATACAACCATTTAATGTCCTTATTTGCCTTCCAGGACCTCGCAAAACGGCATTTTTCGCCATATCTCCCGTAATATTGATTGTATCAAAACGAATCAAACGTTAAAAGAAAGCTTGTTCAATTCTCTACAAAATACAACCATTTAATGTCCTTATTTGCCTTCCAGGACCTCGCAAAACGGCATTTTTCGCCATATCTCCCGTAATATTGATTGTATCAAAACGAATCAAACGTTAAAAGAAAGCTTGTTCAATTCTCTACAAAATACAACCATTTAATGTCCTTATTTGCCTTCCAGGACCTCGCAAAACGGCATTTTTCGCCATATCTCCCGTAATATTGATTGTATCAAAACGAATCAAACGTTAAAAGAAAGCTTGTTCAATTCTCTACAAAATACAACCATTTAATGTCCTTATTTGCCTTCCAGGACCTCGAAAAAAAGGCATTTTTCGCCATATCTCCCGTAATATTGATTGTATCAAAACGAATCAAACGTTAAAAGAAAGCTTGTTCAATTCTCTACAAAATACAACCATTTAATGTCCTTATTTGCCTTCCAGGACCTCGCAAAACGGCATTTTTCGCCATATCTCCCGTAATATTGATTGTATCAAAACGAATCAAACGTTAAAAGAAAGCTTGTTCAATTCTCTACAAAATACAACCATTTAATGTCCTTATTTGCCTTCCAGGACCTCGAAAAAAAGGCATTTTTCGCCATATCTCCCGTAATATTGATTGTATCAAAACGAATCAAACGTTAAAAGAAAGCTTGTTCAATTCTCTACAAAATACAACCATTTAATGTCCTTATTTGCCTTCCAGGACCTCGGAAAACGGCATTTTTCGCCATATCTCCCGTAATATTGATTGTATCAAAACGAATCAAACGTTAAAAGAAAGCTTGTTCAATTCTCTACAAAATACAACCATTTAATGTCCTTATTTGCCTTCCAGGACCTCGCAAAACGGCATTTTTCGCCATATCTCCCGTAATATTGATTGTATCAAAACGAATCAAACGTTAAAAGAAAGCTTGTTCAATTCTCTACAAAATACAACCATTTAATGTCCTTATTTGCCTTCCAGGACCTCGCAAAACGGCATTTTTCGCCATATCTCCCGTAATATTGATTGTATCAAAACGAATCAAACGTTAAAAGAAAGCTTGTTCAATTCTCTACAAAATACAACCATTTAATGTCCTTATTTGCCTTCCAGGACCTCGCAAAACGGCATTTTTCGCCATATCTCCCGTAATATTGATTGTATCAAAACGAATCAAACGTTAAAAGAAAGCTTGTTCAATTCTCTACAAAATACAACCATTTAATGTCCTTATTTGCCTTCCAGGACCTCGAAAAAAAGGCATTTTTCGCCATATCTCCCGTAATATTGATTGTATCAAAACGAATCAAACGTTAAAAGAAAGCTTGTTCAATTCTCTACAAAATACAACCATTTAATGTCCTTATTTGCCTTCCAGGACCTCGGAAAACGGCATTTTTCGCCATATCTCCCGTAATATTGATTGTATCAAAACGAATCAAACGTTAAAAGAAAGCTTGTTCAATTCTCTACAAAATACAATCATTTAATGTCCTTATTTGCCTTCCAGGACCTCGAAAAAAAGGCATTTTTCGCCATATCTCCCGTAATATTGATTGTATCAAAACGAATCAAACGTTAAAAGAAAGCTTGTTCAATTCTCTACAAAATACAATCATTTAATGTCCTTATTTGCCTTCCAGGACCTCGGAAAACGGCATTTTTCGCCATATCTCCCGTAATATTGATTGTATCAAAACGAATCAAACGTTAAAAGAAAGCTTGTTCAATTCTCTACAAAATACAATCATTTAATGTCCTTATTTGCCTTCCAGGACCTCGAAAAACGGCATTTTTCGCCATATCTCCCGTAATATTGATTGTATCAAAACGAATCAAACGTTAAAAGAAAGCTTGTTCAATTCTCTACAAAATACAATCATTTAATGTCCTTATTTGCCCTCCGGGTTCGAAAACAGGACCTCGAAAAAGGCATTTTTCGCCATATCTCCCGTAATATTGATTGTATCAAAACGAATCAAACGTTAAAAGAAAGCTTGTTCAATTCTCTACAAAATACAATCATTTAATGTTTATTTGCCATCCCAGGACCTCGAAAAAAAGAATTTTTTCCCAATTCCGTAATATTGATTGTATCAAAACGAATCAAACGTTAAAAGAAAGCTTGTTCAATTCTCTACAAAATACAATCATTTTTTCCTATTCATCATCTGCTAAATTTTTCCATATTTTTTACTATATTACTAAATTTTTCAATATTTGTTATGATTTTCCTATTTTTTCCATATTTTTTTACGATTTTCCTAAATTTTTCTGCTCCTGCCACCCACCTCCCACACACGGCATCATCTGCTACATTTTTCCATATTTTTTACTATTTTACTACATTTTTCAATATATTTTAAGATTTTCCATATTTTTTTTTCCATATTTTTTTTACGATTTTCCTAAATTTTTCTGCTCCTGCCACCCACCTGCCACCCACGGCATCATCTGCTACATTTTTCCTTATTTTTTACTATTTAACTAAATTTTTCAATATTTTTTATGATTTTCCTATTTTTTCCATATTTTTTTTACGATTTTCCTAAATTTTTCTGCTCCTGCCACCCACCTACCACCCACGGCATCATCTGCTACATTTTTCCTTATTTTTTACTATTTAACTAAATTTTTCAATATTTTTTATGAAAATAGGGAAAAAATAGGGTTTTCCATATTTTTTTTACGATTATCCTAAGTTTTTCTGCTCCTGCCACCCACCTGCCACCCACGGCATCATCTGCTAAATTTTTCCATATTTTTTACTATATTACTAAATTTTTCAATATTTGTTATGATTTTCCTATTTTTTCCATATTTTTTTACGATTTTCCTAAATTTTTCTGCTCCTGCCACCCACCTCCCACACACGGCATCATCTGCTACATTTTTCCATATTTTTTACTATTTTACTACATTTTTCAATATATTTTATGATTTTTCTATTTTTTCCATATTTTTTTACGATTTTCCTAAATTTTTCTGCTCCTGCCACCCACCTGCCACCCACGGCATCATCTGCTACATTTTTCCTTATTTTTTACTATTTAACTAAATTTTTCAATATTTTTTATGATTTCCCTATTTTTTCCATATTTTTTTTACGATTATCCTAAATTTTTCTGCTCCTGCCACCCACCTGCCACCCACGGCATCATCTGCTAAATTTTTCCATATTTTTTACTATATTACTAAATTTTTCAATATTTGTTATGATTTTCCTATTTTTTCCATATTTTTTTACGATTTTCCTAAATTTTTCTGCTCCTGCCACCCACCTGCCACCCACGACATCATCTGCTACATTTTTCCATATTTTTTACTATTTTACTACATTTTTCAATATATTTTATGATTTTCCTATTTTTTCCATATTTTTTTACGATTTTCCTAAATTTTTCTGCTCCTGCCACCCACCTGCCACCCACGGCATCATCTGCTACATTTTTCCATATTTTTTACTATTTAACTAAATTTTTCAATATTTTTTATGATTTCCCTATTTTTTCCATATTTTTTTTACGATTATCCTAAATTTTTCTGCTCCTGCCACCCACCTGCCACCCACGGCATCATCTGCTACATTTTTCCATATTTTTTACTATTTTACTAAATTTTGCAATATTTATTATGATTTTCCTATTTTTTTCCATATTTTTTTTACGATTTTCCTAAATTTTTCTGCTCCTGCCACCCACCTGCCACACACGGCATCATCTGCTACATTTTTCCATATTTTTTACTATTTAACTAAATTTTTCAATATTTTTTATGATTTCCCTATTTTTTCCATATTTTTTTTACGATTATCCATATTTTTTACTATTTTACTAAATTTTTCAATATTTTTTGTGATTGTCCTATTTTTTCCATATTTTTTTACGATTTTCCTACATTTTTCTGCTTCTGCCACCCACCTCTACCCCACGGCATCACCTGCTGTGTCTCCATCCACCCATGTGCCTTTTTGGCAGCACCTGCTGCTGCACAATCCTCCCTGGAGCCATAGCAGCTGCCTCTGCCGCGGCACAGCCACCGCGCCCTATCGGCAGCCCCTGCGCTGCTCCTGCCACCCACCTCCACCCCACGGCATCACCTGCCGTGTCTCCCGCCACCCATGTGCCTTTTTGGCAGCACCTGCTGCTGCACATTCCTACCTGGAGCCATAGTAACTGTCTCTGCCGCGGGTACAGCCACCGTGCCTTGTTTTTCCCCTTTTTCCTACATTTCTACATCTAATTTATGATTTTCCTACATTTTTCCATATTTTTTAAGATTTTACAACAATTTCCATATTTGTTATGATTTTCCTATTTTTTCCATATTTTTTTACGATTTTCCTACATTTTTCTGCTTCTGCCACCCACCTCTACCCCACGGCATCACCTGCTGTGTCTCCATCCACCCATGTGCCTTTTTGGCAGCACCTGCTGCTGCACAATCCTCCCTGGAGCCATAGTAGCTGCCTCTGCCGCGGCACAGCCACCGCGCCCTATCGGCAGCCACTGTGCTCCTCCTGCCACCCACCTCCACCCCACGGCATCACCTGCCGTGTCTCCACCACCCGTGCGCCTTTTTGGCAGCACCTGCTGCTGCACAATACTCCTGCAGCCATAGTAGCTGTCTCTGCGGCACAGCCACCGTGCCCTTTTTTTCCCTTTTTCCTACATTTCTACATCTAATTTACATCTACCCACCTGCCACACACGGCATCATCTGCTACATTTTTCCATATTTTTTACTATTTAACTAAATTTTTCAATATTTTTTATGATTTCCCTATTTTTTCCATATTTTTTTACGATTATCCATATTTTTTACTATTTTACTAAATTTTTCAATATTTTTTGTGATTGTCCTATTTTTTCCAATTTTTTTTACGATTTTCCTAAATTTTTCTGCTCCTGCCACCCACCTGCCACCCACGGCATCATCTGCTACATTTTTCCATATTTTTTACTATTTAACTAAATTTTTCAATATTTTTTATGATTTCCCTATTTTTTCCATATTTTTTTTACGATTATCCTAAATTTTTCTGCTCCTGCCACCCACCTGCCACCCACGGCATCATCTGCTAAATTTTTCCATATTTTTTACTATATTACTAAATTTTTCAATATTTGTTATGATTTTCCTATTTTTTCCATATTTTTTTACGATTTTCCTAAATTTTTCTGCTCCTGCCACCCACCTCCCACACACGGCATCATCTGCTACATTTTTCCATATTTTTTACTATTTTACTACATTTTTCAATATATTTTATGATTTTCCTATTTTTTCCATATTTTTTTTACGATTTTCCTAAATTTTTCTGCTCCTGCCACCCACCTGCCACCCACGGCATCATCTGCTACATTTTTCCTTATTTTTTACTATTTAACTAAATTTTTCAATATTTTTTATGATTTTCCTATTTTTTCCATATTTTTTTTACGATTTTCCTAAATTTTTCTGCTCCTGCCACCCACCTACCACCCACGGCATCATCTGCTACATTTTTCCTTATTTTTTACTATTTAACTAAATTTTTCAATATTTTTTATGAAAATAGGGAAAAAATAGGGTTTTCCATATTTTTTTTACGATTATCCTAAATTTTTCTGCTCCTGCCACCCACCTGCCACCCACGGCATCATCTGCTAAATTTTTCCATATTTTTTACTATATTACTAAATTTTTCAATATTTGTTATGATTTTCCTATTTTTTCCATATTTTTTTACGATTTTCCTAAATTTTTCTGCTCCTGCCACCCACCTCCCACACACGGCATCATCTGCTACATTTTTCCATATTTTTTACTATTTTACTACATTTTTCAATATATTTTATGATTTTTCTATTTTTTCCATATTTTTTTTACGATTTTCCTAAATTTTTCTGCTCCTGCCACCCACCTGCCACCCACGGCATCATCTGCTACATTTTTCCTTATTTTTTACTATTTAACTAAATTTTTCAATATTTTTTATGATTTCCCTATTTTTTCCATATTTTTTTTACGATTATCCTAAATTTTTCTGCTCCTGCCACCCACCTGCCACCCACGGCATCATCTGCTAAATTTTTCCATATTTTTTACTATATTACTAAATTTTTCAATATTTGTTATGATTTTCCTATTTTTTCCATATTTTTTTACGATTTTCCTAAATTTTTCTGCTCCTGCCACCCACCTGCCACCCACGACATCATCTGCTACATTTTTCCATATTTTTTACTATTTTACTACATTTTTCAATATATTTTATGATTTTCCTATTTTTTCCATATTTTTTTACGATTTTCCTAAATTTTTCTGCTCCTGCCACCCACCTGCCACCCACGGCATCATCTGCTACATTTTTCCATATTTTTTACTATTTAACTAAATTTTTCAATATTTTTTATGATTTCCCTATTTTTTCCATATTTTTTTTACGATTATCCTAAATTTTTCTGCTCCTGCCACCCACCTGCCACCCACGGCATCATCTGCTACATTTTTCCATATTTTTTACTATTTTACTAAATTTTGCAATATTTATTATGATTTTCCTATTTTTTTCCATATTTTTTTTACGATTTTCCTAAATTTTTCTGCTCCTGCCACCCACCTGCCACACACGGCATCATCTGCTACATTTTTCCATATTTTTTACTATTTAACTAAATTTTTCAATATTTTTTATGATTTCCCTATTTTTTCCATATTTTTTTTACGATTATCCATATTTTTTACTATTTTACTAAATTTTTCAATATTTTTTGTGATTGTCCTATTTTTTCCATATTTTTTTACGATTTTCCTACATTTTTCTGCTTCTGCCACCCACCTCTACCCCACGGCATCACCTGCTGTGTCTCCATCCACCCATGTGCCTTTTTGGCAGCACCTGCTGCTGCACAATCCTCCCTGGAGCCATAGCAGCTGCCTCTGCCGCGGCACAGCCACCGCGCCCTATCGGCAGCCCCTGCGCTGCTCCTGCCACCCACCTCCACCCCACGGCATCACCTGCCGTGTCTCCCGCCACCCATGTGCCTTTTTGGCAGCACCTGCTGCTGCACAATCCTACCTGGAGCCATAGTAACTGTCTCTGCCGCGGTACAGCCACCGTGCCTTGTTTTTCCCCTTTTTCCTACATTTCTACATCTAATTTATGATTTTCCTACATTTTTCCATATTTTTTAAGATTTTACAACAATTTCCATATTTGTTATGATTTTCCTATTTTTTCCAATTTTTTTACGATTTTCCTACATTTTTCTGCTTCTGCCACCCACCTCCACCCCACGGCATCACCTGCCGTGTCTCCATCCACCCATGTGCCTTTTTGGCAGCACCTGCTGCTGCACAATCCTCCCTGGAGCCATGGTAGCTGCCTCTGCCCCGGCAGAGCCGCCGCGCCCTATCGGCAGCCACTGTGCTCCTCCTGCCACCCACCTCCACCCCACGGCATCACCTGCCGTGTCTCCCACCACCCGTGCGCCTTTTTGGCAGCACCTGCTGCTGCACAATACTCCCTGCAGCCATAGTAGCTGTCTCTGCCGCGGCACAGCCACCGTGCCCTTTTTTTCCCCTTTTTCCTACATTTCTACATCTAATTTACATCTACCCACCTGCCACACACGGCATCATCTGCTACATTTTTCCATATTTTTTACTATTTAACTAAATTTTTCAATATTTTTTATGATTTCCCTATTTTTTCCATATTTTTTTTACGATTATCCATATTTTTTACTATTTTACTAAATTTTTCAATATTTTTTGTGATTGTCCTATTTTTTCCATATTTTTTTACGATTTTCCTACATTTTTCTGCTTCTGCCACCCACCTCTACCCCACGGCATCACCTGCTGTGTCTCCATCCACCCATGTGCCTTTTTGGCAGCACCTGCTGCTGCACAATCCTCCCTGGAGCCATAGCAGCTGCCTCTGCCGCGGCACAGCCACCGCGCCCTATCGGCAGCCCCTGCGCTGCTCCTGCCACCCACCTCCACCCCACGGCATCACCTGCCGTGTCTCCCGCCACCCATGTGCCTTTTTGGCAGCACCTGCTGCTGCACAATCCTACCTGGAGCCATAGTAACTGTCTCTGCCGCGGTACAGCCACCGTGCCTTGTTTTTCCCCTTTTTCCTACATTTCTACATCTAATTTATGATTTTCCTACATTTTTCCATATTTTTTAAGATTTTACAACAATTTCCATATTTGTTATGATTTTCCTATTTTTTCCATATTTTTTTTACGATTTTCCTACATTTTTCTGCTTCTGCCACCCACCTCCACCCCACGGCATCACCTGCCGTGTCTCCATCCACCCATGTGCCTTTTTGGCAGCACCTGCTGCTGCACAATCCTCCCTGGAGCCATGGTAGCGGCCTCTGCCCCGGCAGAGCCGCCGCGCCCTATCGGCAGCCACTGTGCTCCTCCTGCCACCCACCTCCACCCCACGGCATCACCTGCCGTGTCTCCCACCACCCGTGCGCCTTTTTGGCAGCACCTGCTGCTGCACAATACTCCCTGCAGCCATAGTAGCTGTCTCTGCCGCGGCACAGCCACCGTGCCCTTTTTTTCCCCTTTTTCCTACATTTCTACATCTAATTTATGTTTTTGCTACATTTTTCCATATTTTTAAAGATTTTACAAAAATTTTTCATCTTTTTTATGATTTTCCTATTTTTTCCATATTTTTTTATGATTTTCCTACATTTTTTTGCTTCTGCCACCCACCTTCACCCCACGGCATCACCTGCCGTGTCTCCCGCCACCCATGTGCCTTTTTGGCAGCTGCTGCCGCACAGTCCTCCCTGCACCCATGAAATTAGTCACTGTTTTTAGGGTTACTTCCAGTTTGAAAATTTTTAAAAATTTTTTCCGTATCGTATAAGCGCTATCGGCAGTACCTGACGTTCCTGTTCCTGGCTGGACAGGAATCCATGGTAGCTACGTATGTCGGATGCTGATTTCTATATGAGGTGGCCAAGGCGTGTATTATAATGGATATGGCGTTCATTAGTGAATGAGGGCATCTTGTCATGTGTATAATTCTTACATTGAAAAAGGCATATCATAACAAATGTTTCTTGGTTTTCACTTAGATTTAATCACATTTACTAGATTGGATTAACTGAATTTAGGATACAATATTGAGCACTGAGTATTGAGTATTGGATATCAAGAAGAATTGCGTTTGGACAATCATAGCTAAAAATCGAATTAACCAAATATTTTGATACGATATCTCGGCACTCTTCTGAATGCTCCCTAATCTCCCTAAAATAAAAAACCCTTGTTAAGTCGGGCAAATGTATTTACATGTTTCTTCAAAATCTTTAAAATTAAATGGGTCCGCGCTTTGAAAATTTAAAATAAGGCGCGGCACTGCTGTGAAACTTCTAGTGGAACCACTAGGCACTGCTGTGGTTTTGCGGATTGGGATTCCGATTGAAGGTTGGGATCGGGATTGCAGTTTAATATGCCCTCCAGGCATAGCGATCAGGATCCAGTTTAATATGCCCCGAAGGCATAGCGACATATCTCCTGGCAACACATCTCCTGGCAGGCCCTAGCGTCATATCTCCTGCTGAAAAATGTATATATGGCATTTTAAACTGCAATGCTGATCCGCAGCACCACAACCACCATGCGGATTGGAATTCCGATTGCAATTTGGGATCAGGATTGCAGTTTAACGTGCCCTGAAAGTAAGCTTATATACTTATATACAATGGATATATCCATTGCAAATTAGAAAAACTGCAACAAAATGAGTACGGAAAAAGGGAAGAACAGAAAGGAAAATGTGCAGAGGTCAAACATGGAATGGTGCTGCAATGCTTGCGCGCTAAAAAACACCCCTCCCCACCCACATACCATTTAATTTCAAAGCATAGATGTAAACAAATAAATACATTTTCCCAAATAAACACGGTTTTTTATTTCAGGTAGATTATATTAAGTACAGATCCCACAATTTGTACGGCAATAATGATTAAAGTAATGGAACAAATACAGGCGTGATTGTCGTTTTGGCGGAAAAAATTGCTTACATACATGTCCAGGGCCAGTGGAATGCTCTCCAAGGCCATGGAAAAGGCGCGGAATGCGTACTGCGCCAGGATAGACAGCTGGTCGTCCTCCTTGGCCACAGCCAGGGTGCAACAGATCTCAGCGGCTCCAAAACTGTACACAATAAGCGAGTCGTTGATTAAGGAGCGTACCACGCAGATGGGATCGTGACGTTGTGGCGTCATTGCGTTGCCTCCACGCAGAAAGATTCTGACTGCTTTTGAGGTATTCCACTCCTGAGTCAAAGGCATTTTGTCCTTCGATGTCAAGCTAAAATAAAGACTTGAATAGATTTCTGTGCTCCGAGACATGTGCAAAACATACACACTCATCCATCTCACGGACGAGACCCATCTCAAGAGTCAGCTCCTCAAAACGCAACACAATGCGACCACCAGTAGCAATGGCGGGGAGCTCCTGCTGGACCATCAGGAGATGGTTGGCTTTGCCGTCGTAGCGCCGGCGTTCTTCACTTGCTTGACCATCTAAGTAAACTTATCCTGCTAGTACTAGGAGGAGGGCTCTTGACCATGTTCTTGTCCAGATCCTTGAGTCCGGGACAGTTTTCCTCCTTATTTGTTTCTCCTGGTAAAAGACGGCAATGTCAGTGCCGTTCTTCAGCAGGCACTTGTCAATGGCCTCGTCGTCATTGCCATTGCGACAGCATTTGTTGCCGCCATTCTTGTAGCTGTTGGCCTCCTTAACAGGATACAGTTTCTCGCCCAGCTCGGCAGATTTCTGCTTACGTTCCAGTTCCTTGTCCGGCGTTGTTCCGTCAATGATTGTCGCTTGCTTCTCGATTTTCCCTATAGACCGTTTAGTTTCCACGCCTTTAGACTCGCCGCCAGGCGTGTCGTTCATCCGTCTGACCACATAAGTGAATAGCCCGATGGCCAGGGGCGTGCCAATAAATAACGCAATTCTGCCATTTGCTCAAATCTATTGAGCTAAAGTTGAGGACCATTCTGATGGAGTATGTCTTCTGTTGGGCTTCAAGAAAATAATACAAAGAAATTGTGTAATAGTCCGTATGCTTATCAACCAGCACGGGCCGGTCTGGGCTCTAGCTAACCCAGGGGGACCTAACCCATCAACACCGCTGATTTTTTCACCACCGCGGCACAGTACTTACTCTTTAGCGAACTTACTCAATGAGGTCAATTTAACAACTATTAGTGGATGTGTGTACTAGTTTCCTTTCAGGATTAAAAGATTTTACAAGGAAATTATTTACCAGGCCTGCTGATCAGCGTGAAGCATTAATATGTACAAAAATCAATAAATATATCCATTTTGAAATTGTAAACAATTTGTTTGCCTATCGATAAAATATACCGCCCTTACCCTCAGAAATAAACCGAATTATACCTTGACATTATCAAAATATACCGTAAATATACTGGACGATACAATTCCTGATATTTCTCGATTTTGATATTCGGCTTATTATTGCTAGCTAGATAGCCCTCTCAGCCCTAAAAAAATAATTTTATCTAATTCATCAATAAATTTTGTACAGATTGGCTAGTTTAATAAGACAATCATACATTTTTCAGCAGGAGATATGTCGCTGGGGCCTGCCAGGAGCTATGTCGCTATGCCTGCATTCATTGTTTTTACTGTCATCCCAACACTGTATAAGCAAACCCGGCGGACATACTCTTAGAACCTGCAAGTCATCATCAGATTGCAAAGTCGACCAGACTGTTTAAAGGGCACCTATTATTTCCTTTATTCAGATAAGAATCATTTCTTCTTTTTTTGTTAACCATAAAGACGAAAACAAATAAATACATTTTCCCAAATAAACACGGTTTCTTATTTCAGGGAGATTATTTTAAGTACAGATCCCACAATTTGTACGGCAATAATGATTAAAGTAATGGAACAAATACAGGCGTGATTGTCGTTTTGGCGGAAAAAATTGCTTACATACATGTCCAGGGCCAGTGGAATGCTCTCCAAGGCCATGGAAAAGGCGCGGAATGCGTACTGCGCCAGGATAGACAGCTGGTCGTCCTCCTTGGCCACAGCCAGGGTGCAACAGATCTCAGCGGCTCCAAAACTGTACACAAGCGAGTCGTTAATTAAGGAGCGTACCACGCAGATGGGATCGTGACGTTGTGGCGTCATTGCGTTGCCTCCACGCAGAAAGATTCTGACTGCTTTTGCGCAACAGGTACCGTGAGCAATGGTTCCTGTTTGATGGGAGTGTTTGTGGAGCGGTACCAAATGCGTTTCTGTTGTTTGTTACAGCAATTTTTATGGGCCAAATGGCTATTAAATTCTGACGCTCTCCGGCTTATGGCGGAGGGTGTTCCTGGCCCGCCCTTCTCTCTACCCACCCTCCCTCTTTCGTTCTCTGACAGCATTTGTTTGTCGCCTACACCATCGTGCCACCATTGTCCTTGTCTGATCTATTTGTGGCCGTGGCTGTGGCATGGCACTGCGAAGTGGGACTGGCGGAGTGGGAGTGTGGCATAGGACATAGGGTGGATGCTGTGTATAACACCATTTTCGACTCTAATGGAGTGCGGCTGTTTTTGCATTTGCCACGCGCCCCACATAAAAATTCCCAGTGCCACGATGCGATAGGAGTGTGTGCGATATTAACTCGGAATTTGTTTCGCTTTAATTTGTCAGATTTGCATTCTTCAGTTATGTTTTTGGGAGGCAGACAACTACAAACAAAACAAAACAAAAAACAACAACTAAAAACAATCAAATTACAATCATTTTTTTTGGCCAGCACCAATCTTGTTTGCCATGTTACGGGCGAGCTGAAAATTACTGGGGCGCCACAAAACTGCCAAATCAAGTGAAAGTTTGCCACAGACAAAACATGACAGCCGCAACAATATTAACAAGCCCCAACCATTTTACACGTGTCAGTTATAGTTGTAGTTGTTTCGTTTCGTTTGGTTTTTTTTTGTTTTGTTTTATTTTGTGGCAGGTTTATCCACCAAATTAGAAATATGCTTATGAACAGACAGACAGCGGACGAAAAAAAAAAGAAAAACACACACAAACAGGCTAAAAAACATACAAGCTCTGAAAAAACTACTCTCTTTGCGTGTTTTTCTTCATCGGACATTCCAAACATATGTACAAATGTGTGTGTGTGTGTGCTTTTGTTTTTTTGTGTTAGGTCTGGTGGAAAATATTTTTATGGACTTTGTTGTGGCTTGTTCGTTAATAAACTTACTTTGGAAACATTCATACGCATTTAAAGCTGCTATTAAGCATCTTTAAAGTTAATAATCAAACCAAAATTGGAATGGGCTTGGAACACTTAAATATTCGGAATTTAAATATCGTTGCAAATAATATTCATGCAAAATGCAAGACTATAGCTCTCTCTCTCTCTCTCTCTCTCTCTGTGCTGTGGTTTGTTTGCCTATCGATAAAATATACCGCCCTTACCCTCAGAAATAAACCGAATTATACCTTGACATTATCAAAATATACCGTAAATATACTGGACGATACAATTCCTGATATTTCTCGATTTTGCTATTCGGCTTATTATTGCTAGCTAGATAGCCCTCTCAGCCCTAAAAAAATAATTTTATCTAATTCATCAATAAATTTTGTACAGATTGGCTAGTTTAATAAGACAATCATACATTTTTCAGCAGGAGATATGTCGCTGGGGCCTGCCAGGAGCTATGTCGCTATGCCTGCATTCATTGTTTTTACTGTCATCCCAACACTGTATAAGCAAACCCGGCGGACATACTCTTAGAACCTGCAAGTCATCATCACATTGCAAAGTCGACCAGACTGTTTAAAAGGCACCTATTATTTCCTTTATTCAGATAAGAATCATTTCTTCTTTTTTTGTTAACCATAAAGACGAAAACAAATAAATACATTTTCCCAAATAAACACGGTTTCTTATTTCAGGGAGATTATATTAAGTACAGATCCCACAATTTGTACGGCAATAATGATTAAAGTAATGGAACAAATACAGGCGTGATTGTCGTTTTGGCGGAAAAAATTGCTTACATACATGTCCAGGGCCAGTGGAATGCTCTCCAAGGCCATGGAAAAGGCGCGGAATGCGTACTGCGCCAGGATAGACAGCTGGTCGTCCTCCTTGGCCACAGCCAGGGTGCAACAGATCTCAGCGGCTCCAAAACTGTACACAAGCGAGTCGTTAATTAAGGAGCGTACCACGCAGATGGGATCGTGACGTTGTGGCGTCATTGCGTTGCCTCCACGCAGAAAGATTCTGACTGCTTTTGCGCAACAGGTACCGTGAGCAATGGTTCCTGTTTGATGGGAGTGTTTGTGGAGCGGTACCAAATGCGTTTCTGTTGTTTGTTACAGCAATTTTTATGGGCCAAATGGCTATTAAATTCTGACGCTCTCCGGCTTATGGCGGAGGGTGTTCCTGGCCCGCCCTTCTCTCTACCCACCCTCCCTCTTTCGTTCTCTGACAGCATTTGACAGCGAGCTGAAAATTACTGGGGCGCCACAAAACTGCCAAATCAAGTGAAAGTTTGCCACAGACAAAACATGACAGCCGCAACAATATTAACAAGCCCCAACCATTTTACACGTGTCAGTTATAGTTGTAGTTGTTTCGTTTCGTTTGGTTTTTTTTTGTTTTGTTTTATTTTGTGGCAGGTTTATCCACCAAATTAGAAATATGCTTATGAACAGACAGACAGCGGACGAAAAAAAAAAGAAAAACACACACAAACAGGCTAAAAAACATACAAGCTCTGAAAAAACTACTCTCTTTGCGTGTTTTTCTTCATCGGACATTCCAAACATACCCTGCAGTACCAGAAGTGAGCGATGACAAATGTCAACCACGCGTCATTCAGGATTTTTTCTCTGCCGCTGCTGCAGACGAGCAGAATAAGAAGTCGACGTCGCGATCGACGGGTCGATCAAACCAAACTCTTTTTTTCTTTGTTTTTCTCTGTGCCGTAACAGAATTCGGTTTCGCCGTCGGCGTCGACAACGTTGTTAGAATTGTGCGGTGAAAAGTGAGACGCAGGTTTTTTTTATTTTGGGAAAAATTATTATTAGGTAAGTGCAGTGTTTCATTTAATTAGTCTATTGTGCGTTGTAAAAAATGAAGAAAATGTGATATTGCGAAATTAAATGCGTTTTGGACGAAACGAAAACAGAAAAAAACCACCCGAGTGGTTCTTGTTAGTCTTGAGTCGAACAGGTACATATCTTGGCGGGTGTTTTGTTTTTGGCGCAAATGCACTGCTCATCTACTGAGAGCATTTTTAACAAATTGAAAAATATTTGAATTAACCCATCTTATTTTAAAGGCGATTCAGTTGAAGTGCCGGAATGAGCACGACGGTCTTACAAAAACGAGCAAATCAACAAAACTAAAAAGGTTCTCTGGGAAAAGGAACACAGCACAAAAATGTGCATTTGTATACATTTTTATGAGAAAACAATAAAAGAAATTGAACATTTTAAAACATAATTTACCCATGCCTTTTTCCTTAAAATATCAATTTTTTTACTTAAATACATCACTTATTAGGGCCTTACTTTTCAAGGGAAATTCATCGCTTATTAATGCCTTACTTTTAATAAGGGAAATTCATCGCTTATTAAGGCCTTACTTTCGGCTAATTCTCGCTTACTATGTCATCGATTATGCTCCTAGGACATCCCCGTGTTAAAGTAAACAGCCCATCGTATGGCAGGTCATCGCTTATGTCATCGAGCTGCATGACGTTGCCATCGATGTGTGGTTGCTTATACATCGCTTACCCGTACTGCAGGGTATGTACAAATGTGTGTGTGTGTGTGTGTGTGCTTTTGTTTTTTTGTGTTAGGTCTGGTGGAAAATATTTTTATGGACTTTGTTGTGGCTTGTTCGTTAATAAACTTACTTTGGAAACATTCATACGCATTTAAAGCTGCTATTAAGCATCTTTAAAGTTAATAATCAAACCAAAATTGGAATGGGCTTGGAACACTTAAATATTCTGAATTTAAATATCGTTGCAAATAATATTCATGCAAAATGCAAGACTATAGCTCTCTCTCTCTCTCTCTCTCTCTGTGCTGTGGATATGAGCAGCTTGAGTAAACCTTCTAAAATGAATATCATATCTATATAATTCTGGCATAACATTTGAAAGTAATCCAATTCAATAAACGATATTGTCATAATACTTAAAACTAAGTTTTGACTGATTCCAAGACTGCGAATAAAACTGGATATAAGTTAAATAACGTAAATAGCGTTATTTTCTGTTAAAAAAAAAATCGTTTAATTCAATTGCAATTAAAATTAAAATCAAAACTTATTTAAAGTGGAGTCACATAAATCACGATGCGACTGATAAGCCCAGAAATCATACAAATCGGACTATTAAAATTAGAAACAAAGAAAATAATCCCATACGAAAAGAGAACACTCAAACATCTGCTGTCTAGCTTACGTATAGAGAGAGAGAGGGAGAGGGAGAGAGAGATGGAAGAACACAACCATATGGAGGAGGCGCTGCTCATGAATGAACTGCGATATCTTCATTGCACTTGCAACAACAACAACAACAAAAAGGTCCATGTTGCACGGGAACAGCAACGACGACGTGTGGGCAGTGGGCAGTCGTCTGCCGTTTTTTCGCGCTCCAAAATATCAAAAAGCAAAAGCAAAAAACATGGCACCATAATAACAAAACAAAACCAGAAATCCAGATTCAAAGTTTTCCAAGCCGAAGCATTACATACCCATTCATATTGATTATTTCTTATGCCAGCAACATTGCTATGCCAACTTATCACTTGATTTGAATTTCACTGAACAGCGTACATGTCTGCGTAGCAATATAGTCGTTATTAAAGTCTGGCAATGATTACTTCTCCGTTGGAGCCAACACATGTTCAAAGTCGCAATACCGCGTCACCGTTTCAGGGTATCGAAAGCGAGTCAAGCGCACGCGCACAACTTGCGAACGGCATGCGATCGCACTTTTGAGTGCGGGAGTGGGAGAGCGACAGCCGGAGAGAGAGTAGCACCGCCGCCTTCGCCTACACCTACACCACCTAACTGCTTTTCGCTGGCAGAGCCTGCTCTCGCTCTCGCTCTCTTTTTCTCTCCTTGTGCCGCTGCTTATTAGCAGGGCTTTGAGAGCTAAACTTTGAACTTTTGCCTGACAAAACCGCAGCTGGCAAGCTTTTGACTCGAAGGCATAATTATGCTGTTCCTTCCCCTCCCCACTCCAGTTGCCTACGCCGTTGCACTCCACTGCTGCGAATCCCTCTCTGGGGCTCTCCCTCTTTATGTCTTCTGCGGCAACCTGTAAACGATACAAATCACACACACAGCAACCGCAGGGTTGTCGGCTTTGGCTGGGTGGCTGGGGGGGGGTTCGCTGTGGAACTTTTGCGGCGGCAAATTGAAGCACCGCAACAACAGCTTCGTTCTCTCTGCTGCGCTGCTCTCCCTCTCTTCCGCGGCTCAAGCTTCAGCTGCAGCTTACCTCTAGCCGTCTCCCTTCCTCCTGTATTTGTATGGCTTGAAGCAAATATGCGCCCCTATCGGCCAGTTTTCGCTCTTGTCCTCTCCACTCCACTCCACTTCACTCATTTATCGCATAAACCAGTTATGTATGTGACCGAGCGTTCCCCCCTCCCTCTCTGGCAATCACTTTGGTGTGCGGAGTGCGCTTCGGTCCTGCACTATCCTGGTCCGGTCTGCGGTCCGCGGTCCCTGGTCTTGGGTCTCCGCTCTCGGATCTGCTGGGGTCTGGGGTCCCCGTCTCTGCTTTCATATGCGGTTCAACGTATGAAAAGTGATTTCTTTGCATAAAATTGCGCCAAGGCAATGTACACTGCGAGAAATTCCTGTGGTGGTACCCCTGGGAACTACATTTCAATGAAATGCAGAGAGAAATATTTCTCTGGCATTAGCTACTCGTAATATTAGGCTCAAACTTAATCTGCTTCAACTTAATCTATATCATGGTTGAAATGATTCCAAAGATAACCCCTTACAATGTACTTTAACCTCTTAATCGAAGTTATCCCCCATTTCAATAGAAATCTTCGCTTCTTGCAGTGCACTGAAGCGATCCCGATTCTGGGGACCGGGACTCGCAGCCTGATGATGATTGGGTATAATGGGTTTTATGGAGCAGCTGCTGCTGCTGCTGTTGCTTCTGATGTTGCTTGTGGATGATGCTGCATCAACCTACCTGACTGCCCTGCCCCACCCCACAAGCACTCCTCCGATGCTGTGGCTGTGGCTGGGACTGGGGCTTGGCTCCCCTCCTAAAACTTGACTGGTTCGTTTGTACAAGTTTTGTGGCTCACACCTGTGCCCGGTTGGGGCTGACATTTTGAAATATTGCCATTGATTTTGGTCGGTAAGGACATCAAGGACGATAAGGACATGCCAATTTGAACGTTTTTTGTAATAGTTATATTAAAATCGCTATAACTCGGTCATTTCTTTTCTGATCTGGGCTTGCGACGGCTTATATAAACGATATTGTCATAATACTTAAAACTAAGTTTTGACTGATTCCAAGACTGCGAATAAAACTGGATATAAGTTAAATAACGTAAATAGCGTTATTTTCTGTTAAAAAAAAAATCGTTTAATTCAATTGCAATTAAAATTAAAATCAAAACTTGTTTAAAGTGGAGCCACATAAATCACGATGCGACTGATAAGCCCAGAAATCATACAAATCGGACTATTAAAATTAGAAACAAAGAAAATAATCCCATACGAAAAGAGAACACTTAAACATCTGCTGTCTAGCTTACGTATAGAGAGAGAGAGGGAGAGGGAGAGAGAGATGGAAGAACACAACCATATGGAGGAGGCGCTGCTCATGAATGAACTGCGATATCTTCATTGCACTTGCAACAACAACAACAACAAAAAGGTCCATGTTGCACGGGAACAGCAACGACGACGTGTGGGCAGTGGGCAGTCGTCTGCCGTTTTTTCGCGCTCCAAAATATCAAAAAGCAAAAGCAAAAAACATGGCACCATAATAACAAAACAAAACCAGAAATCCAGATTCAAAGTTTTCCAAGCCGAAGCATTACATACCCATTCATATTGATTATTTCTTATGCCAGCAACATTGCTATGCCAACTTATCACTTGATTTGAATTTCACTGAACAGCGTACATGTCTGCGTAGCAATATAGTCGTTATTAAAGTCTGGCAATGATTACTTCTCCGTTGGAGCCAACACATGTTCAAAGTCGCAATACCGCGTCACCGTTTCAGGGTATCGAAAGCGAGTCAAGCGCACGCGCACAACTTGCGAACGGCATGCGATCGCACTTTTGAGTGCGGGAGTGGGAGAGCGACAGCCGGAGAGAGAGTAGCACCGCCGCCTTCGCCTACACCTACACCACCTAACTGCTTTTCGCTGGCAGAGCCTGCTCTCGCTCTCGCTCTCTTTTTCTCTCCTTGTGCCGCTGCTTATTAGCAGGGCTTTGAGAGCTAAACTTTGAACTTTTGCCTGACAAAACCGCAGCTGGCAAGCTTTTGACTCGAAGGCATAATTATGCTGTTCCTTCCCCTCCCCACTCCAGTTGCCTACGCCGTTGCACTCCACTGCTGCGAATCCCTCTCTGGGGCTCTCCCTCTTTATGTCTTCTGCGGCAACCTGTAAACGATACAAATCACACACACAGCAACCGCAGGGTTGTCGGCTTTGGCTGGGTGGCTGGGGGGGGGTTCGCTGTGGAACTTTTGCGGCGGCAAATTGAAGCACCGCAACAACAGCTTCGTTCTCTCTGCTGCGCTGCTCTCCCTCTCTTCCGCGGCTCAAGCTTCAGCTGCAGCTTACCTCTAGCCGTCTCCCTTCCTCCTGTATTTGTATGGCTTGAAGCAAATATGCGCCCCTATCGGCCAGTTTTCGCTCTTGTCCTCTCCACTCCACTCCACTTCACTCATTTATCGCATAAACCAGTTATGTATGTGACCGAGCGTTCCCCCCTCCCTCTCTGGCAATCACTTTGGTGTGCGGAGTGCGCTTCGGTCCTGCACTATCCTGGTCCGGTCTGCGGTCCGCGGTCCCTGGTCTTGGGTCTCCGCTCTCGGATCTGCTGGGGTCTGGGGTCCCCGTCTCTGCTTTCATATGCGGTTCAACGTATGAAAAGTGATTTCTTTGCATAAAATTGCGCCAAGGCAATGTACACTGCGAGAAATTCCTGTGGTGGTACCCCTGGGAACTACATTTCAATGAAATGCAGAGAGAAATATTTCTCTGGCATTAGCTACTCGTAATATTAGGCTCAAACTTAATCTGCTTCAACTTAATCTATATCATGGTTGAAATGATTCCAAAGATAACCCCTTACAATGTACTTTAACCTCTTAATCGAAGTTATCCCCCATTTCAATAGAAATCTTCGCTTCTTGCAGTGCACTGAAGCGATCCCGATTCTGGGGACCGGGACTCGCAGCCTGATGATGATTGGGTATAATGGGTTTTATGGAGCAGCTGCTGCTGCTGCTGTTGCTTCTGATGTTGCTTGTGGATGATGCTGCATCAACCTACCTGACTGCCCTGCCCCACCCCACAAGCACTCCTCCGATGCTGTGGCTGTGGCTGGGACTGGGGCTTGGCTCCCCTCCTAAAACTTGACTGGTTCGTTTGTACAAGTTTTGTGGCTCACACCTGTGCCCGGTTGGGGCTGACATTTTGAAATATTGCCATTGATTTTGGTCGGTAAGGACATCAAGGACGATAAGGACATGCCAATTTGAACGTTTTTTGTAATAGTTATATTAAAATCGCTATAACTCGGTCATTTCTTTTCTGATCTGGGCTTGCGACGGCTTCTTGTGATCGGAAAATGTACTTAATTTTATGAAGTCTTTATCAAGAAAATTTCCCTTAACATTTACTTTATTCGCTTTTTTAGATTTATCTGGGCGTGGCACGCCTTCTCCTAATCGGGAAAATTGGGAAAAAACCGCTATCGCGATCTGTGCTACGAAAATATTAATTTAAAACGACATTTACCATACAAATTGTACGCATTTCTAAAATTTTTATTATCCATTTCAATTGCGTTTTTGTTTTTTTGAAATATCAAAAATTGCAAATAGATACATATTCACTGATTTTTTGTTAGAATTTCTTAATTTTTCAGATGTGTTAACAATACGACGCACTACAATTAATCATTCGTCCACATATGAATTCTATATGTAAAAAAATTTAAGGAAATCGCTAGCACATTGCACTATGTAGAGCTGTATAATAAATATTTTCATAATAATTGGCAATTTCAAAAAAAGGTGAAAGTTGCACTTTGCTTGTACTTTAAACCATCAATTCGTCATTAAAAAAATGTAATAATAATAAACACAATAAGAACAATAAAAACGGATAAATGGTTTAAGCACAAACAAATTGCCAGTGAGGTAAACAAAAAAGCAAAAGCTGTTAACAAGAAATTATGCCATGGTTCCTAGCTGACGACGTGCCGCGAATGGCTCATTGTCTGAGGGAGAATGACAGCTTGGGCCTGGAATTGTTTTTGCCTAATATGACTTTTTGCTCTTCTTTCACGCGTTTTTCCTGTTCTTTGCGCATGCGTTGGCGTTCCTCGTCCATCAGACGCTGCTCTTCAATTATTGATAAGCGTTCCTCAGCCTAAAACAACAAGGAAAAGCAATAAAACAACTTTTCCAAGGAACAATAATCTTTTATAGCTTACCAATTTTCTTTGCGCCTCTTCAATTTTACGATTATTTTCGGCCAAAATCTCTTCAAGCTCTTCGCGTTTTTGCTTTTCATCCTCCTATAAAACCCAAATAAAATGTCGTATTAATAAATCATGCCTAATATTTTAGCCACAACTTAGAACTATGAAATAGAAACAGTTTCTTGACATCAGCGATGCGATGCAAACTGTGCGAGAATTGCACGCACAGAAGTTTTTGGTTTTAATTTTTTTTGCTTAATGGGCTGCAAATGCAGTAAAATCTATTTTTATGTTTAACAATAAGTTACAAAGAAAATTTTGGTGAAAGTAAAAACATTTAGTAGTGTCTAATAAGAATGTATTGAGTAAGTTTTTTTTTTTATTTTTTTACATTATAATAGCACACAACATAAACAAATGTACTAGTATTTCTAAATTATTGGTCATTTCATTTCATTTATTTTTTGTTTTGTTTTGTTGCTACTTACTATTTAAATAGGTCATTATTCCAGTATAATGGCTAAATTTCTTTGGTAATTTTTGAATTTTTTTTTTTTTTTTTTTTTCTAATTTCATAAACATTTTTGGAAAAATAAAAAGCTTCAAAAACAAACATGAAAATCGCAAACTAGGCACAAAAATGTGTAGAATTTGTGATCCGACTTAATAAAAAATTATATGCAGATGTTCTATAATGCTAAAAACTTGGCTAGTGAATCTTAAACTATCTTCAGAGTCTTCTCGTAGTCCATCATATATTGTTTAGCTATTATCGTTATAGTTAATGGCTTATCACACCGTCCACGAAGTATCGTTTGCTTAGGACACTCACCCGTCTTTTGTCTTTGTTTTTCAAGCAGCGTACAGTTGGAACTAATTAGTCGGCAGGCTCAAAGCCCGCCCCCATAACTAGACCACCTAACTATAGAAACTAACTTAAAGAAAGCAGGGCTGTACGCGAACCTGGGTTTTCGGGAGAAGAGTAGAGGAGAGGAGTGGAGGATCAACCTCTGCTTATCTGTCCTTCCATGGACCAAGTGCTTCACAGCAGGCTTGCTTTAATTCCGGCAGGGGGGCTCTGTGTGATTTGTGATTTGCTGGGATTTCTGTGTGTTTATAGCGGGCTCTTGCATGAAACACACACTTACTCGTACAGACAACAAGAGTATCACGCTGAATACGGTCTACAGAAAGCGAAGTATGCGCCCAATGATAACGGGTTACAAAAACCAATACCAAAAATAAAAATTTTTAAAATATGTAGGTAAGAACAAACAAAAAATGAAGCTAAGAGTAAAAGTACGCAATATTTGTTTGGCATCAAAACTGTGACACATGCGACACTTGGCAATGTCGTCATTTTGGCTTTTTTGGTAGGAAAAATAAAAATTACAAAATTATTGGCAAGAAGATAGATGCGAAACCTGCCGCGGCGTTCCCAGGGGCTCAGTGGGGTTGTGTGCAGTCTTGCGACAGGGACGAGCTGAAAAATGCCAGGTTAGTGATGCAAATGGTGGTGGGGTGTTAGCCATGTCTACGCCTTTAAGCAGTTAAATATGGGGTGTTTCATGGGCTGTGCAAATTATTTAAATGAGGGGATGGGGGCTTGAGAATATTTTATAGATGCATGTACACACGCGCACACTGAGCCGTTGCTGAAAACGCCGCCAGAGCGATTTCTGGTGGCATTGTGAAGACGACTGTTTTTAACTGCTGTTTATGTTTGTTCATGTTTTCGGTAGTTGTTTTGTGTGTAGTTTTCTGACAGTGATAGCAGCAGTCGTCCAGCGAAATCTGATTACGAGCACCTACCTCGCGACGGCGTTCTTCTTCGCGTATCTGTTCGCGCCGCCTCTCCAGTTCCAGCATCATTTCTCGCTCCATTTCAGCCTTGGCGGTCTCGACGCGACGGTTAACCTCTTGTTCAATCTCGTCGCGCCGCTTCTCTAGTTCCTCCTCAACACGCTTCTTGACCAGCATCTCAATACGTTTCGCTGCTTCCTCCTCGACGGTTTTTTGCTCAGCCTCTTTTTGTCGCCGCTGCCGCTCCATTTCCGCCAGACGCTCTACCTGCAGCTGGTTTTGCTGCAATAGATTTTTGATACATTTTGTTTAATCCACATTGTCGAAAACACCGCTTACCTCATCCAGCTTCTTGAAGCGGCTGCGCTTGTGTCTACTACGCTGAGACTCATGGTCCGAGTATTGACTGTCTCCGCTCGATGAACTGGACCGTTTTCGAGGCTTTGATATAGACGGTGAGCTGCGATATTCTGTGTGCCTGTCGCTACGGTGCCGTTCTCTTTCTCGGTCACGCCGGCCATGGTGGTTCACCTCTGTTGATTTATCTCTGCCAGTTCTCGTGCTGCTACGCTCGTGGTCGTGGTCCCGATCCCGATTGTGCGACTTACTGCGTTTCTTGTGCTTGCTTTTGTGACGGCGTTTTCCCGATGTGCTTGGGGTGCGTGAACGGGAACCCATGGTCAAATAATTGCAATTATTTTTATCACAAGCTTTATTGAGAGCTGGTTTCAGCTTACACAACAAAACAATCAATCTAATCTAATAAATTTATACAATTTTCACAATGCTCGAAAACAGTGTTGCTAACGTTGCTAGAATCCATTTTTCTGACACCCTCTATTTTAAGCTGGTATTTTTTTTTAGTGTTTTCTCAAGTGTTGCACAACGTGCCATTTATTTTAATTATAATTTTAGAATTATGTCGTGAAACTTGTCTATCATTTCTTGATAGTCCTTAAAACCCGCGCAGTCTTTGGCCGCCTCCTTGCCCAGCCACTTAAACTCCGTATGCTCATCAGAGAGAATAGGTGCCTGGTTGGGATTTCGGAGCTCAGCCAACCAATATTTCACGATTTTTGGCTTTCCCTGAGATTCAGGTTTCGACCTGACCTCATAATTAAGCGTTATTGGTGTGTCCTGGTATATAATCAAGTCCTTTTCGTCATAACTGTTTATGCATTTCAATTAGTTATGTATGTGTGGATATATGTGGTATCGCAAGTCACTTGCCCGGCTTCCTCTTTAGTTTCCCGCAGCGCTGTGGTAAAATCGTCCTCTCCCGGGTCCACATGACCCTTGGGTGCACTCCAGTGAAAGCTTCCATAGGAGGCTTTCAGCAGTAAGTACTCTATCTCCCCACAGAGACGTCGAAAAACCACAAAACCAGCCGCTTTTCTCATTTGGTTGGTGATGACTGTCTCAGTGCTGGAAAGGATTGATATGTTGATAGGGCTCCAGTGTTGTAAAGGGTTACCGAAAGTTACACATGTGCACGTTTCTGAGTGAGATTACATAAAACACTGAAATTAAGCACACGATGCACGCATTACTTCGCCGCTTTGCGGGAGCCTCCATCTGCACCAATCCACTGAGATGTTACTCTTCCTTCACGCCGAGAGATGTGGTGCGGGACACCGCCGATGAAGCCGGCACGCTGCTCACACGCTTTGCCAAACATATCGCAATGGTGCGGTACCAGGATAAGGAAAATGTGTGCGATGTTCCGACGACAGTGCGCTATGCCGACTATTTTCCAATCACAGACGGTCGCTACTTTCAGCGATCTGTGGAGAAGACAGATGCTTCACAACTGCCCGCCCTGATTATTCTAGCATCCAGCTATCGATCAAATGCAGCACTTCCAATGTATGCAACCGCTCTAAACACATTGGATGCACATGCAGTGGCACAGCTAGCAAAGATGGACACCTCAACAGTGCTTGAAACGCTATATTCATTCCTTTTCCTAATACCAAACTGGCTCAAACGAACGGATTTTCATCAAGAAGCAGTGCGCCGGCTGGCAAAGGAAGATTTCCGTGACAACAAAGAGCGATTTCTTCAAGTTTGCTTTTACATGGGTCTGCAAAAGAAGCAGACAATATCAAACGATTTTCAGGTGCTTCTGGAGGAGCAACTTCCAAAGCATTTGTCAGCTTTAACTGAGCTGGATCTCGCTTTGATTAGCAATGCTGCCTATAAGACGTCGACTGTGATTACGGGCAGTGTAAAAGAGGCTTATGACACAACTTTGTCTAATGCCGTTTTAGGCTTGAAGCTGACACTAGATAACTCCGCTTTGTTAATCTCTTTAATCAAGGCTCTGCGGCTGCAGCGTGTGCGTGACGAGCGAGTGTGCCAGCATCTGCAGCAAATTAGCTTGGACTCTACTCAAATAACTCAGATTGAACCTAGAGGATTGGGACACATTTTTGCATTCTTTGCCGAGCAACTTTGGGACCAAGAAGAATGTATGGCCGTCATAGTGGAGCGGCTAATGACGCTTAAGCCAGGCGACTTAAGGGCCAAAGATTTAGCCACATTACTGTGGTCTAGCGCACAACTCAATTGTCAATTGTCTGCCGCGCAGCTCAGGCAGCTGGAGCTGGCTGCCCTTAAAAAACTTGATCATGGCGAGTATAATTTTTACCCAGACAATCTGGTAGACACCTGCCTATCCCTGTACACGTTGGGTCATTACTCAAAGGATTTGATAGACGCCGCCGAAGAGCTAAAGGCTACACAACGTCACCAAAAAGCACAACCCAAGGTTGACAGTCGTTTAACAGTCTTACGTTCGGCTGTGGCTATTGAGCATCCATCACTGGCCAAATTGAAAACCGAACAGGTCTTCAAGGAGTTTACCCGTGCCCCTGGCTACTTGCTTAGGGATCGAACGGACTTCACCAAGTATGCCGAACAGCTGGGTCTAGATGCTGAGGTGGAGGGCGTTGATCTAGTCTGCCCCATCAGTGGCATCAATATTCCCAGCTTGCGGGTGCAGACTACGGGCGATCAGGCGAGCGTCTACTTCGTGGAGCTACTCACTCCACAACAAACTTTAAATTTTAGTAAGAAACCCACTTCATTAGTGCGTCTAAAGCAGCGGCTCTTGGAATCCTTAGGCCAAAAAGTTGTTTTGGTAAGTCATCCCATTAATCAAAGCGAACGAACTAATTGTTTTGTTTTATAGTTGCACTCCGGAAATATGGCGACCACTGCCAAGCAACTCCATACGCTTCTACAACCAGCTGTCGGGAGTATAGATACTGAGGTCGTCCAAGGCCTAAGCAACTGAATCATGTGATATCGAGGCTAATCTTATAGGCTTCATAGGCTAGTTACAGATTGTAGCTTTATTTAACAATGTTTTATGTACGTGTAAATATTATTTAAATATTAATAGCACTAAACGTAATGTTCAACAATAATGTATAATACAAGGAATGGGTTATGGTAACAATACGCTCCGTCACTCTCATCGGATGGATTTAATCTTGGCCTTGAGAACGACATAGGACACGAACCTGAAAATGAGGATCATTGCACTCAGGGCAATAACGTCATTCCAGAACTGATCACCAGACATCGTAATCTCCTCCAGAAACTTCTTTGGATACCTTAAAGGTATATCGTGGCACATAATACAGATTAGGTCCCAGATTTTCAGGGAAAAATGGTTGCTATTTACCTGTAGTGGCAATATGGCGCCTCATTGCACTCTAGAACTCCCCGATCTAGTCCGTATATGGCTGATATAAAGCCTTCCAGCCCATATCTCAAATAAGATATGTGACTGCCCCACCGCAAGTAGCTGGGGAGGTCACGCAACGTCACTCCGAAGCCAGCAAACATCATCATGGGAATGGTGAGCACAGGCGCCAAGAATGTCCCATTCACCACATCGAACCAAGCACCTATCATCAGCCCAAAGCTGTGGCCCACAAACACTGTCAGTAAACTAATGGCAAAGAACATCCAGAAGCGAACCCACTCCATGGGCTGGTAGCTCCACAGATAAACAATCGAGGTGAATAGGAAGCAACTGATAATCTTCAATAGAAATTATAGTTGGAATTGGCAAAGGAACTTTAGATTTGTCTGATGAATTACGCACCGATATGGGGAGGTCCACGAGGGTCATGGCAGTATAGTAGGCTTTCATGGAGTACCAGCGGTTGAAATGTTCCTTTATCAGAATGGACATCTCAATAGGGACTGTTATTGGCGGAGAGCAGTTAAGAGGAGGAAACGATGCATTTTTATCCTACAACGCTTATAGAAGGATACTATTTACTTACAGGTCAGAACTGTTAACATCATCGTGGTCATGGAGTGGTGCATCAATATCGCAAAAAGTAAATTGTAATTATCCAAGACCCGCGATCCCTCGCGACCCGTGTGATCGTACATGGCTCCGAACAACAAGGCCACAGCTATGTTGACTCCGATGCGGAGATGTGTCATGGTCGTATCCCGGCGCGCCTTGATGTAGCCTCTCCGCAGCAGCACTGAGCACTGGTTCGTGTAGCTGGTGTCCTCCAACGAGTGACTCTTGGTGCGCTTGGGTATGGGATACTTTCGCATTAAGGCCTCGGAGCGCAGCACCGCACTGGCATTGTTGAACCATGTCAAACAGCTCCCGTTCTCCGTGGCGCTTTTGAGTGTGTCTATTTTGTCATAGCCGTACTCTCCGCATGCCAGTTCGATAACTTAATAGTAAAAGGTTGGGATGAGGTTGCTCTAAATATGTGCCTTAAAGGGGTCCATCTCTTCACTTACTGTAATCCGCCGGGTTGTGATACATGGGGCAAGGCAGGTCCACGGCTTGCAGGAAAGGAACCAACTTCTCTGTGCCACCCTGGTAGACGCAGTTGCCTGCCGACAGAACGTAGACCTCATCGAAGATCTGGAATAGCTTGGCCGTGGGCTGGTGGATGGTGCATATGATGGTGCGACCCTGGGTTGTGAGCTTCTTGAGCAACTCGAGGACTTTGGTGCAGGAGCTGCTGTCCAAGCCACTGTAATAGGGTGAGAAATGGATATAAAAAAAGCTTGGAGTGGCAAAGGGAGGGGGAATCCTACGTGGTGGGCTCGTCTAGAAACATCACAGTGGGATTGTTGATCAGCTCCATTGCAATGGATAGCCTCTTCTTTTGACCACCGGACAGGCGCAATGTGAGTGTCTGGTCGTGATCGTACAGACCCAAAAGTAGCAGTATGTCTTCGATCTGGAATGAGTAATTCCAGAATGAAATCCACTCGAACATTTCAATGCTTTGTGATATTTAAATATACCCTGCTCTCCTTCTCCTCGTAGCTTACGGTATGACCCAATTTCAAGTCGGCGGCTATATGCATGTTCTCGTTCACCGTTAACAGGGGCTGAAGACGATCATCCTGTGTTATGTAGCAGGACATACGACGGAAGGAGGCTGAACAAAGAAATGAAACCATTAGAAGGCGAACGTTTCCCCAGCATTTCAAACTACTTACGCAAATCGCGTCGTCGGCCATTCAGCAATATGGATCCATCCACGCCGGTGGTCTTGAAACCTGAAAGAGCATCCAGCAAAGTGGACTTTCCCGCCCCCGAGGGACCCATAATGGCAATAAGCTGACTCCCAGGAAACTTTCCACAGACATTGTGTAAAATTTCTTTAGATCCTAAAAAGAAAAGTGTAAATATGTTTGCAATTAGTTAATGCTCTCATTCTCTCACCGAATAGTAGTTGTCTCTGTGTGACATTCCGAGTGCACTTGTACTCTCGTAAGGTCGGTTCATGAGGGCAATGGGTAACCGGTTAAACAAACTATATTCTAGCATTCCATCTGGAAATTGTAGGCCAATAACGGCTTAGGGGGTGAACTACATACTAAACTAGAATAGTTAACGCCAGGCTCCATTTCAATATACATACGTAGAAGCAGCATTCATGATGCATCAACGTGGATCATCAACGTTTACTGTGGAAGCGGGGTACCCTCTCAAACTACTCGTAGTCCACAGGGCAGGGCTAACATTAATTAACTGGTTAATATGATAACTCGATAACAGTGGCATGATTTCAATCTATTACTACAGCTCCCAACAGGCATATTATCTTTATATACGTAGTTACTATAATTGCTGACACGAGGCAAAGAGTGGCTCTGGCTTGGTCAACGCCCCGGGTCCTAATCAAGTTACCAGGCGCAAATCGATGTCGATTTTGATATCATTTGGTTGCTTTTTTCTTTGGTTCTTCCTAAACTTTGAAATCGTCGAACATGGCCTGTAAAAACCCCTTCTCAGTGCTGACCCAGGTATATCGAATGACAAATACTCTTTTCATTTACGATTTGTGGAGCTGGTTAATTATAGCAGAACTGTGACAGAGAGTCGAATCACAGGAAGAGAACCTTTGAATGACTAACTCTAGCCCTGATAGGCATGCACCGGCACTGGAATAGGAAGCGCGAAAGGGGTAGGAAAGGGGCTAGGTGCTTATCTAATCAATGGAGAACAAAGTTGGCGAAAGAACTAACAGGCAAGTGTTTATTGCTGGTTGGTATGTGAGGCATGACCAAAAGCAATAACCTTGAAAGACTCTTGTGCTATATCAATAATTGTGTGCACGACTTTACTTGAGGCAGTGGCCTAATCTTGGATATGAACTGGTAATGGGAACGGAAACATTTTTTTCTTGGGGTGCTGCATAAGAAGTAGCCGCTTACCATCATAAACCTAATACAGCTATGGGCCCAAGCTAATATTAAATAATAACCAGTTGCCAATCTTATCGATCCATATCTTAGATCATGCGATCGCAGCTCAAGTTTTTTTTAAATGTCTCCGCCCCCTTATGAATGCTTACCACGGTTGAATCCCAAGTTTACAGTCAGCGACAGCTCCTTGAACTCAATGTCAACTGGCTCGCGAGCCGGCAAATTGTTGAGGGCATCCGTGTCAAAGTGCCCCTCCTCCTCGGCCACAGACTCCAGAGGCGGCTGCTTGGTGGCCGCTGCGCCATTGCTGTACGCTACTTGAGGAGGGGTCGGAACGGAAGTTGGTGGAGACGAGGGCGTGGTGCTGGTGGCTGTGTTCGTCTGACCATTACGCCAATTGGTCATCGGCACTGTGGTGGCGTTGTAGACTCGTCCAGAGGTGGCTTCTCCAATCTCAATTCCGAGGCCGATGCCAGCGACACCGTCGCCGGCGTTAAAGAACTGCTCCCGCGCAGTCGGCATTATCTTTGGTTAACTTTAAAATAACAAAAAAAAAACAAACACTTCGATTAGTTTTGTCGGAAAAACCCTTTGTCTTGCTGTTTACAAGCGATTGATTGATTGAATTAAAGAATTATGCGGTGATGGATTGTGCGGTATGCCTTGTCTTTTGGGAGTAAGTTACAGCCGTTCAACCCAACTTTCAGACCAGCCTGGCAGTTGATTGCGATTTTTCCACTAACGTGTTTAATTGAGGCTCAATTCGCACTTTGATCGACGCTGACGGATTTCGCTTTTTCCGAATAAAATCAACCTTTGAGGCCTCTGAGGCCTTTGAGGCCTTTGAGTGTCTTCCGGATGGTTCCCTGGGAGGAAATGCCACCGCTCAGCTAATCCGACGTTCATCTGATTCTGTTTCTGACGAGCGATGAGATGAATGATAAAAATTTAAATTATCTGCAACAGCCCCAATGAAGTTTACATTTACTTAAGCGAAAATGTAGCACGCAGTTTACTCGACATTAAATACGAGTAGATTTAATGCTAGGACAGATTTTTGCAAAAAGATCAAGGCATAGGTGGGGGCGGCTACGGCAATCAAACAATAAATGCGAACAAAAATGTACAATAGTTGTGACAATTGCTAAAAGCGCCCATCCGCGTGTGTTTGCATTGATGTGCTACAGTCCGATCTGATGGGATCTGATTCTGATCGCAACAAAAGCATTGTTTCATGTATAGCATAGCATTAAGAATAACTGAAACTGCAATCGCCGCTGTCGTTGTCGGTGACGAAGCTATATGTAGTACTGTGTCTTTAACCCGCGGCATCTTATCGCCATCTGAGACTATAGCGCGAAAACAAAACCCCATGACGATCCAAGAGAAGCGCCTGCCCACCGCAGCTGGGACATTTACCTTTGCATGGGAAAGCGTTGCATTGGGAAAGGTAAGAATCGCTAATGAGGACTGCACTTCAATCCGTGCAAACAGCTATCAGCTGTCCGCTGTAATTACTACCCATGTCAACGCCCGAAGTAGCAGCGGCAGCCCATGTAGGTATGGATAGGGCTAAAATAAAGGGGGGGGCTAGACCTACACTACTCGAGAGTGACGTTGACGGGTCTTAATCAGTTGTATTTCACTATTGATTGATACGAGTGCTGTCTCTCTCGTTGTCACGTTTTGCTGGACTGGCTGTTTTCTTGGTCCGACCGAGTCTTATTTAGACATGATTTCCTTTGTTCAGTCTTGGATTTACATTTCATATTTGCCTGTGACTCTGGCAATCCACATACTCGTGTATTCATGCCTTTCTAAACTCTCTTCGCGCCCCCACTTCCCACTGAAAAGTTTATGCTAGACCTAATATAAATTCTCTCTAAGTAGATACAAGCTTGTATTTATACACATATGTCTGTGTATGTACATGTGATTGTGCTGATGCTGACATGAAACATTGTTTTGTATACTTTGCCCACCGAACAAACCGGTTCATAGATCTCCGTCAATGCAGCTGGGCTTCAAAGAAATTCAAGCCAAACAACAGCTGCTCCCAAAGGAAACAGCAGCCCCCAATCGATGGAAGAGATTCTTGCGTGAGTTTTGTGATGTGTTAATTTAAAGAAAGAGACAAAGTAGACAAATCACTTTCAATATTCCATCTATCTGCGACTGACCTCGGAGGTTCGACTCAATTGTTATTTTAATGATCGCAAAAGTGATAACTAATCGATTCACTTCCAGAATGCAGTTTCACAAAACAAAGTGCACTGTCAGCAGTTCTACATGTTCAGGCTGGTTAATTTCAACGGAATTGACCCACTCTCTTATAACCCTTTAGTTCATTCGCACCAAATGCGCGAGTCAGCTTATCATTGAACGCTATCATTTGTATCTGAAAAGAGTGGTCCCCACTGATTTATACATAATGCCATTGATATCGAGCAAGCAAGCACTGATAAGGTGAAACCTGAAAACGTATTTAATGTATACAAATTTGAGACCAATTTAGTTTGATTTCAGCTGCCACTCCTGCATCTGCACCTCATACTCGCACAAAGAAGCAATACCTAACATTCAACGGAAGGCTCACAAGTATTTGATTGGATTTGTAATTAAATGTCCGTTAGATCGTTCCTTAATTTATTTTTTTAATTTGTGGTTCTTAAATTATATTATTTTTTTGTATTAGTACAATTCACGTTTTCAGTTTTTGGGGAATCCTTACCAGTTTGAACGTCAACAGGTTCTGCAGAACTACTATCCCACGTTTCTTCGGCTAAGAATTAAGAACCCTTTTGTTTCGTCAGTTTCTTCGGTTTGAACTCGCGATCCAATTAACCGAGGAGTAACAGCGTCTTCGGAGCGACGTACACGACTGGCGGGCAGTAAAACAAATAATGATCCCCCATCTAGCTGTGGGGACCGTTCAAACGCGTTCCGGTAGAGTCCGGACCGCCGAACGAGCAGCTGACGACGACGACTCATTGAGACCCACACAAACACAGAAAGTACACGATCGAGCGTCTCAGCTACTGGAGTGGAGCTTCTACACATACAACCTGCAAGCATCTGTGTCTGTTGGTCTTTTGTCTCTGCCTGTATACGTGCGTGTGTGAGTGAAATGCAAGCTTTATCAGAAGCACAGCCGAAGTCCGCTTGACGGATACGTACCTCTCTGTTGGCGTATATTTTGCATTGGTTATTGATGTTTTGGCGTTGTTATATTTGTCGTTTTCCTTCACTGATAAGAAGCTCATTCTCTCTCTATACAAACACACACACTCAATCGCGAATACCTGTTAAAAACTCAAATACACACCTATGGGCAGCTGATTGCGTTTTTGGTAGCACGATCTACAACCCGATCGCCCGGGTCACAAGTCCACATCGAATTTCTTCGATTCTTCGTAATACTCGTATTGTACGCAATAAAATGATTTCTTGTTGCTGTCGGATTCTTCATTTCGGTTTTATTCTGAACTCATTGGCAGCAAAAACGTAGAACAATGCCCAGCTCTATCCCCGTCATGACATTAACGAGCAACTTTACAATGGGACTATATACATACATATGTATGTATGTACATATATACACCTATTTGTATATGAATCTCCAAGGTACCCGGAGCTTTGCTTGCCTTGACACAATGAGAGCAAAAAGTGCGAGGAGAGCATCTTATCCCTGGATCGTAGCATGACCTTACCGTGTGTGCATGTACCCTGAGATCCCTCTGTCCGTCCGATATACATATTATCATATTTCATTCTTACCATCTTTCTTTCTCTCTGTCATTGATTGCCATCCATTCCTTTTTCGTTCAAACTATGTAGCTATGGTATGCTCTATGAAGTTTTGTAGAGAAAAAAAATGTTGACATGAAAATTTGTTTCTTAATTCTAGTTGTATTCCCATACAAACTTTGAGTTAGATACTAGTATTTGGCCCGAATCGATGCAGTAACCAAAATCGCATCTTTCTAGGTTGGATCATGATTATCACTTTTCAAGAGCCTTGCCCCAGCTCAAATGCTTTTTTTTTCAGTTTTTGCTTTGTTTAGTTTGGAGAATAAACTTGATTGATAAGTATTTATTTAGCTATTATCGTAATTGTTGCCTCATTACACTGCCCATGAACCGACAGTCCGGCGCTTGTAGCACTCTGATTCAATCCTCTGGCTGGACTTTGAGCGTTCTCTCGACTCTAGCTAAACAAAATCCGATTGATATGTTCCCATGCCTAGTAATCGTAAAGTTGTATAGAGAATAGGGGAAAAAAAGAAACAATAAGAAATGAAATCGGGTTGAGCGCTATGTCATGGATTTTTTAACTGTTGATTTCCATTTCGAAGTTGGAGCTGGTTTCAGCGGCTCGTCCCCCGATTAGCCCTCGAGCACTTGATGAATTTTTCGAAAAATTCGGGAGATTCTGATTCTATAGGCATGGCCACGGGCATGGGAGTGATCATATCTATGAGGGAAGTCAAACATATTAAAAATATTTACATAAGTGTTTGATAGGTTCAAATATTGACTAAAACACAATCTGCACGCCTGCGAAAAACTTACCAGCCATACGATAAGATTACGATTTAAAATCGTTCGCGCCATACATTATACTCGTATAGTCAGTCGTAAGCTATAGGAAATCGTAAATAAACCGCATCTCTTCTGATTAAATCAAGGCAATCTCGTCTTTTTCCCGCGATTCACGATTCACGCAGTGCAAAAATTTACAAATATCATTCCAGTGCCAGCCCCCACTCTATCGTACCTGGCTTTTTATGTACTGTCCATGTCGCTATCGTTATGGTGCTTTTCTGTTAAATAAACAAAGTCCAAGCACTTGCGGCGTCTTTGAAAGCTCTTGATCGACGTCAACGCCTTAACGACGAATCGTCGCATTGTCGTGGGCGATCTGACATGGTCGTGTGCATTGCTTCTTTATAGATTTCTCCCTGGTTCTCCCTGAACTGATTAGAGCAACTTAATGAACTTGCGTTCGTCGAAAAAAAAGCATAATAAGATCTCTCCCCACATCTGATCTGAGTCGCATCGGAAGTGGTTTATGTCCTCATATTTACGATTACGATTTTGTTTTGGCATAATTGATCCAATGCATCCCTCTTGAAGCGCCCTAAAGACTCACCACAAACAGAATTACAATCCCGAATCCAGCTGGCGATGAAGACATCATGAAGAATGCTTAACAAATTTCTCACACACCTGAAATTTTGCTCAACCGGATTGAAAGACCATGATGGTTACGGTTCAGCAAGATACAGGCGCGAATGAAATTTGCCGGCACATGATTCGATATCAAGGAAAATGGATAAATTCCAAAACTTGAAGGGACACTTGGATGAGAAAGTGAAACCGCGACCGCAACTATTCCTGACCGCGCTCGGAGCTGAACTGATGCATAGAACGAACCGCCAACCTCTAGGTAGACTCCCATAATGCCACTTGTGATCGACCCAGAGCCGTGCGTCTATGTGAAACATTTCCCGCCGCTGCTGCTGGCCGGCGGAGTCGGCATTAGAATTAGAAACTCAGAACAAAAGGAACCTGCAAGAACAATGTACTGGCGTACCGCCTGCCTCGCTGGTTGGCTGAGTGCTCGTTTGGGGTCAGCTGACTGTATGGGTGGGTGGGTCAATAGCGACCAGTACTTGCAACAGCGGCGCATGCTTTCTAAGCGCCACCGTTGTGCTATGATGTTGTTGTTGCTGTGGGACGCACCTTACTAATACAAACAGCCAAATGGAAGCGAAACGACAGCTAACACCATCATAGAACGCGCCTTTTTAACGAGCGACGCGACCTCACCTATAATATAGAATCCGACCAACGAAGATGGCGATGCCACAGCCCCAGGGTTGTCATGACTCGTGTTCGGACATACCTGGGCTTGGGCTGCCACATAATGTATCATTGGGCACATAGTCGTAGCTGGATCCTGTCATATATCCTGCCATTTAAGTGTTATATGAATTTCTAAATGGGTTAATACATGGAAAATGTGTTTTCTCTGTAAGAATCTAAGGGCAAGGAAATCATATAAGTCATTTATTTACAATAGCTCCCAAGAGGGGTTTGAAGCCCCAAAATGTACGATCCACTCGGACAGGACATTAAAGATTTGTGTTTTTGGTAACCTATCAGGGATCCAAATGAAACATAAATAAGGATACACTTGTTAAAGAAATAGTTGAATTTTAGCACATTTAGATGTGCTAACTGAAAACTGCAGGATATCCATCGATAGAGCACTTTAATGATTGCTATTCTTTCGCTAGCCATGCTTATAAGTCAGTTATATTTATCCACAGTATGTTTCTCTAGAACACACCTTCTTCCAAAAGCCAATCCCTAAAAGTTTATGTATTGGCATGGACTGGGGGGTAACCACACCCAGCCACGGATGTGCCACTTTTTGCGCCCCACCAATTGCCCTTTTTCAACCCCACTCTCGCACGTTATGCCCTTTTTGCCGCACAGAACAAAGGACACGGAAACAAGGAGCGTGGAATAGCTGCGGGGATGATCTGCGGTCATTAAAAGGGCGCGTCGCTCATTAATACCAGCAAACAGACACACGACGTAGCCAAATGTCAGCCCAATTCGAGTGTGTACTGTAAGTCCCAACAGAACTGGGCTTGGCCAGACCTCTGGGCCCTTCGGATCTATTATCGCTAATTGAAAGTTAAAAATTAGAATTCTTTAAAAGGGTAGGGATTCACGATCTCATTTTTAAAACTAACCACAAAGAAACAGAAATTAATTTTCAACGAAAGATCAGAAAATGTGCTCAGGATTATAATGTTCAAAGTTCTTAAATTGATGAAAAGCGGGATGACACACCTACTCCCTGGCCAACCTGCCACCCTCTCCTTCCAACACACTGTGCTGTCAACGTTGAGCATTGGCCAAACGATTTCTAAGTACAAGGCATGGTATTACACATATGTACATAACTTATATCGTATCGCTAACTGTACATTATATAAAAAGCTGATCCCACACTGCGGCCAACCCAGCCGAATCTGCCTTTGTCTTGCCACATTGGCTCTGCCAGTATTCAAATCTAGGTAAGGGAGTGTTTCAGCCTTTCAACGAAATTTAGTATCAATAAGCATGGGACTCTGCAATTTGGATTGTATGGTTAATTTAAATGCAACTATTTAATTAATTTTTGCTTCGCCCGAAACGATTTGTTTGCACATAATTAAATCGACTAATTGGACGCCAGTGTTTAGTACCAATTAGCCGCGGGCTTGGCAATGTGTAACATTATGCCTTTAAAGGTGAATCAACGATGCATAAATTTTAACTACGCCAACTCTGGCTGGGGGGCTGGACTAAGTGGTTGCGGCGGACCCACGGCCATGGGCAGGCGATCGCCCCAACGGCTGACTTTGGCACAGCTGTATGCCGATCTAGAACAGGGAAACAGTATCATGAGATAGGGACGAACATCTGAGAAAGCATTTGGGGACTTACTTCCCGTGCTTGGCCTTCGTGAAGATGACCTCTTGCAACTTTCCCTCTTCCGTGCAGAGACGGCAAATCGCATGCTTTGACCGCACCAAGATGGGACGCACAATGCGGGGCCAAGGGCGAGAGGTGTCTGAGACGTGCCCCTTCTTCAAAATAACATAGCTGTAGAGGGAGGTTTGGCGATCGGCGGAGGAATCGCTGCCCAGTCGCAGTGGAGCGTATTTTACAGGGAAATTGCAGGGTGTTCGATCTGCCAGATCTCTAAGACGGGGACAACGTACATCGTGTGGGCACTGAGAGTGAAATACATGGACTCAAATAATTGTATACGGATATGAAAAATAATTTTAGAGCTTACCGGAGCAACTGTATGGCCTTGCAGATCCTCATCATTGACACGCAACAGGAAACGTCTGGCTTCGTTGACCAGCTCGCTGCCACGTCGTGTTCCTTCTTCGGCAATGACCATATAGCCATCACACTTGCGCCACAGGTTGAGCAGAACCTCTTCTCGCTGTGCCTTGTCCACCATCTCAAAGAGAGTATGCGAAATAATGACTAAATCATATTTTGTTTCAATGGCGGGCAGAAACTGGCGGTAGAACACGTTTCGCAATGAGATTTGCTTATTTTCATGGCCGTCCCGTAAGAGCAGCTCGGAGAGCTCATTCATTTCCCTGGATCGATCCACATTATAGTACTCAAATATGTTCTCTTTCCACAGTTCACTGGCCACCCACATGCCAGTGCCGACCCCGGAGCCAAAGTCAAAGTAGCTGTGGGGCTTAAACTGCTTATCTCGCTGGGCCAGCTCTGTGAGAACTCTCTTCAGGACCGCATACTCTTGGGCTGCTCGGGCCACCGCATAGACAATGGCTTCGTAGGCACCGTACTCGATGCGCTTCCAGGCATACGTGCGCTGGCTCAGGCGCTTATTGATCTCCAGCTCCCGCTTGCGTTTCCAGCGATCCGCTTCCTCCTCGCTTAGCGTGGCCAAACGTTCCAGGGACATCTTGGAATTCACCTCCTCAACAATCAGTTTTTTTTTGTTTTCGATTTCTGCCAGCGTGGGTGGGGGATGTCGGGACCTGATGTAGGAATTGAGCATCTCGCAGTCCTGCAGGACTTTCTTGACGGGATGGTCTCCTATAATGCGCCTCAGTGTGTCGCCCAATTGCTGGGGTAGCTCAAGATGGTTAGCCTTGACGATGCCAGGATGCTTCCTCGGCTTCAATGTTGCTTGCTCCAGACCGGAAATCACTGTTGGTTCCACATCGACGGCGATTTTACTTGTAAACCGATACAGTCGCGGCGCTACATGCCTTCTTGTGCAATTTAGTGTAAATTGCATGGTTAAAGTTAATTTACTGTAAATGATGCAACACGCGTTGCTTTGCCGGTGTTTTGTTCCGTTTGTTTTTTCCTCGGTATATTTACGGTATAAATATTTGCGTGGTCACACTGCGCTTCACTTTTTTGACGACCATGTTTAGGACACACACCTTGCATATTTTTGGTTAATTAATCGTTTAAAAATACATATATGTATGTTCAACGCTGAGTTCTTAGCTTGCTAGTAATGTTAAGACGAATATCAAAATCGAGGAATATCAATGAATCACAGCTTGTTGTGACCGTCAGTATATTTACGGTATATTTTGGTAATGACAAGGTATATTTCGGTATTGATTGATATCAATGGATAAATACGAAGCACAGGTTTGTTTTCTTCATTTCATACTTTATAAACTCTACTTGCAACTTACAAGAGGCATACGGGTTTTCCTAATCACTGCTTTGCTCCTGCAGTTGGTGGCTGTGGAGCAGGCGCTGGAAAATGCCGCGGATGAGCAGCAGCGAGAAGAACTTGCAGCGCTAAGAACGAATCTGCAAGAGCTCTTGGCCCTTACTCGAGAGACAGAATCTGACCAACGAGCTGAACAGGAGGACATTTTGGACGATGAGCTGCTGAGGCTAAAGAGCGAACTTAATGAACTAGAGAAGGCAGCGGCCACCGGTTGCGCGACAAAAAATGAGGACGAAGAGCAAGAATTAAAAGATCTGCGTGCCAAGTACAATGCCCTAATAGGAGAAAAGTGCTTGGCTCCCCACGAGCATAGCTGGGGGGCCTTGAGCTATCACAACGCGCTCATTTGTGGCGTCGACGATGAAGTAATCATCAACAGCAACTCCGTCCTGGACGTTCGGTTACGTGTGCTATACATAAATCCCACACATTGCGAAATGCTTCCCTGTGCCTACTACCTCGAGGGAGAGTGCCGCTTCGACGAGATACGTTGCCGTTATTCGCATGGCGCCCTGGTGCCCGGTGCCTCCATTAAGAGCTACATTCCTCCAGATTTTCCCAGGCTTGCACGTAACTGCCCGGTGCTAGCCAAAATGCCAGATCGCCTGTGGCATCGCGGTCGTGTTCTATGCGCTAACTTTGTGGAGCAAACGTGCCGTGTACGTTTGGATAGACAGGACAAAGAACGCGAGCGCGACTTTCAATTTGAGGAACTTTATCCACTGATTGCAGAAGAGGAGGATGAACTGACCAGCGAGGACAGCGGCTCAAGTCTACAGTATGGAAGCAGTGATGAAATTGACTCGGATATGGATGATTTAGAGGCAGCCCATCGATCGCGCATGGTCGAATTAAGTTTATTTACTTTTAAGCCAACAGAAAAACTAGGCGCCTGGGAGCAATACACGCGCGTAAGTATTAAAATGCAGTTCAGGACTTAAACTAATGGAATAATGAAAATAATTGTCACAGGGAATAGGATCCAAGCTGATGGAGAAGATGGGGTACATTCACGGCACGGGATTAGGCTCCGAGGGGCGTGGTATTGTAACGCCAGTAAGTGCTCAAATACTTCCTCAGGGACGATCTCTAGACGCTTGTATGGAGCTGCGAGAGGCCGCCAATGGAGACCAAGATTATTTTAGTGTTGAACGAAAGCTGAAGCGTGACCAGCGCCGCCAGAACAAAGCCAATGAGAAGGCCTATGCTCGAGAGACCCAGCGCACGGATGTATTTTCGTTTCTCAATGCGAGCGTGCTTGGCAGCGGCGAGAGCGGTCACCAAGGCCGACCAAAAACAAGCGATCTGCAACAGCACTCGACAAAAACGCTTAATGTGGAAACGGTGCGAGTGTCCGATGACATACGCCGCAAGCAGAGGGACATTGCAAAGGTAAAGCAGTCCCTGGATCGCAATGCCACCGATGTCCAGCTGCAAAAACGGCTGCATATCCAGTTACAGAGCCAGAAGCAGGAGCTGGCCACTCTGCAGGCCCACGAGCACAGACTTAGCAAAGAACAGCATACGCGTAAGAATAAAATGTTTGAGTTTTAATAAAGATATATTCCTCTTTAGTTCCAATTCCCCTCAAAGAATCGGGGATGCAACATGCATCTATATACATATACATTTATAAAGACTTTTTCCTAATTAGATTTTCATAGTTTACCCACAATTAAATACTCTCAAAATGCACCTGCTGTAATTATGGCTGTCATGTACTGCTCTAGCAAAGCCTGAGCCAGATGTGAACCATGCTCCACTGCCAGGGAATAGGCTGTCTCCCCGTTCTCATTGGTAGAACTTAAGTCTAAGTCTTTTGCCAAAAGTTCATTGCAAGTATGCGGATGATTGCCGGCAGAAGAGTACATTAGAGCTGTATTTCCCACAATGTCCATGTGTGAAGAATCGGCACCGCGCTCCAAAAGATACCGTACGATGTCATTATGTCCTCCGGCGGCTGCCAACAGCAGAGGAGTTACCAAGTCTGGTGCCATGCTGTTTACATTTGCCCCAACTGACACAAGCAATTGCACTGAAACCAGTTGGCCATACGATGCGGCCCAATGAAGCGCTGTGAACCCATGAGCATCCTTATAGTCAATATCTTTCTGCCTTCCTAGCTCCGCAGTCACTTGCTCCTCCGTAATTTCACCCTGACCAGCTCGCTCGTGAAAGGAGAGCGACACTTCCACGGGACAAAATGTGGCTTCTGTGTTGCCTCGCTGAAGATTGGTCAGGACGGTCTGGGGACGATAGGGCAGGAAGGCACTTTTGCGCTTAGCATCCAGCAATAGCATGGAAGTGGGCGCCGCTCGCACGGACTCATCTTCATCGGAATTTGTGTTATTTTGCAATGTGCTTGCAGGCGCCACCATTTCTTGTAGATTTTATTTACTAATCTATTTTAGGATGTTGTTGTTATATACCGTAATATACAACAAAATAAAATACATATACCACGATATATGATAGAGACATCGATAACGATAACTACGTTTTATTATTTCATGTTTTGTTTTCGTTTCTCTTTTAAAGTTTTTATTTGCAAATTAATTATGTAAATGTTATCACATTTGTTTGCGCTGTGTTCGTGTGTTTCGTAACAGGTTTTTATTGTGTCGCAGGGTTTTTTCTCCAAAAACGTCATACACCTGTTGCGCCTCACAAATCATTTTCAGTGCAAACCTGCGTTTTGCCTTTTTATGCCCTTTACTTGTACAAATAGACTCTGAGAGAGAGAGAGAGAGACCTAGCTTGCAAAATTAATTGCGTCGAAGTGGACTAGACTCGAAACAGCAACGCCAATACACTAATATGGGCAATACGAGCTCAAAAGGCGAATCTGACGCTAGCGAACCTCCTTTGGAAGGTGGGAAACAGAAACATCATCACAAATCGGCCACACAGTCATCGTCGGTTCCCTCTCACAATGGGAGCTCGGATGGTGGCGCAGCGAATAGCGGGAGCGGTAGCAGCAACAGTCTCAAGGTACAACAACAATCGCAGACAATGACCAGATCTGCTTCTGGGGCAGATGTAACGGAAAAGTACTTGACGCAGCTGGTGCCAGTGGAAAAGCTGGCAGAGATCTTGAGGGAGCAGACGTCGGCCAAGTATGGAATTAATGGCATAGTGGCAGATGTCTTTGTGGTGAGTAATGTCCATTAACTGATAACAAGAACTGATTGATACAGGCTGTTTTCTTCCAGTCACAAGTCTTTCCACAGTACGCCGATCTGGGCCATCGGTTGTTCCAGCTTATGCACACGGCCTCTAAGGCCACGACAAAGCACTTGGGCACAGTCGCCTTTCGCCAGCAATGTGAGCGCTTCCTGGGCATCATGGACGATGCCAAAACTCTTGAGTGCTATATAAAAATGTACGCGCAGGAAGACAATGCAGATTTCATAGATAAGACGGGCGTGACTCGTCTTCTTCACATATGCTATACGATTGCCATGCAGCACTCTGGAAACGCAGTGCTCTGTACAGCCATCAATCGCACATTTGGTTCGGTCACCAAGTCCATATTTCTATGCCACGACAGCCTGAGTCTGGGCTACGTGTGCCGGTGGTTTGAGCAGAACCTTATCCGTCTTGTGCTGCTCGTCCACAAGTATTGCGTGCACACGCTGTCCACCGCCTATCGCGGACTCGAGCAACAGTCACTGACCTGCGGCATTGAGCTCCAGACTCCGGTTTTGGATCAGCGAAATCCTTTCACTGATACAACGGATCACAGCGGAATTGGTTCTAACTTCTCAGACTCTCTGATGCCGCTTTCACAAGCATGGCTCTTGGCTGGAGCTTTGCCCCCACTCTATTCCAAACCACAAACCATTGCGCCATCCCCATCTAACAAAGCCAACAACAGCGCCTCGTCAGCCGTCCAAATCTTCAAGGAGAAACTTTCGATGATGCCATCCCACTGGACTCTGCTGTATGATTCCAACGAGCATGGAGTGGGTGCCAACCGCTTCTTGCACCACGTTCTCGGCTATCGTGGACCAACGCTGGTTCTACTCCACACGAAGGACGAACAGACCTACTGCGTTGCGGCACCCAGTGAATGGAAGGAGACTCATCTGTTTGTGGGCGGCGAGGGCAGCTGTGTCATACAGCTATTGCCCAAGTGCGTATCGAAACTGATAGCCTTTTAACCCTTGTCTAACTATTTTTCCGTTTCAGATTTGTGATACTGGAGAAGAAGCCCAATATCCTATACCTGAACACCAGCATACGTGGTTATCCAAAGGGATTGCGTGCTGGCTCCGATCCTCGCAAACCAATCATAGCTGTCGATGAGCATTTTGAAAATGTGGACTGCAAGGGCTTGGCCGCGGGTCTTATTTCGATAGAGGTGATCAATTTTCAAGTGTATATTTTTCTGTACTTTAATCATATTTATGTACAAAAAGCCGTATTTTACACAGTATATATATGTGTATATGCATATGTGGTATATGGTGTAAAATTCATAGACGTACATATGTATGTATGTTTGTATATTGCATACAAACGGCGTAATTTCCAGTCTAAGCAGTTAAAAACCACACACTTGGGCATCCCACTAATGCCCAAGTGTGTTTATACGATGCACTTTAATTTAGTCTAAGTTTCTCCTTAACCAACAACAATTTACCAACAACAAAAACTTCATGGTGCTCCCTTTTCTCGACAGGTTTGGGGCTGCGGCGACAAATCATCACGTGAAGTGCAATTGGACATAAAGAAATGGCAAATAAAAGAGGCCGAGAGACAGCGAACAGTCAAGCTTACAGCCGCCGACTGGATGGATCATCCGGATCGATATCTACTTGAGTTGGGCGGCAGGCAGAACTATAACAATTAATCCGATTTCTTTCTGCTACTGCAGCTGCTTGTATGTGGACATATATATGTATATAGTATATATATCGCAAGTCTGTTCGAAAGCAATTGGTGTGCCTTCCATATCGATGAACGTCGCGTAGAAATTTACTGGGAATTTCTTTTACAATTATTCACACGTAGCACGAGAAGTAATCACTGGACTGAATTTGTTTTTAATTAATGTTGATTGATATTCGGTTTTACTTTTTTTCCTTCTACTCTTTCTATCAGCGTTTAGTATTCAATTTGATTTATGTTCGCAACGTGAATTCCGTCTATGCTTTTAAATGTCTACTACCTAGTACTTATAGCGGGATTCTATCTACGTCTCCGCCAGTTCTGTTGCTATTTTAAAATTTTCCGTTTTTGTTCTATATTTTTGTTAAAATGATAAAATGCAAGTATTATGAAATGGCCTTGAAATGAAAATTCTTAAAATAAATGTTACAAACAAAATGGTTAACTCAACTTTTTTTCCCGCTCTTATCAGCCAAAAACGAAATCAGTTCGGATAAATGTCTGTATTTTCTCGCGTAGTGGACGATAAGACACGATAAGAATCCCTGCTTCAGAAAAGTACCAAGGTCGACATGGCTGAAGGTCCAATTGCTAGAAAAGCAGTTTTCTACAAGCTAATGGGAATGTGATTCAGATATTAGTAAGGCTAGGAATTGGTGTATAAATAGCATAACAATAATCGAAATATTCACTGTCAATGCCAATGACAGTCAATGTCAATTTAGGATAACGCAAATTAAAAATCAAGAAAAAATTATTCGATAATGTGGAGTGCAGTGAAATAAAATAATTATAATGATACAAACATAAAAGGCGTTGGCAAATATTTTCCAATATTATTATTGTGACGTATATTAGTTTTACAATAACAATTTCTATTTAAGCATAAAGTAAGCCCTTTTCTGACCAGCAATAGTCACAAAATTCACAATCGGCTCAGGCGTTTCTCAACTACTTGCCCTAGCGGATATAAGTGTAAAAATGTATAATTTAGGAGCTCCAAGAGTTGATAACAGGATAACACTAAAACCAGCTATGAGCTAAGTTCCTTATGGAATACAGGATGTATGCACGTCGTATGATTTTTCGGGACAAACTATGTATACGATTGCTATTGAAAATCAGTTGTTGCTTTTTAATTGCAAATAAAGGCCACAATTTCTAAGACCCCATCTGATGGGGTTGCGAGAAAGGTTGCTTTGAATGAGTATTTTAAAACTAATATTTGCATTTGCCAAATCGATGACCAAATGACTAATCGACTAAATCAGAATATTTGGAAATTAATAAATATAAGAATGGAACTGAAGAATAATTCAAGTCAAGTGTGTCACTTTTCTAGGGTCTAGGTGATGTACTCTCTATCGCGGCGGCGCCGCGTCGTGGAGGCAACAATCACGACCGGATGCTGTTCTTCCTGTTCGTCAATATCGTCAACGTCGTCGTCCTCGTCGTCATCACCACCTGTTGAATTTGACCACTCGGATGCAGTTTGATTGCTGCACGTGGCGCTGAATTTTAAACTGCTAGACATGCCAAATGAAACGGACAGCGAAGCGCTCAGTGAGGAGGCATTCAAATTTTGACTAACATCTACACCATCTTCATCTTCAAAAGCATCGTCGATATGCGGGTGGTGGTGCTGGTAATGGTAGCGTTGTCACCTGCCTGCTCCCGCTCCCAGCAGAAGTGCATAGTCGTCGTTTGACTCAGGTATGGGGGCTGCTGATGAAGCAGCTCCAGCGACCGGCACTAGGCGCAAGAAGCTGCTTCCACCAGCGCCCACAAAATGCTGCTGCTGCTGATCGCGTTCCCGCTCGCGTTCCCGTTCTCGAAGATGCTGAGTTTCACGCTGACGCGGTGACGGCTGTGACCTCGCACCCGCTAAATGTAGTTGTTGTTGTTGGTAGTTGTTGCTATTGCTACTATCACCAGCCCCTGCTGCGCCTGCTATGGGAAATTGAGATTGGGCGTGAGTTTGATATGAATCGGTGAGGGTGTTCAGCTGCCCCACATCGACGGACACAATTAACCGACTTGATGTGGCCCCATACATGTTACCTGATTGATTCGAACTGCCTAACAGCTGCTGATCCTGTCGCTTGCTGATTAAGTACTCCGATTCACTGCTGGAGCGCCGGGGACCCCGTGCCAGGGGCTGATAAGTGCTGCGACCCTGAAAACGGCGGCTTAATGTACTACCCACCACGCCCAAATGCTCGGTGACATCCTCTTGCATGTCTGAGATGTCCATCATGGAGAGAAAAGCACGACACCAGCTATGATTGGGATTGTTCCAGTACTGTGGCGAGTTGATGTGGAACGGATGATGCGGAAAGCTGTAGATGTGAGCTACGGCAGCGATAAACATCTCAATGCAAATGAGAAAGTTCTGGCAAGGGGTTAATTACTGTTTCAGACCGATCCGCAATCATCTCGCTGTCTACTCACTTGCAGCATGGATGCCAGATTGGTGTCGCCCACATCTGACCCGAATATGTCCTTGATAATTCCATAGTACACTAGGACATTGAGAAGCACTCCCTGGCTGTGATCGAGAGGATCCGAATATCAATGTCAATATCAAATTGAATATCTGAATTGAAAAGGTCAATCCATTTAAAAACTTACAAGAAGGAAAAGAACACCACCGCCTTGATGCACAGAAACTTGGGAATGGGCTTCATAGGCTTTAGATCCTCCTTGTTAGCACGATAGAAGAGCACAAGGCAGTACATGGCCACGAATTGGGATATGTTGTTAACGACTACGATGTACGGGAATGCGACATTGCCAGCGAACTCTCCCTCGCCATAGACGCCGCACAGCTCACAGATGCTATTCGAAACGGTTGGCAAGAAATTCGGAGTTACAGGAAGCCATTTTTCATGGCTTGCCCCATGAGATTCTTTGGCACTCACACAGATATGAATGTGGTTATGGGCCGAACCACGGTGTACTGAAGGATACCGTGCTTGCAGTTATGGATGAATTCGCGTCCCATAATCCAGGGACGCATGCAGCAGAGGGGGAAGAAGTGATTCACCTGCGGCTTGTATTCCATGGTTATCTCCAAGTCCATGTTGAGATTCAAGTAGTTAAGCAGGTAAACCATGAAGTTGTAGATTACGTACGCCTCATAGCATTCGCGCAACGAGTCCACGTAGATCGAGTGTTTCGGAAAGAACAAACCAATCCACTGTGAGACAGTAAGTAATACACTATTAGATTTCAAATACAGCTGCGCTCAATGCTATCTTCGAGGCAGAAGCAGACTTGTGGTTTCTGTTTCTGATTCGATTCCAGTTTCGCTTTCGTCTGACCCACTTACCGCGTTCAAAGCGTAGATTGGCACCATCCACAGTATACGTATAATATGCTTCTGCAGAATGGGTTTCGTGAAATGTATGACGTGTTGTATGATGTGCCATATTGACACGGGCACCGCCGATAGCACAAACAGTCCGCCAATGAGTATCAATTGATCGTTGCGCTGAAAGCCGTCCTTTACCGAATTCACGATGAGCAGGGGCACCACAATGATCGCGAATATGCCATAAGTGACAATTAGCAGCGGGCGTATCCAGATGCGCCAATCCTCGCAGAAGTTTCGTATGTCCAGGCGACACATCTTTCTCTCCGGACTTCTCTCTAGAGGAGCTCTCGACAGCGATTTTTCACAGCCGAAGTTTTGCCGAGTTTTAGCCTTCACAAAAAAGCTGCCGTTGCCGCCGCCGCCCTGTAACTGTTTTCGCTGGGTTGTCGTCGTCTTTACCGTTGTACTCGTTAATTTATATTCCCCGGCTTTTGCACCCACGCAACTGATGGCTTTTGCGGCACATTTTTAGGTATATCTTCCTTGCAATGTAAAACCTCAACGTGTTTATTATTTGTGAGTTTTTATATCTCTTTTGTTACTGCAAATGCAGGGCTATACATATGTGGATTCAGTGTGGCCATTCACTTGAAATAAGTGCTGTAAATCGTTAAACTGTGTCGTTAAACGCGATAAATCTGAAATTCCCACGTACCCACCACCTCCCCCCCCTCAGAAATATAGAAAAATATGTCCTATCCTCGTATACATGTGTATGTATGTACATATGCGTGTGAAATTATTATTGCCTAATAATAAATACTTTTGCCCACATGCAAACCGAACTCTGCACAGCCCAATAGACCGGAAAATGTCATATGAATACATACACACTCATAATGTGGTTATTACGATATTTTATTAAACAATAATACTATGATTAAATGAATATTAGGCCAGAAAATAAGCAAGTTACGTTTATATGTATATATTTGGGTGTTCAAATTGTACACATATGCATATGTGTATGTACCTACTGCTCTAGTAGACGGCCAAGCATGGCTCTTCTTTGCTTTCATTATTTTCCAATTAATTATAGTTCCAATGTATTGGTATCGCCCGTCGCAGTCATATACACACAGATTACATTAAGCTTAGATTTTAAGGGAAATTCAAAATAATGAATTCTGTTATATATTTAGTAGATAAAGAGAATTCTTAAATTTTTTCGTTCCTACATTTAGTGGAACCAAAGAATTCTTCATTTTCTTGCGAATACGATTACGCAAAAAACTACATTATCCCGCGAGCTATGCTATGTACAACTAATTCATTAGTTTTTCAATTCAATTAATTGTTGTGATGATTCAAAAACAATATCGCATCGATTTGGTTTCCTGTCAGCATCGAACGCTTATTGAAATCATATATCTGCTCTCGAAGAGCCTTCTTAAAACTGAGGGTCACCACGCCTGGCACACTCTGATATAAGGTGGCAAGATCGCGCAGCGTTGCATAAATATGTCCCATCTTGAGCCACCACTCAATGGGGGACTCGTCCAACTGAACGATTACCTCATTGCGGTAACGTTTTAAATCAGTTTCCACAGTACTGTCGGCATCGCGCTTGGGTCGGTTTGGGATCTCGGCAACGTCAAACAAAAGTTCCAGCTCTGTGGAAGAGTTCATAATAATGAAATGGGGGGATCCAAAGATGCACAAGCATAGAATACTTACTCGACTTCTTAGCATTGCTGACACCGGCGCTATTTCTTGCTTCTGTCTTGATGTTAACCGTTGGCGAAGTGTTCACAGAGGTAGTAGCAGTTACTTCTGTTGGTTCGCTGTTCGATCCGCCGAACGTTTTGTTGTATTTCTGGGTCAGCATACGGACACATCTATCCAGGTTCTCAATGGTGGTCAGGCGATGGAAGCGGGGATCGAGCAGTGCAGCGCTGGTCAAATTGTCGTTGGATATAACGTAGCTCTGGAGCACTCCAGCTATGGTGCGCTTTATGCTCATCATGAGGGAATCGTCCTGCTCAACAATGCCAAGTTTCTTAATCAATATCTTTGATGTTATGGGCGACAGCATGCTGCACAGCGGAATATCCTCGCCCCGCAAAGTGTCCAATGCAATCTAGAGAAGATTTTAGCTTATAAAATGATATTCAGATGTCGATTGAGCTGAGAGAGCCTACCACCAAAGCGCTGAGCGCTTCTGTCACGGTCTTGGCCGTCAGCACTAGTTGATCCATGTCTTCGGACCACGATATGGATTCAGTAAAGAATTTCAGCATCTCATAAAGGGTCCAAGGGAAATTCTCATTGTACGAGGGCAACTCCGATACCTTCGAGCTAATCTCGGCCGAATGCCGTTGAATGATGTCCTTTACCTGCTCTAATAGGGAGGACACCTCCTCTATGTCAAACACTCGAAGCAGACATTTGTCAATAACCGAGACATAGCACAGTACAATGGGAATATCTGCAATTCGGATACATTAGTTTACTGTACATTTTACGGTACACGCAATGCGGACGTACTCTTTTCCTTTAAATAGCTGTACAGCAAATCCTCTTCGTCGTCGTAATTGATAATTACCAGAGTGCAGTTGGTCAAGTAGAAGTCGGTTAGCAGATCATCAAAAACGATGTAATCGTTGTATTCGACTGTCGCATACATGGCGCTGCGAACGGACTGGGTCTCCTCGTCGAGATAGTGGTGGTATATGGTGAGGAAACGACGCTGCTCCACATTAATCCAACGCTCAAATGCTAGCGAAAATGGTTTTTCGGCACTAAACTCTCGTGTAAGGTGTCCAATCTCCAAGAACTTGGAGGCATGCATCTCGGTCAAAAGGGAATCGACCTTCTCCGGATCGGGTATGTTCGCAGCGTTGCCCATGGCCTGACGAATAAAATCGCTGAAACCCACATCGTAGAGCGTCTCCACATTGCGCACATCCCTTATGACTATGTCGATCAGAGCCTCTGCCAAGTTGGCTATGTAAGGCGAGGAGTAGCCGCCATCCTCGTGCTTTATGGGCCGAGTATGGTGTAAAGCAACCGGAGGGCGCCCCACTTTTCCTACCTTGCGCTGAAACTTTGGCTCCACAGAAACCAAGCGCTCCTCCTCCTCGACTAGATTATCAGATTCATCGTATGTGAACGGCACCATCGACTCGTAGAGTAAGGTCTGAGACGATGATTCCTCCTCGGCCTGTATGGCGGCGGTGGCTACGGCGGCCTCGTCCATTTCGTCGTCCGATGCATTGTCATGATTGCGATTATTAATAAATTCTAGCTTCACGCGTCGTGTGGAGACATTGCGCTTCGAGAGTGGCGGATGGGTGACATTGCGCGGCGTTTTTCTCGGCGGCACTTGGATGTCGTGTTCCTGGCAGAGGTCCCTGAAAAGATCTTTGTGGCGATGCTGCAAGTGGGCCCGCAAGTTGGTCGTATTTCCGTGGTTGGTCAGAACCTTGTGGCACTTGATGCAGACCACGTTCTGCTTGGTGATTACCTCGTTATTGTCGTTCGAGGGAAAGCCAAAATAGCGCCAGTAGACGCTCTTCATTTTCGGCGAGTACAGTTTGGAAAAGTTCAGCTGCGAGACATCTTCATATTTGAGCTCGTTAACTGCAACGGGGGACGCGGCGACTTCGTCACTCATCTTGTTTTTGATAGTTATTTATTTTGATTATGATGTGACTTCCAATGCGAGAAATAAGCGCGCAATTTCTCGATTATAGATAGACAGTTCAATAGTCAATAGTTCTGTATCAGAAGTACAGTACAGAGTTGCCACGCGACACGGCAGCCAATCGATACGGCAAATGCTTTAATTAAATGCTTAAAAATGCACGAATATGCGGGGAATTATTTTTGGTTGTTTTTAAAATCTATTTGCAGCTGCAATGCAATTTTAATCCGACTAACACAAAGAATAAGTCTGAATTGAAAACAGTTTTGGTTAACACTGATTGCATCACCAATCGATAGCTGGGGAAATTTAGCCCTCGCTGAAGGGAATTTCGAAAGGGAAATTTTCGTTCATTATGCGGCGTGAAGTTGGTTGCGATTTCCTTTTTGATTCGTTGTTGGGAAGAAAAGGTGCGTGTATTTTTGTTCGCCATGAAATTAATAAGAAATAACACTAAAGTGACCCTCAAACATTAGAATTTAGTTTGTAACGCTTGCGGATACTATTTAGACATTAATTGCTCCACGAAAATGTCTGCAAAGAGTGCTAGATTGTGCCTTAAACAAATAAAATATGCTCAGCCACGTGGGCCAGCCAAAGCAGTGCCGCTGCTTGGTTATGCCGCAGCATTTGTTCACAAATACATTCAATTAATATTAACGAAAATTTGTACTTCTCTGTTGCAGCCAATCTAAACCGCAAAGATGGGTAAGGGAAATAATATGATTCCAAATCAGCACTACCACAAGTGGTGGCAGCGTCATGTGAAGACCTGGTTCAACCAGCCTGCGCGTAAACACCGCAGACACGAGAACCGCGTGAAGAAGGCCAAGGCGGTGTTCCCCCGCCCAGCCAGTGGTGCCCTGCGCCCCGTGGTCCGTTGCCCCACCATCCGCTACCATACAAAATTGCGTACCGGCCGTGGCTTCACCCTGGAGGAGCTCAAGGTGAGCTTAGCACAGCAAATATATTTACAAAAAACATTTCAAATTGTATTTTTTCGTATCCACAGGGCGCTGGCGTCAGCGCTAAGTTCGCCAAGACCATTGGCATTGCTGTTGACTTCCGTCGCAAGAACAAATCGTTGGAGTCGCGTCAGCGCAACATCCAGCGCCTCAAGGAGTACAGAAGTAAGCTGATTCTGTTCCCCATCAACGAGAAGAAGATCCGCAAGGGTGAATCTTCTGTGGAGGAATGCAAGCTGGCCACCCAGCTCAGGGGACCCATTATGCCGATCAAGGCCGAGAAGCCCGTGGTTGAGTTCCGTGAGGTTACTCAGGATGAGAAGAAGTTCAAGGCTTTCGCTACTCTGCGCAAGGTATGTTTTTCGCCTTCTTAATTAGTAGAAATGCGTATTTTACAAATTTGAACATTTTTCAGGCTCGTACTGATGCTCGTTTGGTTGGCATTCGCGCTAAGCGCGCTAAGGAGGCAGCTGAGAGCGAGGAGGGAGCCAAGGGCGATCCCAAGAAGGCCAAGAAGTAAGCTGCATGTGGCCCTGAGAGTTCTGTCTATAACAACAACCAGAATAAATAAAATAAAATTAGTTTTTTCTTAAACGTGAATTTACCAAGCAATTTTTTATTGATGAGGTACATCACTAGATGCGAGCCAAGCTATCAATATTACGACTATGGTGCAAACTGATCATCTTAGTTGATAGTTTAAATTTCATGATAAACTTTCCATTTCTGTTTGTGTCGGTATATTCTTGCTTGTTTATTGAGGGTATATAGTTAACAGATGTACTTTTCCGTTAAGACATTAACAAATTCTAATGTTATTATGATAAACGGCCATATTTCTTCAGCTCTGTAATCAGAAACGGTTTTAATTATCAAAAATCGATGTGCCGCTTTAGCGATTGATTTTTTTTTGGTTCGCAGTTCGGTTCAGATGGTTCAAGTGCACCCATCCAGATCACTACAAAAATAATAGCTATAGCCCTGAACTCAAGATCACAGCATTCAAGACTTAATCGGCTTGGTTTAATTGATGGCGCAACCCTGAAGTTATTTTCCATATGCCAGAAAAAGAATTAAATCATAACCAAACACTGCATCCACATCCCTGCAGATGTATGGATGTATGCAAAAGCATAATTTCTCGAGTGGAGGAATAAAGGGTTGCATTTTCTCTACCCAATAGCAGACTGCGGACAAGTCAATTCAATTATCGGTGGTACGAACGTCGATGAGGATGCTGGAGAGCAACTGAGACCCAAGCCAACCCGCACCTTGTGCCTTGTTTATGCATTTCACTGGTTTCTATTTCACTTAACCTTGTTTACTCCTCTCTGGGTCCAGGGAAGCACAAGGGATGGTTAGCTTGCTTTGGTGTCGTGTCAACTGCATTCAAATTTTTGTTATTGAAATTTATGAGCGCAAAAGTGATTTTCCACATACTTTTCCTGCCACCCCTTGATTTTTTTTGTGGTTTTTTTTCGGGTTGTTGTTTTTGCTTTGTTTCTTTCTTATTTATGTGCCATGCTGGTGGCTACTGGGGTATATCGAGGAGTGGTTGAATCGGTAAACAAGGAAACGGGAAAAGTTTCGCTGTAATTGGCAATTGTTTTTCTATTTTTGTGTATTGTATGTCACCTCCTGTCACCTTTTTGCAACATGTGCGCTCGGGCGACAAACCAAATGCAGATTTTCCTCTGCGTTTTATTTGTATGAAGGATATGGATGCGGTGGCTGCCAATGACAATGTCGTTGGCGGAAAGTTAGTGGAAAGATTGAAATTTAATTTACTTTTCCCTCTTTTTCTTGAATGTAAAATCGATTTTCTGTTAAAGCTAAAGCGCTCAAATATCAGAATAATTGATGTTCAGGTTCAGTCCTAGCTACTCATACCACCCCATCTTCATCCTCTGCAACAGCAGTGGCCTAATCTGCATGTGCTACGACGACTGCATGTGAGCTGTGATTGTCCTTGCTCTGGATCGAAGCATACAGATGTACATAGACAAAGTTTAAGTAAAAGTACGAGTATATGCACCATAAACGCAATCAGTGCTTAATGATTGCTTAATCCATACGGCAATAGGATTAGTGCCTGCCGCCAGCCTTCGAGGCAAAAACGCAGATAGCGGGGCAGGACCACCAGCTAAGAGAATACGGACACTGTGCTGGCTGTGATACTGAATATTTTCAATAATACTCTCACTTATTTTGATTAAAATTTGCTTAATTGAAGATTTAAGAATATTGTAAGGTTAGCAGACTATGTCATATGTGTACTATATCCATCAGACACCATCCCTTATCTCATCAGCTCTGGAGAGCAGCCGCATAAATTGTGTTCCTAGCTAATCCATGACCTTCCCAATGGATGTGCATTCCTCACTCGTCCCTCGACAACTACAGCGCAAGCAACAAAATGCTTATTATTTTTATATAAAAAACCACCCAAAAAACCAAACAAATTAATCAAATATTCAAATAAGCGAGGGAGGGATGGGGAAATGTTCCCCATTTAAGAATATTGTAAGGTTAGCAGACTATGTCATATGTGTACTATATCCATCAGACAACATCCCTTATCTCATCAGCTCTGGAGAGCAGCCCCATAAATTGTGTTCCTAGCTAAACTATGACCTTCCCAATGGATGTGCATTCCTCACTCCTCCCTCGACAACTACAGCGCAAGCAACAAAATGCTTATTATTTTTTCATAAAAAACCACCCAAAAAACCAAACAAATTAATCAAATATGCAAATAAGCGATGGGGACATGTTTCCATATTTTCACGCATCATCTATCAAAAATTGGCACGACATAAAAAGCGCAGGCAATGCAAATGAAAAGACACTTATACTCATGGGATGGATGAGCACGCTATTGCCTTTTCAGAGCCAATGGAAGGGCCAAACACTTGGGTCGGGTCGATTATGAGATCAATGGAAGGAGAACTATCCTAGGAAAACAAATCGTAAAAAGCAAATTGCAAACCCGAGCTCCGGACAAATGGCCGTGAAATATCAAAATCGAATTAGAATCACAATGGGCGGGAATATTCGCATATGCAAAACATAATTGGCGGAAAATATGCAAATGAGGTGCGACAGGAGGCAGGAGTTTTGGTGCGCACTCGTCAGTGCAATTGTTTTCTTTTCTCCCACCTCCTTCGGGGAGTTGAATGTCCTCTGTGAGGGACCCATTAGAGACGCTTTTGACCCCTTTAGCTTGAGGCAAAATTTTGGAAAAATAGGAATGGGTTAAAAAATAACAATAACGATGCACTTGGGGGTGGGGGCCCCAAAACATTGCAAGCAAATGCACTAAAATTCGAGGCAGGGGCGAAGGAAAATGCGAGTTTGATTATTGATTTTGAAATATTTTATGTGTGTACGAACCAGCCCGAACAGCAGAAGAGCAGCCCAAAAAATTAAATATTCGTTCTAGTTTCATTTGAGATACAGTTGCCAGGAAATCTTATAACCTCTGCCAAGAACCAGCGATGTGCAAAACTAGTTTTTAGAAGGATTTACCTTCTCTTTCATACTGCGCTGCTGTGAATCTTCATCCTCCTTTTCCTACATTGATGCACATGGCGTGCTTTCATATCATAAAAAAAAACAAACTTCAAATGTGTTTAAGTGTCCTTTATGCCCAAAACAATTACACAACTGTCCAAAAGTACAGAAAATTAAATTCCGGGCACAGTCCACAGATCCAGAGCCAATTTTATCATCTAATCAAAAACAGACAACAGATTTAAATTTTTAACTAAAAAACACATGTTCGTATATGTATTATGTTCCAGATAGGGCACCACCCATCCACCATCCATACACGAACCAGACGAGCACAGCCACAAGTGTAATTACAAGTGAAACATTTGAATGCTTTAAATGGCGGACAGACCGCTCTAAAATCAAGTGTCTGTGTGTAATGCGATATTTAAATTTTTACCCCGAAGAAGAGTGTATAAAAAACGGTCAGATAGGACATGGATATGGACTGCAGCGAGCCTAGAGTGGTGGGTTGTGCCCTAAACCTGCTAATGTAAATACAATAGAGAGCTACTTGAAGTGATCCCTGATCATTTATTCATTTACTCACGCCATCGACCACAGCAACCACCCTACAGCCCTACACCCCTCCCTCACCATTCAGATGAAGCAACCCCTTGCCCGAGCCGACAAAAAAGGTCGTCCTCTGACTTTCAATTAATCAAATTATCGCGCGCCCGTTGGGTGATGGTAGAATGGGAGGGTGGGCAGCCGCAGCAGCAGCAGCAGCCACTCGAAAATTGCAGATGGGAGGACAAACATTTGTCCACTTTTTCAATTTGCACAGGTCAACCTTTGGGCTCCGGATCGGTTTTCCGTTCTTTACAGTTCTGATTGTTGCTATTTGTCGCGTGTGTCTGCAGCCAGCGTCAATAAATTGTCAAAATCTGTCAAAAATTTTAATGACTGTGTGACGGATAATAACTGAAAATCGATTTGTTCAAGGCGGGCTATTGATTTCGATTGAGTTTGAAATTTAGTTTCTATTCGAACCATTTTTTAGGACACTGTTGCGGACATTTTTATGAATTGCCAAACGAAGACCAAACAATCGACTCATGATCCGGGGCAATATTAGAGTTTTTAACGTCAGTCGGAAATATTTCATCCAGCTGGAAAATCCAGCCATGTGGGTGATGGTCCTTTGAGAGGAGGGTGAGAGTTCGAAGTTTGAAATATTTAATGAACCCATTTTCACTCGAAAAACATTGGAAGCACTACAACTTCCATACCCTGTTCCCATTGCATTTACCTCGCCAAAACGCAGTACGTGGAACTTTCGCACCTGTCGATTGACGCCTGCCAGTGCAGGACTACCCCTACCCACTACCGAGGGTTGAGGACCCAGGAGGTCCGTTCTATAGTGTGTCACAAAATCAGTGCCGTTGTGTAACTCTGGCTCAATTTCTCCGCTCTACATAAATATATATCTCTGTAATCGGGAATGAAAGGGTACGAAAACATCCGAGCGGTAAATGACAATGACAGCAGCAAAGAGCGAAACTCAACTGCATCCCGAGTCAATGGTTGTATAACATGCATAAATTATCGTACAACTGTAACAGTCGCGCATATTTCACTTCATTAGGGGACAACACCACCAATGATATTGTCTGGTCTGGCTGGCCTGGCATTAACCCTTCTATTCCCGGATATACAACCATGAACTATATGCAAAATAATGCCGCATCATTAGTGCTTGTGGCGGTGGCAACAACAATGGGAAAGGGTTGCAATTGGAGCACGTGTCGCAGAGAGTCCGCTGGACAGGACATGGGAATCGTGACAGAATCTCTCTGGCATTTGCATATGGCAATGTTCACAGCAGGGATAACCTTTTCTGCCGCTGAGATTAAGATATTGAAAGGCAAGCGGAGAAACCAAGAGGAATTGAAAAAGTACTTTTCCCATACGCGCATCGTTCCCCAAAAATCGGCTCTGTTTAGGATACCACGCCTCCGATTCTTCTTCACCCATTTCCCTTCTTCATCGGCCTGAGATACGAGTATTTTCCCACAGGCAAAAGCAAAGCAACAGCAAAAAGTGTTGACCTTGTTAAGTTTTGGCAACAATCCATCCATGGGCTGGGCAAGCCCAGCAGTTACCAGTTGTTTGCTTGGACAGAGTATGGACGGAGCGTGGTAGCGTGGACAGGTACTCACTCTTCATCTACTCATAAGTCACGCTGTCAAAGAGGCCTCGAAAGAGTACCTCGTCCTTTGGTGAGCACGAACACACAGCAGTATCTCAACATATCTCTAATAATGATATCAGAACACGCTCTATGTAGTTACAGCCCTTGATTTCCTCCTGCCTCCGAAAGCTTCCCACCGAAAAGAATTTGGGCTCATCTCAGGCCCTTTCCACTTGCCAGGCAGAGGCATCGTGACACCATCTTCGAGCTACGGACGCAACCTACAAAGAGGAAGATCCGAATCCTCCCCCTCCCTCTTCCACGACAGAAACTGAAAAAGGAACAGAAAAGCGAAGTGCTGGATAGAGAGCAAGAGACAAAAGAAGAGAAGAGCGACGTTTACTCTTTCTCTGTCTTCTCCCACGAAACTATAAATACACCAACAACAGCAGCAACAGACTCCCAGAAGATGCCATCGGCTTGATCCAATCGTAAGTCCAAGGCATATGCATATACGAAACTGCGACAATGATGATCATCATCATCATTATCATCCGACGAGCGACGATGTGATTGAAACAAACATCTTATTATTATCTTCGACCGACCGTAGGAATGACCCCGAGCGACCCTGATGTGGGGACCAAACGAGGAAACAAGGAGGAAAAAAAACAAAGAGTTTGCAAAAATTTTTTCCCACGCTCTCAGGCCAGAGGTAGAGGCAGCGGTAGCCTTTTGTCGTCGTCCCATATAAGGTAACGTCCTTCCAACGCCTTTCCAACTCTCGCCCTCCTCCGCCAGCACCTCACCTCTTTGCAGTGTATGTCCAAGTCCATGTCCATGCCCTTACCCCATCGAAGATTGTGTCGAAATTTCTGCGCCTTTGTTTTCGTTGCGACCAGCAGCAACGCCCTCCCTCAATCCATTCCCCATCCCCACTTTACCTTGTAGTGGCTGAGGGGCTGGGGCTCTGATGCAGTTTTGTGATTGATTTCACTCTGGTCATGACCGAAACGAACCAATCCATCCATTCGTGGCATAATTTCTTAACTTTCACAGCCCATTGAGCTTAAAAACTAACGTCACACGACACCCCGTCTGAGGGAAGTACAGCGGCCGAGGTGGAACAGAGGGGTGTCGAAGACAGGTTGACAATTGACAGGTATCAAGTGGTTAGGGCTCATAATTATAGTTTTTAGTAATGCGTAAAATGTGTTTTTGTCGGCAAAACAGAGGATGAGATTTTCGGTTTGGAAACTCATCAAAATTTCTTGCTGCGTCTGTGGGTACTCAAGTGTGCTGGTCTTTTGCCTGACATTAGGCTCCTCGGCTCTACCAGGGATACCTTTCAAAGGTAATCCAAGCAGTAGGAAGACCAAAACCACAAAAACAGATGGGAATGGGATAACCAAAGTGGCTGCCCATTGAACCACATTGTTTTAAATTTCATTAATGTGCCAAAAAGTGGAAACTTTCAATACTTTCAATAAAAGCTGAGATGAAAACAGAGCCGAGCATGCGAAGCCTGGGTGTCAGAGTCACATTACCAGTCCTCAGTTCCCGTTCCGCAGTCCGGGGAATCTGTGCTTTTGAAGATCTGCGCAATTAACTTCTAAAGGCTTTTGATTATGTTGCACAGTTCCCGCAGAGGCAAGAGCAGAGGATACGATACCTACCTCCATAAAAACACACCACAAGCAAAAGCATCACTACCTACTCGCACACCACCACCGAAATAGTCGTCCAACAGGTTAAAAGGCACCATCCGTGCTGCTGCGAGGGCCGCTTCCGTAGTTGCGAGGGTTGCTATCCACCACTGCGTCGGTGGTGGTGTGGGACGACGACGCATCGTATAACTGTATAACTATATCGACCATATGCCCCGAGTGCGGATGATGGTGAGTTGCAACTCCCGACCTGTTCTGTCGATGAGCTGCCCTGCGGCCCGTCATTCGTTCACCACTCGCGCTTCTGAACGGACGTGTCTTCGGGTTGAGTTAAATAATCGGCACAAATCAGAATCGGTTGAAAGTTTAAAAACTTCGTTGTGTGCCGCCTTTTCAATTGAAATAAATTGAATGCAATTTGTGAGCCGCTACCGAGACTGCAATATGTTTGTCTAACTCCCATCAAGCAATCTCTTGCTCGCAGATTTTCGCTTCGAGACGATCTAATCAACTTCAATCGAAGCCATAAACAGAGAAGTGCCATCCAATCCCATACGAAATGGCTGATGAAAGTCTGCACACAATGCCGCTAGAGCACAACATAGACTATCATATTGTGACATTGTTCGAGCGCCTCGATGCGATGCGCAAGGATTCGTACGGGAACGCCACCAACAACCGCCTCTCTAGCACCCTGCAAGCACCGAAGCGAAGCATGCAGGCGGAGATTCGCACCCTGGAGTTTTGGAGGTGAGTGCCTCGTGCCCCACAGAGAAGCTCTCAACCCTTTGTGTCCCGCACTATTATGTATCTGGGTCTGTGTCTGCGCCTTCTGTCTGTTTCGATCTTAAGCTCGTATGTGGGGAAAATAAGGACTCTAAGTAATTACAAATTAAGTGTTCCTAAACAGCATCACGATGATAATTTCCTAACCAACTATTTGAAAAGTAGTTGACAATGAAACTTGTCATTTCCACAGAATGTCCCAGAGAATGAGGGTCACTTCACCTCCTTGAGATGGCAATCACTTCGGAGAATGTCGAAATAATAAACATTTCATCACAAGTTGATGGAGTAATTAAATCTTTGCCGGATTGAATGGTGCCCCTCTCGTTTTGCGCCTCCTTTGGGCGAACAAATTCCAACTAAGCGACGTGACTTTTCCCCCTCCCCAGCACCATTTCTTCATTCCTTTCCTGCTCCCCTACTGACCATTAAAATGGAATATTCGTTGGGGAGACAGAGAGCAAGAAGAAAAAAGTCAAACAGCGAAATTTATGGAAATTCGCTGAGTTCAGTGCAGCTGCCATCCCAGCACAACGCCCCTCTGCTTGAGAGCGGGGTTTGTTTGATTTTTCGTTATCTTTTGAGCTTAAGGCGAATACGACATGCCTCTCGTCCGTCCCTCACTAGCCCCACCCTTTCTTAATTGTCCATGAAACAGAAGCGGGCATTGTGCAACTGGATTTGTTCAATATTTACCACCAGAGTCCTCTTTACCCAGTACTCATGAAGAAAAATCTTCTCTCTTTGCAGATCCATCATAAGCGAATGCCTGGCCTCGTTCCTGTACGTATTCATTGTCTGCGGAGCCGCTGCGGGCGCTGGCGTAGGTGCCAGCGTCTCATCCGTGCTTCTGGCCACAGCCCTGGCCTCCGGCCTCGCCATGGCGACACTCACGCAGTGCTTTCTCCATATCTCTGGTAAGGCAACGGCAACATACAACACACACAACAAACAGACAATAAACAAGCCCGGCGACAAGTGCTTCGTATCGTTGGGAACTCTTGGACTTGCGTGGGAATACCCCGGTTCGGTTTTATCCACAGCCCCAGAGCGAGGAAGGGAGAGAGCTTCAAATGAAACACAACAGAAAAATGAAAAACAGAACCACAAGAACAGAATTTTTTTTTTTAATTTCCAAAAGGCATTGCACTCGTAGTGTCCCACCTCCTACCTCATCTTATCGCCTTTGGCGCACTTGCGGTGCCATCGACTTGCACAAAGTTCTGTTTCTGTTCTGTTCTTTAAATGCGAGCAAAGTCCCCATATATTTGTTCATTTGCGTTGACATTCGAGGCAATTAAACGGTTCCACAAAAAGTAAACCACAAAACAGGAGAATATCTGGCAGAGGAGCAGGACGGAGCGAAGCGAAGGGAAACATGTGTTGCTGATTTGCATCCCCCAATTGTAGGGCTGGAACCCCTGCATTTCCCCGATTGTCCATTTTCACAGCCAATTGGTTGAGCATTAAGTTATGATTCTATCTTTGAGGAGCAGGGGCGCCCTCTCTGTATGTTTCGCAGAAGTGTCAAAGTGATTTTAAACGGATTTCAGTGGGAACCTTCCATTCCAAAAAAACCATCGACTAAAGTCAAACAATCTTTTCTCTTTATTTTACAGGCGCCCACATCAATCCCGCTGTGACGCTGGCCTGCTGCGTGGTGCGCAGCATCTCCCCCATTAGAGCCGCCATGTACATGACCGCCCAGTGCGGAGGAGGCATCGCAGGAGCTGCTCTGCTCTACGGGTAAGTGGAGAGTCCTCTGAGAGGAGTCATATCTATTGGAAATTCAATTTCCGTTGTGTGTGTGTTGGGGGTCGGCTCGTTAGATTGAATGCACATTTCAGTCTCCATCTTTGTGGTTAGAACAACATATCAATGCCAGTAGTTGGGGAAGAAATGTATTTAAGTCGGTACATTCTTTTGACCACAGAAATTTGCATCCATGCAATCTTCTGCAAGCACACTGCGTCCCGCAGCTGTTTGACGATGTACCCTACCAAAAAGAGCACAGTGCTCTCACTGTCCATGTCGCAAATCAAGGCGATAGGAGAAAGGGCATGGGGAGAAAGAGAAAAACAGAGAGATGATAGGCACTTTGGGGTATGCGATGCGATGACTGTACAAAAAGTACACTTAGCAGGAAACACGAAATTCGTGTGTGTAGAAGACAAGAAATAGAAAATTGTATAAATAGGATATGCAGGTAACCTCAGGGCTATTCAGTGTGTCCTTGCCAGAAAGATTTACGAATACACACAATATGAGAGGACATCACCTGCACGGGATAGAGCGGTAGGAGGACACGCAGGTAGCTAGGAGTCGTCGTATCGCTTATAGAGATAGAGAAACATCTGCCTCTCCTCTTTGCGCTGCGATTTTCCATTTTAAAAACGTCAGCAGCAGCGGGAAAGAATGAATTTCTGCCTAGATAAAGGTTCAAGGATCTTCATATCTACACGCACTGATGTTAGTGGTTTCCGATTCCATAGCTAAATCTCCTGCCTGTCAGGGTTTCTCCTTTGTATCTCTGCAGGAAAGAGGAGTAGCAGTAGTGTCCTATAGAGGTAAGAAAGGAAAGGAAATATCTGCGCCAGCGCAGCGTTTGTCGCTTCAATTTTGTGTTGTACATTGAACTTGTTTTTTGTGCGCAGATGTGGAGAAGAGTCGTTCTTAATGGATCTCTTCTCTTCTCAGCCTGTGCGTCTGTAAACCGTTGTCTGCTCGACATCTGTTTTTACCCTCCTCCGATTCCTCTTTTTAAGTGCGTTGGCATCTTTACTTTCTACAGATCCGATCCCATGCAGGCGGAGGCAGGAATCGGGCGGGGGCAGGAGAAAGAGGACGCAGAAAAGAAACATGTTTCAGCTGCTGCCGCTGCGATCAGGTTCGGGTTGAGCTGAGTTTTTTCTTCCCCCGATAAGCATTTTAAGGGTACAACGGGTTCAAATTGTGTTTTAGTCGAAACATATGTTTTATATTTCCAAAAGAGAGAGAGAATTAGACTCTGTCCATCTGCCTGTCTGTCTTTGGCCCTGCTGAATTGGTTTGGATTTGGTTTATACCTTCGTATAAAAATCCTGTATGCTGTATCACCCTAACGACCTAATAGTTCACCTAAGAGAATCCCAGCGCCCACCCCGAGGCTTCTCTAGTCTGTTTTCACGTGTCACTTGGCACTTACCCTAATTGCGCTGCCTCTTGGATATGCCACATGTGGCTATGGAGACGACATACGAGTACACATAGCGAAGCAGATAAAAAGTCTTCCTGTACTTCATAATCTTTTATGAAGCGGATAACGCTTGAAAAAACAGTGCGGGTCGAATACAGCGACATACAGGCGGACAGACAGGGACCCGCAGCACTTCTTGAGGAGTATCGATATCCGGCTTAGGGATATTTGAATAGTCTTTAAGTTGTACTGCCTGCCGCATCGCATTTTAATTTCGATGATTTCTTCCCCGATTTTTTCTTGCTTGGTTCCAAAGAACGCACGCCGAGCACGTTCCAAAAATGTGCCACAGGAGAAGGCTTTGAAAATGGTAAAGATAAAAATCAGGTAGACGCAGAAAGACACTGAAAGCAGAAAAACATAATTAACATTTCCACTGGCCTTTGTCCGAGGCTGCGCCTGCGCAGGACGCTTCATGCGGAAACTTGAAATCAAACACGTGTCGTCTCCGCTCTACTGCTCCTTTCTGGTTGGTCAGAATACAGACCCTTGAGCGCAGCTGGAAACTGCTGCTGGATGTATTCACGGCACGGCACACCTGCCGCCTGCTGCCCCAAAACAGAAATTACTGTATTCCGAAGAGATACACAAAAACAGGATTTTGGAAGCAGAAATTTAAATTTTAAATACCCAAGCGAAACGGACACAATCATCGAACACCGCACACCATACACCGACGAGAGCAGGTCAGCAGAGAGATGTTCAGTGGATGACGTCGTTCTTTTTGTTGATTTGTATCTAGCATGGCAATGCACTTCCTGCACCTGAGGCAGGATGGGAGGGAAGGAATCGAAATCGAAATCAATTCGTGTCACATGGGCAATTCAATTACGGAATCCGCTTGGGACCGTTCCCCTTTTATTATTTGCTTCTCTCACCTCGGCTTATCATGGGAATGGGAGTGGCATCCTGCTATAGCTTCCGGGTTGCCTATCCCCTCGTAGCTCCCCAATCCTGAGCACAAGTGGTGCTCCAGTTATGTCGCCCACACTCCCAAGGAACAGAGGCAGATGCAGAGTCAAAGTTGAGGTCATAAACACTCTTCAATAAATGAAATAACTATATAATAATCATCCTGGTCACCATAGAATGTTAGATATCTTCAGAGTTCTGAGGGGTGCAAAGGAGATCTCTATCCCATCCTCAGTTCCACACAAAATTCCAGTTTTCAGTTTGTTATTAGTTGTCTCAGTTTTTATTCCGTAAACAATTTTCGAAGGAAGAGCTCTGCTCTGCTTATGAGCTCAACAGCACACACACAAAGTTGCTCTAACATTTTGCTATTTCTCTTGCCATTTCCGGCTACTTAGTTGCTTTCTTAATTTGCCTTTCTGAATCCTGATTGCATGCTGTATGGTGTATGGCTCGTGGGAGGGCGAGTGGTTTTCGTGGTCATTCGTGAGCTCTGTAAAATTATCACTTTATAGATTTATGAGCAAATAAACACTCCTCGCCATCGTCGTCGGTCGCTTCTTCACAAGCTTTGAAGTTCATTCAATGGAAAAGTGTTTTCCAAAGCTTTCCGAAATTTCATCATTCAGGATTTTAAAGGGGGTAGAATCCCGAATGTCTCATATCCTACAGCTTAGGGCCATATAATACCCACTAAGACGGCAGATACTCAGACAAATCTCTACCATAACTTGTACTTGCGCCTTTGTCGCACCTCAACCGCCGAGGTTGAGCGTTCTATTTGCTCATGTACTTTTAAATGCATTCTAGCAGCATTTATTTCCGGATATTCGCAGTTGCTCAAAGTGGCGTTGTGGCAGATTGCTTCCAGGTACTGAGTACCGAGTACTTTCCAGCGCTGGTGAGCGCTTGATAAATATTTGCTTGAGCAGGGCTTCTCCTCTCACTCTCTTCGTGCCAATGAGGAGGATGTCTAATGGAGTTGCATTCCTTCCAGATAGCAGACAACAACATTTACATTTTTGAGAAGCGTAATATTTCCATCGGTATCCGAATAATCCAAGAGGTTAATTTTTCATAAATCGGCCAAGCCACTCACCGTTGGTAGCCAAAACTTTTACAATCATAATTCTGTTGAGCCAAGACCAGGACTATGCGGCATGCGTGTGCATGGGGTTGCTTTTGTTTTAGGGTGGAATGTTGGAGGGTTGGTTCGCTCTAACGGACGATCTGTCAGAAGAGGTGTTAACAATAAATAATATCAATTTGCGGCAAAATTTCGAACAGGAGTTAATCAGCAATCGAATAAATGCATTCATTCTCTATTCGTATCGTTCCTTTTCCAGGGTCACTGTGCCTGGCTACCAGGGGAATCTTCAGGCAGCCATTTCCCACAGTGCTGCTCTGGCCGCATGGGAACGCTTTGGCGTGGAATTCATCCTGACATTCATGGTCGTGCTCTGCTACTTCGTGTCCACCGATCCCATGAAGAGGTTCATGGGCAACTCTGCCATGTCCATCGGTGCCGCCTACAGTGCCTGCTGCTTTGTGTCGGTAAGTATTTGACATTGATAATGATAGTGGAGTGCCAGTCAGAAATCTCAAAAATCGCTGGACAGCCGACAGCCAGAACGAAACGAAAGCAAAAAACAAGACAGATACTGAAAGCAGAAACAGAAACGCACCTGCCGCTGACTCTGTTTAAGAATCGCATCGTGACACACAGGTAGAAGTGATGCCAAACTAAAGAAGACAAAGGAATGTCGCTCGAGTGGGGGAGAGACAAATATTTTAGCGCTGAACGAGACCCAAAACCAGACACAGTCTCACTCGGGGGCATTTTTTACCGCTTTACAGCTCCTGCCACTGAATTTAAAGAAATACTTATGGAAGCTGATTTAACTAAAGTCTATATCGATTATGGATTGAATTACGTGAGAGCCCCTTGCAAATAAAGACTTTAAAGCCTCAGATAAAGATTAAGCAAAGAGAGACTCTTAAAAACAAGAACCTCGTTACGAGTATGATTCTCATTCGATTCTCTTCTTGCAGATGCCTTACCTGAATCCTGCTCGCTCCCTGGGTCCTTCGTTTGTGCTCAACAAATGGGACAACCATTGGGTCTACTGGTTCGGCCCTTTAGTGGGAGGCATGGCCTCCGGGTTGGTGTACGAGTACATCTTCAATTCACGCAGGAGCCAGCGCCACGCCAAGGGCAGCATCGAAAACGACTCCAGCTCCATCCACTCCGAGGACGAACTGAACTACGACATGGACATTGAGAAGCCCAGCAAGTACCAGCAGTCGCAGGGAACTTATCCGAGGAGCCAGCCCAATGGCAACGGAGGTGGCGGTGCCTCAGGCGGACAGCACCCGGCGCCCAACATGGGACAGGTCGCGGGAGTGGTGGGTGCCGTGCAGGGCAACTACTGTCAGAACCTCTACACTGCACCGCCGCTCTCCTCCAAGTACGAGCAGCAGCAAGAGCCGCTCTACGGCGGCACACGGTCCCTGTATTGCCGCTCTCCCACTCTGACGCGCAGCAACCTGAACCGCTCCCAGTCCGTCTACACGAAGAGTAACACGGCCATCAACCGCGACATTGTACCGCGTCCTGGTCCTCTGGTGCCAGCCCAGAGTCTCTACCCCATGCGCACCCAGCAGCAGCAGCAACAGCAGCAGGCGGTAAGTGCCGCCCAATCCTCCCACCTGCAAAACCAGAACGTACAGAACCAGATGCAGCAGCGAAGCGAGAGTATCTACGGCATGCGGGGATCCATGAGCGGACAGCAGCAGCCACTGCAACAACAGCAGCAACAGCTCCAGCAGGCAACCGTGAATGGGCAACAGCAGCAACAACAGATGCAGCCACCGCCACAGCTGATGACCGAACAACAAAACAACCACCAGCAGCAGCAGCCGCAAGGCTTCCAGCCCGTCTACGGCACTCGGACGAATCCAACGCCTCTCGATGGCAGCCACAAGTACGACCGACGGGACCAGCAGCCCCAACAGCAGCAGCAGCTGTACAGCATGACGGGTCCGAGGAATCGCGGCCAGTCGGCCCAGTCGGATGACAGCTCCTATGGCTCGTATCACGGATCGGCAGTCACTCCTCCGGCGCGGCATCCAAGCGTTGAGCCGTCGCCGCCTCCGCCACCCATGCTCATGTATGCACCACCCCCACAGCCTAATGCGGCCCATCCACAACCCATCCGCACCCAGTCGGAGCGAAAGGTGAGTGCTCCCGTGGTCGTGTCCCAGCCGGCCACCTGCGCCGTCACCTACACAACATCGCAAGGACCCACGCCAACGCCCCAGCAGCAGCAACAGCAACAACAAATGATGATGCAACAACAGCAGCAACATTATGGAATGCTACCGCTGCGGCCCAACTGAAAGCGGCTTTCGTGGGGCCCAGTGACGACCCCGCCGCCAGGAGCAATACACGCCCTCGCGCTCCACCCTTCCGGAACCATGACCCTGCACAGCTGCAGCCTAGCCAAGCAAAGCAATTTGTTTTAGTTGTATTCGTAGTCGATAACGAAGAGAAGGAGCAAGCATCCAAAGGAAGTGTACGCATAGTCTCATCCCTTAGTCTATCCTAATCATAGTTTAGCCAACTCCGACGTCTAGCCAGAATGGATTGTAGAATAGTTTGTTTTATTCCGAGCAAAAAAGAAAGAAACTCTCACCCAGCAGCAGCAGCAGATGATGGATAACAGTAACAAAATCCGTAAGATATACCCGTGAACTATTAAAATTGCGGCTACACATTTATACTAGACTGAATGACATTCACATCAAAGAAGTTTATTTATTTCTTCTCTTTTTTTGTTTAATAACTCAATATTTCGATCATCAGAATCTTCCAATTAAAATTAAATTGTTTTATTTTTTTAATTTTCATGTGTATATAAATTTCATTTTCTTAATCATAGTCACTATGTTTAGTATATTCCTGTCATTGGTATGCCATTAAGCTCAGAAGTTACTTTATATCTGATCTGTAACTTATATCTATATTTAGTGATAATTTTTATAGAATATATATGTGACCAGGTTTGGTAATATAGTTGTTAAATCATCAGAATAACAATGCAAATATAATGTGTTTGAATGTAAAGGCAATATCCCTTACCCTTTATTCACAATATTCCGAAATATTCCCCTAATATCTAATGACGAGGAATAATAGGTGGGCACCAATTTACCAGAACTATTGAGGGCTAATTAAAAAAACAACAACAATAAATATAAAAAAAAAATCCGATTGCCCTGCAATCCTCCGGTTTGCCTACAAATTGTTGTAGATATGCACAAGTTTTCTCTTAATTAAGCAACATAATAACAAATTCATCTTAAACATACACCGCGCGTACATTTTCGGAGTAATAGCGTACTTTTCGTTCTGCGTGGTGAAATTTCTGCACTTCAGAAACTTTTCTTGATTTTCTATATCAGAGTAATCTTGTTGCAAGAAGGGGAAAAGCAGGGGACAACAGAAAGTGTATGAAGTGCATTCCCAGTTGCCTCTGAATGGAAGAACAAAGCAAAATTCTGCCTGAGCCGCAACTAAGGCGCCCCGAAGTGCCTTGTGCCTTGTGCCGAATGCCATTTGTTTGCGTTGCACTAGGACGAATGGACGAACCAAGGACCTTCACACCGCACGTCACGTCTCTGGGGACCAAGTGACGCGCCATTACTACAGTAGTCAGGCGCACTCCAAGTTGTTGTTTTATCAACACGTTGTGTCAGACAAGAACCGACTTATTTCGCGATGGCAATTTACTTCAATATTTCATATGGTAAATTAATGGAGAGATGACGAGAGCAGTCACAATGGAGTTAAGGCAATAAGCGGATACACCCGATAGGCGTTCTTACAACCCTAATTTCTTTCACCCTCATTAAAAGCAGCTATTATCGTATTATATCGTAAAAAATCACTCATAAAATTGGAAAATTGCTAAGCAAACCACAGAATATGCAAATAGGTTGATTCAGCAACCGTCGAGGGTGCTTTATAGATGTGGAACATCAATCAAATAAGTCCATTCAGGCGCATGATCCACAGAAAATTTGTGTATATAGCGAATAAAAAGGGGAGTTCTACTTACATTAATATCGCGTCAGATCGCTGCCATTAAACATCCTGTTCGGTTAGATTAAATCAGCATGGAAGAACTGCAACGAAAAATACCAATAAGAAATGAATAGCAGTTGAATGAAATTCATTTCATTTTACCCTTCCAAGATCCGACAAAGATTGTAGACATTTTAAAGCTACGAAAACTACGCAGCGAAACGAACACACACACACACACACAAAAAAAAAACATTGGCATGTAACACACTCAATCTAAGCAGCACTTTTTTCACAGACATCGCATAAAAAAATCAGCTAGGCCCAGCCAGCATCCTAGCGAAATACATACGCGATCATACGGTTGATGTTACTTGCAAAACTGCACAGTAAGCAGACATGCATGCTATGCATATTATAGAGCATATATTTAATAAATAGTAGGAGCGCGGACCGGCAACTAGGAGCGGCTTTTCCCGCCATGCCATGCATATACAGGCGGACTATCAAATGTGTGTGTTCCCGCTTTTCATGAATATGTGTGTGTGTGGGCCCTTTGAATCCTTATTCGCGATGTAGTGTTTTACAGCGATAGAGCTTTCAGTGTTTTGAAAATAAATTTTAATTTGAAATTAGAAAAGCCATTTCATAAGCATAATGTGCAAAAATTACACTAATTATATGAGCGGAGAAAGATGAATGGTGGGAAGGGAATTTAATACTCTTTGAAATTACTATGAAGCTGAAGAAGTCGTCGATCACATTTCGTACACATTTACGTTTTATGCTTTGGCCGTTTTTATTTGAACCTTATTATGTAAACAATCCGATTAAAAGAAGTTCTGAAAACTAGCTAATCTGGTACAAAATTGATTGAGGAATTGGATAGAATTATTTGTTTAGGGCTGAGAGGGCTAACTAGCTAGAAATATTAAACCGAATATCAAAATCGAGGAATATCAACGTGTCCGTCAGTATATTTACGGTATATTTTGATAATGACAAAGTATATTTCGGTATATTTCTGTTGGTAGCACGGTCACACTGAAGCAGAGTTGCATTTTCAAATAGAAAAAAAATAGAAGCTGCGTACGAAGAAAAATAACTAAAAAGTAGTCGACTATATTTGTGTTTCCGCAAATAAAATAATTAGTTTGTGCGCCGTCAGTTAAAAGCAGCAAAATAACCAAGTTCAATATACGCCTAGACACTATAATGTCGAAGAACAAAAAGATGTCGCTATCGGGCGGCGACACGACAGAAAAATTTATTTACAAACCTAAGGATTTGATATGGTAAGCTGAGGCTGAGTGCCATTTCTTCGAGTTCAGAAGATATATTTGTGCTTTTCTAGCAATAAAAACAATGTGCATATAATAAAAAAAACCCTATGTTTTCGTGTCGAGTTAAAGCAACAGCAAACACATAACCTCAATCGTCGCTCGGTTAGCGCTCCGCTCCAAAAAAGTGAAGTGTGTGTAAAAATGGCAATTAGCGCATGTTGGAAAAGCCACGCAAGTCTGACAATTTGGGTTCTGATTACCCTTGAAGTCGCGGCAGTCGTCTAAACAATATACATTTATATGTAATGTTGTAGTTTATGCTACGGCAGTTACCTCTGCTGCGACAGCGACGTCGACGTCGCTGCGTTGGCGTGTTTTTGCGCGCTCTTTTTGTAGTTGTAGCTAAAAGAAAATAAGCTCAATAGAAAATTGTGTGCTTCTACCATAAATAAATGTTCATTTTTAATATATTAATATATTTTTTCAGGGCCAAAATGAAGGGCTTCACACCGTGGCCAGGCATGGTAAGCGGAATGTTTACGCCGCGTCGCCGTCGTCGTCACTGCCTCTGCCTCTGCCACTGCCGCTGTGTTTGTTTTCGACTGTACTTTTTTATGCAGCACGCTGCCTCTCTGCCACTGCTGTTGCGTTGCTGTTGCTACCGCTGCCGACGTCACAACGCACTTGCACCCGCTTTGTTAGTGATTTAAAATATTTTTCGTATGGAGCAAAGCACTGGTTGCTATCAAATCGCAGACTAGCTTTCATTATGTACAGCCCCAAGCACTCACAGCGTGCAAATGTATCTACATACATGTGTATATGCAGGGAGCAAACGACGCGCGTGTGGGCTGAATCTTCCTTCATATCTTTTGCAAATGACGCTCGTGAAAAGATGAATGCAGATATCTTAGAGCGCCCGCAGATGCACAGTAAGTCCATGATTCGGGGTAATAATGACCAACTTTCCTTTAGATTGTAGAGCCGCCTCTGGACCTGCTCAGCCAGCAGCGTCGTGCGAACACCAAGTGTGTGTTCTTCTTTGGATCGAGAAATTTGTAAGTAGCGTAAAGAAATACTAGGTAGTTCACGAGTATCTAAGCTGAGCTAATGTTGGAATACTCTCATATTCAATCCTTAGTGCATGGATCGAGGAGAACAATATCAAACCCTTTGAGGGACCCTGGAAGGAGGAACTGGCCAAAGTAAGCAAGCCTGCAGCCTTTCGGCACGCCATGGCAGACATCGACAAATACATTGACGATCCGGCTGAGGTGGACGACCAGATAAACGAGAGCTGTGGTGTTCCCAATCATGCCACCGAGGCAGATTTTGATAAGATTCGGGATGCCGTGGATAGTGATGAGAATCCTATAGACACAGATGCCGATGCCAACAACGGTGTGGTTGTTCACGTTGTCGGCAGTCCGGACATAGAAGGTTCCGAAACCGTAGAAGGGGAAAACAATGCAGATTCTTCAGCCTCACCTACCGTTACTGTTGCGACGACGGCGACAGCAAAATCCCCAGGAAAACGGACTCCCAAGGCCAAGTCGGTTTCTGCCGTTTCGGCGAGCAAGGCGGCAAAGGCTTCCACCACAAAATCCGCACAAAAACGGCGCATCTCTGCTCATCAAACGCCCACTGGTGCAAATGCTAGTGGAGCACCGAGCGCTAAACGGGGCAAGCGTGTCGTATCGGGTAGCGCTGTAGCTGGCAACTTTGATGGAGCAAGTTCGTCCTCTCCTACGGCCCGCCGTCGCGTTGAGGTTGATGCGCTATTGGCCTCACTAGCTGCGAAGCGTGCACCCAACGCCATTGCCTTGCTTGATCGTCCAGTCGTCACGCGGCCTGAGACTCAGGCCATCGACATGAACTCGCGCTCCAATACATTAGCCGACCGCGACATCGTGCCGTCGGAGTTGACTTTTGGCTTCCTTGGATTGGGCATGATGGGATCGACTATAGTTAAGGATTTGATATACACAGGGCACAAAGTTGTGGTCTGGAACCGCACTATCGACAAAGTGAGTGGTACATGTGTTGCTTATACTCTTAAATCTTCATAACAATTATTTTGATCAGTGTCAGCCATTTGTCGAAGCCGGTGCCGAAGTTAAAGACACTCCCATGGATGTGGTGGAGGCGGCAGACATCATCTTCTGCTGTGTTTCGGACCCCAAAGGCGCCAAGGATGTAAGTTAAAAATGGTATTGATAATTTCTATTGGGCTAAATAAAATTCTCTTTGTACACGTTTTCAGCTCGTTTTTGGGAACTGCGGCGTACTGCAGCTAAAGGATCTACGCAATAAAGCGTATGTGGAAATGTCCACCGTAGATCCAGACACATCCCTAGACATTGGAGAGGGCATCAAGCAATGCAATGGGCGATACCTGGAGGCACAAATCCATGGCTCACGTCAGGAGGCAGCCGATGGTATGCTCATCATACTGGCTGGCGGTGATCGCACGGTATTTGAAGAGTGTCACTCCTGCTTCAAGACCATAGCGAAGAACACTTTCTTTTTGGGGAGTAAGTAAAGAATACCACCGTCTTATCGGTACACTAACTTCGAATGTGAATGAGCGTTATATTAAATTTGTCCATTGTTCCCCAGCAGATGTCGGTAATGCTTGTAAAGTGAACTTGATTTTGCAGACCATTCAGGCTGTGAGCCTAGTAGGACTAGCTGAGGCGTTAGCACTGGGTACGTGTATAACTGAAACCACTGACTGGAACATTTAACATCCTGTTTTCATCACATTTATTTTTCAGCTGATCGTTTTTCCATTTCGTTAAACGACATCATAGACATTTTCGACTTGACTTCTATGAAATCCCCGCTGCTGCTGGCCAAGGGAAAAGGTATGTAAATTCCATTATTTTCACGTACACTATTGTTATTGTCACGTTTGGTCTACTCTTTCAGAAATGGCCAAGGGCGACTTCAATCCGCAGCAGCCTTTAAGTCACATGCAACGGGATTTGCGTCTAGTGCTGAATATGGCAGAGAATCTGGATCAATCGATGCCTGTCACGAGCATTACGAACGAGGTGTTCAAGCACACCAAGCGCTTGGGCTACAGTGAACACGATTCGAGTGCCGTATTCGTAAGATCCAGATTTTAACATTTAGTTAACACAGCTACAATTTAAACTATATTTTATCATTTAGTTTAAATCGTACACCGAACAGAACTTACAGCACGTAGACATTGACGCAAAACCACACTCACCCACAGACTCACACATACTATACTGACAAAGTGCGTTCAATGTGCAATATCAATGCATATTTGTATGCGGATATTTGTTGTAGCTGTTTCAAATGAAATGCTAGAGCAACTTACTGCATTTTCTATTGATATTGTCATTTGTAGCGTTATCCTAACCATTCATATCTCCCCCACATACAAAAATAGGGTTACTGCTATGCAGATCAAAGTTTAAAGAAATATTGCGAGCCGATCAAGGTAGTGGAATGCATGCTCTCCACACCTGAACACAGCAAAAACCAGGGCAATTGCATGATGAAGGGTCCGGCTGAAAAACAGGCGCTGCTGCACGGTCAAGTGTTCAGAACCAGCAAGTGACAGATCAAGAGGAACATACGAGTACTCGTACAGAAATACCTCTGGCAACTTAAAATTTTACAGACGAACCCCATTCATAAATTGTGCAGTATATACTTTTTTGATGTTTTCGTTGTATTTTTTACTTGGTTTTTTTGGACCGCGTGCTGGTTATGCGCGTTGCCCCAGCAATGAATGAAATGAAACACCGAGGAAAGAAGCAACAATCTGTATTTTAGGGCGCTTGGTTTTTAATGTTATGTATGTGCATGTTGCTTCCCACATAAGAATAAAGTAATGCATACATAATTTTAAATGTATAGAAATACCACATGCAAATAAACTGTACAAAAAATACTTGAGGAACACAACACAAATTTTTGACGGTAGTACACCAAACCCGGCTGAAGTATAGTCCCCTGTGCAACCAACCGTTTTCAACTACTTATTTATGCATTTATACAATTATTTTATCCTTATATTTTTTGTAAAACATAACCATTTGATTGAAATGTACACGCACCTGGCACAAGCAATACATTTTAAATTCTTTGTCATAGAATAAATAGTAAGCGCAAACGAGTAATAAATACCACGCATGGGCGTGGGCCAACGACAGTTTAGTAGTTAGTTGTCTCCTTTATAAAAATAAATAAAACTGAAGCCTAACATACAGAACAGTAGCTCACGGTAAACTTTGAGCGCCAGCACTGGCGAGGGTCAATATTTATAATAATAAGAATATATAATAAATAAATATATTTTACTTATTATTTAGTCTGTATTTTGTTGTAAAACAAAGATTAATAAAAACATAATTTTAATAGTAATCGATGTAAGAAAACGCAGATGTTTTAATGACTCGCAAAAGGCTCGTGCGTTGGTCCCCTGGGGTGGTTGCTTCGTACTTCCATTAACGCCATTAAACAATGGAAAACGTAAGTGGATGAAATAACAGTTTTGCGCCGTACAGGGGCGTACAGGATATACAAAATATCCATGCTCAGCAGAAACCGACCAAACAGAGACAATGATGTAGCATTCCGTACACACTCTCCATACAAATTTAGTGTTAAAAGTCCTTAAAATTATCCAATCATGTAGAAAATTATTTTTTTTTTATAATGAGTTACTTTCAACCGTGATTAGTTGAAAGATTTATTTGGCCTCCACGTCTGACACGGGTTAAAATTATATGTTAAGTGCCGAACGTCCTAGCTAGCTGGGAATATTGAATATTGATCGAATTTTGATAAACCGAGGAATATGAATCATGAAAAGGAAATGAGAAGTTAACGTCGAATTTCACTAATATTTTGGTGTTATGCTATACGGATATTGTCGGATGTTGTCGGTGGTCCCTGCGATATAATTTCTTTAGGATTAGCACCGCCCGGTGCTGTTGCTCCCGGCTTTTCCATCTATATTGAATATTGAATATATGTTTGTTATAGTTTCTTGTATATATTCTTAAGTATCTTAGACCTCACATCTTTTGTATTGAGGCTGGGTGTGGAACGTGACGAGCTGGAGCCAGAGCGCGAGTCTTGCGCAGTCGGATCGTTAGTCTTAACTCTTTCCTAGGGCACCTTCCGAGCTACACGTGTTATGTTGGTCTTAATATTAAATTAGATCACTCGACAAAACAAATCAAGTGAAATATTTATTTTTCCATATATTAAGACACATTTCAAATTGACCGCCAAACTCAATTTAGCGCACAAAAAATACTGAAATTTTTCGCTCTCAATTCGTGGAAAATTAAATTAACATTAATGAATCGAAACAAAACCGAATCTAAACAGAATCGTTCGTTCCCTTCAATCTGTCTGATGACACACACATCAGCTAGATGCAGGTCGGTGCAGGTTGGTGCAGCAAATTCTGGAAACCCAAAAGGGTTTCAGAGTGCCGAGCGTAACAGGAGCGTTACAGTCTGTAGCTAAGAGTCTGTAGCTTACAGTCTGTAGCTAACAGCTGCTCTGTTAGCAAAACAGAGAGAGAGAGGAATTTTGGCGCATTTCCTCTAAAATGTATCATCAAACTAATAATAAAGTAAGAAGAAGAGCGCCGAGAAACCGGCCGCGGGACCTTGTGCCGCATATCCTCGGATACACGCTGGGCTGGATGGGATGCAGCGTCATCTTGCCATCGTCCAGGCCGTACTTGGAGAAGTGCTTCACAGAAAAGACCCAACTGCCGGTCTCCGGGCGGTACTCGATGAAGCGCGTATCGTTCTCTTCGCAGTCGCGACGCAGCTTTGCCTCCCACTTCATTTCGAGCAGACGCTGCACATCCCTTACAGCCACGGGCCATACCTGCTCGAGGGTGACTTGTGCCTCACGATTCAGGCCTTGGTTGATAGGCGGCCTCCTCTCATCATCTGGATAAATGATGATCTGCTTGTTACGGAAGAAAACTGCATAGAGAGAGAGAATAGTTATTGACGGACGATGCTTGACTGGCCTGGCTCCTCCCCAATTACTTACCAATCTCATCCAGATTTAGGCCAGCCACGTCCATTTCCATGGCAAAGAACACAGTGCCATAGCCCTCGCGTCCAATGGTGAAATTGGGCACCACACAGGACCCATCCGCGGCCAGGTAGGACTTGAGATCATCCAGCGAGGGTATCGTGTAGTAGCCCACGCGTCGCAACACTATCCCTGTGGGATGTGGCGCATAGTCGGACGCCCCATAACGCCTCGCTGCTGCCTCAATGGCCAGTCTGGAGCGATTCGCTGCAGTCTCCTGCGAGAGGGCCGCCTGCTGCTGCTGCTGCTGTGATGCGAAGGTATCCAGCTTGGCAATGGCGCTGGTTTGCGACTTATCCGTATCCTGCCGATGTTGGTCTCTGCTGTCCCTGGAAGAGAAACCGCTGCTGCTGCTACTGCTCGCCGTCTCTGTGGGACTGTCGGACTTTTAGTATCGATTCTGCTTTGATTCTTTTTCGTACATTTTTGCATACCTTGGGAGAATAGATATTTAGGACTTGAGAAATTCTTTGTAATTACAGGCTCCAATTAATGCAAAAACTACTCAGTCTCTGTTCTAAAGATTTTAACAAAGTTTTGCAGCTCACAGGTACCAATAATAGGTATCAGAACCAGGATAAATGTATTTATAAAACACAAACATATGCAATAAGAGGTAAAAAACATGTCAATCTACGATCAAATCATAAATAATGTTTCAATGGAGCTTGGAACAAAACATTTAACATAAATTAAAAGTACATACGCATAGAAGAAATTTGATTGAGCAGCAACACTGACGTCACATTTAGTCAACAATTACGTTTTATGCTTTGGCCGTTTTTGCTTGAACCCTATTATCTTAACAATCCCATTAAAAATAATTCTGAAAACTAGCCAATCCTAAACAAAATTCATTGAGGAGTTGGATGAAATTATTTTTTTTGAGCTGAGAGGGCCAACTATCTAGTAATATTAAAATGAAAATCAAAATTGACGAATTTCATATCACAAAATATCATGGTATGGCAGCAACTACGAATTGAACGAGAGTGGCAACGCCACAAACGCAGTTATCGGTATCAATGAAAGTCTCAAAACCATCGATAGTAGAGGCTAGCAGCAAAATATCGATACTATCGATAGTGCCCTCGATGGTTTGACACCTCTATGTGGCAAACTTGAGTGTCAAATCAAAAAAATTATTAAAACAAACTTGATCTTAAAGTTGTAATTGTAATTGTAATACCGAGGCAGCATGTCGGAAAAGAAACGTACGCGTCGTCGCAAAGATGTAAGTGCTACCCAAGACCAAATTGCGTCTTGAAAAATGTGTGTTTGCGTGCGTTTGGTAATGCGCCGTCTAATTGGGGTGCTGCTTTTGGTTTTTGTTTTGATTTTGCAAACTGGTCAAATGTTATTTTATAACAATGTCCGTGGTCAGTGATATATTATATGTGAGGATCATATGGCACATTTATTTCATCTATGGTTCTTCATGTTCAGATGGTAAATTCAATGCAGTCCCTGCCACGCCACACATGTGTGTGTGTGTGCCCCCTGCATGCAACCGGCTATAATTAACTTTCCCCCACTGCGCCCTCTGCCAGCGAAAAGAATATTGGAATTAAATATATTTGGTAAAATTCCGTTGCTGTGCTATTAGTACAGTCCTATAACTTCTTTTCCTAAAGTGCAAATAAACAGCTGTGCGCTTGTAATACATCTGGTGGCAACGCTGCTGCTAACCGTATATTTGTAAGCTTGTCTTGTAAGCTGATCGGTTTGCTCTCTCTCTATCTGAATTACCCACACTTGTCAGGTGCACCCACTTATCAGCTGCTGTTGTTGTTGGGGAAAGTTTTTTAAAGGCACATGTACAATATATATGTGTGCGCGTTTGTGAACGAGACTCGTTTGACCAGACACTAAGCGTTGCTAAGATTCAATACTTTCTAGACCCTCGCAGCGATTGCAACACGTCACAGCTAAGAAAAACAATTTTAAACTGGGAGACGGTTTATAGTGCTTGATAAGTTTGCTTTATTTCCGAGTTAAATAATCATCTGTGTATCTGTGGAAATGAGCGAGGACGAGCGGTTTGACGGAGATGCGGAGGAGGAGCAGGAGATCTTCGACGATGGCATGGTATTAAGACAGGGGTTGGGGTCCATTAACTTTTATATGTAGGCCAGAAACACTTGGAGCCGATGAGAGTGCTTGAGTGTGACGGGAACTTAATTTGTGTCGTGGCCTATATTTGCCTTTGCTACGTCGATCGTAGTATGTGTAAATTGACATCACTATTTTTTCAGGAATACGCCGAGCCCGGACAACAGAAGGTGGAGAAGCCATCGAAGGACGAGAAGAACGTTGCCAAGTGGCTAAAGAAGAATGTCAAGACAAAAAAAACCAAGTTCTTAAGCCACGTTGTCGAGTACTTCACTTCGAGCAAGGCCCTGGATGCTCTGATGAAATCGAAATTCACCGAAGGCAACAATCCCCTCTTCACAACCCGTGAGCAGGTCGTGGAATTCATGGACGTTATGCTGGAGCATAAGTTTTTCCACCGCGCCAAAAAGGTTCCCGTTACGCTTGACGAAATACGGGGAAAGTCTGCTAAGGGAGAGATCAAGGAGAAAGAGAAACAAAAGGACGATAAGAAGGACACCGATCTGGAAGCTGACAGCGGCAATGGCGACGGGCCCTCAGCGAGCAATGAGAAAGATAAGAAAGAGAAGAAGAAACGCAAGATCCGCCTGGATATGCATCCCGAGCAAATCTTTGTGGATGGCTCTGAGGCGTATGTTTGGATCTACGATCCTATACCACTACATTATTGGATATTCGGCTTCATCCTACTCCTGGGCGCAGTGGGCATCTGTTTGTTCCCCCTCTGGCCGCCACTGCTTCGCAAGGGCGTCTACTATCTCTCCATAGCCGCGGCAGGCTTTCTTGTTTTCATTCTGGCTTTAACTGTGGTGCGATTAATTGTGTTTACCATAGTTTGGGCTTTGACTGGTGGCAAGTTGCATTTCTGGATCTTCCCCAACTTGACCGAGGATGTGGGCTTCTTCGCGTCCTTCTGGCCCCTTTATGAGGTACGTGTCATACCAAAGGATACTTTAACAAAACTCAAATTTAAAAAACTTTTAATAGAGCAATTATGGAAGCGATGCGTCCAGCTCATCTTCCAAGACCGAGAAAAAATCGAAGTCAAAGTCAAAGAAAAAAGAAAAGGACAGTGACGCCGAGGATACAGCTGTGGATGCGGATGGGGACGCCGATGGTGATGTAGATGCGGAAGTCTCCACTTTAGAGCCCGAGAAAATTGAGCTTATTAAAGAGCACGATGCCGACATGGAGGTTCGCAAGCGTCGCAAAGTCGGAGCCGACGAGTACGAAGACGATGATGTGGACGAGGAGCCACAGGTTCAGCCCAAGGAGTCCAAAGCGGGGTAAGCTGGGGTCCGCTTTTTATTGACAAGGAATCTTGATGTGTTGCTCGAATTTATTATGTATGATTGTGATGATGTACCGGGTTTTGTTTTGTATTTATGTCTTCTCCATTAAAACAAAGAGCGCATCAATAACTTTAGCTCATATTTGTATACTTTTTTTCCTTAATAAATATTATTGTATAATTTCCATTAATTGCATTAATCTTTTTTGTTTTATATGCTTAGATCGCGTTCATTAAAATTCCAATTCGAAATTTTTTTTTTAAAGAGCATGCCATTTGTAAATACTTGTAATTTTGGATAAGTGATGCCTGAATGGTTATGGTTGATGGTTCTTAGGATTTGTATATATATTATTTATGATTATGAAAATCATAATTATTATTATCTAAATCGATTAACGACATTTAAAAATATGATTATTTCATTAACTGAGAACAGTTTTATTTTTGTAAACTGAAAAAAAAAGTAGATGTCATGCCGCTATCGAAATCAAATAGTCGTACCTGTTGTTCCCTTGGTGGAGCCTCTGGCTGAGTTCATGGTTTGTGATTATTTAGGTGTTGGGAAGTTTTCATACTCAAGATCTATTTTTCCCTACGCTGAGTAAGTTTTCCTTTTATTGTTTTTGTATAATTAAAGATTACGCACACAGATTTTCACACATATCCTTGTCAATAAGAGCTTTCAAATGTGGCCTTTCTTCATACCGTATCCTTTGTCTGCTGAACTACTAACTGATCTTATCTATTTTCCCTTTCAGGACACCACGCAACTCGGAGTCCGATTCGGAAAGCTCCAGCAAAGATTACGAAATAATTAGTTCGAGTGAGGTGCAAAACGTTGCTGGCAACTAAGAACGGAATTAAATCATAATATATAGATTTGATGATCCACACCACATCTAGCTAATTGATAAGACATACATAAAACAAGAATCACACATCAAGTACATGCAGCAACACACTCATACTCATGCGCGACCATCTTTGCGTGCATGATATTCCAAGTAAAGCGAAACATTGGATCTGACCTCCACGGCACGAGTCTCCGGTTCTTTGATCGTGAGTTTTCATTTGATAGTCTTTATTTTATTATACGGCATTAGCTGGGTCTCTCTCTGATCGTGAGGTTAAGGTTGAGTTTCAAGTTTTAACACAAGCATTTTGTCTTTGTTTTTTTGGCTGCAGTTGAGTACATCTAGCGTATTGTGTAGCCGCGTTTTTATTATTATTAGCTGTACCAGCCAGTACACATGTTTCTAAACTGTTTTAGCCAATTATTATTTTTGTTTTGACTTATAACTATGTAAATGTATAAAAGGAGCACCAGGCAAGGCGGCCTTATTTATTTGAGTGCAACCAGCAATTGCAAATGATAATAATATTAACGAGTACTGCACGTACATATTGATGTGCATAAATATTTACTTTTAATGTAATTAAAGCAGAACTAACATCTACATAAATGAAATTAGTATTGTAACACGCAATTAACTATTATATAAATAAAGCTAGGCAATTCTGATCTGATGTGAGAGGCAAGAGTATTTGAGCGTTTGCAGTTCTTGCTCGAACGTTTTATTAAAAAATATACATACAACTCATAATTCGTCTTTGAAATGTCGTTCCATGTGGTCCTGCTTCAGCACGGATATCAGCACTCGGCATGATTGTCGTGGCCAGACCAGGCTGAAAAGAAGAGCAGATCCGGATAGCTGCAAGATCAAATCCAGTGTATCACTTTTCTGACCCGACCGAGTCCCCGCTAAATACTCACATAAATTATGAAATAAGCAAGCCAGTACATCATCCAATAAGCCAAACTCGCGATTCCAGTCATGAAAGCTGCCACGGGATTGCGATACCGCACCCGAATATCTGGCGAGGGGTTGCGTCCGTTCTTGGGATATACTGATGATTGCATTCTTCTACGGCTTGCTGATCTGTACTAAAAATGGGAGCATCGAATCGTATTCAAGGTTAGTGTTCTGTGAAAATAGAAACGATCGAACAACCAAACAAAACTGGGAAAACAAACAAAACTCCCAAAGGAGCACGTTAACGTCATTGAAGCTACCTCTCATATTCTTTGCCAGCGAGTCTGTGCAAGGCTCCGTAATCATCAAACTTTTTTAAAAGACTCCACGTTTGTTGAAACTAACTTTTAGCAGCACATGATCCCAAGAGCTATGGATAAGACGAATTGGGTCCTGGTAAACTCTCGTGGAACTATGATGTTGATGTTTCTTCATGCGGAGTCAGAAGCTGAATTGGCTTTGTCGTCATTTTTTCTAGTTTCACCTTCAGCAAATGTTCTCTCTGTTGTTCTTCCTCCGAATTTGTCTTAGAAGGATGCTTTAGGAGCATATTGAACCTGCGTTCTAACGAATGCTCTCTCCGTATTCGTCTTCCTACCTTCACCTTAAGCTCATCGGCTTTCGATGGAATATTGCCATACTGTACCACATCCTCCTTGTGTTGCATCAGTATATTCGGATTTGCCATTAATGATTCATGATTAATGAGTCTCAGTTCATCTTTTGTTCTCAACTTTCGTCTATTGTATTTTATTGAAGGAACAGCACAAATATGCGGACTACGCCTCCGTACCCTTTTAAATTTTCTTGAGAAAACATTAATGTGCTTTGGTGTTGGAGAGTGAGCTACAGGTGTCTCAGATCTGCTCGTGCTCACATCTTTATTTCGCCTAAAGAATTTTTTTTTTATAGGGGTAGAGTTATTTATTCCAGATTTGTCTATCGCGTTGGAATTTATGTCAGGCATGCGGAACTCATAGATCGCTATATTTGTTGAAGGTTGATCCGACAAGGTGCTCTTCTTGAGATTTTCCATAACATTGCATTTATGAGTAGCCATCTTAGGCTTAATCATCTCGCCACAGACATGTGAAACGGTTTCCAAGATGTGGATCCCTCGCCAGTGGATGGAGACTTCTGTCTCCATGCAGCTATGCGACAATATATGTGGTTGGATAGTCCTTCCGTCTGTGGGCACGTATCCATCGGGTGTTTTATGGAATTTCTCTGCAAAACTGCTATCCTCGGAGAAGGAATTTCTTAATTGCCTCAGGTCTGATGCGGCTTTAGAAACATGTGTGGCATGGTGCTGATAGGATTGGTTGCCATTTCCATTTTTAACTATTTCCTTGCTATCTTTAATCGTGAACTGAGCAGGAGGACTTTCGAAAAAAACAGGATCATGGTCATCTACTGTCTGTAATGAGCTTGAAGGTTCTTTGTAGATACTTAAGTTATATTTCTTGGAAGATTTCTCATCGCATTTCATGGGCGTGTTTAAATGATTATTACCAAGAGGGTTAGGTTTATCTTCTTTGATATTTTTGATGCAGGTAGGCTTAGGACCCTCCAATTTTTGCTCAGCTATTACAAATCTGGGAAAACTGTGTAAATTTCTATGGAGTTTACCAGTCTTATCGGGTACTGATACAGAAGGCTGTATACCAAACAAATTTTTTGAGAGTGGGATCTTGATTATTTCACAATAGGAGCGGGAAACTTTCTTCTGGTATTTTCTAGGCGTCTGTTGGACACTCTTGGCCTTTGAATCTTGAGTTGTCATAACAGTATCGCCAGCGTTTCGGTGATATCCGCATTTGTCACACACTGGTTTTGCTCCCTCCCGCTTTCTACCGGTTATCCTGCACAAGCTATCCCCGGGTACATACATGATGTGGGGTCTGCTCAATTTCTTTGATTGGACTTTTGAATACTTTGCATCGGTCTGATATTTATTTGAGGAAATAACATGTTCATTTGACACATCATTAATAGGAGGGTTGGCTGATCCATTAGACTCGGACTCTAGTTCTCCGTTCTCTGCAGCCCCATCTTCTTGATCGATGTTCATCAGATTCGTAACTTTAACATGTCCAGTACTGGAGAGTCCCAGTGCTTTCATCGTTTGTTCGCCTTGATCCACAATTAACATTTGAAGTGTCTGCTTCTCAAGATGGTCGGTCTTCTTTTCTGCTTTTACTCCTGCCTCTTTAAAGTCCAATAAATTGATTGTTTTTTGGGGGATGGGCAGCTCATAGCTGTTGTTGCATATGCCACTGATATCTCTGGAGTTGCGGTTGTCTAAGGATGTAACTTTTGCGATGTCATCTTGAATGAGCGAACCAGAGATAACGCTCTCTTCCAAGCCAGAAGAGGGCAGCAATTGGAGAGGCAGATGTCGATCGGTTTTCGTGTTCAGCGCCATGTGCTCCTGCAGCATGAAGCGGGCACTGTCTAAGACCAGTGCATCCTCCGAAGGTCCCTCGTAGTACTCAAAGGGGCAAAACTGACTTTCCGTTTGGTTTTCGGTGTCAATCGAATCGTTACTCAGTCCGCCACCTTTTGTACGGGCTTTTGATGCCCCTTTTTCAACCAAAACAGAGGCCAAAACTTTTGACAGCGGCGGTACCGGGCGGCTGGTGCCAGTGCGGAAGATGCTGCTTCGCTTAGAGATTGCTCCGCCAGATGGGTCCGTGATGGGTGTGCTCAGGGGAATATAATCGCTGACCAAACGTTTTCCATACGTGGGCCCGAGACGACGGGCGGATTGACAGGGTTGAATAAATATCTCGCGTGCCATGGCCACCAGACTAGTAGATTCGTCGAGCGAAGGCTCCCACATGGACTCGAATGTGTGTTGCACAGACTGGGGAGATGAAGGCGATGATGGTGGCGCTGCAGTTGGAGTCGGATCGCGATCTGCAGTCTGTACCTCACGACTCCACTTCGGTAAAACTCCCATTTGCTTTGGAAAGTGTCCAAAGCAGCCCGAGTATACTTTCTTCTTACATTCTCCGACTTCAGTTTCGTGTTTGGCTCTTGGCTTGGGCATTCCCCCGCACTTGGTGCAATTATTCTTGCAGTTGTGCATTAAACATGGCTTCTTGGCTCTCATGGCCACCTTGACGCGGGCAGCACCTTGGAGTGCCTCCGCCGCCCGTCGTCGCTCCAGAAGCATCTTCTGCCGTTTGTTGGCTGCGGCCTCCTCTTCATCGCTAGAGCTAGGATCGGTTTTAGGCCGCCGCTCTAGTCCACACACCTCGCAGCGGAGGTTATAGTCCATCGGAATGTGCAGCAGTGCTCTGGGCAACTTCTCGCAAAGGCACCACTCTTTGACGAACGCTATATTGGAGGTATTGGCGTTGGCCATGGTTTTCAGGAACAGCGAGTATAACTTATAGAAGCGAATCATAAAAGAAAAGATGTGACGTGACGCTGTATTTTTCAAGTGTTGAGCAAGGCCCGTTTGTCAGTGCTACCCATTTGAGTCGAAAATACAGTAATGTGTTGTTCGTTTTTTTACATTGTCTCCACTAGACTTGACAGAAAACCAGACTGAGATAAATATAGCATCAACAGAACGTGACTAAAAAGCCAATAGAACCATGTATTTCACTCGCTCCTACCACCAACTTTTCCCATATTGTTTCATTTACGTCACAACAAAACAAATCCAATCGAATCCTATATTATCAATGGTTCTATCACGAATTAGGTAGTTGAAGTATTCCCATTGCTTTTCCCTAATTGAATTGTAACCAAGTTATTCAATCTTGCAGGGCTTGAAATTTACTTGGCCTTCTTTGAGTTTGCTGAATTGAACTTTCCTATAGCTGCATGGCTGCGAATATGTATGTAAATACGTGTTCTTTACGCTCACCGGATTAGGGAATTTAATTAAATTTCTATTACATTTTTAATGTAAAGAGGATGTATATATCTGCACTTGAGTATTATTGCATTTTTTGAGTTATTGTCCGACTTGAACAACTCTTCACAAACTCTTCGACTGGCTGCGTCCTTCGAATGCTACAGCAGTATATTGTACTCGTATTAAATATAAATGCACTTTGCACATTCGCTCTCTTCCTACGCAGATTAGTGGCATGCCAGTCTAAGTGAAATTTCATGTTTCATATGCAATTACTTGTGGGGTGGTGCTTGTGGTTGGAGTGCGCAGCACACATGTACTCGTACTCTGCATGTATTTATTGACATTCTGCCTTGGAATATGGAATCCATGAAATTTATTTTAATTTTTCCTGTTATAAATATTCACAATGAGACTCAAGACAGAGCCCATATATACAAATTACCGAAATCATCCTTACCATCGGCACCATCAGGATTAATTAAGTAGATGGAACTTGATTGATTGGCCTAATCTCTTGACTCTCTCCGTTTCCGCCTGACTTTCCCATTTCACCGTCCCTGGCAAAGTCAATAAACACATTAAAAGCGCATTGGCTTAGACGCCGCACGAAACATTCTCCATCTTCGGCTCATTGATCAGCGTATCCAAAGGCGATGCACAGTTAAGGCGTTTGGCTGGAAATTTATGTACTCAAATCAAGCGAAACTATAAATTATAGAGCAGCCGTTATCCCGTAGCGGGCCAACTAAGTATGTATTGCACGTCCCTCTGTCCATTTTGAATTACAAGCCAGCTGTCCGGGATTTATGTGCGCCATTGGCCATAAAAATATTATTCCCAGACGTCTGCAGCCCTCCGAACACGGAATACATTCGAATCGGCGCCTAATTGTTCACAATAGATTGTATTGAAATGCAGTTGGGGACAACGAATACAAGTCTGAATAACGCACATACATACATGTATGTGCATGTACGAGAGAGTAACAAAATTATTTACTCCCTGGTGAAGGAATTTTAATGCATTTTTATTGCGATACTTTTAGCGTCGTTTCCTCCACATAACTTTCCGTTTCTCTAATCCTTTCTTACAAAATTGTAATTTTTTTTTTCGTGGTGGAGGGTTATTTGATGATTTGAGTCATGCACATACTCGTACGCACACAAAACGTGTTTATTTGTGTCGGATGGTGGCTGGGTGGGGTTGTGGGCGGAAAGAATATTTTACATGCAGCTTTAGTCGTCCAGAAAATTACATATTTTATGTGGGTATTGAATATTTTCCCAGAATCCGGATTCTCATTGGGCGATGAGAAATGCTCGTACTCCTTCACTGATGCTCCATGCTTGCAACTATTTAACTATTTAAACAAAGCATGAGCAGATACTATTTTATCAGAAGCTTGGTCACATTCCGGAGCATCATTTCCGTTCTTTTCGTCCGCTGTCAAAGTTAGTTCTGCTACTCTAGTGGGCTCGAGTCTGAAGTAAATTCCGACTGTATATTAAATACTTTCCAATAAGTTTAAAGAAAATTTTAATTACAATCCCGTTGCTTCCGCCATTTAACACAAAAACAATTTCCGCCGCCCATACATATTTTAGATCAAATATATTGCAACTGCTGCATGGCTCGTACAGCGTGGGGCATATCGGGGGTGAATAGGGATGGGAATTGGGATTGGGGATGGGATGGGTGTGAGGGAGTTGCCTAAATGGTTTTTTTTTGTGCTCTGCTGCCATGAAATGTGAAAGTCAGTTCGTGAAAACGTGACTTGAGCGGGTCTGTGGCCGATAGAATAGAAGGAGATTGTAGGAGAGGGCAGACTGCTGGGATGGAGCTGGCCCTGTGTGTGCATGTTGCACAAACGCATCCTATGTTTACTTATTTAACACAATTTTCACATTTCATAATTCAAGTTGGAGGGTTAGAAGTGGCAGCCACCGCACTCAGCATGATAGGTGTTTGGTGGTAGGCAGTGGGCGGGAACTGTTGGGATACGCATGCGTAACCTCGCCTCAGGGTATAGATGTTGGTCTCCTGGCAATCTATTTGCCGTTAAATGGTGTTTTTGTTTTTTTATTTACTTATTTATTTCTTTTGTTGGAGGAAAGTGAGAACCGTTGTCGGGGATCTTCGGCTGCAGCGACAACCTTGAAAAGCACTCAACAAATAAAAGCGTCAAACACTACACGGTCACAATTATAGAATTATATATTATATTTCTGACTCAACTCACGTATCCGGCACTGAGTCTCGCTCACGGGCCTGACTTTTGATTCCTTTGAACACTTTGAGTCTTGCAACGGAAAACTTGGTCTTGATGTTAGCACATTGCACAAGGTTTGAGCATGTGCCTAGGGCTGTATAAATCAGCTCGTTATTTTGTGCATGTGACGAAATGCTGTCCTGGATTGAATTTGGTTGATTCCAGAAATGGAGAGCCCCTGTCTTAGAGGTTAGCTGATGAAGGTAATGCAATTCTTCCTACATCACCATTCTAATACCAGTTAACGAAAAGGGCCGCAGATGGAACCCAAATATTCCTCTGACCATTTTTTATACATTTCGCTGCGAGAGCTACTTGCGTTTTTTTTAGCTGGTCCGCAACTTCCGCGCTCATAAAAGCACTCCTAAAGGTAATTGTTTAAAAACGGTTTTTATTCAGTTATGGCGCACGGTCCACACATACACTGTCCGTAGCCCATAGCCCATTGCCCATAGATCGCATGTCTAGTCATGTGTGCGCCCTGTCCATGTAAATTTAAGCAACTCTCCAAACTAACAACCGACGCAAATTGCTGCTGTTGCGGTTTATTTTGTGTTGCAAAAATATGCAGTACCCATACCCCCCTGTCCCCGCTGTCTGTCTCCTCTGGCACCCCTCTCACCTCTCCGACATCAGCCTCTACAGCTCTAGTCTTCCACTTTCCGCTTTGGCAGCAGAGGTGGGGACTCCTCTTGTGGCGCATTGTTTGGCTTGACTTTTTGTTGCCATTCCCCGAACGTTGTTGCGTTTGTTGGTTGTTGTTTGTCGTGATGTGTGTTTGGCTGGGCTTGTTATTTTACCCAAAAGCTGTTAAATTGCTTGAAACAAAACTGGACTGGGCGGCGTGGCCGGACACTTTATGAGAAGAAGCTGCTATGTGGCCACATAGGTTTGGCCACTGGCAGAGGGAAGAAAAGGGTCGAGCTAGGTCCATGCCATTAGGCCATAAATATTAAAGCGGGTGTCAAAAGGAATATGTGGTGCGAAATGCTTTGAATGCTGCTTACAGCCAGTGGCTGTTGCGGAACGTGCGATTCAACAGTGAAATAAAAGCAGCGCGATATGAGCGCTGTACCCACTCCAGCCGAGGGCAACTCCACGAACGTGCCCTGGCTGATCCCTTTGTGCTAGTGATAGTGAAGACCTTCAATCGAGCCATAGTTTCTCTAACCCTTAACATAAATCATAGTGAGGATATGCGTGTATGTGTCCCTCATCTGGCAAACCATTTTTTATTGTCCCGATGTCCCGGAAAGTTTCCTTTTAACAGAGAATTAATTAAAATGTTTCAAAAACTTGCGTGCTCACCTTGAACGAGGCTGGGATTATACCACCCATAAATATTTTAATCAAAAATCTTAGCAGAACAAAATGAAAAGCGTACTTTTTTCGGGCAATGGCAAAAGGATTTTTTTTTAGCTTCGTGGCCCGAATGTTTTGTTTAACAAATTATTCAAGACCAAGTTTCTTTCTTAGTGATGAGCCCTTTTTGCGATGTGTTAAGAAATTACGGAGCCCATTCCACGGCAGACATTGTTGCCTGACATTAAACTCTGGCACTAGCGGGACGAGTGCGCAGCGCGGACGATTTTTTATTAAGTTTCAAACGCTCAAGAGCTTTTGCATTTTATCTGGCTGCCAGCCTTTGAGCGGGCTTGAGCTTAACTTTTGGACTACTCAAAGTATCGAGCCCTTCTTATTTGTTATGAAAACTTCAAGTTGGCTACGGAATAGGAGGAAGCAGTCTGGCACGGCACAGCAGAGGGAAGCATACGACAAGTGCAGCTCTCTAGCTTAACGTCTATGAAAAGGTTCTCAAGAACATCCCTTTGACTGGGAGTGGGAAAGGCAAAAAGTCATGCGTACGGCCGCCTCGACTCAACTTGACTCCTTTCCCCAGCGCTAGTGCTTCCTGCGTGTGTATTTCTGTGTTTCTATCTGTGTTTCTGAGTGTCTGTGTGTGTGTGACGGGGGTGTTGGTTTTTCTTTTGGGGTGTTTGTGTGAGTTTACCACTACTTATGTAAGGGGAAGTTGTTGGCTTCCTAAACGGATATACCGACTTCAAATAGTTTTTTTCTTCAGCTTCATTCTTTTATGCTTCTTTATTCCCTTTTTGCAGTTGTTGTGGTTGCACTTTTTGTTTGGTGCCGGCAACGGGAAGGTATTCTTTTCTCTGCAAGTCTGCCTTTAAATTGCGGGCGGCATCGGGATGCGTCAGCACGTGCCTGAGGTGTGCACTTTGGAGCCAAGCCAACGCAGTACAATGCAATGATGAGTTGTGGAATATTCTCGGAAACGTATACTGCCCCTGGGTATCACTGAAGCTTCTCGACTTTGCGACCCTGGATGTTGCTGATATGTACGTGTGGTGCGATCTTGGGTCGGTTGCTACATTTGGACCGAAGTTATTCAGTTGTTCCACTGTTTCTGTTATTGGCTCGATAACCTCACTGGCTTCGGTGCTGGCGGACAGCGCCAGCCCCACTGCCGACCAGTACTCGTCGAAGATGCTTAGATTCCCTCTGCTGTGTGCTTAATGTTCAGTTCAATTGCTGTTTTATATTTACTAACAGACACTTTGAGCTCATCGTTTACAAACATATATTTATGAAAAGCAAAATGTGGCAATTATAAACTTGAGTTTCAGGCCGTTCTTTTGATAAAGCCATTAGGATATTCTATACGGGCTGGTTGTGGTCTGTTCAGTAGCGGCATTGGACCGACCCAACATTAAATAAGGAAAATTTTAAATATTTTAAATATCCTTCTCGGAATTTTTGCTTAATTGCAGCTGGAAAAATTTGTGCTGCATAAATTCGTTTCGCTTATTACGCCACCGCCGACACGCAGTACAAAGCCTCGAAATGCTGGGCAGAGTAAGAGCAGCCCTCTGGAATGGAAGGGCTGTCACAGCATAATCACGCCATGACCACCTGTCCGCGTAGACAGGGGCAGTCCCCAGTCGCTCTCTATATTGGAACAACCTTATCCGCCGCCCTACCGACATCGCCATGGTCATTGCAGTGCATTTAATCTCGGTAACATTTCCTTTGGCGTCGAGGACGCAGCCTGTACAGCCTGTGGTATGACATTTCCTACCTGTAGCCCCTACCTTCGCTTACCCAGACACCCTTTCTTTCCCCTTCTGAACAACCCCTTGCTGTTACCGTCGTTGTCGACGTTGTCGAAAACAAAAATTAGTCCTGCTGTAAAATGTCCAAAGGAAGTGGCAAGGACCAACCGACCGACTGACTGCAGTAACCGACTCTGGCAGTAAAAATTCGTAATGTGCAGCTAATTAAGTTCAAAGCATAGTTTCAGGCGCTGGTTCCAGTCGGTCTAGTCCTCGTCCATTAAGTCCGCAACCACCAACACAACTGCCTTTTCAGTATACGTTATAGTTGGATGGGGGGGGTGATAGTAGTGTTAGCCAAGTTGATGGTCCCAATCCGCTGTGAAGTTTTGTATGATTGGTCCTGGCATGTCCTGTCCGCCCACCTGTGGTAGAAGTTGGGAACTTTGTGGCTTCCATGTCCTTTATTTATACGAAAATAAAATACCAAAAATGGATTCAATCGCCAGTCCGCAGTAGAAAGGGAATCAATTTTCAGTCATATCTACGTCAGGCAAGCGCCAAGGGTCGCCATGGAGCTGGGTTCTCCTCAAATTGTATCCAGAGTAGAGGGTTGGCGGGACGCTTCCTTGGAGTTTATATATTTTGTTCAAAGATTCATGGAACTTGGTCGGTGGACAGGGTGGGGCCTTTTGGAATACTGACCTCTGCTCTTGTATGAAATTACTGATGAGCCAAACCCAAGACTCGTAGTGAAAGGTTATGGACAGGTTGTAAGGACGTGCTGTTCCCCGGCAAACTTTGCCTCTGAACAAGCTGCCTTCTATAGGTTAACTTAATTTTATAACGCTCAAAACTGAATGTACTCCATTGTGCACATTAAATTTATAATTGCATAGATTGAGTCTGCATTAAAAATGCAAAATGCGTTCCATACCGCTGCAGATGCCGCAGCTAGTGGGACCAACACCCACTCCTCAGCACCGTACCGTGTTGGGCGAGGCGAGTAACTTCATCAGGGGCATTAGCAAAGTTTTCTCGCCGCCTTATTTATATGCAAACTGTACGCTCAGTGCATAACTCAGACTTCGCACCACAATGCGACTAATTGCCACCGAGCTGAATTTCAGTAAAGAGCTTTTTAAACTCATTTCGAATGCTGCAAATGCCACTGAGTGTTGATTAAATACTTTTGCATGCGCCGTGCGCCATGGGCCAACCATCAAGTGAATCCTGATAGGGGCTTGTGGCAAGGGATATCAGTGCTGGCCACTCCTGCCCACTTGTCGTCGCACTACAAGACAAACATGGAACAGTCGCCATTTGGCATAAAGTGCTAACAAAACTAAACAACGACACAACACGCAACTAGTTCGGGCTCAACTCGCCTTATTGCTTCTGGGGGTATGCAACAATATTTGTCCTGCAGTTGATAAAACTGTCCTTAACTGTTGGCCTGGTTGAGGGCGATGGCGGCTCGTGATGCTGATGGTGGGCATGAGTCCACTTCCAGTGCAGTCCCCGACCATTGCCGCATTGTCGTTTTGTCTGATGAGTTTTTAAGTACAGACAATTACAAACGACAACCAAGAGCAATCATGTAGCCGCATGGCAGTCGCTCGCTTGCTTAGCCAATTCAAGTTCCTTCTGCGCCCCATCCTGCCTTTGCTGCGTGTCCTGCCTGTCTTCTATTCTTTCTCCTTTCGTTTGCGGTTATTACATTCTGCTGGGCAGTTAAGCTGCGTAATTAAATTAAATTTCGTTTTAAAATGTAAAAGGCTCCAGATTTGGTTTGTACTCCTTGATGGAATTTGTATTCTATGAAGTAATTAACATTGGTTTCAATCCCTGAAGTATGACTCTTGAGGGCAGGGAAGGAGATTCTAGCAAAGGACTCGGGTAAACCTTGTTAAAAGCAATATGCTCCAGCGACATATGAGAAAGTACTCGTATATGTATATGTAAATTTTAAGTAACAATTTCAAAGTAAATAAGAAAAAATTTAAAAAAATATCTTCACTTGTCAAAGAAGTTGAACTGCATGGAAATGGATGGAACCGAGCTGGGAAAATTTTTGGAGAGCCAGAGTGTTAATTGGTTGCGGGGATTGTCGCGGGGTCAGATCAGTGCTTGTGACAGGCTGTTCCATGCCCTGCGGGACGACACGGAACAGGAGTCGACGTATCGCGTGTCCCGCTGTATGCACTATTTGGGACTTCGGCCTATGGTGTCATCTTCCCGAATCAAGACCATCATGAAAATCAGTCATGGCAGCGAACTGGCCTTTCTCTATTTCCTTTGGGAGGCAGAGTATAAGCCGATCAAAAACTCAACCGATACTGAGGACGACCATACAAATTTCACGGTCAACGAACAATTGCTTCTCTCGGCCATAGCCCACCTGGATATGCCGGCCACCTTGCGCGAGTTGGACCGACTGCTGCCCCCATCCACGCAATCTAAGAAGTTACGACGCGGGGGCTGTGCTAAACTAAGGCACGAATCGGTAACACAACCTAAGCTCAAACGCGGTAATAATGTGACTCCATACTTTGCACCTCTGCCGCGGCCAAAGCTGTTCAAGCCGATGGAGAAGAAACAGTGGGGACCTCCCGAAAGCAAGCTGTGCTTTCCCGAATACGCCAAATATAGAGGTCTGTACGAGTTCCCAGAGGAGAACTCACTATGGTTCTCTCACTACCAACTTTCACCAGCCAAGCGGGTGATCAAGAAACTGCTGTCAGATGAGCTCAACCGTCTGATTTTGGACCCCACGATGGCCGTTGAGGAGGGGGAGTCCTTGTGCCACACCCATCGCCTAATAAGGGAAGAAGCGGCAAAAAAGCAGGAGGAGATGACCGACGCAGTTTTCCAGAGATACCTGTCCCTACTCGACGTATCGGGCTCTGTCCTAAAGGCATCTCGCAAGCGTGTCATACAGAATCTAGAAAGCGATGTCGAGTACGCAGCCGACAAGATCCGACATTTCTCACGGCGAAAGTTGATCGAAGTCAGGAAGATTCGCAGTGGAAAAGTGGACGGAACTTGTCAGATGTGTACTCACCTCGTGAGCACGCCTCATATGAAAAGAGTCGATAGGGCCGATTTGTCGATTCTTTTGGGGTCCGATTTGAACCCAATAGCCCATCCGCTGTCCCAAGATGATGGGTTGGTAAAAGTAATAGAGCTGCAAGGTCAGCATCCAAAAGGCGGATGTGGAGCCGGAGACTGCAAACTGGTGGACGTAAGTGATATATTGATTAAACCAAGCGAAGACGGAAACCATCCGCACAAAAGAAAGACCCGTAAAAAGTCCAGCCTTATGAAGATTAAGAGAAGGCGGCGGACAACCCAAAAGGGTTCCAAGGTGCTTACCACTGACTTTCAAATTCTCACTGATCTCATTCCTCCCTGTAGTCGTACCCTACAGTGTCCATGTAAAGACCCGGTATACCAAGAGCCAGACTGTTTTACAACAAGGACCGGCCATGGCATAGAGTTTGACTACTTTAAAATATTTATGATACCAGGCCTTCTTGACGTTCAAGACGTGCAGCCGCAATCGGATGACTTTCCCGTGGATCTGGAGGATAAGCAGCCGCTAATCGAGAAACTTTGCGTTGCCGCTCTAACCAGGAGCAACGGTGTGAGTCCAAGGCCACATATAGAGCATGAATGGTCCTCGAAAGCTGTACTCAAAGCGGCCGCAAGCTGCGCTATGGGAGTATTTAGAGAAAACGCGTCCTTGAAAGAAACTTCAATGGCAGCTGAAGAAAAAGGGGAGCAAGAGTCGAGGACGACGCAGAAGGTGAAGCTCATTAATCCGGACGACAGGCAACAGATCGAGGGTTTGCTAAAGTCAGCCCTGAAGGTCATGAAGTTAAATCCCAACTATGTTCTAGCGACATTTCCCAATGCGCACAAGTTGCCCATGCTGATAGATTGGGTGTCAAATCGCTATGGAAAGGTATACACACGCAAGGAGATGCAAGCTTTCGTCAATACCTCGCGTCAACTCATCGAAAGGATCGGTCAAAGGGAAATGGCCCGTCAGAAAAAGATGCTGAATGTGAAAACCCGCACTGACAGTGGTTTGGTCAGCTATGCCCACAAAAAAGCCCTCATATGCCAAGCAAAGCAACTAAAACGGGAATACTACGGCCAACTTAATCAGCTTGCTCTAGAGGAAACGCGTCTTACTTGGCTGGCGCTGCGCGGGGACTCCCACTTGGGTGGATACATCGGAGACACCTTCTTTGCCTACATGCCAGCTAATGAAGCTGACCTGAAGCGTCATAATTTGTGGCAATCGCGGGACTATCGCGACATGGTCGAAAACCGGCTGATCAGTGAGCGACGCCGTCTTGTATAAGATAGTGTATAAGAGTCCGAGATGACAGTGTGGAGCACATAAATCACGTCATACACAGGTATTTACTTGTGATACTTGCTGCATACTGCCCTCCTAGGCCACTACACTATAATATTGATTCAGGAATAGAATGCGTGAAATAAGGGAGGACTGCATATTTCCAGGAATTCTCGATAAGCGGAAATAACAGAAATGTTTCGCCAACGGAATGCTGTCGTATTATCTCCTGATCTGATTAGTGGCGGACCCCAGAGCCAATGCACCGAATCAGGCCATGCTGTCATTGTTCATTGAAAATGTCCAATGAAAATTGTCATTTAAATTTTCAGTCGCCTACTTATGTAAACCAAACTATGTATAATGCCAATTAAAAATGCTGATGCCCAACTAAAGGGACTTATACCAGACAAACAAGCAGACAGACAGACAATGAATTCCAAACACGACCAAACAGAGGCTTAGTTACAGATTTTCAGCTATCTCGCAGTTCCCAGATTTCCAGGACCTCTCCCATCGGTTTTGGGTATATGGAGGGCTCTGTGGGTCGCGCCACGCACCGCTGTTGCTCATTAATTAAAAATAAAAAAAATGAAAATCACCAACATGCAGGCATGACATCAACGATGCAAACCAAGAGGCAAGCTGCTGCCGTGTAATAGCGGTCCAATGACGCACGTGACGCGTGTGGCATCGTACTGACAATTCAAAATCGACTCGATGACAGGCATATGACGCGGACATGTCCAGCACAGGGCAGATGATTCAAGCGTGTTGGTGGTTGCCCCCAGAAGTTTATATATTGAATCAGTAAAGCATGTGACAGGATTATGATATAAATCATTGGATACTTTACGGCAATCGATTTAAGTAAAAATCTTCTTCAGGGCTTAAACCAGTAAAAATGTATCAGACAGATGTAACCTACATATTTCAGAATACTTTGTAGGTCCTGTTGGATACTCAAAAGATTCCAGATGCGGTGAGTTAGCATCACCCAATTCAAATCACAAGCATTTCCCAAGGCGAATGTATTGTTGCGGACACAGCAGAGAACTGTCAGATAACCGACGGCTAATACAATGAGTAAGACCACCCCTGTTCAATAATACACCCTGGAGACGGATCCCATCCCCCATTGCCAGGCATTATATTCAATTACACGACAATAACGTGGCGCTTAGGGCGCTGCGGTTCCCAGAAATTGAAAATAATAATAAAGCGGAGGATAGATAAAAAGTGCAAGCTGGAGTGAGACTCGTGGCGGGGAACGTGGACGGACCGTGCACAAGGACTTGGACAAACTATCAGCAAGAAATTATGATTAGCTTTTGGTAAAGTTTTCGACCGCAGTCAGCAGTTAGGTTAGCAGTCAGAGAGAAGCAGACAGACTCTGAAACTGCCACCGCATACTTTGCGGAGCATAAGCTGGATGGACGGACATATTGAAGCGGGTGCCATTGAAGTGTACGGATTTCCAATAGCGTCTACCGAACACTGGCCAGGACCTTGGGACCTGGAAAGACAAAAACTAAATTTCTGCAAGCGTAACGTTTTAATTTCACTCGTGATTGTTATGCATTGTTGCTTTGCATTGTGTGGGCGCTTTGTGTAATCGTTGCTAATGCGGCCAAAATTGTGCTAAGCGATTTTCATTTCAACGCATTTTCTACACTCTATTGAATGGCCGGCGGCCCAGCATATTTTAGAGTTTAAAAATCCAAAGTGGAATAGAACATAATAATGCTTTTTTTCCGACTTATCGCAGGGTGAATATCGCATGATAAGGGCGATTTGTGTATCAGGTCTGAGATTTGCACTTGCACGAAGAATTTCTTATATGTATACCATCCATCGCCATTCACGTCATTCCACTTAATTATTCTATTTACATATAAAGCTCGCATAATTTTGGTTGAAATCTTACTTCAATTTGTAACTCTTGATGTAGCAGTAGCAGCCGGGGGACGAGAAAGAATAATTTGTCACAATTATTACACACAAACTGACAGGCAAATGAAAACCAAGGAGCTGGAAAACGAGCCCGGAAAGGTTGTGCCCAAGGAGGCTGTGTGGCAAGCAGAGCTTTGACAAGTTAAATGTGTTTTGTGCCTGCACAATGATGCAGCAAACGTAACCTGAATATGCAGGAGCGGAGCCACCTACAGACATCCAGGCGAGGCAAGGCCAACTTGTGTACGACATTTTGTCATATTTTTCGGTTAATTTGCAAAAATGCAAATCATCGATGCCTGCCCGAAATGGAGCACGTCTTTTTGACAAATTTTCCATTCTTGCTCGAAAGTGCCCGTTACAACTTTGTAAAATCTCCTGGGTAGCTCCATTTCCCTCTAAAATTTTGATGTTGCAGTTGGTTCCATATTTGTATTGCTCGTTGCGGTTGATAATGTTTCCTAGGACGGGGCTCCAATTTGTTTTAAACGTATAGTAATTGTTGATGTTAGTGGCACATGGTTCAGTGGGCTTGCAGAAATGTTTTGAAACGAAAACTTGGGTTGTTTCATTTGCATTCCAAATACCTTTACTACATTTTTAAATTATTCTCTTTAAGTTTAACTAAAGATAATAAAGATAAGATAAGGATAATAAAGATAAGATAAGATAAGGATAATAAAGATAAGAAGGATAATAAGATATTTAATATAATAATGAAGAGATGATTAAGATAATGAGAAAAGCTTTTGATCGCCAGAGAGAAAAATATGCAAGGTTTGTTTAAAGACGAGAGAGTTTGATAAAAGCTTTTCTAAGCCACACTTAAACGTGCAATAACAGAGATACTCTCACAACCACTCTCTCTCTCTCTTTTTGTTGTGAGCGTCTGGTTTGATCGTTATTACGTTGTGGTAAATGAGTATTTTTCCGATACAAAACCATTCACTCCAACCCAACGCAACTGGAATCCAACTCAAACTTGAGCGTCTTTTACTCCGCTCAATGTATGCTCATGTTAACGGGTTTTAATAAACAATAAAAGATTGGCTTAAATCCGTTTTCAAGCTTCAAGTGGGCCCAAAGCTTGGTGAGTGCAGTACGATAGCGGACGAGGTAAAATGGAAGACGAAAATAGAGTGCAAAGTGAATTTCAACTGCTGGCGTGATGGGAAAGGCTTTCGGATTTCATTAAAGTGTCTGAAAGAATTTTAATTGGAGTTTTTAAATTAAACCATCTGTCTGTGCAGGTTTACGTCGGCTAATAAAATGGCGCTTTTGAAAATTTGCATATTTGCTCTGGCTTTGGCTGTGGGTAAGTCTGAAAAAGCTCTTAATTGCATTTCCCAATTAATAATACGTCATTAACACAGTATGCTGCCCATAAACCAATATTTCAATAATTTATTTTGACTTTAATGCTCTCCACACTGCACACAATCGCCGTCTAATTGTTGAACCAAAAGCAAATAAAAAATCCAACGAATGGAACAATATGCAAATGTTGGACTAAGCCAAACATTTGAAAACTTTTCATGCTACATCTAAGCTAAAACTTTGTTGTTCACATTATTTGTGCTTTTGTTTATTTCATATCTGCCCTCGAATCATGTCAATTTGTGTCTGATTTCGATGGCAGAATACACGTGTAAATATCTGTACGTACCAGAGACAAAAGCCCCGCCCCTGTCTATCGTGGGTATTGTGACACTTGTTGTAGTTGTCAATTTGCATAGCTTTTGGTTTTTGGTTAGTTTCATGGCCCTTTCAAAGTGCAATAGGAAATTCGGGAATTTAATTTCTGGCAAATTTTATGCTCATTTATTGTGTGAAAGCTCATTAAAAATTTGTTTGTCTCCATGCCCAAATATGCAGAACATTAAAATTTCAAATTGTTAACAAATTGATATGCAAGCAACTGTTGCGTGCGAGGGCGTGAGCGTGTACGTGGTCGTGGGCGTAAGCTGAATTTTGTAATTACATTAAAATGGTCATGAAAAATATTGAAAATTATGGCAGCTCATAATTGAATGTATTGCAATTCAAAGCTGCTGCACAGTGCGGGGACACATTCATACGAAAATGGCATAAATTAAATCTATATTCAACTGAGGGAGAAACTCGTCTCTTGCTGCGTGAATGTGAAGCAAAGCTCGTCGAAACAATGGAAAAGTTATAATTTGATTCAAACTCACATATGCAGAGAGTTTATAATTTATTTATCTTTCGGGTTGTGTTGACATATTATCCTAGAATACGAACAAAATCTGTCGCGAATGTTGGAGGGAATTTACCATTCAATTGCACAATTTTGTAACCCCTACCAATAGCTGTCTTAGAGGTGTCTACTATCAATCTCGCATCAGTTCAATGAATGACTTGAAAAACGTTCTGCAATCTATTTATTTTTAATCTTTTTATTGTTCATTGAACTTAACACGCATGCTACATGCACCTCTCTCCAAAAATAACAGCGCAACACCCACAACGTGTGTGACTTGAATTCAATAGCCGAAAGAAAACGGAGCACCAATAAAGTTAAGCACCATCACACCGCAGAGGAGGCCCAAGCCCAGGCACAGACACTCAATTAATCTAGTTTAACCGGACTAAAAACCAAGTCAAACGGGCTGGGGACGGGCTGAACAGGGCCCTCGTTTTCGACAGACTTGTTGACAAACTGTGAGAGCGGTCCAAGTCAAACCGCATAGGCCATTCTCTGCGACTCTCGGCTTGACACACTCATATACTGCAGCCAAAAAAAAAGACCAATAAAAAAAAGGTGCAACTTCATATTACCGGCATACCGAAAAGGAAAATGCCCTTAAACATCTACAAATTTGAGGACAGAACCACAGTTTTAAATCAGTTTCCACGGAAGATGTGAAAAGATAGAAAATTGCAGCAACTTATTTAGTCATGTCGCTTCCTTGGCCTGAGGTATTTTCCCAAGTCATTTCTCTATGACATTTTAAGCATTTTTTATTACACCCCTTTCATAGAGTATTAGCCACCTCAACTATGAAAGCTAAAGCTACTTTTTCTTTTTTTTTTTTTTTTGCCAGTCCTGGGTTAGTGTACGAAACATGTTTCAATGACAAGCGACAGCAGCAATAGCATGAGCACCTACACCAACGCCGACTTGGTATTTCTGTTATTGCTGCCGTGGCGTGGTTCTTGTTGTAGTTGTTGCCTGGCTTAAATGTTGCCAGGCACTTCACGCACTAATTGCTGTGTGGAATTGTTTCTTTATTAACGTTTAATCGAATGTCAGCCAGTCTACGTCAGCATTAGCAACTTGGTGGCATTGTTGTTGTTGGGTGCGGCGGCGGTGGCGGAACGAAAATTGAAATCGTCTTTTCTTGTTTCTGCTTTTAATTTGTTTGCAAAGCCTGATTGGAGTGGTTTACCTTGAAAAGTGCTCCGTACTCCCTGCCTGTAGATGCAGTTGTTGGCTGTATGTGTGATTTAGCAACTTGTCGGAAGTGCATTGCTAAAACATGGTTTTCCGCTGATTGAGCTGTGTTTGCAGTCATCTCTTCGCTCGGTTCAAGGCGGAGGTAGATAAAAGCCGTCATAGCCCACAGCTGATGTGGTTTAAAACAGCTGCTTATAAGCATATAAAATACTATCATAAAGATACTTTCACTTTTAAGGTCGCTTGACCGCTTAGCCCATGTCGCAATATTGGCCAACGGAGAGAAAAAGCCAACGGAGCAAAGCGCTTACTCATATACATATCTGTAGATGTTTATTGAGTTGATCAAAACGGGTTTCTTGCACACAAAGTGGAAAAGTTAAGCTTAAATAAATAACAAAACAAAATGTGCAGGCTGCACTGAGCAAAATTTGTAAACTGCCTGATTTTCAATTAACTGGTCTCTTCTCATCACAGGCATCACAACAACGATCGCACAGCAAGCGAAGTATCGTGGACAATTCCGCATTGGTGCGGGTCATCCTCCATCGCAGCGCCATTTTCCACCACGGGATCGAGACCCGGTCGGGGAGGCGGCAGTTGTGCCCAAGCACAAGCAGGAGGCGGTAGAATACGAGCCCAGCGAGGAGTGCCCTGAGGCGAATGGCTTCTACCCGGACAGCAAGCAGTGTGATAAATACTACGCCTGTCTGTAAGTGTCAAGTTGTCAATTGTCAAGGAAGTAGATTGGTTTGGCATGTAGGGGTGTATGTGTAATATTGCATGTTGGAAGCTTCCAGTGCGGCTATGAGCAGAAAGAATTTTTGATTGTTCTATGCACTTGCAGCGATGGTGTACCCACGGAACGCCTCTGTGCCGATGGCATGGTCTTCAATGACTACACGCCTATCGAGGAGAAGTGCGACTTGCCCTACAACATCGATTGCACCAAACGATCCAAACTACGTGAGTATAGAGCCAGGTCTGCTTGATTTGTAAACTGCCGTAAACTTCCCTTCCTTACGTATGCGCACTGCAACGTGCAACAAAAAAATCTCACGACATGTGCTATATTTAAACCGGCCCCTGTTTCAGTCTCCGTTCTGGCCGAAATCAACCTATAAACGCCCTGCGTGCCCGCACTTATTTGCTCGTTACTTCTATCTGCGTTTTTTGTTAACTTATTTATTATGCAAACGGCATGCGAGGCGGTTAACCTAAATTGTTGTCGTCAATAGGTCTTTGGTCGCGAGGCTCGAGTCTTCGGCACGGCGCTTTGTTTTTATTTTTTGCTTCTTAGTAGACTTGTTTTATTCGTGATTTTATTATTTCCCTGGTGGTGGTGGTGGTGGTCCACCGAAATTTTAAGTCCAACCATCCCCAATTGGCTTCCCGTATAGCTTTAAACATACCATAAAGAGATTTCTTTGACATTTGCCACGTGTAGAGATGTAGCATCCTTGAAACTTTTCAACAGAATGCTTTCCTTTCCCGTATCATACTTTGCAAAGTTACTCGTATACAGTAGAAAGGAGATGCTTAAAGAACGGTGTAACAAAACTTTTTTTCCCTAAAGGTATAAGCCGGTGCAAAATGAATTCTGTCTGTTGTGTAATATTACATATTAGCTCAAATTTAGTTTTTAAATAAATTGTGCAGGCCCATTAGCAATTTCAATTACCTTTGTCTCTCGTTGACATATGACTATACTAAGTATTCCATATACACATGTACATATGTATTCATCAAAATGTACACTGTGTGCATAACATTTGTGCAGGCCGACAGAAAACGTAATGTATTTGTAGACGTACAGAATGAAAAGGTTTCTCGGACCAGGATGTTGGGAGCATAGAAATAGTACGACCAAAGTCAATATAACAATAAGATGCGTAACGCTCATACACTTCAATTGGCATATGCACGCAAATTGTTTGGAAAGCGACGAAATTAGCGCCCTCTCGCTCGCATAAATTTGAGAGCGTAAAAATCTAAAAATAGAATGCGCTTGCATGTGTGATTACACACAGAACCAGCAAGTGCGTATGTGTGCGAACAAAATTTCAAGAGAGCCTGTGTGCAAAAATTTCGTATGGCGTTATGCATCTTATTGTTATATTGTCTTTGCTACGACGTTACGACTTTGGTATTTTGTGTTGTAGAAGCTGCATTTAGCAAAATTTATGCGACTGTTTGGCTTTGAGATTTTGAAATGGCCAAAACATTACCACCTACAGAAACTCCTCAGTCGTCGCAGCACTGTCCTCGAAAGAATGGATACTTTGGCCACGAGAAACCCGGTATTTGTGACAAATTTTATTTCTGCGTCGATGGCAAGTTCAACATGATAACCTGCCCGCAAGGCTTGGTTTTCAATCCCAAGACCGGTATCTGCACGTGGCCCGATGAAGTGGGCGTTACTGGCTGCAAGTCGGAGGACATCTTTGAGTTTTCGTGTCCCAAGGTGAATGAAAGCATTGCTGTAACCCATCCCCGCTACGCCGATCCCGATGACTGTCAGTTCTTCTATGTTTGCGTCAATGGCGATTTGCCTCGCCGCAATGGCTGCAAACTCGGCCAGGTATTCGACGAGGATTCAAAAAACTGTGACTGGGCGCGGAAGGTTCCCGATTGGTATGACCCGTAGATCTGCTCGACTTGGTCGATTAAACCACATTCCATGTCTCATGCCTGCTGTCTCTGTTTGTTTTGTTTTTTTTTTTTTATAGCGCTGACTGGTACAAGGATCGCCTAACTGATGCCGAGCTCGATGAGCTTGAGAACCCGAAACCGAAGTCAACAACTACCAAGAGGCCGCCTCGTGTTCGGGGCCCGTCAAGGCGTAAGCCCAAGCCTAAGGTGGTCAAACCGGAGGAAGAAGAAGAGGATAAAGTCTAAGAGTCGACTGTTTAGTTTTTAGTGTTCCACTGAACTGCACAATTAAAAGCTTGTAGGAGGTATAACTAATGATGGGGCTGTTTCCCCTTATCCGACTGATTTACATAGCCACTTCGCAACAATTCGTTAAGCCCCATTTTCAATGGTAGCAAACAGTATCGTTTGACGCCAATAGGCAATCCGCAGATAGCTGCAGAATTAGCCCTTTCCTCGCAGAGCCGTGCTAAATGTAATATGCAAGGGAATTTGTGTGAGGAGAACTTGATGGGGTGCCAAAACGACAGGATTTTATGCGCATACAGTGTGCACAATCCATGCACTCTCCGCTTCACCCTGGGTGCCATTCCTCGTCCTTCACCCCTTTTTCCCCATCCACTGACATGACGAAATCCACGCTTGCCCTGCCCGACTCTTCTCTGAGAGTTTTTCCAATGCCTGCAGCGCATAAATTCAATTTGCCGATGAGCGTGCACAAAAGTATGCAACAAAATGGCAACAACTCGACACAGGCACTCGTACACACATACACACTATGGGACATGAACATGTGTATGACGTTTGGCAGACAAGAAAAGCATTCGATAAAACGCATTGAAATTGCATTGTGAAAATTGTGAGCAGTTGGAAGGCGAGATTTACAGTGGCCATTGCCTGAAATAGGGGAACAAAACGAAACCGGACAGTCATGACAAGAGTTTGTCGGGAAGATCTGGAGGGAAGCGAAAGGGTTGAATAAAGAAAGAAATCTTATTGTTTAAGCACTAAAGTAAAATCTCAGAAAACGATGACATTTTACTTGGCAATGCTTGAACATTTGCTTAAATGTATTTATTCATTCGATTGGCAACTGATTGTGTCCTGAGACCGGTCGGGGTAACGATAAATAGATTTTGTTTTGTGAATGATATAAGCTGGAAATTGGTAATAAGACGGATGGGACGGACTGGGATTCCGTTGATATGGATGCAGCCAAGGAGAACTGTTGCTGAAATGGAATTTTTCTACTCTCTCAATGCTGATCAGTTGGTCAGATAGTTTCCCATGTTGTACGAATGCTGTCTCAACATGCTTGTTACAATCCAAGCTCAAAGCATAGCACCGTCATTCCAATTCTTCATTGATTGTCATACAAATTGAATACGGACTGGAAATATTCCAAGTGCTCCCGATATACGACTGGTTCTCTCCTGTCGGTCCTTCTGCTTGATTGACCGGCTTTTTTTTTGTTGTTGTTAATGAGCCACAGCCACGACCCATCTAACCGTGACTTATGATGCGGTCACTCGCATAGTGCACAGCCCACGTGACACAGACCGCACCACACCCAACTTCCATTAACCACAAAGCGAGGCAATGGACAGGAGAAAACGCCTCCGGAGCATCTGGTTCTAATTAATCAACCAACACACATGTACGCAGGTATGTGTACATCTGTGTATGTATGCGCAATGAACTCACTCAGGCTCTGTCCCCATATACCAAGCGCGCCGTGCTGTCAATAATTTGGCACGTCCTGTAACCTCCGCTGTCCCACGTCGTTTGCTTCGTGTCAACTCGACAATGGCCCCTCCCTTTCGCATCCACCACAACAAGCCCTGTCTGAGGGTGTAGGTCCACAAACAGGTCCATCTAAAAAGCATTTCGTCGAACCCAGCGCCTACTTAATCAAGTGTAACATAGACATGTCCAAGTTCACTTGCCGTTTGACATATTGCGCCGCGGCCTGGGCTCTCCGGCTTCAGTACCTGGCAAGCTAGTGCCCCTAGCAATGTCCTTGTCAAAGAGCGCTTTGCTTCTCCGCCTGCTGGTCAGCATGCGTTCGTATCAAATGTCAAATTTGACATAAACAAGTGTTTACATAACGACAACAACAATTTGCGTAATTGTCACTGGCAGGGGCACCAGCAGCAGCGATGTCCTAATGGGGATGGACCGGCGGGCAACGGAGATGGTGGACCAGTTCGTTGAAAAACAGTCAAAGACCCCTGAAGCTTCCCTAAGGCAAGGTGAATCAGAATCGCTCTCTTTTGATTGAGGATGCCTTCCGCCTGTGCTATAGATTTTCTCCATTGTCTCTTCATTGTCATACGAGGTACTTGGGTTGTTCGCGTGGGTGATTAACTGATGGGGAAGTGTTGGGCTTGGCGAGGTCAGAAAAACGTCTTTCGTCGTATTGCGATTAAGAGGTACACAAGTCTGAAGGTCAAGATGTACTTTGACTTGGATAAGCTCTCCCAGTCAGTTCCTAACGCCATTCCCTGCAGGGATAAGAACAATCAAATGTCGCAAGTGTTCAGCCACCGATGTAACCATGTCTGGTTTTCTTCGAGGACCAGTGCTATTCTACCCACTTATTTAGTTTCTTTTCATTATTACCAAAAGAAAACTAGGTATTGTGCCTTATGCTAGGGAAAAGTTGATTGTTTGGCCCTTTGGCTATTTGCTGTCTTGATGAAATAATTAAATGTCATTCATTGAGGTCGTTTGCCGTTCATTCTTGGCGTCTGTGCTTTCCTCTTCCAGCTTCCTGCTTTCTGCTATTGGCTTCGGACCCTGCCCCGCCCCCAGCCCTGTGTAATTGTTGACCACTTTTGTATATCCTTTTTGCGCCTTGCGCTGGCTAATTTGTGCAGACAACGCCTGAGGGGCGGGAAGCATGTTCGGTGCGGGCCCTGCTTTTGATTTCAGTTATTGTACGCATGTTAAGCCCTCATCTTCTTCCGCATCCTCAGCTTCAGCGTCGTAGGTTCATTAAACTTTTGGCCGGGCTGCGCATTTAGTTTGCTAATTAAGTGTTGCATACTCTGGGTCTCTTGGGCAGCCAAAGTTTAATGAACTTAACGTCTCTGACGTCACACCTGACGCATCTTATCAAGGAATTTGCATATTCATAAGTGCGACGTCAGATACAGCCACAGCCGCAACAGACAGACAGGCATGGAAAACGTCTGAATCAGTTTGACATCCAATTTGCTGCAAAAGTTTTGGGTCTTGGCCAGTTTTCAATTTGATGAAAGCCGTGAATACGGTCTACATCCCTTGCATTTCGTTGTGGATGCTCCAGAGACGGCTAAAGTTTGAACAGCCTTTATTGTCCTGCCAAGCAGCAAGACGAACCGCAGGAAAATCAATTCTGATCCTAGTAAAATCGCGCCTCGAAGAAACCCAATTGCAGGTGGCACCCAGAACACCCAGTAAGATACTATGACCCAACTATGGGGATAGCGGCTTTTCATATGCTTCTATGCTTTTCCCAAGCGGCCCAAAAGTCTGCTGTTATGTTGTGCCAACTTTAAAACTGTCAAATGGACAGCCAAATGCCAACCCAAAACTGTCAAAAGTTATGAATTTACCAACTTACAATCAACCAGCCACTGGCACGCGCAGCTATGCTTGTGCGTGTGCCTGTGAGTATGGGCATAGAAGTATGGGATGGGCATTCTCTGGATTACAATTAATGCGAAAAAGCAATTTGAACTGGTAGCTGGTAACTAGTACAGCTAGTACAGCTACCCAGAATAATGCTAGTTGTCTGTATTGTGAGCCTGGCCAGGGCTCGCCTTAGGCATCCCATATAAATCATATGAATTTATTATGATGATGGCATAAATCATAGAGCTATGCTATATATAAAATTGCACCACTTTATGCTTTTTGTTGGTGTCGTGTCGGTTCGAAGCAGCTTTGGGGGGTCGGCATTGTTTTCGTTGTTTAAACACCGCAAAATATGCAATTCAAGCGATACCAGTTGACAACTAGAACCAGCACCATAACCAGGACCCTGTCAGCGGTTGGTCACTGAACAGAGTGCACCGCTGCGGCGAAATTTTTAGACATTTCTGCACTCGTATTTGTAGTTGTGCTCGTTCCCTCTCTGCTCATACCAGGCTGGGGGGGTCGGGTTCGTCGGTCGGTGCTAAGCGCAACATCCCAAACATTTTTGCTCCATAGAAATGAATTTCTTTGTTTTTGTGTGCTGGGTCTAAGCTTGGGGCAAGCACTGTGGCCGCTTCCGGAACGGACCCGTCCATTGCAATTAGTTTTTAGTGGCCTCTTTGTATTGTAAGTATTGTTGGCGCTGTTGTAGTTTTTTGGCGGCTGTCACTTTTCATTGCCCCGGCATGTTCATAATTTCCATGTTAATATTGCCCTTGAGTCACAAGTCAGCAATGAAATTAGAACGACTGTGCGCCCTGTGGTCCCCGGCAACCCAATAAAAACATGTCCATTGCAATTAGCATATGAGCAACAAACCATACGTCTATGTAGCAGGGGGAGGTGGAGTTAGAGAGTGAGTTTGTGGTCAAATTGTGGGCGTGACCATGCTTGTAATTTATGAAATTTCAGCTTAGGGACTTGTGCAGTCATTCGATGATGAAGGCGGTTAGCGGGAAAGCCGCATTTTTAATTGGATGTATATTTCTGGGGAATAGGATTAAGAGCCACGATGATAAGTATCTGCCAGGTTTGCCTCGACTGGGACCTGTTCCAATAAACGATTTAAATAAACTGAACTATCCAACTACAGAAAAGGTAAAATAGTTTAATATATATTGGTTTTGAGTAAATTTAAAGCTTTCATTCAATGTGGTTATGTGTACATATATTCTGTATATTATTTAAATTCAAACATATTATGCAGATTAATTTTCATTTTCACTTTTCCAAAACCAAACATCAAGCTCCCTACAATTGCAAACTTTTGTGCTCCCAGATGGCACAGAAACAATAAAAGCGGCAGAAACATCCATAACTTTAAACATCCCCATACACTAGCCGAAAACTGGGAAACAATTTCCAAACAAAATATAAATTCTGTAGAGTTCTTGTGGGAGCATTTAAAAAATGTATGCGGTCAGTGACTGCTGTTGCGTTCGCCCCCTTTGTCTTTGCCGTTGCCACTATTGCTTTTCCTTTTCTCTGACACACTGCTGAGCCTTGGCTCTCTCTTTTTACCTCTCTTTCCTTTTGCGCTTTTGCAGCTTAATTTAAAAAGCACAGAAATCAATACACTCCTACTCTACTGGATGGGCAACTGAGATACTCTGAAAAACTCCCTTTCTGCTCTTCCGAGTGAGATAAGCGGACGGCGAACGGAGCAAATGCATTTCGTTAGTTGTCTTATCATAAAACCGCATAGGAAATGTAAATTTTCAATTTCAATCGACTGTCGACGCTGTTTGGACTTCCAAATTGTATTATTTTGTTTTCCAAAAACACGACATTACTCTTTAAGGTGTAGCAGTCCAAGCTCATGCGTTCAGCATGCCCCTTAAGGAAATGCCTTCCTCAAAGTCGCTCGTCGGAGCTTTCGAGACAGCGCGGCAGCTTAAACTATGCAGCAACAATCTGTGCTAACAACAAACTTGGTCGAGAGTGTGTCTCCGCTTGACTGTGCTGCATATTTAAAGGCGCTTAAGTGCTGGCAAAAAGTGCAACCTGAACCTGAGTGGAAGTGAAAACGGAAGGAGCTTAGTAGAGTGGGGGGGACATGAGGGCACGAGAACAAGACATGCGTCGTCATCTGACACATCATTCATGCTGTTTTTGAGCCCTGATTGTTTTGAGTGTCTGGCATCATCCACACACGTGCACACACACTCAGAAAAATACACATACACAACAATAGTTGTAAGAATTGATTGCATTTGGGTCTGCTGCCAGGAGTCACCCCCATTCAGACAATGTCGTTGGCATGGTAAGTGCAGAGTCCTCCGACGCCCTTGTTTATGCTTAAAAAGCTCCAGAGCCCTTGCACTTGGATTCTCTGTCATTCGGAAATTCACATTCGTTCGTGTGCTAGGCTGCGCCCTTACCGGCGACTGACCCTGCCTACCTCCTTGTTTCGCAAATAGTCAAACAATGACAGTTTAGGGCCGTCGACGCCTCCGACAATCGTCAAGTGTGGCAGATAATCACTGCACTGGCATCAGAAACGCCACCCGGCACCTTTTGCCGCTTCAAATATTGACTGCTTTGCATATTGATTGGCCTTTGTCTCTGCCCCAAGGATGCCGTTCCTGACGCTCTCCGGCCGTGGCAGCCAACATGCCAGCGACACCTACATCATCAACTTGTTGACACTTTAACATCGGCAGCAGCATCAGCAGCACACGCGGCAGGCACCATAACAGCATCCTGCTTTTGCTCCTGCAGTTCATCCTTGCTCTCGTTCCCTCAGTTTATGGCTATGAAAAACACTTTATGCCCTGTTCTGTTGCGTTGTGCGTTGACGTTGTTTGACATTGTAGAAATTGCTTTTAATTAAAATATTCCGCGCGGCAAATATCAGCGCAATTCAGCCAGCTCTGATGGTGATGCGGGTGGGGCAAATAATATGCGAACGGGTGGGCCCTAGCTCAAGACCTAGTGTGAAGCTTTTTTCTTCGCGGTGTCGCATCCATTGCTCGTATACTCGTTCTTATGTACATTTGTATGTATCTGAATAAGCGCGAGTAAATATGAGCATGTACATACGATTATAAATACATACATGCATATGTGAATATATGCTTTATCCAGTTCGTGGGTGACTGTGACTGACATTGTGCGTCTGAAGAGTTTATTAGTTTAATTTGGGATACTGGGTTAAAATGGCTTTAATTTCATTTGAATTGAATTCAGGCATATAACTCCGACATATTCTAACCCTTGAGTTCCCTTTAAGCATTGCTGTTAACTTTTTGCAACTGACATCCCATTGCAATTAGCTCGGGTCGTCCCCTGGCTCATCCCAATGCAATTTATGTTGATTAGTTTGCATCTTGGAATCGACTCAAGCTTAATGAACGAATTTTTCTGGGAGTGGGTGCTATTTCAGTGCGTACTTAGCCTCCTCAAAGCATTTTTTCATTCTGGAGCAGCATTGAAATCCGCTTAGCAACTTTATAATTAGCCAGCGTTGGCGTTATAGGCGGCACATTGTACACTCGACTCGTTGTCAATGGGCCACAAAGCCGTCCACTTGGACTGGGTTCTTTTGGAACTATGGCCATTGATTGCATAATCTTTAAGCTCGGCCAGCGACAGCAGACGAAAGGCGCAAGACGAAAGAGGACTGAGACTGTGGACGGAGCAAAAAATCAATGGAAATAAATCACCGAGAAGCGTGCGGCAGACTCGTAGTCAATTTTTCTCTTCAACTTAGACAAATGCCACGTCCGTTGACGCCACCCGACTCTCTACTCTAATCGTATCGTTAAATTGATTAATTTCTTTATTTGTGCAACCGATGGAAATGTGGTCGCCTTGTCAATCGTGTGTGTGGGGGGACTGAAAAAGGGGTTTGTCTTGTGCCTAATGCCATCAAATTTCAAATTACCGAAAGTCCTTGAGATCTTTTAAAGGGCTGCGTCTGTTTGACAGAATGCCAATTTGCACAAAAATGTAATTATGGGAGCACCGGACACAGTGTTAAGGCGTCAAACATCCGATTCTGTTAACAAGCTTTGCACGAATTCCACTAAACAGTGAAAACTTTTTGGTATTGGCCATCTATACTTTCTTCTCTTCTTTATTGTTGTTGTTTTTGATAGATTCACTTCTGAATCTATAACGTCTGCCACGCCCATGCGCCCCTAAGCTTGTACCGACCGGCGGCGCATATTTTGATTTCAGTTTCAACGCCAATTTTGATGGATTAATGGAGCTGGGGCGACATTTCTTGTCATTGTCGGCATCTTGGCGTCAAACAAAGGCGTGGTAGTGGACAACGACGGCGGGAGTGGGCAGTGGCCTGCCAGCGATTTACTTTGGGTCGTTTGTCTTAGCCAGCAGGCCTGAGGGAGGCAATTATGAAGCTGTCCGCCGTGCGATATGTGTGTACTTCATTCATAGAATGCGGAAAGGTGATTATACGCTTGGGGTTCTCTAATTTTGATCGATAAGCCAACAGCCCCTACAGTTCCTGCTTGATTGGCCGAAAAGCAGTCCGCTTTCGGTTTTCAACTTAAAGGCGAATGCGAGTGCAAGAAAACTTTTGAACCAAGGACTCGGGCTCACCTTGACTGCATTTCCATCCGAATGGCTTGCTCAATGGCCGAACGCACACCCACACTCCTACAAAATGTTTATGTGCGAGTGAGTATTAGTGCACATGCACTGGCATTTGCATTTGTCTGCCACCCCACACGCCCTTCCAGTTACCTTTCACGCCACTAGCTGTGATTTCGTTTTGCATACTCGTACGTACGTACATCTCCTTTTCCATCCTCTATACCACTATCTCCATGCCACCGCTGCATCATCCTCATCCATTTTGTCCTTCCGGCTAGCACACACCGATGCTATGCTCATTTCGCCAGCGCCAACTAAAAATGCATTTCCTGTCAAGTGTAGAAAGGAAATGATGCGATGCTCTCCGGCTTTAACGTGCAATCAATCATGGCCGCACCTCTTCTTGCCTTATCCTCTTCGTCCCTTCAGCCCTCATCGTTTGTGGTGGCAAAGTCAACGAAGTTGGGTTTATTAAGTCCTGCAAATAGTGTTAAGTATTTGTCAAATGTGAAATGTCAAAGAGCGCTCTCCTGTACTGGCAGGTTCCTGTTTCCTGGTTATCCACACATTTGATTTTAATTGCAATGCTGATAGGCAATTGAGCCCTGTTCCACTTCCTGATTCTGTCTATGTTCCTGCCACTGTCCTCTGGATGACACAGCACCAGTTAGCATTGATGGGCCATTTCCCCTTCTAGCGCGAGAAATTAAACGAACCCATCCCCATCGAGAACTAATGTTTGAGCAGTTACATAAGATATATATATATATTTTTAATCAAATTAGCATCAAATAATGTTGAGATAATGTTGGGGAATCAGACGGAAAAAAATATAACAGGGGCATATCAGATTTGTATTTTATCTATACGAGTATCTAGTATATGACAGAGTCAACTACACATAATTCCGACTTTTTCAAGGGTTTTCTCGGAATCAAAAACCATTCAGTGAAATTTATGAAAGAGAAGAACACTCAAATTTCAGACGGTGTACATACATATACATAATATTGTATATACTTATAAATAATATATACTTTCGTTAATAAATTCATGCTAATAATATAATATACATAATAATTTTTTGCAATCGGGGTAATTTCCGAACTTTCATTGATTAGTCACTTTTTGAGCCAAAAGCTAATGAACGAATGAAATGAAAAATGAATTTAATGAACGCAAATATGAAATCTCAGTTTGCTATATTTTCAGGTTCAAGCATTTGAGTGCCATATATGCATATCTTCTAAATAATTATCCCTCTGTCTTCTGTATTGTATGCCTACGCATATGGTCTGTGGTACGTGTTCGGACAGTGTAATCAGATGTTTATGGCTCAGACCAACCTCCGAAACGAATACAAAGGCCCACGGACGTTTCACGCACTTTCAATTTTGTTTGAACAGCAATCGCTGTTATGTACAGCCAGTCGTCAATTTCAGAGTAATATTCCAATAGGCCTCAACATTCCTTGAAGTCGCTTAATTACATCGATTCGAACCGCTAAAATGAGTTGACAACTTTTTCTTGGTCTACGGGGAATTTCCAAGAAAACCCTTCAAGTCTTTTGTATTAATTAAAGCCCCTCTTCCCATGACCCAATGTTTTCGTTCTCGTACATTTTCCCTGATGGAGCAGGATGGAGCAGCTGGTGCACATTTGTGGGGGCTCTCATCAGAAACTTTTGTAATTTGGGATTCCTTTCAAACTCTCATTCACACAAAATTTGTAAGCACTTTATGATATGCGTACCCTTTAGTGTCATATTTGACCTCAGAGTGTCCATTGAGGTGTGTCCACAGAAATAAAGGAGGGCTGTAATTAGTAATCCGCTTTGCTCGGACTTGTGTTTTTAGAGCTTTGTCTGAGGCACTTGAAACAGTTGTTGAGAGACGTATCATACTACCATATCATATGTATGCGAACTGTAAAGAAACTGTGCCAATGTCTGCTTGATATTGGATACCTACCATAAAGTAAACATGAAATGGAACAATAATACATTTTCTAAAAGGCATGGGTAAAAACGAAAACTAAAAATCATGCCACAAATGAAGCAAACGCTACTGACATACAAACGGCATCCAAAGTTAAGCCAAATTGACAAGTCCCCCTATATCTATGCTGTGACGGGGCGGCAGGTGGGGAGGGGTGGGGTGGGGTGAGGGCACCTCTGAGGTAACCTGGCAATACGATTGCGGTGAATTTCACGCTACAATGGAGCGCATGTCTCGCAGAAAAACAAAATGAGTGTCAAGTGCTGAACCCAAACCGTGGTGTAATGCCTGCCGACGCCTGGGGGGCCGTGAAAAGGTGCTGAGTGCTGACAATGGGAAAGTTAATTGAGTAGTACTCAAATCGCAATTAATTACGTCCTCCCCCCAGTAGGCCTACAAGGAAGCGCCAATGAGCTGAACTTGAAATCAAAGCTCGAAACGAAAACGAAACTGATACCATACTATCTGAATCCGAAATCGATTACCAGTACCAGAGCGAAGACAAATTTACCGAGACCAGTTTGGCCGACTATTGTCAAATTGTCAACTGACATCACGATATACTTTTGTACCAACTACCGGTTTGGCCTAGCGCAACTTCTTATGGATAATTCTGGGGCAATGCCGCCTCATATAAAGTAACAAGCGACGGGAGTGAACCGCATCATTAAGTCAACGCCGTTCGCATCGCCAAGAGTCTGTGAACTCCATCCTTATTCCCAACAAACACGGATACAAAAGTCCAACCTTCGCTTCGACAGTTTTGTGTGGAACGTGCCAGTCAATCTTTGAAAATGCAAGCCAAAGTAAGTTGTACTTCAGGAATCGAATGATATAAGGATGTCGCCTGGTCATTCCATTTCAACAGCTCATGCCGCACGCAGCAACAGCTCAAATCCATTCCAATCATAGGTTATTACGGTAGTTTCCCTTTTGGCTATCGCCGGTTCCTGCAGTGCAGGATTCGCGGCCACGTACGCTAGATTCCATCCGGCCACATATGCTACTTATCAGGCTCCAACAGCTGTATATCAGCAACCGTATGCCGCTCCAGTATACCAACATGTAGCTCCAGTGCTGGCCAAGACCATCGTGCCAGCGACGCCTGTGTACACAAAGTCCTATGCCCTTCCAGCTCCATTTGTCAAGGCCGTTGCCAGTGTCAAGCAAGTGGAGGTGGTGTCGGCTCCACGTTACGACTTCTCATATGGAGTGCAGGACTCCCTGACCGGCGACATCAAGAGCCATCAAGAAACCCGCGACGGAGGCAATGTGGTTGGCTCGTACAGCGTGCTAGATGCTGATGGCTTCAAGCGCACGGTGACCTACACCGCTGACGATATCAACGGATTCAATGCCGTTGTCCAGCGTGAGCCTTTTGTAGCCGCCCGTGCCGCCCCTGTCGTATCTCTGCCTGCTCCCATATACTACCCCCAGCAGACGCAAATCCACCAGCAGCAGCTTATCGCCCCTCAGCAGGTGGAGCAGCAAGGCGAAGTTGTAGAGGCACCGACACAGCCCGAGGTTGAACCCACTCCTGTGGATTATACTGAAGGAGAGGATCAGCAGCAGCAGCTCCAGGCAGACTACCCGCAGGATCAGCAGTTTCCCCCCTACGCCCCTGTTTCGACAATGCCCGCTGCCGGGGGAAACAACGATGACTCCGATGTTGTGGAGGCGCGCTCTGCTGCTCCAGTGGCAAGTGCCAACACCACCTCTACAGTCGCCCCAGCGCCTGTTAATGAGAAAAACAGTGGAAACGACGAAAAGACGGCCTAGATTGTGACTCTCCTGAAATTTCTTGAACAAATTATGGAAAAATAAATTGGACACGAAAAAAAAAAGTTATTTCATTCTCGCAGAGCACGTTTGTTACTATTTTCTCCATGTTGAAGGAGCGATATTACTACCTTACTAATGAATGGAAATTTAATTAACATTATTTTAGCTCTTAACTCAATAAGAAGATTTAATATAATTGTCGTTTAACATTATTTAAAAATCAAATGCGCATGAGCCAGAAGCGTTAAACCTTAATTTTAAATATTAAGGCGAGATTTGCAGATTCAGCCAAATCAGCGGAGCTGAATACACACACACACACACGCATGAGGAATGAAATTATGTACCTTAAATTTACAAGGAGAGTCAAATTGTACATTGTGTATGTTGGTTTGTGATCGCTTGTTTTATTTTTGGCTGACCTTATCATCCAAGACGAACGCCCTTTGTTTTGCGATTCGAATCTGGCGGACAATCGCTAGTTTGCCGATCTCTCTCGTGACGAGTATTATCGAACAGTATCGATCGGTGAACTGAACGACCGAACTAGTTCAAAGGCGAACCATTCAGTCAATTGAACGATACCCAACACTACACACCATATACATAGGTGAAAAAATATCATATCAAAATGATATTTAATATATCGGCTGAAAAAGATCCGATACACTGAACATAGCTTGCTTTTCAAACTAAACGGTAAAGAGCAAAGAAAGCATCGCAATTTTCTACACATTCCGCTCATTCGGCAAGTACAAAATTTGTTGTGAGATAACAAATAATCGTGTACAATTGTAAGTGATTTTACCCAAATAATACAAACGCAGAGGCACACACGCACACACTGTCAACGCGTCTTGCACATACTGGTAAGTTGTAAAATAAAAGGGACACCTATTCAGTCCTCTTTGTGTACCCGTCCGTTCGTCCGCCCATGCGAAGCCTGAGCAAATGGCGGCTGGCTGCAGCTGTTGCTTTGTTGTTGTTTCTTGCCTTGGCCTCTGAAAAGCCGGTCTTTCTGCCTGCGTCTTCGTTTCTGCGCCTCTGCGGACGCTCTGCTGGCGTCGTAGCATACGTCAAAAGGAGAAGCAAAGTAAAGGAAAAGAAATCAAAGCAGCCCTTGCCATTTCGTCTTCCTTTTCACACGTCTTTGCAACATCATTTATTTCAGTTCTCCATTCTACACTTGTCATTCGGAGCAACTGGAACTGATCAAATTATTTTAGAACAAATTTTATTGAATCCAAATTTTCGTCATGAGTAAAGCGGATGCAAACACACGCCAGGGCTCGTACAAGTCCAACACAATCAATACGCAGGTATGTGTCGCGGCGGTCCACGGCGGGTCGGATTTAACCTCACTTTTTCTAATCTTTAGGACTCTCGCATGCGACGCCATGAGGTTACCATTGAGTTGCGAAAGTCTAAAAAAGAGGATCAGATGTTCAAGCGTCGCAACATCAACGACGAAGACCTCACCTCTCCCCTGAAAGAATTAAATGGCCAGTCGCCGGTGCAGCTGTCGGTGGATGAAATTGTGGCGGCCATGAACAGCGAGGATCAGGAGCGCCAGTTCATGGGTATGCAGTCGGCACGGAAGATGTTAAGTCGCGAGCGCAACCCACCCATTGATCTAATGATTGGCCATGGCATCGTCCCCATATGCATTCGATTTCTTCAAAACACCAGCAAGTAAGTAATAGCAGTAGACAAGTGCATGCGGTGCATTACAGTGACCCCCACCACAGTACCATGTTGCAGTTTGAGGCAGCCTGGGCTTTGACAAACATTGCCTCGGGAACATCCGACCAGACACGCTGTGTCATCGAGCATAATGCGGTGCCGCATTTCGTTGCCCTGTTGCAGTCAAACTCTATCAATCTTGCTGAGCAGGCCGTATGGGCTTTAGGTAACATAGCCGGCGATGGAGCTGCTGCTCGTGACATTGTAATTCAACATAATGTCATCGATGGCATTTTGCCGCTGATAAACAACGAGACTCCGCTTTCATTTTTGCGGAACATTGTCTGGCTGATGTCGAATCTGTGCCGCAACAAGAATCCTTCGCCGCCCTTTGAACAAGTAAAAATATTGCTGCCAGTTCTGTCGCAGCTTTTGCTTAGTCAAGATATTCAGGTTTTGGCCGACGCCTGCTGGGCTTTGTCATATGTAACCGATGATGACAACCACAAGATTCAGGCGGTCGTAGACTCGGATGCAGTTCCTAGGCTAGTAAAACTTTTGCAAATGGATGAGCCCAGCATAATTGTGCCAGCACTGCGCAGTGTGGGCAACATTGTCACTGGCACAGATGTACAGGTCAGTAGTCAATCGAATGGTACTTTTGAACCATTAGCTAATGTAAATTGTTCTTTACAGACTGATGTTGTTATTGCTGCGGGTGGCTTGCCCCGATTGGGTCTGCTGCTGCAACACAACAAGAGCAACATTGTCAAAGAGGCTGCTTGGACTGTAAGTAATATAACAGCAGGTAATCAGAAGCAAATTCAAGCAGTCATTCAAGCTGGCATCTTCGAACAATTACGTAACGTGCTCGAGAAGGGCGATTTCAAGGCACAAAAAGAGGCCGCATGGGCAGTGACCAACACGACAACATCGGGCACCCCCGAGCAGATTGTGGATCTGATTGAGAAGTTCAAAATATTGAAGCCATTCATTGACTTGCTCGATGCTAAAGATCCACGCACCATCAAAGTTGTGCAGACTGGCTTGTCCAACCTCTTTGCGCTGGCCGAGAAATTGGGCGGCACTGAGAATCTTTGCCTCATGGTCGAAGAGATGGGCGGATTGGATAAACTGGAAACATTGCAACAACACGAGAACGAAGAGGTGTACAAGAAAGCGTACGCAATTATCGATACCTACTTCAGTAATGGCGACGACGAGGCCGAGCAAGAGCTTGCACCCGAGGAAGTAAATGGAGCTCTCGAATTTAATGCAACTCAGCCAAAGGCTCCAGAGGGTGGCTACACATTCTAGGCCAATTTTATCACTTTACCTCAAAAAGTACATACTATGCAACGCACATATTCCACATCAAACAACTTCTTTAAAATTGCGACCGTGCTAGGCTCCACTTAGTGCCCTCTTAGTCATCTTCTAACACAGCACAAAAATCCCCGAAAATCAGAACATACTCAAGCACTTGGAGAGACATACACGACAGACACAGACAGATGTTTTTGCTTACTTATATCATTCTCAAATCAGCATGACCTTCTTTAGGTGATATGTGTGTTTATTTACCACTCCCACGGATTTTCTGAATCTCTGGTGATGCATTTTACAATCATTTCATCTAGTTTTTAAATCGTAAATGCAACCGTTCTACTCAGCTGTGCTGTTTGATCATTGCTCTGTGCCGATTATATAGGCCGTCAGTCTGAATGTATGCGCCTGAATTTTTATTTGGGCCGTTTCAGTCATTATTTTAGGTTGTTAGTATTTATTTATGCATACATATTATGCTTTTCCATCCACCTTCGCGCAGGCATTACAACAATTTACATCCCCTCACCAGTGTCCTCATCCTCGATTCGTAATATTTTATTTTTAGTTGATGAATAAATAATGAATTGTTTGAATGATTAATTGTATTCTTTGCCCAGTTGTTATCCATCCAGAATATATGTTCATTTCATTTTAACCTAAATTACGCTTCGAATATGTACTGTCTCACAAGTCGATATTTCTGAGTAATGAAGTTTTGTGCAGTCGACGTTTCTGATTGATGCAGTTTTATATTATAAAATAATAAATAAAATATATATTAAAAGAAATGACGTGTACATATGTACATGTAGAATTGCCATCGTGTGGTGCGTGTATATATTCCTGATCTACGTCGTAAGGTGTCGCTACTGAGACATGTAGTTAAGCTGTAGATATTTTTTTACAAAAAATTACTTAAATGGTCTTGTTGGTTTCGGAGTATGTTCCTTATAATCCCCCATCAGTGGGGGATTCAAATTGAATAAATAATGATTCTGTCATCTAATGAAAAATCGGCAGGAAATGTAGATTTTTCAAGAACACTGAAGAAAAATGTATTGCTGTTGAAGTATAAGGCAGAGAATAAAACAAATTCAGCGAGTTTTTATCGTAAGTCTGCAGCTTTTGATGAGCCTTAAGTTTAACTAAATTATTTTTAATTTAAATTTAAATTCTTTTTTTCATTATGTGAATTTATGGGTCCTGTGGCGATGGATAAAATGTACACTCTGCGCATTTTTGGACTAACTTCACTGCTTCTTCATCTGCAGCTACAAGCAAGTACAAATACACTGAATTACCCATATACGCGCACATCTACCCCATTCCAGATTAGATAAAATGATGAAACAAGAACTATGGAAACAAAACGAACCGCACAGGTCAATTCAATCAAAATAAACGGGACTGAAAAGAGGCAGTATCAACAGCATCCGCGGCAAGCAGCGGTCCAACACAAAAACTAAACTCGTGAACAGTCGCCGCTGATGAACACCCACACCGAATGCAGCGGCAGTCCACAGTAAGGTTTTTTTAAATTTAATTGACAGCAAAAAAATTATAAAAATAGATTAAAATGTAGCATCGGAAAAGTAGTTTCCGAAAATTTTAAGCGGTATGAAGACATTGGCAAGAGCTAGAGCTTTTCCCTCCGTATTGCCCAAGTGTCGTCATTGATGAGGCGGGTGTGAGCAGCGCTAGGCAAACTTAATTGGTTCTTTTTGTATTTTTTTTTTATGTTTCCGAGCGCGAGCATTTAGTCGATTTTTGTCCGTAGCTACGTGCAGTCGTGGATCTTTAAAGGCACATACTTTATATAATTGTCTGTTTTCAGCATTACCTCGAAAGAACTTATATCAAGATTTCTGAAGGTAAAAACGTATTTTAATTTAATTTTTTATTTTAGATTTAATACATAGGCGGTTTTATATTCTAATCAAAGTGGTGCATTTGACATTTCAAAAAGTAATGACGCAGCTATGATGCTGTGCTCAGAATTTTTCGCTGCTTGAAGTGTTCACAAAAACTATTGTGGCTGATGATGCCACTTAGAGAGCGATTCCATGACCTTGCACGCAGCTTTGGAAATCCCGTGAGGATTTGCCAGATGCCACCAGCCATTACCGTTGGATGTGTACTTGCGCTCTATTTTGCAATAGAGACTTAAAATATTCCTAGAAAAAATGATTCTACAAAACAACACATTGGACAGAAGTTAATTTCGTAAAGAAAGAAAACAAAATTGCGGCACATCCACTTTTACCGAAAATACAATATACCCCTAACTCTTTGAGTACGGGTATATAAACGTCTAGTATTAGAGGAGCGCTAACTATGCCGCCAGAGCAGTGACGTTGTTAGCGTAGGCGGATCCGTCGGCGTCGGGGCGCTTGCGATTTTTAAGCGAAAACAGTTCGTTTTTATTTTCATTTGAGGGGGGTGCAGTTTGTTGATGGGTCTATTAAGCGAGCAGAAAGAGTGCGCGTCGCATAGAAATACAATTAAAAGTCGCCACAAATATATAGCCAAAACACTGTCAGAAAGTTTTCTACCTCGTCGCTTCCGTTTAGTTTATTTGCCGAAAATAGTGCCAAGTTTGGACTAGTGTGCTCTTGCTCACTACATTTATTTAATCTTTTTTTTTTGTATTCTATGTGTTTTAATTTCTTCGTGCCTTTTTAAACTTAAATTTTGTTATTACGGAAAAAGGGCTTTTCGTACCACTACTAAAGTTTTGCCTCTTGGAGGTGAATTGAAAAGGAAAATAGAGTACAGACTGGCGGTGATACAACTGAACTATGTTTTCACGTTTTTTTTTTTTAATATTTTAGCTTAACAACCCATACCCATGGTTCGAACAACGTTTATGTTAAATATGTTAAAATGTTTCAAATTATGCTTATGGGGATTATGATGTTAAGAGTTATATTTAATAGATAATATGGTGTAAAAAGTATATACATTTATATGTATATGTATACTTAGATTGGAAGCATGTCAAAAATATATCATCTCGTGTTTTACAGGATTCTATCGTAAAAGGAATCATGTCTGAGACAAATATGATGGAACCTCCCAATCCCCCTGTGAACATCGCCCCACATGAACCAAATCTTGCTGCGGATATATATCACAGCATTTCGTCAACGGCCCCCGATCAGAATGTGGTCATATCGCCTCTGCTCCTGGAAGCTAGTCTAGCACTCCTCTACCTTGGCTCGGATGGTGCCACCGCAGAAGAAATCCAGAAGATATTGCGGCTTAAGCAACGCTTTCCCAGCAATGCCAAAATGGCCAGCTATTACGCTGCAGAACTTGCAAAAGTAACAGGCGATGCGGATACCCACATTGAACTACAGAACCACTTGCTAATGCAGCCGAATTATGGATCCAGTCCTGGAGAGATAGCTGAAGATTTTCAAAAAATAGCTCAAACATATTTTCATGTGACGTCCGAGAGCATCAATATGGAACAGACCGAGAAGCTGCGTCGTCACGTGAGGGAACATATTTTGGCTAGCGTTGGAGGCGGCAACTGGCAATCGTCTCTTGTTGAGAGTAGTCAGGCGGCCAAACTGCTGCTCTTGCTGGCGGCGAACCTCCAAAGCAAGTGGTTTCTTCCCTTTAGTGCATACCGTACGGGTCTCTACGAGTTCCATAGCAACGGCTGTCCCGACACTTCGAAATCGGTGGCTATGCTCTTCGACGACGATATGTTTGTTAAGTACGCTGAACTGAGGGAGCTTAACGCTCGTGCGATTGAACTGCCTTACGAGCACGCTGAAGAATTGTCCATGTTGTTAATCCTGCCCAATCAACGCGAGGGACTCGCAACACTAGAAAACCAGTTGCGCGGAATTGATATGTGCGCATTACAGCAGTGCATGCAAATGGAGGGAGTCCAGGTGCTGCTTCCGAAATTCAGTATCGATTTTGAGTGCAGTTTCCGACAGTCGTTGAAACAGGTCAGTAGAATCGGACTAATCATCTTCGTCTAGTGATGCGACGATAAGTATATGTACCATTAAAATATTTCTTAATTATATTTATTTATAGATCGGTTTTGAAAAGATATTTTTGGCATCAGCGAACTTTAAGCATCTGCATCCCTCTGGAAATCTGCCCGCTGCCGACGTTCTCCAAAAGTTGCGGATTAACCTAAATGAGTCTGGTTCTGGGCTAGAACCACACAGAGTCGCAGCCGGTATGTATGATATACATATATGTATATTTGGTTAAAACCCTAATAGGCAACTTATGTCATCCCCTTGTATTTTGCATCAGAGTATAAACCCATTGTGATCAGCAATTCCTCCCGTCAAAAGTTCTTTCGGGCCGACCATCCATTTTTCTTTGCCATACGCAGTGAGAATGTGACTTACCTGATGGGACACGTGGTAGGGTTTTAGGGCGCTTTGTTGGAAATAACTACAACGGTCGTGCAGATTCGTGGAAGGTAGAATTCAAATAAATCTTTTATCAATCTTTTATAAACATATAACATACTGCATTTTTATGGGTTTTGTTTATTTCCTGGTGGTAATTAATCCCATTTGGTGATGGTTGTAGAACAATAACAATATTGGCGGTGTGTGGTTAACGGCAAGTATTTTTTTCGATCAAGTACTCTTCATTGATACTGTATATTCGGGGATCCAGTTGGGTTCAAACTTTTCAGTACGAAAAGACACCTGTGATTGCTCCGAAATATGCATATTTGGTATATATACTTGTCATCATTGAATTGGCAATTTTGTAACGATGGTTGGGTAAGTCGCTGAAGAATTGTAAAATATAGATATATTTCTAATGTACAATTTCCTTCCCTAGGTTTTGGATATTTTGACCACACCTGAGACTAATCCCGAAGCCCACTAATGCAATGTAAGTAACCACTTTAATTTGAATAACAAAAGCTATAAAGCTTTGCTTTACTTAATCCGATTCCTATTTGAAAAGAAAATAGCGGTATCTTTGGTTTCTCTATAGTTTTTCTGATAAGAGTCTTGAGTTTATTTAAAGATATATCTGTATAATTAATATTGTTGCAGAAATAGTCCTGTTATTCTTATTAGTATTACAATTATTGTATTTTGTAATTGTGTATATCTTAATTGGGCTTAATTTTGTGTTATGACTAGGAAAATTTTAAATGGAATCAAAAACTTTTTCACACTTAAGTGTTCTCGCTCTTTAATTTATTATTTCCATATTGTTATGTTAGTACCCTTTTGTAAATCTAGCTAAAAAGTTACCTTTTGTTTAAATTCTCTCAGTTGGTTTTTATATTCTATTTCTCCTAGTTAACTGTGTAATCTTAATGTGAATATTGGTATGCTTGATGTCGAAATAACTTTAAATGATATTTTTCCAATTATGGAGAACTTAGCATACTATATAATTCTCCGACTGAATCTGACAGAGAGTTCGAACAGAAAAATATTTCTGACTGATATATGTACTTGTATAATGGGGCTAACCTAGGATTCAAATTCAGATGGTTATCAGAGTTTTTTCCACATGCCATGTGTCAGTTTTTGAACCACTTTAAATATTTAGCTTATGTTAGTTAATGCATAAAAACAGAAAATGCAAATGCAAAGCTCTGTGAAATTTTCTACTTTAGGTTTGTCTAGTATAGTATTTACACTTATTTACAACTGATATTCAAAATCGAAGCCTCGTAAATGCATCTTAGTTTATTAGAATATGAAAGTGCTCACTTTGTTGCTGTTGCTATTGCTGTTGATTCAGTTGTGCCTCGTCTGTAGGCGCTTGTTGGGGTAGCGGTGGCTCTCCTCCCTCCATGTTTTCCAAATTTCCCCTATTCAGTAAATAGTCGAGGTCCATGGTTATGCGATCTAGAGTGGCATCATTGCCACCACTGCCACTACCACATCCTATTCCACCACTTTGGATAGAAATAGGTGTTGCAGCCGTCGTTGTCGCGGTGCTGGTCGAGACCACTGCTGCCACCATTGTGGGGAGCAGAGGGTCGAAGGTCGTCCGCGACGTGGGTTCCAGAATGGTCACTCGCTTCTGTGTCTTGGTGTTTGGTGTAGGCAAGGACATCGAAATCGTGGCACTGGAGATCCCAGAACCGCTTAAGTTGCCACTTATAGTCGGCGGTGGGGGCAAATGATGAGCTGGCAAGCTGAGTATTAGTGAGCTGGGCACAAAATCTACATATGGATTATGTTGCAGCGGAACATAATGAGAAGCGGACATAGCCGAAGGCATTATGGCGCTGGTATGAATTCCAATTATGCTATCTGAAAGGAGATTTACAATGGTCATCGTAGAGAAAATCATTTTCAATACACTCCCATTTGCCTTTATATTTCTACTGCTTCGATTGGGACAAGTAGTTTCTGTTTTCGTACAGGTTTACCTACCTGCTGCTACAGCTTGAATTATATCCAGTGTCTCAACACCCACAAAGTCCCCGCATGGTCCCGAACGGAAATGAGTTGGTTGTTGATGCAACGTTCGTCTTCCAAGGCTCCCTGTAAGTCCCCCCATCCCCATGCTCATCGTGTATGCATCGTATGCATTTCCTTCACTAAGTAGTGCGCAGCATCGTGTGTCCGGCGAAGGTGCAACAGTCAGTGGCAGCGTTTGACGGTCACTGAGGAAGGTCTCCGTCGAACTGCCAATTGCAACAGATGCAATATTTGCTGCCTGGCAACGCGGCACCGTTGAAATGATTGTCGACGGCAACTGCACGGCAGTTCCAGTTACTCTGGACAGCTCTAGTCCCACCTTTGATTGGAGGGGTGGGGCGCTTTCTCCAGATGAAGATGTCTGAGCTGTTGCTGCTGACAATGATACCGCACATTCGCTCTCCTTCTCTTTGTCATGGTTAGTGTAGACTGTAAAAGGATTTGGGTTAGGCGTTGAACTAGTGTTCCCATGGCGATAACCTACAGCTTAATGGACTGTTGACGTTAGCCGTTGTAGTGCAGTATTTATCGTCCAGGCTGCTCTTACTCGTGTTAAACTTTTTCTGCTTTAACGAGCTATTCTGACTGCTACCGTTGCTGCTCAGGAACGCTGGCCCCCGTAGTTGGCTTTCAGCCCTGATGACAAAACAAAATAGGATTCCAAAGCCCTGGAAATTAAGGGGATTGAATAATGGTAGTGATTGTTAGTACATCTAGCAAAACCTCCATTAACTTTGGGTTGACCCTAATAAAATTCGTATACCAACAATATGGGGTTTATCAAGACGATTGAGTCATTAAATATTGGAAGCGACTTCAACTAAAGGGAACCTTTCAGAGTGCCCCAACATGACTACCAACATGAAAATCGAAGCAACCGATTAGGAAATTAAATGTATGACCAAAAGGCAACCATAAATCGTTGGTAAAATATATGACACTGACCAGTCCACTAAAGATATTGTTATTCTTTCTCAAGAGTGGAATATATTTAAGACATACACAAAATTCCAGGCTGGGATTCTCGACTAGAATTAATTATGAAATTAACGAAAAAGTCTTTTCTCCGGCTTATACTCGATGTGGCAAACGTTTCTTCTTGTATTGATTTCCCTTCCATGTACCAGAAAGACTCCTTGGCATTGCACAGAGCAGAACTTTTCATGTCTGCTTTAGTCTCTGCTTAAATAATTAAATAGGAACGCAGACAGAGCATGCCCATGCCCACAATCAAAGTGATTTTGGTGCACATTGGTAGACATTGCGGTTTCGATTCAAGAAGGGGCTCGACCTAATTTGTTTGTATTTGAATTTTAATGTGCCGAATGCGCTCCACATGCCTACTGATTTGCCGGCTCCCCACATCAAAGTGGGTGCGTGTAATTATGTGATTAGTTTTGCAACCCAATGCCTTAACTTGTGTAGATAATTGTTTACTTAATTGGATAGTGAGTAGATTGTTTGGCGTGCGTAGAGCGTTAAACGGTTTAATTCAGCTCTGATAGAAAAATTATATAAGTGCCAGAAAAATCAGCGGTGTTCTAGCTCCTTCAAGAAATCCAAATACTTTTGCATATGTACTCGTATCTTTGCATTATCGCCTGTCCTATCCTTGGAAGTGGCTAAAACGAAATGCTTGTCCGAGTAGAAGTTGCCTCTTAAGAGCCAAGGTGGAAAAGACAAGCGCACTTATTTCATTTGCACAGCAAATCAACGACGAGTGGAATAAAAAGAAAACAATAACAGCTTGAGGACTTGGAAACCATAGCCAAGTGTCAAAGGCAAGGGCAAAACAAACACAAACACAAAAAGGCTTCTTCCGTCACTTTGATCTGGCTGTTAATGCAGTCAGCGCGAGCAGTTTGCTGCCGTGCGTGGTTTTTGTCGCACTCTCCCATACTCTTCGTTGTTTTTGCATGCATAATTTCACCGTCACCTGTAAATGTATGCAGGCTCTACACTTTGATGAAATATGCACATTAAATAAGGTATGGAACGTAAAAAAGAAACTGGATTTGCATAAAAAAACCCACGGATAATATGAACGAGAACCCCCAATAGTTTTAGTATCCATAGGCAAACAAAAATTGGGAACTTTGCTGCTAGTTTCGAGCAGCAAATGCTTAAAATATGGACTCAAATTGATCATCTGACAAGTAACCCAATCTTATGCATAAGTAGCAGTAGAAGTACGAATATTTGGGTAGTAATCCCTATATGCTCAACGCATGTGTACAGTTCTCTAGACTTACCAATATTATACACGATATGCCAAACGGATATCCCCATAAAGTATCCGGTAATGAATTAACATAAACGATGAAGAACCCATCGGTGCATAGTTTAATGAGCAGCAGTCCGCCTGCCCTGTATAGTAGGCCAAGTCTGTTAGAATACGATGATGAAATAGAGGAGGAGAGAGATAATATTAAGCTGCTATTGTTGCGGGAGGCGATTTTTCAGCTTAGATTAGCTTAGACGGCAATTATTTTCAAATTCGTATCCCATTCCGTTATATATATATTCTAGTTTGTTTTGACTTACCGCCTTTGCAAAGCCAGATTGAATTTATCCAACGGATGCGTATGCACATTGCGATTTTTGTGCCACAACCACAAAAGTTTCTTCATTAAAATGGAAAAGAGCGCAAAGAAGAGGAAAATGAAAAGAAAATCGATGCAAACGAACAGGATGAAGCTCAGAGAAGGCGACAACGGCGTCGATGTCGATGAGAATGCTGCTCCGTTCAGGCCGGAAGTTAAAGCCGCGGCCTGTCCATACCCTGAGGTGGAAGTGGAGGTAGTGCGGCTCCAAGTGGCTGGCATCTGCTGTTGTTGCTGTGGCCAAGTCGAGGCGGCAGCTACTGCGACTGCCATGCTGCTAGACCCACTGTTGTAGCTACTGCTGGCTCTGATTGATGACGTTGACATGGCCACATCATCGCCCAGCCCAATTGATGATGTCTCAGCTGGAGTGCCCGTTGCATTTCCCAGCAGTGCTTCCGATTCCAGCAGTAAATTATCGCCATTGAGGAGCGAATGCGTATAGTACACACCATCAAACTCCGTTGGCTCAACATCGGACTTGCTGGCAGAGTCATCCGAAGACACAGTAGAGAGAATGTCCAGCCACCAATGGCGGGGCCACTTGCCAATGATGCTGCAGATTAGTGGGGCGGCAACAGCGAAAAGAAGCGGCAGCAACCAGCTAATGCCAATGGCGCCACGTATGCCCGCCGCTCCGCTCTGGTGAGAGGAATCGCTGTTCACTGGCAGAGGCCTGCGATTGTTGCTGGAGTTTGTAGCTCCCACCGTAGCCCCAACGGGAGACTGGGTGCGAATTTGGGTAATGTTGCTTAAACTCTCGCGCTCGCGGCGTCTTTTGTCCTGCCTGGTGGGCGTCGCCGGTTTGCTGCCAATTTGCAGATATTTCTTGGGCATCAACTCCGTGTGAATGACTAAAGCAATCGCAATCAGCGTTGAGACGCCCAGCAACAACAGCGATGCCAGCGAGCTGCTAATGATGGCGTGCCAGTTCTGCAAAGAGGAAATTATGAGACAGCGTTTTGAAGGGTGGGTTGTAACATCGTAATTTTTAATTAAATATAAGAAGTTATCACCGCGCCGCATCGGCAGCAGTAACAGGCAACAGACCAGAAAAATAAGTTATTTGGTCGTACGATTTTTTACAACTCAAACAATGACATCTCGACATACAATTTTTTATTACTTTTGATTCTGTACCTAATAGACTCGGTCCTTAAGACGGCACATTAGTTATTAAAATGTTGTAAACCATTTTTGGAGTATCTTTTTGCTGCTCCTTATTTTTCCATCAAAATGAGAGTCCGCTAAAGTCATATTCATATACAATACCCTAGGGTACAAAGGGTGCTATTCTGTTGGAATATTTTTTTCTCAGGCTTTAAGAAGCATTTGTTACCTATGTCACAGTAGTAACTATAGCCCATGGAGCTTATGACGGCGAAGTCGGTGCGGAATTACTATATAGTAATTCAGGGAAAAGGGAAACAAATTTTGTCGACTTTTTAATTTTCAATTTACAATACGAATGCTTCCACCTCGTCGGTTTACCGCGGAATATTATGAGTTAAGTGCGCGTAAAAGCTTTTGCTTTTCATATGTTCTACTGCAGTGGCACGCCTCGTGCTTCATGGCTCACGCCCCTGCCTTAAGGGAGGGCGAAGCGCACGAATCGTATGCGTAATTTATGTTTTCTTATTTATTTATTGTTTTTTTCGTTTCGTTTAACTGTCGTGCTGAAATTGTATTTTATTTATGCACGCAAATATATACAATAAGTATAATGAATATTTTAATTGTATTTATTGTGGCATTGAGTGGGAGTGGCATGGTCTGGCCCCTGGTGTTGACGGCTGTGGCCGATGGCAGCATCGCCTCCTTTGCTCTGAAGTGACCCGTGTTCCAAACCATAAAATTTGTATGTGTCCACATGCTTGTGCTTTACTTTTTAATAAAGTTGCCTTTCCCGTATGTGCGCGCCATTAATGTACAATAATAATGAGTGCGAGCGCCTCGTGTTATTAAGACAATGTTTCCCTTTGGCGTGTTTCGGAGCATTGTGCAACATTTCCTAGAGCTGTCAGTCTTTTTGACGTAAATCGCTCATTATACAGCTGCATAGTAGGAGTGCACATCCTTATATGTATATATATATAGTGTCATACATACATATATCATACGCTTAGTGAAAACTCAACTTGAATTTTGCCTATCTCAGGTTTATTTTCCCGTCTAGGCTTTAGCATAGATTTCGTCGGAGTAAGCAGGAATGCTGCACACGTCAGTAGCACAAAGACTTTCTGTATTCAAAGATACCGCCATTCAAAGAACCAAATTCTGCGTAACGCCAAGAACGTCTATATAGAAGCAAACATATCACTCTTCCGTTTGCTGCATGACAGGGTTCAAAGGCATCTTTGTCTCTACAATATGTACTGTCATTTGCCTTTGTCAGCTTTTTCCAGAATAGGTTGGCGTTGTGAATTCCCGCAACTCCTCGTTTTCATTTTCCATTTCCCTTGCTTAAACCTTTTCACATTGCGTTTTCATTTCTTTTGCTGGCGTAGTATCATCGGCTGACTCTGCCTTTGTTGTCCCTTCGTTGTCGCAAACAATGTTTTATTTGTTTTTCATCCATTTATTGAGCCGTTGTTTTGGCAGCGGAACTGTTTATTACTAATTCAAAAATGTTATTTCTCGTTAGAGCTTCGCATGTACTGTTTTCGCAGAGCTTTTCACGACCCCAAGGGATTAAGTAGCGCAACTTTATTCGCTTATACTTTTTACGTTTATAATTTAGGTTGTTTTTCGGGTTCTTCGGGGACTTCCACGGATTCTTGCAATGGGTTTTGAGGCTAAGCTCAAAGCTCGTGCTTTGGAATTTTACGTTGCATATACTAGCACTCGCATCCCTTTTTCGATATGGTGAAACCGTTTTTCCATTAACATTTCCACCCGCTTCAAACGTTTGGGAATGTGCGTTTATAAATATTAATTTCGATTCTAGTTGGTTCCTCCGGGCAACACACACCCGCTCCTCTGCGCTCATCGTTGAGCATTGTTGACTTTTAATTTCCATCCAAGCAGCTCCACAGCCAACAGGTAAGGGAATTGTTTTCCATGAATTTTCCGTTTGGCTGCCACACAAACTAAATGTAAATTATTTGCTTTGCCTCCGCCATATTACTGACTTGGTCAAAGACTTTCCAGACGACAAACTAATTTGTTTTGATTATGATTCGAGCTCCTTCTCTGACCGTGATTATTATTTGAAAAGTCGGCATGAACTCATGCCCGATTGTGTCTGAAAATCGGCTGGTAACTGGCGATATTAAGAATAAGTTTGTACTGTAAAGGAAAGACGCAACAAATAATTATAATTTAAGGGTTTGGTTAGGTAGATATGCCGATGGGAATTCTTCTCCTTTAAGGGCGAGAAACTCATTTGTATTTCGATTGCCTTGTGCTTTTCTCTTCCACTTCTTGTGCACGCACTGCTCCCTTTTATTTTATGCAACACTTTTTATTATTATACTTTTTTCTCTCTTTTTTTTGTTCTTGGTTTTATATATTTGGTTTTGGTTTTCGGGTCGCTTTGCTTTCAACTTGGCTTTTCTCCATTTTATTTGTTTATTTATTTTGGCGTAATTAAATTTCACGCTTTGGTTCCCTATTCCCATTGCAAACACTCGAAAGGCTTTGTTTTAAAGGGTCAATGGTACCAATGGTAAATGAATTAAAGAGTGCATACGTAGAGCAATTTTCAAGAGGGTCAGAGAAAGCTAAAGTTAAAGCTAATTAAAATGGAAAGCCTACCATTGGGAGCATTTTCATGAAGCCCAACAAATATATGAGCATCACGCTCAATGTTGAGATGCAGAACTGGATTTTGAGGAAGGTAATGGCACACTTGCGATTACACCAGATCGGCACCAGAATGAGGAGAGCCGATCCGCATTGGAGGAGACAGCAGGCGCAGCTGGCGATCACGAAGATTGGGCGTTGTGGTGCATGCGACTGCGTAATCTGCAAATGAAATTGAGAAAACAATTAGCAATTCAAATTAGCATCAGAATTAAGGCTGCTTGCTGACTGCTGGCAGCTATGGCTTAAATAATTGTGTGCTTTGGGGACTCTTGGCAACAATTAAGAACACACAATTTAAAGAATTTCCAAAGCGGATGCAACCATCGCAAAACGAACGCAGGTCGGAAAGCAGAGCCACCGCAGAGTGCATTTGAAGCAAGTTCATGGCACCAAAGGCCAAGTTGTTGATTGCGAGCAAAGGAAGCGGAAATGCGGACGTTGGTGCACAAAGAAAAAAAGCTCGGCTCCCAGGTGGACTGTACGGGGAGCAAGGCCATCAGCAGGAGTTCGTTTGGTCACTAAATGGCAGGTCCTTAAAGTGCTATAAATCAAAAGAAGCTTTCCACTTTAATACACGTGAATTTCATGAATTGGAGTGCTGAATGCCGGCCGCAGCGGGGCGTGGCATAAATTAAATGTGGCCTTGGCGACGTTGGAGTGTCAGGCTTACATTTTGCTGGCGCTTGGTCAGCATGACCACATAGGTTCCAGAAAGCGGGCAAATGCAGCGAGTTATGTTAGCCATAAGATGCTTGGTGATGCACAAGTCCGATCGCCAAGTGGACTCGAATGAGGCCTTGAAGTCGTGTCTGTATATAAAATTTAAGATTTAATAGAGTGTATATGGATGGATTTTCGACACTTCTTACCCACACACGGCCACCCAATTACCCGTTTTGGGAACACTCTCGTGTTGGAAAATGATCTCCACGTGGCCTGATTCGAATGGCAAATCGAGGGGTTCTCGAAAGTTGTCGTTGGACCGATTCGACTGGAACAGCCAGGTCTGGATAATCCGTGAAGCAAGCACATAGTCCGAGTCCCTGGGATCGCTAAGAGAGAGTACGAAATTTAAAGTGTATTAAATCTTAAAAGTAGTTTTCAAATATTTTAAATTAGAAGTATGCAGAACATGCTCCCATCTTTTATATACACATACATATATACATATGTAGAACATGTATGTGTTTGTCACTGCAGTTGCATATTTGCATTTCGTTTACGAAATATTTTAGAATTATAGTCGGTGCTGTGATGTCGTCCTTGCAGGCGCTCTGCTTCTTTACAGCAAAAAGTAATACGCTTAAGCCAAAGAAAGCCATCTTGTTGCTTGTTGCAATGCTGCACGAGAGTGACGGCTTTTTGAATTACACATATTTTTGGGGCTAAGCAAACGTTGGTTTGCAAATTATACATTGGTGCCCATAAGCTGAGAATTACATATATACATATGTATGAGTAATGCATAGGCACGTTGGCACCTTGAATAACTGTCTTGAACAAGTAACATTGAATCTTAAAATGTAGGAAAAGTGCAGAAGAAGACCTAGCTAATGGTATGGCATTTCCTTTGGGTTGGGTCCAACCAATGGTCCATCTTCGCGTCTGCTTTTTAAAATACTAATCTCATTTAAATTTTTGATATTCATTGCCTCATGTACACAGAACTTCTTTGATCTTTCAGCAGAACTACTACCCCGACCTAATTATAAAGTGCAATGATGACCACTGAAGACAACTTTCATTCGCAATCAAAGCAACGGCAGTCTAGAAACTTGGGGCCTGTTTAACTTACCTTCCTCTTGTGTAGTAGGTTTTGGGAAGGAAACTTTTTAAGTTTTTATAAGAGATTACAGAAGCAAATATTGTGGAGTTGGCCATGATGTGAAGCAGACGGCTGGATAGTCCGATATCCATATAGAGTTGATCCGAAAATAAATCCTCGCTGGAAGAGAAAGTGCACAAGTGGCAGTAAATCAAGAAAATTGTAGTCACCTGCACTTAAGTCGCTTAATTAGCTAAATTAGACACTTGGCAGATTGGAGTGTGGCCAGCCAGGCAACCAGGCAGAAGGAAGTCAGCATGATTGATATTTCTGCCTGGGCCAGGCAGAGGTGTTCGGTGAAAGTTCTCTGAGGAGATACTCGCAGCGTTAAACTTTTATGAGCCATTCTTCATGCTCAGCCCTCGCTTGTTTAATGCATTTATTATTTATGTTTGCTCATAAAATAAATTTTCCATTATAGCGAAGGCAACGTGAAATTTTCCTTCGTCGCGTATATTAATCAAGCGACCGTAAAATGAAGTTTACTCCTTACTTGAAAATCAAGAATTTGCAATTTCACTCATTCTTAATTAGAACTTACTGCAAGCTTACTCCTAAGTAAATCAGTGTATGGTCTGATTTCATTTGAAGATATTTTCCCGACGATATTTGATGGTTTTATTTGGTATTACAACTTACTCGTAAATTCGTAAATTAAAGGGCAGGGTCTTCACTGATGTCATATAAATTCGCAGCGAGTTGAGTCGATCCAGTGACAGCGTGTCCTCATCGACTGTCAAAATGCTGGGGGCTCCTGCTTTGCCATCGCCATCGCCATCACCGCCACCGCCAACGGCACGAGTCGCCTGCAAATTTCCCGCAGATCCGGCAGAAATGTCGCCCTCCGTTGCCCTCGAGCCACTGCCGTCATCGCCCCTGATGTTGCCCTGTGCGGTCAGCGTTGTCGAGCTGTCAGCTGGCGACGGCTGACTGCTGCCGCTTGTCGATGTGGCCAATTGTGAGGCCGCAATTGTCTCGCGGTTCAGCGCCGCTGATTGCGTTAACAGCTGTAGTTTTTTAATTTGCTGAAAGGAAAAGATTCACTCAAAAGCTAAAGTTTATGCTTCGTGTACAGAAGAGCTTTTAAAATTTGAGCTACATTGAGAGTAAGGAGAGTAAGATAGATAGCAAGGTTATGAATGTAGTTAGCCTATTTTGAGTCCTTTTGTAGACGAGCTCAAGCCCTGGGCCAACAATTGTATTGACTCCGTCGATGAACTCTGCCAAAACGTACGAAAATCAATGGCACAGAGAGTGGCCAAACTCTGCCTGCCTCTGGCATTCTGGAAAATGTTCATGTTGCCAACAAGCAATATAAAAACGCAGTCAATGAACCCTTCCATAAAAATCATAAATTGTTACATTCTCGAGTGCAGTTACAAAGCCATAAGCCGAGGCCAATAAGCGGAACCCCACTACATCAACCGACATCAACGTTGGTAGAAACGAACACCAAACGCATTATTGCGGCAGTTCTTCTTTTTGTTTGTGTATAGAGGAAATGTTCGATTTTCCCAATTTATAATGTAGATCCCAGTACAGAATTTTGTGTATTGAAGTATTTTCTGTATTTAAGCTTGGCGAGTTGATGTATGCCACGCCACGCCCCTGTGCCTATTCAAATTTGTTGGCATTTTGTATGATTTCTTAAAAAGGCGTTGAAATGAAACAGCAAAAAAAGCTCCGGAAAAGTTTTCCATGTGCAAATTTCACTTAACTTTCGACCTAGCCACGTTTAGCAGTTTACCGGAAAATCATTTGGGCGCCTCTGACTGGATGGCCTAAATGGGCGTGGCTCTTAGATCTGCACATGTGAGAAAGGGAGATTTTCTGAAACTTTTTCTTCAAATACAAAGTTTAGCTGTGACTTTGGGTCACGTTTCCAGCGAATACTTTTTGCTAAGTGATTCGTCGTGATTTGATATGAATTCGCCCTCTCCTCTCCTTTCCCTTTATTTACCTACGATCGAAAGTTTTGGTCAAGCTGCCGTACGAGTAGTTACAGCTTGACCAAATCCCGAACTAGGTCAGCTAACTTTGTTTGCCATTCGATTCGGTTCGTCAATACGAAACTTATGCAAATCTAAGCTGATACCCATACAAGTGTTTTAATCAACTTTTCCGTTCAATTTTGAAATGGCATGGCATTTAAAAATGAGCAGTTTCGTCTCTAAAACTTTTTCAATGGCCATTTCCACAAAACCGCAAATAAAAGCAGATTCCTAGCCATTCTGATAACTTTGACATTCAGTGAAAAAATAAATGAAAATTGGATTCCAGCAAATGAAATGCCATCATACAATTTTTCATTCCGGATTATTACTATTCATCAGCATATTGATGAGAGTTATTCTGAAAAGCCGTAGTGCAAAGCCCGCGTGAATATTAAAATTGTTATCGAATACTCACGTTAACCAAATTAATTGAATTGGTTCACAATTATTTTGTTAGAAGTATTGCCTAAATATTCAAAAGGTGCTTTCGAAAGAACATTAAGATTACTGAAAGCTTCTTCTGTTGCAACTATAAAATTTTTGTAAAGCAGTAAATGTAAATACATACTCGTATATTGCCTCGATGGCCATCAGGTCATGGCTATTTACTTTTAAGGGATCTACCTTCCATGCACTAATTAAACTTCATTGCGCCCGAAAAATTCGATGAACTTTCTAGGGATTCGACTCACTACATTAAACTTTTTTTGCTCAGTCAATAAAAACAATGCGAACTATTTGTTCAACTTCGGAAAAGTTCTGCGAATGCCAACACTTTTTAATCGACCCAATTATGCTGCCAAGTTTTTCAGACTGCGTCAGCTAATAAAAATTGAACATAAATTGTTTTTTCTCGAGCTTTTCGATTTTCTGGCTCACATGGCGCATTACTATATATTGAAATTCCATAACTCAACTGAACTCGGCCATAACTAAATTAATTTATATGCATTAAAAACTTTGTGGATCCATCTATTTCTCTTTAAACTTCACAGTAACTATCTGCTAAGCAGATGACAGCTCTGAACAAAACTTGTTTAATTTCCGCGTGCGCTCAGATCGTAAAAGTTTAATAATACAGGACAGAGCAGTTAGCTAATAGATTATGCTAGATGTGTCTATAAGACAACAAGTTTGAGAAGCGAGCCCAGTCAGCTCCCTGGCGTTGAAAGGGAGAACATGCCAATTATCCTCACTTCTCGACAGGCGCTAAGAGCAGAGTGGGTCGTATTCAAACAGTTGCAATCAGCACTCTTATAAATTTGCATACCAAAATTTCAGCCTAATCCTGGCGGGGAGCCTAATAAGAAGCAGGTCTTTCTTTTACTTTTATGCCGCACCTCGTATATACAAAGTCTTCCCATGGAATAAAACATGAGGCACTCGACCCGCCGGTCTCCCGGCCCCGCCCCGGATATGAAATCTTCGTTTGAGCCGGAAACAATGGCCACCTTAAAGTAACCACAACTACCAGAGCTGATGGAGGGCATGAAAGGACATCACACCAAGGCACACCAGGATGCTTTAAAAAGTAACGAAACGCACTTTTCCCCAATATTTGGAGTCTTAAAATTGTACAACAGCTTCTCCTTTTTTCGAGGTGATAAGGAAGTGGTTATCGTTATTGTGCTGCGACAAAGGTAGATGGCACTGTTTGTTTACGGTGCGCGGTAGGTTTCGTAAATTGTTTGATTGCCGCTCATTATAGGCATATTATAATCTTAGCTGAGTGTCGTTCGTTGGTTAGGTTAGTTACGTTACGCGGCTCGGTTGAAATCTCCTTTTAGTGGATAACAGGCGACGGAGAACCAGCTTCTTTTAGCAATTATTTCCGCTTTGAGGCCCTAGGCTGTTAAGGTGGGACTGCGTGTGGGTTTGATAACTTGAGATTGGCGAGCTTCTGGAATACAACGCTGCAGTAAGCCTTTGTACGAGTAAAACGTCCATTCATTCGCTAACAGATCACCCTTTTTTCCCTTTCATATGGTGTTTGGTCACTATCAGACAAATACCACAGGCAAACCTGAAAATTCCTCAGCATCATACATATCAAAAAAAAAAAAAAGGTATTCATTACCAGCCAGCAGGATATCAATACTCTTGCTGTTTTAGAAATCGGAGCACGGACTGGGGGGACAAATGTTTGGATGTAAATTCCCGCCCAGTGACAGATCAACTACAGGCTAAATAAAAGTGGTAGCGAAAATTCGAATGTGCCTCCCATCGTCTACGGTTTGTTTCGACGGTTGAGAGTATGTGTAATAAATCCTGGACAGGGTCGGAAACCAGCCTGGCAAATATTGAAAATGGCTGCAGGTTATAAATTATGCCGCCCGAAACGCCCGACTGGCCCTCCATATACACGCGCTTGTAATTTATGCGCAATTGCAGTCAAAGCACCCTGGTTCTCGGCTCTCGGCTCTCGGCGCTTGCCACTTACCTGTTGACTGTTCAAGGATTGAGCATTCTGCATGACTTTATCCAGAATGCGCAGTATAATCTCCGCGGCCATCTCACGCTCTAGTTGGGTACCTTTCAGTTGCAAGTAGGTGTCGAGCTGTGAAATGGGGAAAGAACCAAAGTTGAGACAACATAGTACAAAAGTGTAGTTCCCCAAGCGTACAAAAAGGAAGAGAACCTTCTTAGGACTCTTTTCTGTCTCGGCAATTCGTTAGGAGGAAAATTTGTGTGCGCATTAAAATGAAAAATTGTGTTAGGCGACCCTAAAAACGAAGCAAACGAACAAGAATATTTCTTTGACTGCAGTTGGGCAACCGAAAATTGTGTGAAAAATGGCAAGCCGCCCGACTCAGCGGCTTTTACATTCATTTGCGTGTAAAAATAGTTGCCAAGGCTTTGTAAACAGCAGAAAATACTTTGGTTTTCCCTCAAGTGGTTGGGTGTACCCGTACCTGGCTACAGCCATTTTTCCCATCCGGCTGGGCTTGAAAGTGTTAAGGGCTTTGTGGAAAGAAGACAGCCCAGACAAACAATTTAAAACTTAATTCGAAATTGGTCTTCAAGGACCTCTAGCAAAAAAAAGGATGTTAGGCCGCATTGGTAGATACATTGAAAATTGATTCTGATTGCAGTAGTTTACTCTTGATTAGATCAATTCAGCGATAGGGCAGAAAATGATTTTTCAAATTTTATAAATGTGATTTCTCTTGCCTTCTAATATTTTTTTCTACTCACCTCATGCAACATGTCAATGAGAAAGCTCGCCTCGCCGGGCAGAAATCTGTAACGTCTCTGATTTGTATAATCAAAACAAGCTTTTAGTATGTTCGAGGAATTCGTTTGCTGGAATCCAGCACTCAAGGCGCGATATCGGTTGTAGATAAGAATCAACTCCTCGCGCACGCATCCCGAGAAGTCGGGCAGTAACCAACTTGAGTTTCCCGTATCGCGTTGCTCGCAGATTCGTCGCAAATGGCCCTCAAAGCCTCGCGGACAATCTGTAATGATGGGTGCTCCTGGGGCACTGGTGGGCCAATACACTCCGTAGGTGGACTCCGCGGCACAAACGTTCGCCGCATTGCGTTCAATAACGTTGATGTAGACACTCTTGGACACAGGCCGCACACTATTGGAGACAAGGCAGGCGTACTCTGCGGACCTTTGTATATTGTTGATCTTCAGGATACTGCCATCGGGGTAGAGATCCTCCCACATGGCGGTGGCAGTGTTTGATTGGAACAGCACACCGTTTCGAGTCCAACTGTAGCCCAGCTGGGCGTATCGTTTGATGTCATCGTTGCCGGGCGAGAGGCAACGCACTCGCAGGGAATCTCCTCGCTGCAATGTAACACTGGCCGGATCCACTCTTAGGCGCGGAGGTGACTTAATGTGAATGTGTAGGGACCGGCATTGCTCTACGCCCCAGTCGGTGATCTGCAGATGAAAATGAGGGAATCAGTTAGTCAAGTTTATTACACAAAGTCCAGTCCTCGACAGGCCACACCAAATGCCTGTCATCGGCAAACCATAATTCCATGACTTTGATTACTGCAATCAACATCACCAAGCATTAAACGGGAGTCCGCCCCTAGCCCTAGCCCTAGCCCCTAGTTGCTTGATTGCTCTTAGACCCGAGCAAGCATCAAGAGTTTTGTCGGAGAGCATTGTACACATCCTGGCGGCAAACAAGCAGCTTTAAACAGACAGTCAGTCAGACACTGCTGATGTCCTTTTCATGCATGTTGAAGCTGGAGAAAGGCAGCATCTGATGACAGATCCACTTTGATGTTTTTATCTCCCAAGATATGTTTAATAGACTTATTCGCTACTCAGCTAGACTTTATTGTGTGCTGATTGGACATGACCAACTGTGATTATGCTTAGCTTGCTATCTGACCTATGTATCTACATACATCAATTTAGCTTAATCTCAATGGATTATTAAAGAAATTAAATAAAAATTTTTATATTTCACTATCAAGATTATTGACAAAATGAGGGAAAGAGCCACTAACCACTAATATTCTTATTTGCTTGTTCACTCATAGGGTGAGTCAAACTATGTCTAGGCAGACTTGCCTGTTGTTGAGGGCTCTACAAGTTACGTTACGAGTGTATTTACGACTACTTGCATAGCTAAGGGAGGATGGCTACTTTAAGCGTTAGTGCCATGTCGGCAATTTTGCATTTAAGTATTTCCACGCGGTATGCAGTCCAATGAATTGTGCATGTTGCTGTTGTTGCATGTGCCTCCTGGGGGAAATGTAGCGGTGGCTGAAGTAGAGGAATAGAGTTTTCTCTATAGTCGTTACGACAACGAAAAATATGATGATGGGTCATGAGAAAACAATGCGGAATCGTCTCCTTGCCTTGCTACAAAGCAACAAACTTCCATTTCAAATACTAACGAACAAGTGCGTGAAGACGCACACCTCGGGGTCGTTATTGTTGCCAATGTGAAGGTATTGCACTTGTCTGGATCGATTTGTCTGTATCCTTGTCTGATATCTGCACCTTTGGGCGCTTTGCTATAGTCGACCCGGAAATATTCAAAATACAACGAAATGCTCTCAATCCAAGTCGAGGGTGGGCAGCATTTTTACAGTAATACAGCCTTTACTTTTTTTTGCGCTCCCTAAAATCGAGAATTGTTTGCTGGTTTCCGAGTCTCACAGTCATTTACCACTCCGCAACGTCGGCAAATCTTTGCCAGCCACAAAATGCAAGTGTCAATTAACTCATTTAGCTGCGACGTTGCCATACTGGATTGGAGTGCAGCAATGGAGAAGGAATGGAAGAAAGCGTTTTTGTAGCTAAATGCTATTTTATTGTCCCCGGTCTGGGCGGGTGAAATGGATAAGTCTCGTCTCATTAACAGTCAAAGTCGTTAAATAAAACATTTTACGGAGATGAAAATTAATAGTTCACAGAAATGGCTCTTCCTAATCCAACAGAACTTTTCTTGTTAATAGATATTACCAACATTGAGTTTAAGGACAAGCTGCATCCTAGTAAAACATGGTATCTCGTAGGGTATTAGGATTAATGACCCACTGTTAAGGTATACTGTGACATTAGGCAGGAAATGAAAAGACTGGCACCGTTCTGAGATTATGAAAACATCAAGTGGTCTCTCCATTGAAAATCCCTTATCCAGAAGTTATTTTATCGATGGAGCACTCTAAGCACACTAAGCAAAAATCGTGCTCTGCCGAAATTGAAACGGATTTAGAAAGAAACTTAATGCAGCGAACTTAAAGACAGCACTGCTTTGGTCGATTGTGCACGTAATGGACCCAAGACGACGTCGTTCCCTAAGGAAAATGAATTAATTGCAACAAGGCGTACACTTAATATAAATTCATAAATAATAAATGCGCAGAGGCATACTCCCCCATTATAAATGTTAGTGTGTGTACAATACGAGTACATTACGGACAAGTTATGGACGTAGGCATGCAGTCCCCAGCGCCTAATGGGAAAAGGCATTGGCAGGCACGTTATTGACTTGGACCTTGAGGCAGTGTTATAGAAAAGGATTCATGCTCTTGAGTTTTAGGTAAACAGCTGAGAGACATGAGAACAATCGACCTTCAGGGACTTTGCCGCAACAGCCAGCCAGCCTTCCTGATTATCATGCAGTGGTTTCAGCTGCCAAGCGCTTTGTATTACTACCCTACCCTGTATTACATCCCCCTCGACGCCCTGGCTCAGCTGCCACAGTTTCCTGGCTTAGATCTGGCTGCGTCATTACGAGGAACGGAGCGACAATAATAAGTGAGCACAAAGCGGCAAAAGAAGCGTCTTCGGGAGCGCTAAAAAGTAGGGGCTGTATAAAAACTTCACGAAATCCCCTCGGTGAGCTCGGACCAGGCACTAAATACAATGGCCTCCATTTATTGGCCTCAGAAAGCGACAGCTTGGTGGGCTGCAGCAGGCAACAGATGCGGCTGCTTAAACGGAACGAATTTGCTTTTTGTTCTTGCAATCACAAACTTAAAGTGTTAAAAACATCCTGCTTAAATTTGATGCAGTTCATAGAAATGGTACGCATTGTAATGCTGCCTCAAATCATGTTTGGGAGAACAGGACAATACTTTTATGCAAGGGTCAAAGTACAATTCAGCTAGTAAAAAATTCAAATTTGATTTATTATTAACAAACGTACACATTTTATTAAAACCTTCCCAGCTCAAGCAATCACATTACCATTTGATTTATAGCTGACTTTCCGAAGTATCCTAATATTGTACATACTCGTATATTGAAAGCGATGTCTATTCATGGCACCGCAAGAGTACCTTAGTCATGTGTCCACGTGTTTGGTGAGGCAACTTTCTTTCGGAAATTTTTCACGTGTACGAGCTATTTTGTTGTCAGTACAGTTCAGGCCAATATTTTTTTACAAGCCATTTGCGTAATATGTTATTACTCGAGCCATAAAGAAAAGGACCTACCGCCACAATGAGGGAAACGAACGGAACAAGGAAGTTTTAGGTCTAATGGTGTGGAACAATTTAAAGGTCTTATTTAGTGTGCGGTAGAAAGCCAAAAGAAACATTTAGCCGCGTAAGGCTTAAAAACAGCTTTGAGCGCACAAATATTTATCTCAGGAAAGAACAGTCAAAAGATTGTTTAATACCGTAGATTAAAATTTAAGTGGCTGTTGAAGAAGACCATTCAACTGCAGTGGAAGCCGAGAATCAACCCGGTATCTCAGTAATTTTCTCCACCCAGCACATTTTCTTTTCTGGCTAGGCTAGGCTAGGCTAGTATAAATAAAAGCTACCGTATGGCGAAATAGGAGAACAGAGAACAGAGTACAGAATGAACCAAAGCCTAATGTAATTATGAGGTCTTTTGGGGGGTTTCCCCGACATATCTGTTCTCTGATTGTGAGCTAAGTCGAACGCCCAGTTTTCTACAGTTAAGATATGGCAATTAGCCTAGATTAGTATCATGTAAAAATATTCGGTAATGGCTGAATCTGACAAAAAACCTGGGGACCAAATTATTTACAGTTATAAGCCCAATTCAACTTCATGGGGCTTTATGGATCATAGCCTGACACTAGACACACATAGGAATCGAAATCGACTTACCTTGCAACTGTAGACACCCTCATCAATCCGAGTAGCCTTGTTAACGCCCAGTATCGCCGTGTAGACATCTTTGTTTTCAGGTGGCAGAACAGTAGTCCAGATTTCCCTGCAGGCAAATACAAATATTAGTTGTTGCTCAACGCCTTGCTTCGGCTGTGCTAATTAGCTTTTTACTTTCGGTTCCCCCAAGTACTTGAACAGATTCGTATAATGCCAGTCAAGCATTAATTTTCACGCCCCGAACAAGCATCTGTTTGCGACTTGCAACTGTACCAAGTGAACTGAATCATATGCAACAAGCCCGCTAATTGACATCCTAATAGCAGCTCACTTATCATGGCGACGCCCCATGGCCACCCCACCACTCCGCACCACAGTCTGTGTGAAAGAAATCATAGCTAATGTGAAAACAATCGCGGATGCTGCGGTTCGAAGTCAATTAGCAGGAAGCATGTTTCATTTTCAAATGTTTTTCGAAATGCTTTCAATGCCACAATGCAATGTTGCTAAATCGTAAATAGTTTTTGGTTTCATGGATAAATGGGTCAGTGCATAGCTGGCTCAGACCAGACGCATATTTCTGCAATGGGTTCATTAATTAAGGCCTTCAGGGAGAGCTGATAATTTTGGATAATCAGTTCTGAGACTGGAACACATTTTTTCAACTTATTTTATGGTATAAATTATTGAGTATGTTCAATACCTAACGGTATGGAAGTTCACACGAAAATATCTGACGCTAAGAGTTTAAACAAAAGATACGGAAATTTAGAATGACGAATAGAAATTCCAATCGTCAGCTCTTCACATAGTTTTTCAACTATCTAAAATGCTTGCTAAGCCTATTAGACTATCTCAGGCGTCCCTCATAATCCTCAGTAGAAATGCAAATCACAGCATACGCCTGCTGTGTAGCGCTATGTAAAACAAACCAAAACCCAAAACCTTCCACCTGGCAACAACTTAAGTGCTGTTTGAGGTTTTCGTGGCCAACAAGCATCTGCCACCTTCTCTGCCTGCTTGCTTTCTTCGCGCCAGATGAGTGCATTTCACTAATAACTTTTACGCATGGGTAACGCTGACGTCACGGCAAAACCAAGAACAACTGAACAACGAACTCCCTTCAAAAAGCCTTGAAAAGTGGCCAAAAACAGCACACGGCGAAAGTGCCGTAAAGAAACCACCGGCGTCCTTAACCACAATCTCCATGCTCACTCCAAAATCATGGTTCCGAGCTATTTGCAGCTGTGGCAACTGAATGGGCAAAGGCAAAGGCTGGCTCCAGCATGCAAAGCACTTAGCCTACAATTTACTAATGGTCTAATGGAAGATTTCAGCGGTGGCCCAGCCCTGCCTAGCACTAACCCTAACCCACTGAACGACCGAATAGGCACCTTCAAAATCAATTAAACGGCAACGGAAGTAATAACATTCTGTGCAGGAAGTGCGTAACGGTTAAATGCAGCGGCAACACGAGAAGCCACAGCAAATACGACTACGTAGCCATAGTACTAAGTTGCTTCGCAAACAACAACCGCAAACACAGCAAAGCGCCATTGTGCTCGTTTCCAGCAAATGGGCACCATAGGAGGGAAGGGAATGACATCCCCAACAATGGCAATGGTGGACAGGAGGCAGCCTAAGCGCCAGTTACTCGACTATACCATCTCATGCACAACTGCACTTCGAAAACATGGCCACTAGCAGAACCGGTCAAAAGATCAAGGGGCTGCATTATCCCATAGGTGATGCGTGGGTTAACGAACGCTGGTCATTTAATGGTTAAACAAAATACAAATTGGACATGTGTGCACAAGTATCTAATATCGATGCAGTACCGATCTCATTTTTCGTTGGAAGCATGTACTCGAATGAGTTTATCGATGATGTATGCACAATTTAAATACCAATTTCCCTCCCGTAACCATCTCCAGCAATGCCATTGCCACCAATGACGCCTGCTGCAGGAACATTGTTGGCCATGGTTGCAAAATGCATTTTCCACTTCCCAATCCATGGGCCGGGGCTAACGCTGACCTCGCTATCGCACGCGTTACAAATAGCCCACAAAATGCGTTTGCGTAGGCGTGTGTTCCCGTGTGTTTCTCTACATCTGCGGCGCTGGGCAGAAGCTCATAATGATGAAGAGTGCGGGGCTTTTCGAATCTGTGCTTCATTTAAGCTGTTGTGCTTTGCCCCTGCTGAAAGAACTCATAACAGCGCATTGGCTTCAAAGTAGAATGGACCAATTACGTCAGAACCGGCACCCGTTGCATTAGACGTCAGAAAACTTTGTTAAACGTTCGCAGATCAGACTCATAGTCTATGGGCGTGACTACTACTGGAGACGTTTTTGCTTCCCGTGATTGTCTTGATTTGACTTTGAAGTAACTAATGTATAACTAATACGAGTATGTTCCAACAATCAGAAACAAAAAACATCGAAAATTATGAAAAAAAAGAAAATATTCTACGGGCCACGGGCCAGACATAGAACAACGTATTAAAAGCTCAATGCGATCCTTAATGTTTTGGTGGAGAGAGTTGGGGATAAGAGGTTTCTGTGGGCTTTTTGTGGCTGAAAAGGCGCCGGATAGCCTGTGTACCAGTTCCTCTTACACATATGGATATTCGTATATAAAATACAACTCCATCGCCATGTTTTATGAGTTCATAAAATTGGTGTGTAGGTGTTTATTATCTTTGTATTATTTTGGTTTGTACTAGTCGCCAATGGCATGGGAAATTGAAATTGTGAAGTTACTTTTCTGCCGAATATTTTATCGCCTACCTCTGCAATACTCGTAAATATGGATATCTTGCGCACCAGCCCGGCCAATATCTTAAAGCTGCAGGTCGTATCCCATAACTGTAACCGTAACTTGATTAGAAATAAGGGAGTCCATCTGCCCATACAAAAACTTTATTAAACGCAACTACGCATAAAAACAAAACGATGACAAAGTACGCAACCTCGTCGTTGTCCCATCGTTGGGAACGTTGGCAATTTTCCCTGCTTCTGGGTTGCGGCCTGCAACGGACAAGGGACAAAAACGATTCACTTCAAGATGTAGAAAATTTCATTACAATCGTAACAAGAAAACGTGTCTCGATGGCTAAATTGGAAGGGACCGAAAGCAAATAAAAATAAAAAAAACCTAAGCAGTCCACGATTTCAGTCAAAAGACGAAAGGCCTGATTGGCTTACTGGGGAGCAACAGGAAACTCTTAAATTTACAATTTTGAACAAAAACAATAGACAATTAAACTCTATTTTGTGACATAAACTTCTTATTTTCGCTGTTTTTGTTTTTTAGCGATATTTTTCATAGAATAACCCTGTAATGTCAATAAGAAAGTCCACACTTTTTGGAAAAACCAAGTAGCCCGGTCTCAAAAAACTGTAACCATACCCGTATTATTTACCCCTTGGCTTTTTTTCTTCAATGCCATTTTTGCTTCCACTGTTTCTCGTTTAGTTAAGGTCGAAATGTATCTTTTCCTTTTTTTGCTGACAAGCTTTTATTTTCTTTTGTCTTTTTATGGGCTATGTGCCTAAGTCGAGGTGGCAATAAGGAACGATGAGATGTGTGAGAAGGGGATGAGGAAAGCGGAAAAGGTGTTAGTGAATTTTATTCAAATTTGTGCTAATCAAAAGATGCGTGACAGGAAAGTTAAAAGCAGCGAGAAATCGAAAAATGTATGAAATCAGGTGGTTAAATCCAAATTCCCTGGAAATTGGTTTGGCAAACACACAAAATTCCTTGGAAAATGGTTTGAATGATTTATCGTAGATTTCTGATCATTTATACGATTAGCCCTCGGCTAAAAAACGAAAGAGAAATATTCATTTTTTGATAAAGTCTTTTATTGGCATCCAACAAAATTAAGCGCGGAAGTGTCAACTCTCAGATATTTTACTAAAGCTTATACAGAAAAATATCGACCACGCCATATTTGCTTACGTTTTAAACATTTTTCTACGTGCTAACTAGAACTAGAATCCAATCATATTTAATTTTCGGGAATTTCTCCATTGTGCGTGTGTTCTGTGACTGAGATGCTTAAGTGGTTAGTCAGGTGTTCCTTGTTCCTTCGTTTCCATACTCTCGGTTTCTTTCAAGCCAAGCGACTGTATCTGACGGCCTAAAAGAGTTTGGATGGACCCTTATGCCAAAAGTTACCCTTCCATTTGCATAAAACGTTCTCAGTTTTATTTGCCCGTTTCTGTGCCAGCAGGATTCTCCTCGCCACCTTCGCTTGCTGAAGCCTGCTCAATGGCTTTGGCTGCACTTGGATCCGCAATGCTGCCAAAGTAGTTTCCGGTGGGCTCAATGTCCACCACTCGCTCCACATCGTCCAGTTTTGGTGGTGCTGGCACCGTAATCATGAGTATGCCGTCAGCGGAAAACGTCGCACGTGCTTGGGTACCATCGTAGTGCCTCGGGAGCTTGTAGGAACGGGAGAATTCGCGGGTAATACATAGCTGACTTTTGTCCGCGCGATCATCTGACTGCTTGCCCTCCACACAAATTGTGTCACTGTTGCTCGCCTTGACGGTCAGCTCTGAAATCTGGAAATGATGAACGTCGAGAACTACCTTAAAGGTTCCACGGCCCAAAGAGTCTGGCTCCGTTCCCGTCTCTATAACCACGCGTCCTACCAGACAAGACCCATGACACCAGGCGCTATCGTCCACTCGTAAGTGGAAGTCTCTAGCACATACGTCTAGCTCGTGCGACAGATAGTACCGGCGTTGACGACACTTGGGCTCTCCCGATGTCCAATGTCGACGGGGTGGCCAGTGATAATGAGCGCCTCCATGCTCATGCTCGTGTTCCCAATCCCAGTCCCAATGTATGGGCATGGTTCAGATTTTGGCCCGAAAGACCTTGGGTGTGGTTTGGTGTTGTTTCACTTGCTTCGTTGCACACGGAACAAGCGAGTTGATTTTTGGATTTAGAGACCAAAAAAAACGTTGCCCTCTGCCCTGTTTGATTCGCACTTGCTAACTGAATTTCTAAGGCCTACTCCAACCGCGGACTGCACAACTGTACGTGGCAAGTTGTACTTCAGCCACACAGCGACTGCTATTTGTTTGAAATCCTTTCAATGCCGCGCATAAAAATTGCTCAAACCCATTACGCGTAGATTGGCAGTAGGGCACTTTTGCTATGTATAACCCCAAACTGTTTGATCAATATTCGTCCCAGTAACCATCCAATCAACCGCTGAACTTTTCTATTGCGCAAATGGTGCCAAAGAGCCGGAATGGGAAACAGCGGCATGAGAGAAAAGCACACAGTGTAACCAGTTATGAGATAATGTCAAATTTTTAGAGAGTGGAGTGGCATGGTTTTGTGCAACTAATTGTGGCGTTGTCATTGTCACCCCACTACAGAAAAGCAAGGGCAAAAATACATGCAGAAAACGCACTGGAAGTTGAAACTAATGAAAATCGTGACTTCCCTATTCCATATACTCGTATGGGTTGCAAGGAGTACGAGTATACTCTCAAGCATACATACTATGTACATCTTTTTACTATACAGGGTGTCCATTCTGATAAAAATATACCTACTAAAATAAACATTTATCAACGATTATTTTTCCCCTTATGTTCGGAACAGTTCAATGACGTTCTTGTTATACCATTTATAGGAAGTCGTTTAAGTCGTTGCACCCTGTACAGTTTCAGCTGGTATTCCATTGCTCTTGACAACGACAGCGCCAACGTTGCGTTGTCAAGACAGTTGCCTCTTTTGTTGCTGATATTTTGTATTACTGTTGCCCCGGGTTGAGCCAATTTGTAAAATATACGAAATATATTTTACTTATGTCTCAGGCTGGTGGTGGGGTTCTGGCAACTTGGCTACATGGCTGCTGAAATTGAATTTTTGCTTTGGCTTTTAAGCAAGTTTGACAAATTTTCAAAAGCTAGCCAAAAGTGACTGCAATTTTACACAGCGCATCATAACACAGTTTTGTTGGCTGCAGCCAAAGACTTAGTCTGGGGTCGAATTTCGATGTTGTGGAAGAGGGGTGGGTTAAATTGCATTGACAGGCAGTCAGAAAGAAACTAAAACTCTTTCCATGTCATAGCACTAAGAGCACTGAGAGAAGCTTTGAAGAAATAGTGATGTACTCTTTAAAAGGTCAATTGTTTTGTCTTCTCACAAATTGTTGACATCTGTAGAAAGAATCGTATACATAACATATCGGTGCAAAAGAGTCAGATGTTGTTATATTTTCGCGTGCTCTCATTTATGGAATTAGCGATAGTTTGCCATGTGGATAATATATGTATATATTTTGCTTGAAGTTATATTAAATGTCAGAGATAATCAAGTCCGGCTCAGTTTATTATTGACAGTAAAGCAGTGAGCAAGCAAGTAGTTAGAAAATCCCTTATTTCCAAGTTGGGGAAAGTTTTAAACAGAAGCTGTGATTAAAAAATAAAATTAAGAGTTTCTCGAGAAGTGAAAACAAAATCCAATCTAGTTAGCAGTGAAGCGGAACTGACTCAATTTAATTATTTTTAATTAATTAATTTTAATTAATTTAACCAATCAGGCCACCGAAGATAGCTAGTGCAGGCAGCTTATTCAATGAGGAATACTGCAACATAGACATAGTCGGCCTAAAACTAATAAAAGCATTAGTACCGTTGTAACACTTAATCAGCAGACATTTGAGCCTCGATTTGCTGCTCACTCCAATATAGAGACCCACATTCTAAAGGAGACAGGATTAGTGTGGCAATTAATGACCGAACTCTGCTGGATGCTATAGAATATTTTACACATGTGTCTTGGCTGCCAGCGAATAGGAACACTAAGGCATGTTTATCAAAGCTCGACATGGAAAGGCTCTTGCTAGTTTTGGTTGATGGCGTATTGGGACCTTAGAGAGCGTTAGCGACGTGATTGGAAAATAATTGCATTCATTAAGTAGGTTACGGTTGGGTCTTGGTCTGTGGCTGTTAAGCATCTGTTGACTGGTTCAAAATCGGGCGACTGGCAATTCTTTAGGTAAACAACTGTTTACGCCTAAGATTCGAGCTTTAAGTTTTCCCAATTTATGTACGTACCCTTTTTTTAAAAAAAAAGCTTCCACAGGGATCGAAAATTGTATTTAAAGTATACTGTCATGCTGCAGACTAATCCAAAATATTGTTTCTCGCATAGAACAATTCGGATAATAAATAACACTTCCTACGTGAACTGTTCGCTCCAGTGAAATCAAGCATTACAAATTCACTTACTTCCGGTTATTTTAGTACGCAAAAGTTGGGTCATTGGGCGGATCTAGTGTGTATTCATTTGTATAATGCAAAGTTAGTAAATGTCCAAATGAATGACTTCACTTCACTGTAGCTAAAATATTTACTAATACTTGGTCCAGTGTTGAAGAAACATGTGTTTGCGGCTTGTATAGCAGTCATTTTTTACACATCAATGCGTTTAAGTTGGTATTTGGGAGCAGCTTGGCCTTTCACGTGTATAACTGATTTTGCATACACATGAATGTGTATGTGTATGCATAAAAGTAATCATAAGTTCGGACTATGACTGAGTGAAGTAATGTGAAATTGGAGAAGCGGCCTGTCGCCAAGAAAGGGGTCAAATTGTTTTACCAGTGGCATTCATTTTGACAATATTTATTTTAGAGAATACGGATGAACACACTACGATTTATATTGTAGTCAGCAAAAATAGTTACTTCCATCTATTAGTTTTTATTAGGAGAGCTAAGAGAGACAAGTCATGTTTTTTTATGTATTTTCAAACTAATAACATGTTGTTGAATGAATTGTGAATTAACTTGGTTTAAACTTGTGATATTCCACCATTTACTTCTGTATTCTAATGACGTCTCATTTTGAATTGCCGAAACACATTTAAAGGTTATGCTTTGTAGTGCGGCTGCAAGTCATATTGTCAGGGAAAAATGTTTGGTAGTTGGGCCTGAAGGAGTGGCTAAAGCTAAACTCCTAAAAATCCCTGCCAAGTGGTCCAAGTTAACTAACAGCCCCTCGTTATTTACGGGCATATGCTTTTTATGTAATTTACCCACACACATACATCGCCACCGCCAAGCGTTAGCATCCACCAGAATACCATACCATACCATTCGTAAATGTTGGTTACACATGTGTTCCACTGCCTCACACTGTTAGATTTATGACCAATCATTCGGCTACTCTTACTGCGGTTAGGTTTCATCCTGGTCTACACTTTGACTGGGCTCCGTCTATTTCTGACAAATCTTTATCTTTGGCTTCACTTATTTATCCTTTTTGGCCGTTTCATTTTTATTTTTCCAGTCATTTTTATGTCATGTTTATTGATGTGTAAAAGTCATAAAGTCAAATTGAACACTTGTGCTTGGAGCATTGGCCATCCCTTATGAACTCTGTGCTCCCGTGTGTGACATTGGCTAGAAGGTTTCCCTTTTTTTCATTTTATACTATTTTATTAAAACTTGGAATAAAAATAAACGGATTTAAGGCGTTGAACTGGTCAATATACATATATAGTATTTTGAACCAAAACGGCATACTGGTGTTTTGTGATAAGCAGCTGGGACCATCTATGAATCAACTTACCTCGTTGCTTTGCTTGCATTTACCGCGGCTCCATCTTTGAACCACTGAAATTGCATGCGGGATGAGCCTTGGGCTGTGCAGGATATGATAAACTCACTGTCCTCGCGCACGCTTGCATGCGGTTGATTGACGCTCAGATCCTGCAATGAAGGGACAACGCATGGACAGTCAGACAATGTTACACTAATTAGACATTGGACAGTTGGGATATGGCGGTTGAGGTGTGGTTTTTGAGTTGGGGTTTGGAGTTGGTCCCTCAGTTCCTGTCAGAGCTACCAATCTTGCTGTTCTTGTTTCGAAACGCCTGAGGTTTGTCGGCATGTTCGTCATGTTAATTCAACTTAATTGCAACCCTCTTGATGAGGTCAATTGTGCGTTCACGCAAGCCGCAATTAATAAATAATTATTTTCGTTGTTTGTGCCGAGTGTCAAGTGCCATACTGTTGACATATTTATGTATATGCATATTTATTAACACGGCACTTTGCTACATGGACTGGGCTATTTCTGTTGTTCTTGTTTATGTTTCTGTTGTTTTTATTGACGCTTATTCCAACACGTGCCTCAATAGTTAATAAATGATTGTTTAATATGTATCGGAAATGGAAAGAGTGCCATCTATGTAATTCGTATGCAATTATATTTATTACACTTTTAATAGCCAGCCTTCCTGTCTACGATACGTTTTAATAAAAGTACAAAGTAAAAGTACACAAAAATCAATGATGGAATGCTTGCAATTGATTGATGTTCTCAGAGTGCAAAGTAAAAAAGTGCCAGCGACCAATTAAATATGTACATATGGTACCACAGAGTCGGAAAATTCAGTAGATAAGAAATTAGATAAAAAACCACTATGCTGCCTTTAACCAAATATTATTGATCTGTTTTTTCTTTCAATGCCAAATAAAAGCCTATGACTTTGATTTCAAACCAAAATTTTTTCAGGCCAAATTTTAGTCGAGTTTGCAAAAAAAAATTTCCAAATTAATGAGTCTTAATGAATACATTGTTCTCGCACTCACCAGCATATTCAACGGCGGATTCTCGTCGAAATGATGAAAATTAGCAACCAATGTAAAGTTTCCGATTCTTCCACGTTCCACCATTCGTGTAATAGCTTCCCGAATGCGCTGCGAGTCACTTTTGTCGCCAAAAAAGTGAAAAGTCATATCCAAGCGATCGGTGGAGTTAGAAATTAGTTCAAGATCGCTGATTTTTGTAATGTTGAAATTGCGCAACACTCGACCAAGCTGCCAAACAAAGAACACAAATTTGTAGTCAGCTCTCTTTATAAAAAGAAAATCCATTGATCGCAAATGTGATTATGAGCTAAAGAACTTCGAACAGTGTGCCCAGAATATAAATCTTTTATGTCCACCCTACCCTTTTGTTCTTAATCTTTTCCCACATTAACCTTCGGACTCGGTCTTCTATACGCCACTCGTTTATAATTTGGAATAAATAATAAAATATTCCAGCAAATAGCACCTTTGAGCATTAAGCACTCATCAGTGTACAACGTATCGGAGCTAGATTGAAAATTCCGTGCGGGCTTGACGAGACAAAAAACAGTTGTGGCAAAGTCACCAGCAGAGTCTTACACTGGAGAGCGCTTAAAGCAACCATAAATTAAGTTGCGGGCTGAAGCTTTTCTCGCTGAAACTGGCCATAAAAGACATTTTCTGGTGAAACTTTTCCGAGCTTGGTTGCACCCGTGTGTGCTAATAGTATAATGCTGGGCTGAAAGATTTGACTCGTGGCCGTTTTACATAAGGCTTATCCTTATTTAAATGATTATGCTTAAGCCGTTTGCTCTTTCTGGTTGGTGGTCTAGCCACGGCCTACAATGCTCACATGATTGGCTTTTTTCTGGAAGAATGTGCTTGAATATTATAATTATTACAATTTTAACCGAAATACAAAAAGTCATTGAGCAGATTATTATACAAACACAAGATTTTATGTATCGTACATATACTTAATAGTTTATTAAATTAACAGACCTAGGTATCTCCAAAAAAATATGTAGTATCATTTCCGTTATCCACTCATTTATTAGACCACGTATATGAGTGGAGGAGAAAACATGTAATCATTTTCCAGAGTTTGAACTTTATGTGAGTCGCAGACATAACCAATTAGCGTTTTTAATTAAGACGGCATTACACTGGTACAATAGTGTGAGGAGAAACTGGAAAGAATGCCATGGAAAATGGGGCAAACCATGAAATCAAAGCTGACAACAAAAGTCTTTTCGGCTTCTCCGGGACTTACGTCGTAGTGGACTCTAGGTTTTTTTAGCAAAACTTATTGGTAGTAATTATATTCCCTTCTAGCCAGAAAGTGGCTTGAAACCTTGGAGCTTTAATTGGCTTTTTGATGTGGATTTTTTCCGTTGCACTTTGTGATTATATTCACCGAATACGAACCTAATACAATTCTCTTGCCCTAATTAGGAACTCTTTCGTGTACTCATATAAATTAGTGGTGTGCTCCATTGTTGGAGGTCACAAAAATAGTCGGATCAACAATGCAGAGAACCAAGTAAAATCATCCCAGAAGTGAAAAGTAAAGCGTAAAACGGGCTGGGGTCTCCGGTTTTGCACTCTTCACAAGTGGCCGCATCGTCGTCGCTGGCAAAACTTTACCCGAGTTGTGTAAATATATGGTTACGGAATTAATCAGAAAAGTGCGCACAAAAATGAAGGCTGCAAGTAAGAAAATAAATATTTTCGGTTAATATAAAAGAATTTCCTGCAGCCTCCATTCTCCCATTTTTTGTGCTTCTTTCTTTTTTAATAAATATGCCGCAAAAAGAAAGATAACAAGAGTGCTAAGAAAAAAAGTGCAACAGTCAACGTGCTGTAAAGTGGCTTCGGTTGTTTGGCTTGGAAGTTCTTAAGAGGCTTTTGGGGTACTGTGACGAACAGAATGCAGAGGAGTACGAGTAGGCCGTTTGTTTGCGACAGCTGTGAACACTTTTTAAATAAAAGTGTTGCAAAAAATATATATAGAAAAAGGTACTTCTGCCATAAGTGGAAACAGCGCATTAAAATTGACTACTGGGGCCAGAACTCATTATTCGAATGGTGCATTACACTCAATGTACAGCATTAAAAAAAATATGTTTTGTCAGGCAGCTTTGATTTCTTACTGTCTACGTTTTTAAATAAAACTACCCCCATTTTATATATGTGGTATAATGGTCGTTTTAATTGCACCGTCGAGTGCCATACCAAACAAATTTTCGTGTATAGCTGTCTGGAAAGCCTGTAGTATCGAAGTATTTTAACAGAAAAGTAAAAATTCCAGCTGCATTAAATATGAAGCTTTTTCACTTACACTTATGTACATTTGTATGTACATTCTGACAACATCGATGGCATGAACTCAGCTTTCTGATCCAGTCAGGAGCCACCAGTCTTAAAGCAGGCCAAGGCGCAGCATAAGCACTCAGGCGTCAATGATATCCTGCGCTCGTCTGCTCTGCTCCTTTATTTAATCGTATTCGTTTCGTTTTTATCTCAACTCTGTGCTAATGGTATTTTAATTTCAAGTATGCGAGAGTCTGGTGAGCCAATATATAGCTTTAAAACTTTGTTTGTTATTTTCCCTCTTCAGTACATACGAAAATCGACCATCACCAAATGCTTGCTCAGGAAGGTTTATATTTGATTGATAAAAGGAAATTAACATTGCCAACCAAAGCAGTTTGTATGGCGAAGCTGTTCGGTAGCTACAGTAGATCCCAGTAAAGTTAAACGCACCTGGTATTTTAATTAGGAAATTTTAATTCATATGCTTTCAAGCAGTAAGTATGCTTGTGCTCTTTTCCAAGTACAGAACCCTTTATAAAAATAAAAGCAGGACTCACGGAAACTACTGATAAACAACCTTCAGCTTGCATTTACGACTACCTTGTCGGAAAGCGGCTTTAACACTAAAAAGTTTAGTCTTAAAAACGATAGTTTTATTAGACAGAGATGCTAATGCAGTGAATAAACTACTCGGACTAGTCAGGGGCAATGGGCTGCTTTTTTTTGGTGGGAGAGTATTTCTACTGCTTATGCAAAACCCAGTTATCTGTTTTAAATGCATTCAGGGGTAGCTAAAACGGAGTGCACACCATCAGGCCCTGGCAAGTTTTAGTCGTATTCCCGCCATGCCCAGAGAAATTTAAATGAATTTCTCAGTGTCTGGCGGTGGATATTAAGCTTTGGTCTGCGTAACTTCCGTAACTGCCTCGAAATACTAACTTAACAAGCCACTTTTGTTTATGCATTCACAGACTCACCCGTTGATAGGCGTTGTGAGGATGCCGGGCGTAGTATTTCTAATTGTTGTGCCGACGGCAAATTTTGAACGTGAGCTGATTTACGGTAAGTCCGGGGAACGAACAACAAAATTGAATAAGCGCTTGGGCCTAATTAAATACAAAGTGGCAATTTTGTTTACACGAACATGTAACATTCATCTAGGCGCCATTAACCACAAAATCTGCCGAGCGGCCCTTAACTCATACTGCGTACTGATCCGTTGCCACACCCACTACCTGTATGCATTGAGCGTAATTATGTTGTTTAGTGGCGTTATTAATTATTTTATGATATCGTAAAAGTGTTTCAGGGCCTAAAAGCCTTCAATGAATTTTGTATGAACTCCCATCAGACACACACGCACATAAACACAAGGATGTCGATTTTTTTTGCTGTGCATTTTCGATGTGACGTACACAGCTATCTGAGGCAGAATCCTAGAAAAGACTTCTAGAAAGCCTCCGTCAGAATATATGACATTAAAAGTTAATTAGCCACGAATAAATTGGACGGATAATTGTGGAAGACACAGGTTTAAAAAAAGACAAGTGACGATAATTAAAAGGAAGAATATAAGGGAATAATACTAAGGCTAGTCTGGGTTATAACGTATTTATGACAAACATACGTCTTGCTATATACCGAAGAGGTATTATTAATTTTTAAAAACTCTCAAACACTCCATTTTATTGAACAATTTATCATAATCAAACGCGTTAAAAAAATGTATATAATACAAACTCATAAACAAGAGTATAATTTATGAAATGAATTTCGACATGGAAATACGAGTATGGTCTCTTGTGAAATCCGACACGCAAAAAAGCCATAGCGAACGAACATGTAGAAGTCAATTTTTGCCAAAAGCATTAATCAAATATTTATTTAAATACAAACCAGCCGATGGAAAAAGCCATCAAAGAAAATCATCATTAATTTAGTTTCTCACTATGGCAGCGGCCATGCTGATAATGACAATAAAGCTAAGCTGATGAGTGGTGAGTAGGTAGGCATGTTGGGCGTGAACAAAGTTTCTTCAAATCCTGGAAAAAATAAGTACCTCATGTCTAGGGTATATAGCCTGAAGACTTTCAATGCATGTGACATACAAAAATTTAGACAAGAAAATTTAAGATGGCCTTGGCGACGTCTTAAAGTTTGTAAAAAAAATGAAGATAGAAAAAGACAAAAAGCGATGTATGTACATCCATTTTAGTGAAATCACTGAATCAAAGGAGTCATATATTACCGATACCTCACAACTATAGCTATCCGAGATTTCCGAATCTTTGGGGTCATTCAATGCCAGTAACCAAGACACTTAAGTTATGGTCAGGTATTGGGTAGGCCAAGGGTGGCAAATTTTCTGACTTAAGGAATTTTGCCCACTAGAGAAACTATAAGAACCCAATTCAGACTTGCACCCGGCCACGCTTGCGGCGGGTAGTGGGTCCTAGCTTATAGCCTAAGCGCATTTAAGCTTTATTTCGGTATTTGTCAATGTGGCGGGATTTATATTACATTTCGATGTCTGTCTGCTTCCCTCCCAATCCTTCCCAGCTTGTAGGAATAATAAATTGTGATCCTTTTGTGTGGTTTTTATATAGACTTTGATTTGATTTTTCGCTTGTCACCTTATGTACCTTGGGTATGTATAAGTATGTACAAATGTTGCTCATGTGGAGACTAGATCATCCCAATGCTTCATGGGCATGTTTTATTTTTGTTGGCCCTTCTGTAAATAATAAGAATTAAACTTAAACAAAGGCTGGTCGAGCATAAAATACACGCATAATTGTATAATAACAATGATTATATTTTTTTGGTAGCGTCGCATTTAATTAGCGTAATTTGCAGCAAAAATGAGCTTAGCGGTCAAAAGACTATACATTTGATTTGATTTTTCGCTTGTCACCTTATGTACCTTGGGTATGTATAAGTATGTACAAATGTTGCTCATGTGGAGACTAGATCATCCCAATGCTTCATGGGCATGTTTTATTTTTGTTGGCCCTTCTGTAAATAATAAGAATTAAACTTAAACAAAGGCTGGTCGAGCATAAAATACACGCATAATTGTATAATAACAATGATTATATTTTTTTGGTAGCGTCGCATTTAATTAGCGTAATTTGCAGCAAAAATGAGCTTAGCGGTCTATACATCGTGTTCCGCAGTAAACCAAATATTTATTAAACGCTTAACTGGATATTCAAATATCACAAAAATATACGCTAATTACAATATAAATAGTTAAATGGCAATAAATTAACCAACAAGTAATACATTCAAAAAACTTTAGTGTAGCAATTGGAGATGAACAAAATCGAGGGTATATTCTTCTACTGACTCATCATTATAGATCATATAATACTTCTTAATAGTGAATCAGATTAAATTTATGTCTATTTCTGCATCACCTTTTTCTTAACGAATTCAAGGCACTTCAAATAAAGCTGAAACTGAGACTTCTGCCGGGACTATTTGTAGCCATAGTCAGGGGCACCATGGAATCCAACCTACGGTCGGCTCCGGTGGAGCAGTAGGTGGGAGTGGAGGTGGCAACAATAATCTGAACATCAATCTTCCGGAGAATAACAACACAATACTACGACTTGAAGTTGAATTACGTGACAAGAATGTGCCCAAGTATCGACGCGGTGTGGTCGGTGGGCGTGTTGGTGGACCAGGAACTGGACGTGTCGGTGTCGCTGGTCGACCAGAAACAGAGGGGCCTAAACGTACTGCAGGAGCTCAAGGAGCTGACACAACTGCGACAGCTGCGTCGCTGGACAGACGTAATTTAGTGGTGCCGCTTGAAAAGGTAAGTCATTCTCAGGGCAGTTACAGGTACCCCTTCCTTCAGGCTATCGACCAGAAGGTATGGTCAAGCGCGCCAAAACTTTATGTTTCCCCAATCTTTTAAAGTTGGTTTTCGTGTGCGACAATAGTTTGATTTCGCCTGCGACTCTGCCAGCTGCCAGTATTGTAGCTTTGTGGATGCACTTAACGAGATAGAACACGACTCAAGCGCATTGCGTACTTTTACGAAACGTAAAATGTTACCTAGATATTATCATGGGCTAGATTATACTGTTGAATGACGTGGCTTAGATGGCCCACCTGAATATTGATGAGTGCAACACTTTGGACAGAGACTCCTCGGTCAATGCTGATATAAATCAACAGTCGCCGAACCATTAAATCAAATTCTGTCTAACCGTTTCCCCATTGATCCAATTAAATGCAAAAGTTGTGAGCTGTTGCTTGTCTTTCTTTCCCAGGTACTTGAGGAGTTACTTGTCAAGCTTGAAATTGAGCACGTTACTTGGACAACAAGCAAAAAAGGTTATTTTCATCACGTCGTTTTCCCGCTGCAAGCCGGCGACGCCTGCGAGACTACTCTACACTGTCTTACGGAACTGGGCATTGGCACTAAATTGAATTCCAGTGTCAGGTAAGTTGAGACATTGAAAGGCAGGAGGAAGTAACGCTAAACGTGCCGGGAAAGCCAAGAAGTCGGTCGATCCACACTTTGCAATGCAACAGCTGGTCGACCCTTTTCCTCGTTCAGGCACTGTCTCTTGTTTTAAGTACAAACGCAATAAAATGTAGAATGATGAGAAACTAAGCCTTTATTGGCGATGAGCTGCTAGGTGCTGGAGGTGTATGGCATTGCCATATTTTGATTGCGGTAATATTAAAGAAACGCTAGATGGTGCTTGCCAGCAGCTGGACTATTGTACGTATCCAGAATCCCCACAGACGTTTCGAAATATAAAGTGTGATTGCTGAATAAGCTACATTTTATTTTAAATGACTGGGCTCATGCAATTTACTTCAGCGGCACCTTAGTGAACAACACCTTCCAGCGAAGCCCCAAATTAAATAAATTAAGAAATATACAACAGACCTCGAAGTTAAGCAGAACAATGAACTGCACTAAGTAGGACTTTAAGTAAATTAAAGATGAACAAAAGGCAAGATAGATCATACAAAAACAAAAGCACTAACAAAAGCTTAAGCAACAAAAATAAACAGCTGCAGGAAAAGGGAAGATAAGTAGGTGTGATAATCATTTAATAGCATCAAACAGGAGGTGTGATCAGTTCCCAAGGGAAGTCGAATCCAGTTAAAAGGCAAAGTGGTTTTTATGACATCGGTCAGAGTAGTCAGACAATGTAAAGTTTTATCTGATTAATATGCGCACTAATTCAATTTAAATGGAAGATGAAAACTGTTGTAAAATACGAAATCACTCTGTAACGTTTGCAGTGATGAATTATTAACTCATAAAACATGTGTATAGTGTATAACTTCTAGAAAAATATGCCCAAAATCTCCAACTCCTAATTTTGCCATCGAGGGCGGCCGTAGTTTTCGCTATGACCGCCCGTTCTACGAGTATTGACATGACCTAAAAACACGAATGACTTGCTCCAACAGAATATGGTTACTTCAATTTATATCGTTCTCCTATTCAGCGTTCTGCCGTGCAGCGTTAGCTATGATGCCATCACAGATGCTGCTAACATGCGAGATGACTACAGGTAAGTGCACACATCTGCATGTGTATTGTATTTCTCTGGCATTGTACGTAGTCGTTTGTCAGAACAAACGAGTAGTTTGCAATGAAATGTCTTTTGTCAGGCTCCCACAGCTGTCGCTTTGTTAAAAACTAATTTTAGGTGTTCTCCTACGTGTCAAAGGCGTCAGTCATTTTATTAATTTTCACTCGCAGTCGAATCTTAGTCTCATTTTCAGCGCAATCCTTTCTCCGTCTGACTGTTAGAGACGTGACATTTGCCTCTTTTACATTGGCATCGCATTTGGGTATCTTATCTTTGCGCCTCGTCTAGCCGGAAGACACTCACAGGTCTCGGAGAACGCCATGGGCCCTGGCTCATTCCCAAGTTTATTACTTCTCTGGGGTAGATTTACGAGCTACTAGGAACAAGTATTGTTACAGAGTTTGGAGTCTAGTCGCCGTGTCGGAAAGTGGATATGGAAAAATTTGCCATTGGCTTGCTCACTAGTTTGAGTTAATAGAGTTATGACATTGATCCTAGACACGGGTTAAATGCATCCAGTTAGGGCGCACAAATAATTAAAAAGGCATTGCACCAATTACATAGCTGGAACACATTTGTATGCTACTTAGTCCTACCACATTAGCCGCATCTTATCCAGCTATTACTCCAGTTTATTTTATGACAGTGCTTATTTATTTGACTTTTTATTTTCTTTGCTATTTACAGCCACGATGCCGTCGCTGAGGATGTCTCAAAGTGGAACACTTTTGTGGAATCAATTAAATCTAAATTAACCGTAAAACAGGTGGTAGACGGCGTACGGGCCGGAGGATCCCTGTCGTTTGACTATCTGCTGCTAATTGTTACCGCCGAGTAAGTCCGTGCAAAGAACTCAAGAAAGAGTTTGCGTAACAAGTTTGAAAAAACCAACTCCGTAAAACAAAAAGATCAAGACCTAATTTGTTGACCCTACACTCTTCTTTGTGCTTTTAGCTCCTTGGCCGCCCTTGGGTTGGTTGAGAATAATGCACCAAATATTGTTGCGGCCATGTTGGTCTCGCCGCTTATGGGGCCCGTAATGTCGATAACATTCGGTGCAATTATCTCCGACAAGGAGCTAATGGTAAGTGCTATCTACTTTACCCATTCACATGCGGCTTTGACTTTTTTTGCTTTTCATTTTACGTACAAATACTGGTATACAAAGTTTCCGAAATACTATTTTACCTCTAAAAAAAAATGTCCAAAAAATCCAAACAAAATAATAAAATAGAGAAGTAGAGGAAAAAAGTTGTCTAATAGCCCATTTCGAATCGGTTTCAAATAAAATTGTCAAAACCTTTTCGCGACTCTTCGACTGGTTCAATGTGATATGTGAATGATATACGAGGAAATGACATTTGGAAAAATAGTACAAAATTGCAAATTGCTATGAAAGCCGTCGGTCCGTCCACTGTGCCAGCTGTCAAAATTCACATAAAACCAACAGAAATATGCGCAAGTGAGGTATGGACGAGAAAATTTGCGTCATTCCAGTCAAATACATAGCGACATAGCGAGTGATTTTCTTCGCTTTGGTGGTAAATGGTAAAGTTGAATTGTTTATTGACAGCGTTAGCTTGCAGGGGGTGGAACCGCATGAAATATTTAAATGTTTTCTGAAAATTGGATGGAGATGTAACTGGATCAACGAAGTGTGTTTGCGAGTTGTTTTGTTTTTAAATCAATACATATTTTTATACATTTTTTTAAATTTAAAAATAACGCTTCACAACTAAAAAAAAATTATACAAACTCTTCCTGTTCAGAATTATCCTAAGATGGAAACACCACCAGTGGTAGATAATAATTTGTTATCTTCTTTAAATATAATCTAAGCTTAGCTTCTTAAAATTAAAGAACGCAGCTCTTGAGGAAACATTCAACTCACGGTAAATAAACATAACGTTGAACACTACTTAATTTTAGAGTGTTATAATTTTTACGAACAAAAACAGCAGCTTAATTGCTAGCTCATAGCATACTCTCGTACTTGTCGACGCCTCACAGATACAAATTTGGGTTCTTGTATTTTTTTTTAATGAAAAGCGAATTTTGCTTCATAAAATTCTAAGACGAGATTTGAGGCTGGCGGAGAGTAGAAAATAAAAGCAGAGAAAAAAACGGACAGTTTTAAATAAATATAATCAGGTAAAACTTAAAACAAATAGAACAAATAAAATGGTAAATATGTTCATCTGCTTCCACTTCTAATGAAGAGGTGACTAAGCTTGTATGCCTTGGACTGTGCCTACCCCAGAGGCAACTTGTCAGCTCGGTGTCTGCTGACACAATTTTTACCAGAACACTCATCCAACCATACCTCTTACACTTACATGTACAGCCATAACTAGGTGTCTTGCGGGTGTTGACATCTGTGTACTTCAATTAAAATTTAATTGAAATGAATACATACATATGTCTGTGTACATCCTCTTTGCCACCTTTCTTTTATGAAGTAGCTCAAGTTACGGCATCAAAATCTTTGCCAAAACGATAGGGTGACACAGTCGGTCCTCAAAGCATTTCCTATATTTTGTTTTTAAAAAATATACTAGCACACTGGAATACACCACATTATTCAGATTTACATTTGAAAAAAATATGTAGTTAAGTTTTTAATACCTGAAGCGCCGTACTGCATGGAAGAAACATGGCTTGTTTTTATTTCATTAAAAAGGAAATATAACTTTAAAATAAATCTCTGCAAAATACGAAATAGACACTGGTACAACCAACATTCAGACTATTACATATGTAGGGAAAAGTCAAAAGAGTCAAAATTCATGGTGAAAACGAGTTGGTTTCATAAATGTTTATAGAGCCAGGTATTGACTGTTATTAAATTGGAATTTTTATAAATATTTGAATGTCATTTAAAGTTGTAAGTCAGCTTCGATTGAAATTTGTTTGCGCATTACGCAAACGCAATGTGTGCCGTGGATGTCCACATACCTGCAAATACTTAGTAGAGCAAACAATACAACGCAAATTAGTCAAACTTTTCACACCCAACTTGAATGCTAGTTCGTTAAATTGTTGTGCAAACACTTTAAAGTGCATTTACTTTAAAGTTTAGTTTGAGGACACAGTCTTGCATCCAACATTTTTCCATCTTGTTAGTCCCTTGCTTAAAGCCTCCAGACCAGTTACTTTATATGCGTCACAGTTGTGTTTGACTAGTGAATGAGGGGAACGAGCATATGCCAGTTTAGGGTCGGGTAGTAGTAGTTTGGCATAGTAAGACGACATCATGTGGCTGACACTAGAGCATTTTTCTTTTGTGTGTGCAGCTGCCAACAACAGTTTTTCAGTTGCGTGGCTGCAAATTTGGGTTAACATGTCACGAATCTAGTCACAGTTTCTTGGCGCTTCAAAGTATGCAATATTATCGCTTAAAGTGTCGCTCTTTGGCGTCTTTTGGCATTTAACTAACTGTTTCACCCCCTGTCCCTTCTTTCATTTTAGCGCGTTGGCTTTCTTTGTCTTGGACTGGGTATGTTCATCTCCCTTCTTTTCGGCTTCATTTTTGGTCTTATTCTGGGCACCACCGAAATGCCTTGGGGTCAAAATTCCGATTGGCCAACGGAGGAAATGCGCGGCAGGTAAGGCAAGTAAGCAATGTTCAAAAAGCCCCAAATCAAACCCAATCAAGCTGAACAATTACGGTAGATTGTCGAAAATACCTCACGTTCGCAACAATTCACCATGAACAATAAATTAATTCCGTTTATTTGGTCATCTACAGATTGGGTATAATCAAATCTGAATGACATTTTCTGGAGTTGTAGCGACCGATTATATTCGAATTCCAATTTGACTTTGATGTAGAATTTAATTAAGAGATATTCATGATTTTCAATTCGTTCATATCTTTGAACTCACAAATATGCCAAAGCCCAAAACAACGGGCTATCCATATGTTACAGTCCACCAAAGAAATATTTAACGTAATGACCCTTTTTTTATAACAAATCATATTCGAATGAAATAAGCCTTTTCATTTGAAACTCTTACGAATTTTCTTGACTTGAAAGCTTAATGTTTAGATAATATAATATAATATAATAATATAAAAGCAGGTTTGAAATCAGAGAAGATATAAACAGTATATTTTGGGCGCCAAAACGATTGCAAAAGCCCGCAGTGATTGGGAAAACACATTAAGAATATTAATTAAGACTAATTACCACGTCATTCACTTCCCGGTGTCAAGAAGCTTGACGCACTTAAATCCCCCGAGTTTCAAAAATGACTTAGAATTTTGGAGAAAACTCAAAATCCATTAAATATGTTAATTATCCAGTGTCGCATGAAGCTCAGATGTTGGTACTTAAAGTAGTCATTGGTAAATCTATGGGTGAGAATCTAACAAATTACTTGCAAATAAGTCAAATAATCTTAAGCCATGGCGTTTGCTCGTTATAAGGGCCTCCAGCCGACAGTGCGATGATACTTTAGTCACTTTAGTCTATATATATGAGCACACATTTATTACGGTATCGTTTTTTGTCGAAGAAATCTTTAAGTTGCCACGCGCAGTCTGTGTAAATCTGTTTCAACAGTGGGCACAACATAGGCTTAGAGAAGCTTACACCCCGTAACAGCAACAGCAGCAAGAGCAATAAATTAAGCTCAGCCATAGAATTCGCCGGAAGTTGCGTGAAATGAATGTGTGTCGGCAATTGTGTTAATTGCACAAAATAAATTGTTAAAATAATAATACACAATGTGGGATACTCATTTGAGTCTGACATCTAAATGTTCCTAGCAGACATACATGCATACATATGTACATGCTATATGCAAGTGTATCTGTATAATTAAGTGCCGTGGTTTAGGCTTGTGCTCTATTGTTAGCCAGCTCCAGCTCCCACCCAAAGAGCCTATGACTATCAACATCTTTATCATAATAATAGGTACACATAATGACTTCTTGCAGATTGCGTGTGCCTATTCCGAGCATGCAATCAACATGAATTTCTTTTGGTCATTCTTTTCTGACGCATTGTTGGCGTGCACTGAACTCAATAATTGTGTCACATGGCGCGTGCAAAAAGAGGCTTGCTCAGACCGTAGGATTAGCGAAATTAATTTGTCAGGTACTCATTGAAAACACTACTCGACAAAATCAAACTTTTTTTTCCTCAGGGAACCAAATGGACTCTTTCTGATAGATTTAAAGCCGTACAAAAAATCGTAAAAATCGTGTTGGGTAGTGTAATAGAAGAAATGTATTGGTTAAGAGCGAAATTTCTCTTGAGAAAATATTCATTCGAGTAAAATATTTCTAACTAATTAAGTTAACTGCTAACTGATGTTTCTCCAGTTCCAGTATAAATTTTAAATTATACTTAAGTTAGAATTTTGGTACATATGTATGTATATTTTTTTTATTAAGCAACTAAATCTGTACCTAAATTCTATCCAGATTGCACACACTTTCTTTTAAAGCATAAATATTTTCTACACCGAACCCTTCTCTTCTGGTTGCGTGATGAATTATCAGAATTCGGCTTACACTTACCATGCGAAATTCTTTATTTAATATAAAAAATCTTAAATCAGAACTAAAAGGGACATATGTTTTAGCACTATTTAGTTCTATGCAGTACTCATTTGCAATATGCCTAGCCAAATGCTTGGACCATAATTGAGCGTAAATTGCCGCCACATAACAAAGTTGTCTTTTGCATAAAAAGTTAAATACTTATACAGCTCAAACTCTAGCATTCATAAAATAAAACTCACACCTACGACGACCCAGAAAAGCAAAGCTCATGCGCCATTAATCAAGAAAAGTTGCTCCAAGGTAAAGAATATACGAATAAATCATAGCCGAGAAAGGCGTGGCACAGCTTAAAATACCCTTCTGTGTTTTTGATTTAGTACACGCGTGATTCTCACGTGAATCGGTACATAATATGTATATAAAATATATTTTTTATAAGAGACAACAAATGGACTCCGTTATTAAGACTATATGCAAATAGCTATAAAATCGTAACTTGTTGTTCTGAATCAAAAGACTCGTCGTAAGAATATGCCTCCACTGAGGGTATTAAAACTCGTCCCAAAATTTGCTAACATTTCTCGCCATTAAATGACTGTGACTCCTGACTCAACGAGTCCTGGGCGACCAGCTTGGTTGGCGGAAGTGATAACAAAGCCGCTGACACTTGACAAACTTGCGCGAATGTCAAAAAATCTTCGCGGATTGAGAAAAAGTATAAAAAGTCAGCGTCACCTGGGAACAGAGAAACGGTGTGACCTCCCGCTGACCCTGCCGGGACAAGGCAGATAAGCAGTGTCAGCGACAGTCATCGGTTGTTGGCCAAACATTCATCTTAATGTGACTTAATTTGCAGCTACCGCCCACACACCACCCCAGCACACATCCAACAATGGACAACGGATGTAGCATTAAGTGGGAGGGTGGACATTTGTCATTTGCCTTCGGTTGTATTTTTAATTAATTTTCATAATTCGTTTTTACTTTTTCGTTTGCCATTTTAGAGTTGATTTTTCAATAATTTATCTTTCAATTCACAGAGGCAATGTGCGCGCCTTGTGGATGGGCGTTCTGTGGGCGTTAACATCTGGCACTGGCGTGGCTGTGGCCTTGCTGCAAGGTTCTGCTGGACCGTTGATTGGTGTTGCCATTTCGGCCTCTCTGTTGCCCCCCGTTGTCAATTGCGTGAGTACCTTCTTATATGTATGTATATAGATGTGTGTATGTATTTACGAACAAGTGCAAAATGTAATATTTGTCTGAAGTATGGTTAATTGATAAGCCGATACCTGATTTTAACAAAAGACACATTCATAATACATACAAATAAATATTGTACAAATCCCACTTATTGAAGAAATTTCCCGAAACCTTGAATCGCCTTCTTTGTAGAAATTTGTCTCATTATCTGTGAAAAGGACTGCGCAGTTGTTAATTTCAGTACATGAATGGCAGTAATATATTTCCGGGAAATATTTGAATCAGGCTTAAAATTTATAAGCGCTTCTAGACACCATTTACACATTATTATTCTGATGACATCATTCTAATTGAATTTCAAAAGCATTCATGTCATGAAAAAATCACAAATAGTTATTTCCAAACAATTTACAAAATACTGCTATGGGACTCAAGCTAACTCAAGCATCCAGGTTCATACCTGTAATTCAAGAGCTGCATTAATTCATAAATTCCCTAGAAACTGCAGAGTTGTTGTAACTAAGGGCAGGTATGTTGGCATAACGGACCTAAAGGCCAGCCAAAGATTGGTATAGGAAAATGCAAGCGAGAGCAGAATAAGTTTGGCCATGGAATTTTATGTTGAATACTTGAAGTGAACCTCGCCATAAATTAGGCCGAAATACAATTTGCTGATTAATCGGAAGTGCATTGCCCAAAAACTTTTACCCATAAATCTGCCCGGTCGCAGGAGTTTGAGCAGAAAGCGCTCGGGACCAGTTCTCAGCTGTTTTCCTACTTTGTGTGACGTAACCGCAACGAGTGCATAAATTTTGACCCAATTTTCAAGTGTAAATTGTGAAACCAAACCAAGAAGTCTGTTTTCCAACTGAAAGCGGATGTTGTGTAAAATTATAAAGCGAGCACACACACTGCAAAAGAGACAGCAGAAGGCTCCAAAGGGAAACGCATACAAAAACTTGCACATAGCAAACGGCAGAGCAAGTGCCACATAAACAAACAAACTATCCAGCAACGCCGCTTGCTGACATTTATCAATGCTGACAGAAAGACAAAGGCGCGGCTGGAAGGCGTAGGCCACAAGCATGACAAAATGATGCAAAAGGCAAATTATGGACACTGGGTAATGGCTAATGGAGGCAAGAGACGCAGCCAGCGCAGAGGGGAAGCTCCGACTGAACTTTAAACGGCTAAAACAATGGCGCTGAAATCGCTTAATCATAGCGGCCTCTGTGGTGGAGCATGTGTGCATGTACCGTTTTTCCACATCTTTCCATTTTTCAGTCAACTTACATGAGTCTGGACTGCATAAGTCAGTGGCGCGCACTCAAACTAAAGTAGTTACTGGTCGTTGTTCCTTTAAAAAAATCGTGTTACAATTAAGTTCTATTTAATGCAATTGCTGCTAATGTAAACAAAATCGCGCTTACATTTTAGTAATATTTTTTAATTTGGCAGAAGTCCCATCCCAACAATTGCTAGTTTCAATTTTGGTTTATAAAATTTGAGCCCAGGATATATGTATGAACATATGTCCATATTCTCGCATATTTTCTGCAAAATTAACTCAAAACTTCAGTTTTTCACTTACAAAATTCATTCACCCATGACTGTCAAATCCAAACACTCAATAATTTACAGAGCAATGGCCATAAATTCTAGTAATAACGAAAATAGAAAGTAAATCGAGGAATAGCCATTATCTCGCAGACAATTGTAATCACAAACACACACCCGTGTATATACAGGAGGCACGCACTTCCGGACTTGCTGAGCAGTGTGCTGAGTCATTATAATTTATAATAGCAAAGAAGAGAATCAAACAAGCAAAGAACGAAGAAAACAGGGGAATAACAGGACTAACAGAAAATGCGACAATGATGTTTTATCTGTGAGTTTGTATGTCTCCCACACATACTGAAAAGTTATAACAATTCAAGGCCGAACGGCACACTACTTTGTATGCCAGAGGCGTACACCCCTTCCAATGCCCATTCGGAACTAAGCACGCGGCGACCTTATGACCTCGAAAGCAGACGCGACAGTCCACATGTAACCGACCATCATAGCAGCAGTCACACTCTTGCTCATCTGTCTGACTTTCTTCTCTTTGCTTTGCAGGGTCTATTTTGGTCACTGGCCTGCATTTGGCTTATATATCCGGAGAAGCGTATACCGCACTTGAAAAACGAGGCAATGAACTCAACCAGCTCGTATCCCTTCATCTACACGAGCTACTTGCCTACAGAATTTCTGATCAATGGCATTGTGTCTGCATGTCTGACTATTGTGAATGTGATTTGCATATTTATCACCGCCATAATAGTTTTGAAGATAAAAGAAGTATCGGCGCCATATACTGCTAGTCCGGACTTAAAGCGGTGAGTAAATTCGTAGTTCAATTAGATAATAGATAAAATGTATACCTCTTTTATATACATATGTACATATATATATTTATTTATACTGTACATTACTCTGAATAAGATCAAATTCAAAATTTATATACTTGTACACAACCCTTAACAATGACATTGACTTGGATTTAATTAGGTCTAAGTTGATAAATCTGTTTGCTTATTAGTTTGCTCAATCTTAGCTTAAACCTATACCAAGGTTTCAAGTCCACTATGGGTACACACATTTTCCACAAGGACACAAGGGTGCTCCGGCCAAACTAGCTAGGGAAATTAACTTATATTGTCTGACACTTGACCAGGCTGCACATTTAAATCAGTAAAATGCTATAGCTCAACAGAGTATCGGAAAAACGATTCATATTCGTGCATTCAGACACAGTCGGTATACAAGTATTTTGGGTTATATTGTTGTTGGCGCATTTTGGGAAAACATTTATTCCAGTTTGGAAAGCCTTTTTGGGAAAACGATTTGTTAGAAACGTCTTCTGAATTGTATCCAACACTCACAGAAAATAATATTAGCTTGCGCATTGCTTGTTTGCGATGCTTAGCTTGCAAGTGCTTCGTCCAAAATATAATGTATCACATAATTAACTCACTTATTATGAAAATAAATGCCCTCCATTGCCAGCTGATATGACATGACATATGGGAACCAAAGCTTCAGTAATAGTGTGCGTCAGTGTGTCGAGGCCCCTTCGTCAGTCCAGATATGTAGCTCGCTGGGACGACTTTTAATTTTCGAAAGTGGCGCACTAAATAACTTTAAGCGAGAACTAAAAATTTGTCTATCCCAGTTGTCAACATACTTTTTCTACCATAAACTGACCGCGAAGGAGTGTACCATTTTATTTCATGTTTTTTTATCCATTTCATACATACATATGTACATGTGCAAAAACATTTTTTCGTCTATTTCAACGATTGTTTAAGCATGCACACGTTCTCTAGCGCCGTTTCGGGTTGTTTGTTTAGCTTTTAAACATTTTGTATGCTGAATTCATACTCTTCAAAGTATTTTTTTTGAAGAGAAGTTTGCGAGTACAATATTGGCCATATCAACTATTGTGAACGATATTTACAAATGAACACTGACTGGAGTAGGTCGAGATCAGCATAGCATCCATTGGCCAGAACGTACATTTGTGTAAATCTGCTAGAGCTATCCGTTCCCGATTGTTTTGTCTGTTTGTTTTTCTGCACTTTTTCTGGTGCGAAGAGTCCAATACTCGCATGCAGTGGCGACCCTGTTCTGCGACTGCGACCCTACTCAAATAAAAGGAAGCGATATTGAAGGCCAGTCTAAGTGGGAAAGCGGGGAGAACTGGAAGATTGAGGGCTGCTTAGCATACGCCAAGCCATGCCAGGCGGTTTAGTTTTCGTTCCGCAGACTGTTGCATTACGCATAAAGTGCATGATTTCATATATATTTGTTGTTATTTAGTATGCACGGCTTTGACGAATTTATTTTATTTTCATTTTTGTGTTTTTCTTTTGAGAGCGGTTTATGGTTGCGAATTTTGTTTCTTTTCCAATTCAAAATGATTTTTATTAGGTTTGTGTAGCTGACAAAAATAGGGACATTTTCTGCTGAGAAGCGGCACGACAATAGTCTGAAGGATGTTTCATATAATAACACAAGTTCAGATGAGTTGAACTGAAGCAAAAGTTTTTGTAGAAAGTTATCTAAAATATTATTTAAAAGATGGGGCACAAAATAATATTTCAAGGAATTAAATGATCTTCGCTACCTTAATATTAATACACCACACAGCTATAATAAATAATATCATTTAGCTATTTTTTTTTAAATTCTTATTTACAACAGCTTTTGGGAAACCGATCTTCGCACCGTGCGCAAGACAAATCGCTCGACATTGCGAAATCCCACCACTCGTACTCGTGGCAGTATCGCAGGGACAGGAACTGTCAGGGGGATGGACAAGCTATTTGGGTGAGTGGTAAACATAGATAAGAGAAAACTCCTTTGCAAGATGCCTCTTAGTAGATTTTTATGTGTCGCTTACAATTGCTTTCTGTATGTGTACGGGAGTATGAATTGTTGAACTCATGCACCATGTCCTGGGGCAAGGAAATTTACTTCACACATTTGTCATGAAAAACAATTTGAAAAGGTAAATAACAAAAGCATTTATGTCAGGGCAAGGGAATCTGAAAAAGGCGAACGAAAAAAGTGGTACATCTATAGAAAATTTGTTATCGCTTAATTGAAATCATTTCCAAGTATTTATGGTGTTCCTGAGCTATGGAAAAGGTAAGAAATGGTCATAAAACAGGTTATTAGTTAACTCAATAACACATTTAGATCAATGTGTAATTAAGTTATTTTTGTACACTTTATATTAGTTTTAAATTCAGACCAAAAAGATGACATTTTCTTACAAAGAAAAAATACAAAATCATCTGCTTTTTTATAAAGTTCATGTTTTTTCAGAAAAATGAATTAATCTCTTATAGAACGCTTCTTTATCCGCATTGTTTCACAATAATTACACTTGTGACCATCCTTCTCCTTGTCTTCAGGAGCGGCCACTATCAAGGATTGGAAGAACGCGATGTCCAAATGGATAATGCCTTAGAGCGTGCCTTGGCTCAGGCCGAGAACGATACTACCTTTAAAAAGGTCAAGCGGATGAGTTATTCGAGCAATGCGGCTGGTGAGGTGAGTTACTTTGATCTGTTTTGAACTCATTAAAAATGATTTGAGTAGATTTTCTATATGGGTTATCTACTCAAAGTTAAATTTAAGAAATGTGCAATTTAATCTTAATGTAAAGAAATATACAAATGTAAAAGTATTCTGCATGTCCTATGTCGTTGGCGGTTTAGCCACGGGCAGCCACTTTCGTAGTTTAAGCTGCTAGATAAGTTCGCAAATGGCGAATGATAATATTTCCCTCCTAGATGTAAAATTTAATTTTCAATTTCGATTTGATTGATATGAACTCGCTTAAAACATTTTTAGAAGTTTAGCAAAATTGCACAGCTGTTTACGACTACCTTTTCGAATTTATTAGATCATTAGATCAGATCTTATCTGAATCGTTTTATTTGTCTTCACTTTATCATATGAACCATTTTAATCCGCTAATGATTGGAAAGTTTGCATTCCACAAGCCCGAATCCATAATTATAGGGCCAGTTAGTTGTTGCTATGCTTAGAAAAACTTTCTTAATTTCCTGTTTGATGAATAGGCGTGCAAGGCGCTTAAATTAAAAATCGCCGGCAAGAAGCGTTCAAAAGCCATCCAAGCGTCGATTGCCACAAATCAACTTCTACATTAATTCATTTTGGAGCAAGCAGATACAATTCAAAAGAGAAAGATGAGTAGATGGAGCTTTAGCGAGGATGGCACTTGAGCGGCAGACTGACATGCTCTAAATATTAAGAGAGGCAGACTACAAAATAGCCGAGCGAAATGCAAAACCAACTTGCGAAGTCTACGACAACGCCCTCGAAAGCCACCCTCTCGACAGCTTGTAATCAGTTTAAAGTGAGTCCCGGCCACTAAAACTCAATTAACCCCATTTGAATGGAGCACGAGGCAATTGAAAAAACACAGAAACATAAAGCAAAAACGAAAATGAAAATGAAAACGAATAACGAAACGAAGAGTGAGAAAATCAAGGCAAAAGATTAAAAACGGAAATGGTTGGCCATTGAGTATGCCACGGGAAGAGGGTCCTGGCGCGGCGTGGCATAGGAGAAGTGATGGCTAAAGGTTGGCAGCATTTTTCACTTAAAACCTCATTGATACTCAATTACCAGGTCGGCACTCTGCTCCAGCTTGGACAAAACAAACGGCGGATGCGAAACTCAGGAAAACGGAAGCACTTTGCAACGGAAATGAAACATCAATTAAAGTCGCACACCGAGCAGCTCCAACCGGGCGCCATCGAAAGAAGATCTGGCGCCCTGACAGACCTGCCAGCCTTCGCTTTCGAAAATATATTGCTTTTCTTCCATTGCAAGTACGTCTGCTGGCATAAAAGAGGGAGAAAAAGCACTCTTTTGTATGCTGGTACGCTTGTTCAATTGCCACAAGGCCTAAGGGCATAATTCGTTAGTTTTTATTGCTTAATTGTAATTTCTCATATGAATACCAAAAAGTTTAATTGGTTACATTGAAATATTATTGATCCTAAAAACTACTTATTGAAGTAGTTTTAAAACAAGTAAGAAGCACGGAGGTGCAATAAAATTAAAATTTAAGTAAGCCTAAGAGCTATTGTAAGTTCATTCATACATACATATGTACATATATCTGTTATGTGGTGTTTATAGCTCACGGAACGTCTGGCAAAGATAGCCGGCCTCAACAGACTGAAAGCAGATGGGGACCCCGTACAAACGAATTCAAGCAGCTTGGCTGGAAGCCGAATGAATTCAATCCCCAACTCTCAGCTAAACGTCGATCTGAAGGCCCTAGATAAGCTCGTGAGTAGTCTGCTAGAGCAACATTCTTCTGGAAGTAAGTCTGCGCAGACTGGCACCCGCACTCCACCTCTGCAGCGGATGGCTTCCAAAAAGTTGAATCGATGGCGTCCTTTATCTCGATCGGCACACAACTATACACGTGGTGAAGGTAGCGATAATATTGGAGGGAGTTTCACGCAGCTGTTGGAGCGCAGCGAACCGCAGACAACTTTGGCACAGCACGCACCCAACATGCCGACAATAATGGAGAGCAGCGCTGGAAGCCCAACTCAGAACAATGCGCACCATCAGTCCTCCCACCGCCCATGGACCTCTTCGCTGGATGGCACACCAGGAGCAGTGCGTAACGTTCTCCACAATATCAGTCAGGCTGCCTCTGCTGCTACTAGGCGAGAGGACGAAGATCAACTGAATTTGACAAATAATTATATGGGATAAGTTATCTGAAACTATGTATTGAAAAATTGCTCATATGCATTCGACTGGACATATGTATCTATTTCCATGTACTCACTCAAACTGTAGGCCCAATTAATAAAATGAAAATTTAAGAGTGAGGCGTGATTTTAGCTTAAACTTAACTTCAGCTATGCACATATATACTTAAACATATTTGCAATAATCTCACCTGTCTTTCCATAACACCCGACAGCTGCTCCCTCTCAGCATGTCGATAATATCCTGTTAAATTTGCACCAAGTCGCATGGTCACTTCGTAACGAGTTTTACCGCTGCGTGCTGAATTGGGACTACTTGTCAGAACCGAGTAGCTCTGACTGGAACTGGCAGTAGCTTCGTTGTAATTGTCAAAGTTGCAGGCATTGTGACAATCGATGGAGCTGGCATTAATAGTGCATCCTAAAAAGAATATATATCACATCACGAACAATCTGTGTCGCACAAGAATAAGAACGATATGAGGGGCAGTATAAGCTTTATAAACGTCAGGTGAATATAATTAGATGAATGTTTCTAGAATGCACTTGGATACTGCTGCTTCTGCCCATTCATGTTAGTCCACTAAAATCGCCCCACTCTGTACCGGGAAATAGACCCGAGGTTCAAAATCGATTAAATATAATTTTTTCATCTGCATAATTGCAATTCAGTTGCAGTTTGTATAAATTGTTATTAGGTTTGCACGCACTTTTCGATTAAATGGTTCGAGCGGGCTTCTAGAGGGAGAGCGACGAAGCCAACCTCCGCTCGAATGTCTTTTTATTATTTTTTTGTATGTGCGTAGTATTGCCACCTCAGCTGGCATCGAGGGCATTCTTAATGATAATCATTTCCCCAATTAAATTTTCTCTTTTCGCTACTTTTACCCGCACATATGTATGTACTTCGCGGAGGAAGCGACACTTTTCTGCACTGGCGCCTGTTATGTTTATATCTCACATTTACATTTATTATTGCTCTTACCCTGCGTGGTCCTCTTTATTTCGGGTATTTCACATTTAGTTCCTTTGTACCCCACTGGACAATGGCAAGTTATGGCCGCATCACCAATATGCCTGAAAATTACGATACAAAAAACCGACTTTTTTAAAGTGAAAATATACCCTTTATACCTATGTACATATGCGCCTTAAGTAATTATATTTGATATAGGTGTGTAGCTTTATGCACACATACATATGTATGTATTTATGTATGCATTCTTATTACAGTCCATTCAATAAATAAAAACAAACAAAATCAAATCGTCTCTCTCTTTACTGTAACTGTAAAGAAAGTTCAGTGCACGATAGCACCGAAATGAGAGCAAAGCAAAGAGTGGAATACGTGTCAGCTCATGTCCCTCTCTGAGAGCGCGCACCGATCGACTCTCTCAGCTTCTCTGAGGTTCTCAACAACGCTGTCTGCTTGCGGCGTACATACTTTGAAACGGAGCGACAGAACTAAGAATCGCAAACTCGAAATCAGTTGTTTGATCTCGCGCTCGCGCAGACAAAGTTTTGCAAAGATAAGCCTGTCAACAACATAAAATAAAGCTGTAAGTGATGCTAATATGTACATGCATATGCACTCGTACATGCGTTGCTAATATTAGCTGGCAGTAAAATTTAACTTAAATATGCTTGTATGTAGCACCATGTATGTGTAGAAAACTCGTTATATATACTTACTTGCACGTTCCACCGTTTTGGCACACGTTAGTATGGCTGTCTTTGCATAACGGACCATGTCCACAATCGCTGCCACTGAAGCCTGGAAAACACGCGCAACCATACGAACTGCAAATAAATATTAAAACGGAATATGTGAGCACGGTTCGAGTTCTATTTGTGATCGCATCGCGTGTGTTCTTGGTTTGAAACTGTAAAGTTGGCACCCTCTGGTCAGACCTCACAAGGTGTCAGCCCACCACTCACATTTATTTACATATCTCTGAGATTGCGCCTTTTCACAACCGATGAGCTGCCTAGATTGTGACTCATAAAAGTTTTATTGGACTTTTTTGATGCAGGAGTTTTATAAGGTACGTGCCTAAACTGAATTCATAGTTATTTCAAAATCATCTTCAAAACAAATCTGTTGTTGACCCCATTGGGTCAAAATACCTAACTACAGACAATATTTTAAATATGTAATATTTAGACGAAAGCAAATTCAAAGACTCAAGTCGTCGCTTTGAATATTTCAGAATACCCTTTTTGAAATTTCTTGAAAATAGCGAGTTACTAAATTTTGGAACGAGGCGGAACATTTGTTATAAATTTTACCATTTGAAAATAACAAATACTTATTTATCTCTCAAAAACTATTGGCTTTCAATCAACTCAAATTTTTTTTCTAAAAATTTAATTTAATTACACGAGGCATCTCGTTGTTGTTCTCTGGTGGTTTAACTAAATTCGAATTTAACGAGAAAATCATTCTAATTGGTCTGCTATTAGTAACATCTGACTTACTCTATCTTTTCTATTATGAAACAATCGAAACATTAAAAAATGTGGCCAAAACGACATACATTTTTTGAACGCTTAGCCAGAAGAAAAATCGAACGGCTGGACAACAACAGAGAGCAAAAAACTTTGAGAAAAATGTTCATGTCACAAAACTTGAACTTCTATTCGAAAATTTATTTGTTCATTCTAAATATTGAGCTGGGTGAGTTGGCCGTAATTATTTTAATTGCTTTGGTTTATAAAGAGTTCCGTTCAACCAAAATGCATACATATAATTCTTTTTACATTTTTATCTCGCTAACTATGTTAATATATAAAAACACTGTTCTCGGAATGAAGTCATTTATCATTTGTGCAAATGGAAACGTATTCCTCGGAAGTCCGCTATATCTAATATTTACCTAATACTCTGGCATTGTTCTTATGTATAGAATGTGAAGGCTTGTACGCTTCGGTTTCTATTGTATTGCGGAAATTAATTATTGCCTCTGTGTTCGGACATCTGCGCAGCTTACAAGTCCATGCAACTTACTGCTCGCCATCTCTTCTATTGCTTGTTATGCCCTCTGTGACGGAAACGTTTTTCTACGTAAACTTCATATGAGTGGGCTTTAAGCTTGTTTTATACTGTTGTATTTTTGCTATTTCACATGCATCTCATATCTGTTTAACAGAATGCTGTATTTTTAAATTCATCGACAGGCGTTCGTAAGAATAAACTAGCCGGGAAAATAACGAATTCCCTCCTGCTTTGAAGCTAAACCTTCTTCGTTTCATTGAAACAGGCTTTGCATTTTTTACGAATCATTGAAAATCACCTGCAGCTGGAATTATTCGTGTGCTCCCCAGTATCTCTAGAAATTTTTTTTCGTTCGTAATTCTGTATATTTTGCGACATGTGCACCTCAAAGTTTTTTTCTCACACAAAATATTTGTCACACAGCCTTTCATTTTAAGGGACGCTGCGGGTTTTTTGTTTAAAATAAAAATTAAAAGTACAGTTCATACGGCAGATGTAACATTTTTTTTTGGTAGAAGGGAACAGGGATTTTCATGGTTCTCAGAGAGAAGGCATTGTTTTGACTGCATGCGAAATCAATTTGAACTGCGCATTTTAAATTCATTCAAATTTGAAAAGCCGAACATTTAAACTCGCTTGCCAAAAATCTAGGACTATTTTATAGGACTCCACTCAAAAACTGCTGACAAAGCATACATATGCTAAACTGCTTTTGGCTAACCCAAAAATCACACATATTGCTTTCGTGAATACTATGCCATATCCTTCGCATCGACAAAGTAGTTAGTATAAACAGTTCATCCAAAGTGCTATTCAGGATGTGGATAAGTCTGTATGGGTTACTTAGTTGGAAGCCGAAAACTAATTTGTATAAGGTTTTTTTGACAAAAAGCCAAAGTTATTGTACTGATGAAAATATGGAAAGCAGAAATCATAAAGTAATGCTATATGTATAGTGTAGCAACCGGTTGAAAAAAGTAACGTCTAAACGTTGGCAATTACTTTTGCACCCTTACATATAATACAATAAAATTTAATTTCATGGTCCTATATGTTAAGGTGCGTAACTGAGTATGCGATGAAATAGGGATTGTTGAATGGTTTGTGGCGGAAATTTATTCACTCAGCGCTCGTAAAACACATACATAAATACCAAAATATGCAAAATTCTAAATTTGTTGTATCCTTTTTTTTTTTTACACTAGTATTTGTATTATCAAGCGAAAATACATATGTATGTGGTTGAAGTTGCAGATTCGCACATGTGTACCAGTTTTGAAACTGCATACAAGTTAAAACTTTTCTTAGTCATGTGAGGTGCGTATTCGCGACGAAGGTCCATGTGCCAAGATAATTCAGGAAAATTAAGAGTTTTTATTAAGCGGAATATTTTGAGAGATGATCTGACACAAAAATAAGAACAATGTTAAAAAATTGGGACCAAATAAAACTTGCAATATGGCCAACTTAGTCTCCGCCATTACTCCATGTGTGCAGTTTCTTGACTTTGGATAAATAAAAATGTTTGACATGGCAAACAATGTACGAGGCGCACGCAAGCAAATCAGAATGACACTGACAAAGATACCATGTGGCGAGCTGCACGTGCAGCGTTCACATCGATGCATTCCACCTCCTTTCTCCTTCGCCTTTTCGTGTTCTTGGTCCAGCACTGAACCTGATCTCATTTGATGCTGACATTTTGTTTGCTCAGCAGATGCTACGTTTTTTGTTATTAAAGCTGTATCAGACGCAGACCTAGAGCCATAGGCAACGCACATTGATTGCTGAGCGTTTACTACTCCTTCCATCCCTTCTGCTGCGGTATAGGGCACACACAATTGGCCGATTGAATGTGGCCTAATTCTGAGTCGATGTCATTGCCGTTGGTGCTCCTTCCCCTTGTTAGCCGATAACTATACTGGTCTTTTAAAAGGTTGCCAATCAGTTGGATAAGGGGTCGTTTTCTACACCCTCGAAATGCTGTTGCCCACAATCACAAACCTGCGGACTTTGCTATAGAGGAAACATCTAATTCTACTGAGTTTGCACTTTTTGAATATGTATGTACATGTATGTATGTATAAGTATGTATGTATATGCGAAACGCAAACGAATATTTGATACTTTTCTACTTTTTGACTATTCTACAGAATTAAAGAAGAAGATAAAATTTCTGGATCAGTTCAATATAGAGCTTTTTAATGACCCTCAAAGCGAAAACTTTTTCAATTAGGCGTATGTTAATGAAAATATAGAGTTGGGGCAAATACCCTCCAAAAAGGGAATGAAACCCAAATTTAATGCCCAACCAATATGTCTTAAAACAGAAAAAAGTATTTAAAAATATAATTTGGTTACCGCTTTGTGGAGTTTAGTGGTGAGGTGCAACAGATTTTCATTGCCCACCAAATGGATGAACGCACGGTTCATGCAATACTGATTCAACAAATAAAAGTATTAAAATTCTTGTAGAAATGCAGTCAGTCAGTCGTCATTAAAAGGGAAAGAAAAAACTAAATAAAAAAAGGAATGGCAAGAGCAGACTTCATTCTGGCTAATGGAAAATTGCTTATGACTTATTTTTCTGCTTGCCATTTTCAAAATTTTCAGCACTACAATGACGAATATTTAGAGCCTTCTGATACTTTACATTCAAAGAAATAACATAAATTAACTAAATTAAATATTTTTAAAATTTAAAATCGTTAACCTAATGCTGAATTAACCCTGCGACTGTACGTTAGACATTCGACGGCGCTTATTAAAAATTCGAGCACGCTTACGAATCATACGCAAAGCTCAAGAGATAATCGAAACAGTTAATAAAAAAAGGTTCGAACAAAATCAATAAAGGAAAAAGAATAAAGCATCAATACTGAATGACACATAATATTTAGAGCTCGCCCAAATTTGTTCATCATCTACTTCCTTAACTTCCATAACAATAGAGATGATGAAAGCTAGAGCCCTAGATGAGAATCCAATGCGACGTAGTGCTAAGAACAAATATAACGTAAAGATTGTGTTGAAGGATTTCATTGATTCTATTCGTCGCTCTCATCGCCTTCTAAACTCGGATGTTTCTGCTGTTTACTGTTTTACTTATCTAAGGCACGTAGTGAATTATGAGACCTTTAGTTGGTAATTAAGTTACAGGCCGCTACGTTTCAAGCGTGAAATTATATTTTAGACGAACGGCACAGCGATGAGAGGTCCGAAATACTAACAGCTTACTAAGAAAGTTCAGCTGTCACTTTTGTATTAAATTTTCCTTGTAGGAGCTCAACTTGCATTAATTTTGGCATTGATATTAATATTCAATTAGATTGGCGAATACACGGTGGCTTGGCCCACCAATTAATTTTAGTTATGTTAAGTACTCATGGAAGTGAAGTGGCAACTTTTTCTTTGTTTTTCACAAATTCCTGACAAAAGCTTATGAAAACTAGCAGCACCATACATATCGCTCATCCACAGCAAACAAATTTTGATTTGTTAAATCTCTCGGGTCATTATTGTACTCAGTGCTATTTCGGTGTTAAATGCTCTCGCAATGTGTTATTGTTGTCATTAAACTTTATAATTGGTGCGAGATAGTTCCACGTGTCTATTATGAATCCGTTTCAGCAAGCACCTGTTCAATTAATCAAACAGCAGAATATTCTGTCCGCGACTTGACTTGAACGGGTACATGTCCCCTCCTGCTCTCATGCTTACCACTGCACGTAAAGCTCAATTTGAAAGCTTATCCATAAAAACTCCTTTTACCTGAATTTTTTCCGAACAAATGCATCACGCTTTTTCATCACTTCTCTCCTTTAACTGTTAACGTGCATATTCGTTTCTTATATTTTTGTTGCTTCTGTTTTTTTTTTTTGTTTTTAAATGTCGATGTCTCTACGCTGGGGATTTCAGCAGGATGCCGAAACCCTACTTGGTTAGGTGGAAAGCCTTGATTCGAACCCGGCACAAAAATTTAAAAGCCGAAACAGTTCAGCAACTTTTTCATTAGTTCATTTTCATTGAACACCAAACGGAAAAAAGATTAATGTGCAAGCAGTTGACAGCTTCAATGGCTACCTGTCTGTGATTTTTGTGTGCCATATACTATATATTTAATATGGTATGTTTCCGTAAATTCATTTTTTCACATAATAAAATAATAATAATAAAAGAGACAGCTAATTCCTCTTTACCCTACTATATAAGTACTATTTACTTATGCTTACACTCTAGCTTATACTATGCTTACATTCTAGAAGATATTTTGAGTGGTTGAGCATGGCTTGTAAATGGCTAAATGTCTTCATCTTCAACAATCCTGAAAATTACAGATCATATTTTTCCGAACCGAAACCAAACCAAAATAATCAAATTAAAAATTCAAATTTATCACACTTATCAGTAAAAGTTTAAATTTGATATAGAAAACACAGTTTATATAATATTATCATACTTTCATCATACTTAAACATACCCAAAGTCCGCGCTGGCATAGCAATCTCCAAGAAAGCGACATTGGAGAGTATTGCACTGCGATTCCTTCACATCATGCTGCACCTCGTATGTTATGTTGAAGCCATACACATCCAGTAAGCGATCCAGTGCACGTAAATGAGTTCCATCCAAGGTTTCCATAGTAAACCTTACCTCCAAATACTGACTGTGGAACTGCACCCACGAGACCTGGGTTACTTCGTCTTCAGTCAGGGTAAAAAGGCGGTGCGCTGGCACCTTGAAGTCATCAGAGTAATACATATACTCGGTGAGCTTGAGTCCGCTCAGCACGTAAAGTTGTGTTAGATAGACTACTATGGATATATTTTCCTTCCCCTGAGATGTTGGCAAATCAGAGGCATCGATTATCCATATGCATTCGATTGGCGTTGAGAACCGATGTGGAAAGTTAGGAGTTTGAATGATGCCGTTTCTCGCCTTGAGCAGACCTCCGCAGCCGGAACTGCCATTAATGGTTCCGGTTAAGCGTGATAGAGAGCGGTGACCCCCTAAAGCATGGTCACCCGCAAAGGCGTTCATGGAAAAGTTGTGCTTTGCCGCCGAGAAATTCGGCGGTGGCGGCAGCGGTACGGCGGGCAACAAAAACTTCTGATCCATGCTGTATGGGTCATTCTGTTGATGTTTGTCTTCTATTTTGTCCTGAGGTGCCACTGGCAGCAGCATCACCAGAAATATCGTCGTTAATAGCCTGGCAAGTTTAATCAACAGCGACATTGACTTGTCCTTTTCTATTGCACCTCGTTTAATGTTATTCAGCTATACTTTCGCCTCGCTCAGCAGAGCTATCATTTGCCAAGCTATTTAACAAGGACATGCGTGCAAGTTATAGTTTTTCTCAGTAACTCATTGACATCTGTCCCATTTTAACAACTGCAAATAAGAAAAAAAAGATCAAGTCAAAATTTAGTTAAGCCCATTTGGAAAGTTGTGGTTTGCATTTGAATAACTGCCGCTGGCTGTTCCCGTTGGTATACCCATCCAACAAACCCATATTCTGTCAGCGTCAAAAAGCAATTTGAAAATCCACTAAAACTGCGGCCTGAAATGGCGTGGTTCGTGGAGAAGCTGCCGGAGCACATCAATCATGGCTTCATGTCGTGAATCGTGGCCGGTCATAAAACAAAAACAAAAAATGCTCTCGGTTGCCCTCTTTTCTTTTCTTTTCCACTTTCAAATTGTTTTCCTATATTTCGTAGGTACTCTTCTAAACTGCCCCTCTTTTAGCTCTGATCTTTGATTTCAGAATCACTTAGGCAGTTACATACGGCTTTACCATAAAATAATGATTATGAAATTTATTCATGTGATTTTCTTTTTCTAACGGTAGTCAACTAACGCGAATCGGATATACAGCTTTAATCTTATCAACCTCAAATAAATGCGAAGTCCAAAAGCAATGAAAACATGACGATAATTAGACTATCCTAATCGTATATGTAGTATTTTACTTGAAGGTAAATAATTTCGATAAACTAATCAAAATGTAAAGTGCCAAATACCTTATGAATGTGGCTTTCCAGCCGCTGGATACATAAAATATTCATCGATTTGGAGAATTTCAGTGAGTTCTGTGGGCATTGAATATGCAATTATATATTCCTGTCGAAACGGAAATACCTACGCTAATATTCTGGAATTTTCGGGAAAATTTGACTCTTGACTGTAACATCCTCATTGTACACACACCGTTGACGTTAAAGATTTTCCACACTTATGCATCCGTTGCGTTAGAAAGGTGGCAAAAATCCTTGTGCGCGTTACTGCTTGTGTTAACAAGTTAAATCAAACGACAATTTCGTAATCATATGTGCATACTTTAAGGCGTAACTATCGAATAAGACAAGTTCGCCATCATATTTTGGCAGTAGTAGGGTGAGTAGGTTGTAGTAGGGTGTGTTCGAGAGTGAACATGAGTTTTTCTTTGAAATTGCGTTAGTTACCCATTGAAAGCATTGTGATAAGATTGTAATTATCTGAATAGCCTGTTTTGAACATTCATAAAACTTTGATATAATTTAACTGTTTTAAGATAGTTCAAAACTTCCTAACATTACAAAAATGTGTGAAGGGAATAATTATAATTTTTGTATATCCCTCCTGACTAGAGCAAAACTTGGACGACGCCGCTGTTTTCTGGGCTCAAACGACCGTCTCGCATTTAACAATGACGCCTCGCATACCCAACACTTCTCCATAGATAAGAACACTAGGCAGGTACTTCAACTGATACCGATAAACATAAAGCTAGTCAGCCGTCGCTGTTGTCGCCGTTCGTGGCTACGCTGACGCTGACGTTCGCTTCGCCAGCGTTACCGCGTCGGGCAAATTGCCAATTTAAATTGTCCACATTAAATTAGTCGAGTTATCAGCTTCCACAGCGGCAGGTGTGCAAAAAGTGCACGGGTCGGGCCGTAATAAAAGCTTTTTTCGCCGCTACGCTTTATGCAGCCTTGAGGTTTTGAATTAAGTGATTCCGGCTCCAAAAAGCGTGGTGCGGAGCTGTTTATGACTTAAACTGTACAATATGACCCTTCTGTGTGCTCTTTAACATACCAAAATTACAAGTTTTTTTTTTTTGCTTAAATAGTTCACATTCTTTTTTTTTTCTTCAACTCGCTTGTCAATTCTTTAATGATACAGTGTCGGCATAAATAGTTTTCGTGTGTCTCAAGTGTTTTGTTGAAAAATAAAAAACCAAAAAAGTGATACAAATAAAAAAAATCCTAAAAATTAAATGAAATACTTAAAAAGTTAGAATACGGAGTGCAGTGCAGTTCAATATGTATTTTATTTATATAACAAATAAACACCCAACTCATATATCTATCTTCGTCAATTTCCTGATACCGATATCTAATCAAAAAGATATGGCTGACATATTCTCAAACAATTCATGGAAAAATTTTAGTGTTTTAGAAAAAAATTAATCTTGTGTTATTGAATGAACTAAAATTTTATATTTCCCGAAATAGTTTGTCTTAAAACGTTCTGTACTTCTGAGACTACCAAAATAGGCCAATCGCTTAGTAAAGCTAATTTTACTGGAATACCACCATATTTTGACCAAACCAAAAGCTTATCGAGACCACTTTAAGTTTTCCTTGAACAGACCTTGCCTGTTCAATTAAAATGCATATGCTGTAACGGGAATCCAAACCTAAATAAAATTCAGCTACAGCTTCATTATGAAATGCAAAAAAAAAAATAATTAAGGCAAGTGAAAACTAACATCAAGAAGAAGTGTGCTGATAAGAGCCAACGAAATGTCAATAAATTAATATAAATGAGTGACTCGTGACTTGCGACATTTCAGAATCACTTTGGCTCTGCCTTTCCCCTGTCGTAGTCGCTGCTATTGTCGATATTGTTTGCTGCTCAATGGAGCAAATCATAGCACGAAAAGTGAAGTGAAAATATCCATAAAAACAAAAAAAACCCAGAAATTGTCACTTGATTTGGAATATACATTTATTCTGTTTGCAGCCAAATAAGGGAAAACAAACAAAAATTGCTTAATAATAAAACAGTTATGTATAAATTACTAAGCGAAAACGGGGCTTTTTAAATCATTAGATTGGTCAATGGATCTAGCGCACTAGAACCAAGGCGATTATTCCCACGAAATAATGCTGTTTCCCTTTAGGTTGATCGTTCAAGGCATTTGATCCAGAGCTTTTAAACAAACAATGAAAACCCCCGCATAAATTGAACACAATTAAGAATTTTAAATGATAAGAGAAAAGCGATAAAAGGCAGCAAGTATACTGATTCATCGCTATAGCCCCAGAGCTAAACAAACTGAGACGCGGACAGAGACGGTGGTGTCGGTATGAACAAACACAGGGGAATTGGTAGAAACTCGCTCTCAGTAGTAATTAAAGCAGCACCAGTTGACGATGCGCATATTTTGTTAACTTTGAAACTTTTGTTCTTCAAACAAACTTATCAGATACAAAGCATGAGCTAATTTCTTTTGTTCAGGCAGTTGAAAAGTGAATGTGGTCAACATTGAATTTGAAATACGAGATGTTCAGATTCTTTGCGCTTATTTGCAATATACAAACTAATGGTTTGCTGCCCTTTCGGTTTTACACGGCCTTTAAAGAGTACGTACCCGTATAACATAAAACCGAAATAAGTCTTCACTGTTCTTCCCTTTATAGATGCACAGTTTGCAAAAATTGGCACCAAACTCAGAAAATATATAGCAAAAATGTAAGATTTTATTATTTATGGTTATGGTTGGAATAATTAAAAAGTTTCATCTGCCTGTTTTAATTGCATCAGCAGGATTTCAGATAAAGTCTTAAAATAACAACTATCTATAGTAAATAACAAGATACGTTAATATACGTATAACAATAAAAAAAAAAAAGCCAGGTGACAGTATGGCCTGCTTTCCTCGATTGTTCCATCATCGAAATAAAAATAAATTTACTCCCGCCCAAGATGAGAACACCGACACGATACTCAACACGAATGATAGTCCAGTGGTGAGTTTCTGCATGGCAGATCATGTTGTAGTAATGATTTTGTCTGGTAAGCCAACCGATAATTTGATCAAGTGCTTAATTCAGTTAATAGAGGGCGGCAAGAAAACCCATAAGTAATATTTAGCCATACAAATCAGCAAAACTGTGCATGAGTCTTCCGATTTTAAGATACCAACAGTTTCAAAATGATAATGCAAAAAGTGTACAAAAATGTTTTAGAGAATATATTTTAGGTAATAGGAATTATTTCGTTGTTCTGACTGTGGATCGGAAACCTGATAATCTGAAATACTCTTTCACTTGAGGAAATTAGGGTATTGAACGGTCAAAGATGATTGAAGCGAAACCTTGCTTCTCTTATCATTTATTTCACTACTAACGACGATAAATTTTCAAAATGTTTATAATGCAAGCATGAAACACACAGAAAATTAACGGAAGAATGTGTGTAAGGCGCCCTCTTTAATTTCGTTAAGTTTTGGCATGAATTTCTCTTCTCCGAAAACTACCTCTGAAATTATGGGCATACAGATTCCGTTTTCGTACATGTTTCTTCAAAATTCGAATTGTTCACACGAAACCATAGAAACTTATCTGGCCCATTTCAACCGAACTGGAAGCCTTAAAATGTTACTTGGTTTTGTGCACACAAGCATACTACGACGATCTGGTATTAAATATGCAAAAATATGATAAGAATTCATATAGAAAGGTGGTGAAAGAGAAAAAACGTGGATAAAAGTTCTAGTGCTCAGAAACTCATGTGCAGGCCTCTTGCAACCACTGCTCCAAATGTCATACAAATATGCAGAATTCTTAGGAGTCTATGTATAGACATATCTGAAGTGTCTCTTATGCAAGACAACCGCGAGGGCTATCATGTTTTTTTAGAGATGGAGATTACATAAGAATCCTTGTTGCAACTTTTTAATAGTCAACCTACCGCAATACAGTGTAGGACTTTTAACAGTTTTGAGTAGTTTAAAGACGACTCAAAATCTAATAAAATTTAGTTAGAAGTAATTATATTCAGCAAATATAAACCTTGCCGCCCACCGCCATTTATTTAAACAGACAAAATAATTAATATGGTACAAATATAATGTAATGGGGATAAAAGTATAGTTCTGATTTTTCAGCAAATTGGTTTGTACATTCGGCGCGAGGAAAAACCCCTTTACACGCCCATCGTTACACCCAGTGCTAGTGAGGTGAGTCTAGTCTAGATACCCATTGTCGTCTTTTCCACATGTTAGACTAAATGAGCTTGTTTTTGTGAAACACAGCTAATATTTGCACACATGTATATGTTTCTTATACTTCCAAATAAATTGATTCCAACACAACACTTGTAAATATGTACACATGCTGTTACACCAATGATGAAAACAACACCAATGTCCGCTACGGCCACTCTCCACTGAACTCGAACAACAACGAAAAACTTTTGCACCTTCTTGTTTGTCTTGGTCAATGTTTGGCGGGATGCTTTTGCTATTCTCCCACCTGTACCTTTAGGCCAAACTGCAACGGCTAAGACTGCAGCCCACAAACACCTCCTCCTCATCTTCTTCACCCAGTAGTTTTCCTCTGCAGAGTTTGGCCGAAAATGGCAATGCAAAAAATACAAATAGCATGCAGAGGGAGCCAAAAAAGTTTCGCTCCAACAAGAGCAAACTGCAGGCAAGCAAAGGGAAGGAAAAGCAAGATGACGAGCCGCAGGTGGAGGGAGACTCTGTCAAAGGCAATGCAATTATTGTCACACGTTCAAATTCAAAATTAAAACCAGTCAAAGAGCGGCGACCCACAGCCCTGCCCACAGAAGCACCGAATATTGAGTTTGATGATGTGGAGGAGTCGGGAGCTAATGCAGATGGCGGTGCCTATGCTGATGATGATACTGTAGACGGCAAGTCGAAACTCAAATTGAATGAGAATGGCATAATTGATGAGGGCGGTGTCGATGAGGTCGGCATGCCGTCAGGCACCACAACACCTTTAACGGAGGGAAATGTAAAGTTTTTCATTGGTCATACACAGGAACTAAGCACAGACCAAACATATGATACTTTGTCCTGGCAAAGCAGCGATACCAACAACAACAACAATATCAATGGCATGCGCCAGGATCAGCAAGAAGGTGTAGAGTTGCTTGAAGCTCCACCCAATGAAAAGAGTAGCAGCAATGTGTCACTCGATTATTTTACAAAGAACAGTGCAGACAGTCACCGTCGACGACGTGTATCCACCTTGGCTGATATTAACATACCACCAGCGCCGCCGATGCCTTCCGAGCTGTTGGTACCTGGAACACCTCTACACTTGCGGAAGAAACGAAGCGTAGAATGTCAGCAGAACCAACAAACAGACAAAAAACTATGCCCTCTGGAGGCTTCGAATAATCAAGTAAGTAATGTGGAGTGTTTCTGCTTTGCATGCGCTGAATTGCGCGGGACCATTTGTCCATTTATTTACCTACTTAACACAAAAACTATAAGGAAAAAATAACGACACCTAAGAGCCGACTCACCGAATCATTACCTGCAAAGACCCACCGTGTGGAAGGTGGCCTGATCTATGTCCGACCGATTCACCCCACTCAAGGCGACATTGAAATTCAATCAATTACAAAAGACAAAGCGTAAGTAAAGGAAATTTGCTTAAATAGAGAAACAAAAAAATCATCGGTTATTAACCAATGAATCCGTTCGCAGCACACACAATCTCATACATATGGCCATTGAACGCAATGATTTCCTAAATAACCTAATGGACAAAGAACGCAAGGAGATGGTTATCAATGCAATGGCGCCAGCTAGCTACAAAAAGAATAGTTACATCATACATGAGCATGAGGAAGGCTCTGAAATATATGTTTCTGCAGAGGGTCACTACGATGTCATACGCGCGGGACAGCTTGTGGGCAACTTTGGACCGGCAACTGTATTTGGAGAGCTGGCAATACTCTATAATGCTCCCAGGCAGGCAACCATTAAGGGTAAATACCTTGTATTGTGAACCAAGAGAATGCTTGATCTTCTGTTACCTAGCTGCCACCGATGCCCGAGTGTGGAAAATAGCACGTGAAACCTTTCGAGCCATCATGCAAATCTCCGGTTCCAGGGATCGTGAAGAAAACCTTCAATTCCTCCGGTCGGTTCCATTTCTGCAAGAGCTCGAAAAAAGCTTGCTCAACAAAGTTGTTGATCTTCTTCAAAGGGTAATAGATTTAAGCAAGACACTTTTTCTATAGATCTGTCACGAAATTGTTCTTATTACGCGGTAGAAATTTTATGAAACTGGCAGCTGCGTCGTACGTGAAGGCGAGGTAGGAAACGAGTTCTATATCATTCGAGGCGGAACCGTTACTATAAAGAAAAAAGACGAGTCAAACCAGGAACAAATTGTTGCAAGGCGCAAGCGAGGTGACTACTTTGGCGAACAGGCGCTTTTAAATGCGGATGTGCGACAGGCCAGTGTCTATGCAGATGCACCAGGCACTGAGGTACTAAAGTTGGATAGAGAGTGAGTTTCAAAGGAATTATAAAAACAGTCGATTTTAAATTTATATTTTGAACCAGAGCGTTTATAAGCTATTTAGGAACTATCAAGCAACTTCGTGAGAAGCCTAATCAACGAATCGAGTCTCATGGTCGATCCAGCAACAAAAGTGTCGAATTTGATAACGAGCATGCCCGAATAGCCATCTCCGAACTAAAGAAAGTTGCTACTTTGGGCTCTGGTGCTTTTGGACGTGTGGATCTGGTTGCCTATGGCCAACAAACCTTTGCCCTGAAAATTATCAAGAAAATCGAGGTGGTCAAGCAAGATCAAATTGAGCACGTCTACAATGAAAAAAATGTAATGATTAAATGTAGGAACTCACCTTTCATAGTACAGTGAGTATTCGAGTACGTAATCACTCTTTTTGCAAACTTCACATAAAGATATTTTAATGCAGACTCTACCGAACATACCGGAATGACAAATACGTTTACTTTTTAATGGAAGCGTGCATGGGCGGTGATGTATGGACAGTGATGTCGAAGCGGCAGTATTTTGAAGAAAAGACGGCCAAGTTTATAGCGGGCTGTGTAGTCGAAGCTTTTGATTTTTTGCACTCGCATAATTTCATTTACAGGGACTTGAAGCCTGAAAACCTCATGCTGGGCACCGATGGTTACTGTAAACTGGTATTTTTAATCAAATTAATTTGTGATCAAATCACCTAATTAAAAAATATCCGCTAGGTTGACTTTGGTTTTGCCAAATATGTTCGGCCAAATGAGAAGACAAACACCTTTGCCGGTACCCCTGAATATGTAGCACCCGAGATTATTTTGGATCGTGGGCATGATCGTTCCGTCGACTACTGGGCGTTGGGTATTCTAATATACGAACTGCTAGTTGGTAAAACGCCCTTTAGAGGCGTGAACCAAATTAAGATTTATCAGCAAATCCTCAGTGGCATTGATGTTATACACATGCCTACTCGAATCCCGAAATCCGCGCAGCACTTGGTTCGTCATCTGTGCAAACAACTGCCTGCTGAACGTTTGGGATATCAGCGCAAGGGGATTTCTGATATCAAGCGACACAGTTGGTTTGAAAGTCTGGATTGGCAGCGACTGAAAAATAAACAATTGCCTTCCCCTATAAAGAGACCATTAAAAAGTTGGACCGACTTGCAATATTTTGGACCGTCTGGCGTAGAAAACGATTATGAACCACCGGAAGAGTTAAGCGGGTGGGACATTGACTTTTAATGCTTAGAAATATTATATACAGGTAGTAGCATAATAAATTAAAGTGTATTCAGCTTAAGTTATTATAAGCGTTGCATTTATAAATATACATTTTGAAATTCCGGCTAAGTTATATAAGTACATATTGTTCAATCTTGTAACGTCAGTTACCTAAATATTAGTAATAAATGTACATATATGTACATGTGTATTCCAAATGCCTAAAACATATAATTTAATAAACATACCTAAGATTTAGACTTACATTAATTTCGTAAAAACTTAGACACGTTGTTTTCTATTTATCATACACGTGGTCTGTTCTGCTCCAAGTAGAGTAATTCAATCATCACCTTATTTGTATTAACGGAATCAATTTGAACCGAAAACTTTTTTTGATTGCTATCATCAGAACATACCGACGAATAAACAAAAATTAAATTACGATTTTATGCCCCTCATTGCTGGCCGAATGCAGCTTCGGCATCAGTAGATAAAGTTACAATAAAACTACCTGACGGTCGGCTACCAGAAATTGTGGTATGTCTACTGAATATCATGCATACATAAAATTTCATTCTTTTTTTAAGTTAGTAAATTAGGTGGCATGGTCAGGTTACATGACCTCTCTATTTTCTTTAGGAACTTTCGCAATAGTCTCAAATAATTTATGATTTATTGATTTTCATTTTTATTTCATTTTATAGAATTTTTAATCACACAGTTTACTGCTGAGTAAAAATAAATTATATATCAGAAAATTTCTGAAAAATTAAACGCAGGAAACGTGCACGTTGCAAAAGTTTATAAATCAATAATTTAACAGAAATTCTGACGTTACCAAATGGTCGACAAGATGGGTGAAGAAGGAGGGACGCAGCACGAAGCCCCTTTTCTCTGTTGACATTCGCACTCACTTAACAATTTTATGCTTCGTTTAAGAATCGTACGAGGGCTGGCTAAAAACATCTTAGGGTTCGTTTTACCCCGTCCTATATTCCCAGGATTTCTGTGTTTTTGGTGGGTCGAACAATTTTGTGGAAATAAAATAGCATTTGCATGGCTTTTTTAGTTAACCTTTTCTCCAGTCGTTACCCGCATCTCTGCTAAAAACTAAGCGACATTTTTTTTTTCACTTTTTCTCTTCGTTGTCAGATGAGCGCGCACAGTTTTCCATCGGAAATTATGACATTTCGTCTAACTTTGTCGACGCGGTGTGCAGTCGGATAGAAATACTGTAGGTGTCTAAGAAGTGGCATAGTCGTACAGAGGGTTGCGACAGTAGCAAAATGAACATTTTTACTTTCAGAGGAGCAGCGGAAATTGCTAAAATGTTCTTGGGTTCCTTCCATTCCCTTGGACTGCGGAGTACTGTTCTGGTGCCACAAAATTGAAATTGTGGCCAAATGTTGTCGCCACCATTTTTATTGATTTCCTTTACATATTTTTTTATTTCATTTTCTTCGCTTCTATTTCGTTTTGCTTTGCTGCTTTCAGCGGAAGGAAGGTAGAAAAATGTTATTATCAATTATCATTTATTATTGCGGGCCATTGTGCATTTTTTCGCTTGGTCGAACATATTTTCTTTTCCTCTGTCGACATTTTCGTGAAACTGTTTTTATTATATGTGCAGTTTCGTTTCAGAAGAAGAAAGGGCCAAGCATTTTAATACTATTTTGTGTATAACAGAGCATTAACGAAACATAGCCGACGGAAGAGCCTTTTTGTAATACATACATATAAAACCTCACTCAGCCAAAAAAAAAATCCAAATATGCATGGCGATACATGCGGATAGCTGCTCAACAAATTGTCATTGCTTATACACAAAAAAATATGTATGTACCATTCCCGCACTTGTGAAAGCCCTTGAGGTCACTGCTGCAAGCTCTAAGCTAAAATTACACCCTAATGAATGGGACTATTGTTTACTTTCCTTACAGTAAACAGTCTCGGCTGGCCCCTCATTTTCATTTTCTAAGTAAAATTGTTTAGTATTTTGTTTTCGGCAATCAGGATGTGGTAAAAACCCTATAACTTCCTAGCTTAAATTTGTTTATTATTCTGGACATATGCGAGCGTTACTTTTTTATACAGTTTTATATACACACTTAAATAAGTTAAGTTTTTGATGCACTTAGAATATATGTACAAATATGTAAACTTGGAGTCAAAACTCCATTTACAACTACAATCCCAAATGTCTTTATATATATAGTCCCAAAAAAATACTTCAATGAGTTTGTGTGAAATGGGACTCTACATAGAATCAGTCTTTTTTCTGTATACAAAACAAATCACTACTGCCATTTCCCAAATGACTCACCGTTTTCTGTTTTAAAACATAGTGCCCATATACAGTCGCACAAATAAATGTGATCACCCTGGGTGCAGTTTGGATTTGAGAGTTCAATAATGTTTTGCACAAGGTCTGACACAAGAAAACGCATATAGTAGAGGACAGTCTCCAAGGGAACAGTCAGTACTGGTACGTGCTTCCCGATCAAAACAGCTTTAAAATTGTACCATTAGCAATCATACAATTCATACAAAAGCCAATACAAAAGGTCCAGCCTGTTCTGAGTACGTGTGGATTCAGTAAAAAGAGCAGCAATTATAAAAAAGGACAAGGGTGGAATGTATGGCAACCACTCCCACGTCGCAGTCCAATATAATCAGCTTCGGTTGGAAAAATCTGTTTACAATACTCACAATTTTGTTTCTATGTATGTGTAAGACCCAAAACTAGAAGTTGACCAAAAGTTTATTGTTATGCTGGGAACAAGTTAAATTTGCATATTTTTTGTAAGGTTTTTGTCCTCTTTCTGATGGTTCTTACTGTTCGCCAATTTGTGACCAAAGGAGCTAGTTTGAGAAATGTTTAGGGGCTCGCGGCAGGCCACATAAACACTTCTGTGTTGAATACTATGAATAATCAATGAGCTTTGTCTTCCATTGCCAGCCAAGTCGCTTCTGGTTTAAGGACCAGCAACCACGTAAGTTTTCCGGACCTGCATGCTTTTAAAAGTAGCTCTTAGGCAAAATATGGTTATGCAATATTTGTGCGCCCTTTCCTCTTATGTAATATTTATAAGGACTAAAATCTACCTTTTTGTAGAAAATGATTACTAAGCTTGAGTTTTTTACGAAGAATTTGTGAAAAGATTAATACACGTTCACACTGTTTAATGGATAACTGAGCGAGATTATGTTGCAATCGACATCTATAAAGATGCAAACAAATCTTAAACACAAATGTAAATGCTTACATTTATTCAGGTAAAAATCACTTACCACGTACTGCTCTTGTTCGAATCAAATTATGTAATTTTCATGAGCAGCCCAAGTATGCAAATATTTTCTGATCTCAAACATTTGATGAGCTCCACCGACAACGCTAACCTTTTGCCACTCGACATATAGAAATAAAGCAACAACAATGAGGTGGCCAGGCAAAAAGGTCGTTAGTTTGTTAACAAGTTCATAAAAAGACGCTGGCTACACAATTTTAGGCGGGACGGGCGGGGCGACGTTGGGCCAGAGCAAGGACTGCCTAAATACTATACGACGCGTCTCGTTGCGTATTTACAGAGCACTTTTTCCGTTTTTGCTTGTCGGGAAGCAACAGCAACAGAAATGCAAACAACCAACTAGTATAGAAGCAGTAGAGAGCTGAGGAGATTTCAGGGGAGTTCAGAGCGTCTATGTATACGAGTATAAGTATGCGAGTGTGCACTAAAACTGAACAGGGTACGAAGAGCTCCTGCGGTTGTTTGCATTAGGCAATTGATGTTTATTATTGCTGTTGGCGGTAGGAGAAAAGAAGACTGGGAACGGACTCCTGACACACACTACAAGGCATCACGCGCAACAGTTAAAATGACATATGTAGTTTCTTTAAGAAAATTAAAGCCCTAATGAATGTCTCATGCATATGCGTTTACATAAGCTCAGAAAAAGGGCTCCTCAATACGACAAAACATCCTTGTGTCCTAAGCGTTCTGCCCAGCCCTATTTAATAAAATACATTTGAAGCCGAACCGAATATCACTTTAAATTCAATGCCGCTTCATGGCAGGGCGTGAGCAACCTGGGACGAGACGAATATTAATTGAATTTGCACAAAACAGGCATTATTAATTATGTGTATTTTTTAGCATTTTCGTTGGTTTTTTTTTTATCAATTTAATTTTCAATGCATTTCTAATTTCATTTTTGCATTGAATAATTGATAACTATAAAATGTTTAATTGAATATCCATTGTTAGCTTTATTTTATGAAGCTATGCAAATATTATTCAGTACGTATATTTGTGGGATTCACCTGTAAAAGGTAATTTCTTATTCCTTATCCATCAGGGTCTTACGTATGTATGTATTTCTTACATATCCCTGTACAAGGTCCGTACAATTGGAAAACAAAAATTGATTTGAAAAATATTTATTTAACATTTATGGAAACAGCCACAGTAAAACCGAAATTTTCTCTAAAATATTGAATTTTTTAGTGGTACGTGGCGGATCGTGTTAAAAGTGTTAATAATTTAAATACTCGTACCAAAGGAAAGTTTCAAAGAATAAGTTGTAAGGCAAATAGGCAACAAACAGTTGGAGGTGGCCAATTAATATTGAATCGCGAGCCAAAAGAAGACGGGACGTCTAGCGACTAATGATGCGTCCCACTTAAGAAGCAAGAAAGCAAAAAGCAATGGCGGCCACGTGCAACAAGAAATTATCGCCGTAAAAGCGAAGAACTTGGCAGATAACCAGCGACCCTATACGAAAGGCTAAAAGTGCCCAACACGAAGGTAAAATGTTTCTCAAAACTTTACCCAAAGGTCGTTCTTAGGTCCTTTTGCTGGTTCAGTCCTTGATTAAGCACCAGAAAACCTACAACTATTCTTCATCCGCTGGTCTTATTGAGACTCAACCATTCTGAAGCATTTTAAGGTGAGCATTTTGAGGTGCATACAAACATTTTGCCCCGACGTGTAATTAAATTCTAAAGTTAAAATTCCACTGACTGGTATGCGGTAACATTTCGGGGAGGATAGTGATAAATAGAAGAATGAAGATTTAAAATTCTTCTTTCCATTTCGGGCTGGCAATGTGGTTGTGATTGTGCCTGTTTTTGTTCGAAGATTTTACAATTGGCTGATTTCGCTAATAAATTATTGTGAGACTGCGACGTTGTTTTTATATTTTTTGTCTTATTTAATACAAATATATGAAAGTGGTCGATAATTTTCGCTTCAGCAATGACACACCACATAATATTCGTTATGGAATAAATGCAATTAGATAATTAGGGATTTCATTGAACACAGTACAGTATCTTAGAAAGTATGCCCCTTGTGTGTGAGAATAACTTGCCTTGTTACTAAAGACAAAAAGCATATTTATATATGTGTATATATAAACATTCGCTGAGTCACATTCCCTTTTTATGGTTAATTTCAGACTTGAGTTTAATATATTTTACATATAGTTTTTTTTCCATTTAATTAACCGCTTTAGCTAATTCCAAGACGATCCTCGTTCTGAATACTAGACTGAATCACATTGTTGAGTTACTATAAAGATTTATTCTTGGCGACAAGGATTTTTTATCAGCCAGTTGTGATTCCTATAACTTGTTTGAATTTAGGAAACACACTTTCGATCAATTCTTTCCTCGAATTTAAGACCTATGCGCAGACCTACTGAATATATTTGAAACATTTAATGACATTCGGTCGAGCCGTTTAGGATGAGTTTAATCACAAACACTATGACACGATATTTATATATATATATATAGATAGTATATATAATTATCCCAATGTTTAGTTAGCTATATTAACCTTTGCTGAGATGGACAGACAAATTGAGATGTATAGACATATACAAATTCACAAGAAAATCTTGGTCTACTCCAATTACGACTGCCCATTTTCTGAATAGGGGAACCCAAACGATAAAAAGTATGAAAACTCAGGCGGAAAATGTATTGATAATACACTTGCCCTACCTACACGCACAGACAGTAGAAAGGCGCAAATGGCCTACAAAAAATCAACATATGGCATGCTATTAAAGGTCACGGCGATTAACTAATGCTCCAGTTGGCTTATACAACCAGTCTTAATCAAACAAGCGCGAAGTTCTCTCAAACTACATTTGATTCTAGAATTCAGATTCTGCAAAATCTGACTTCAAGCCAATAGAGACGATAAATCGAGTAGTTTAAAGACTACCTAGGGAATACCAAATAAAATCATCAATGTGAAAATGGTCAAAATCATACATACAGCTCAATGAAAAACTGAAATTATATTTTAATGTTAAAAAAAAACGAAAGCCAAAACTTTTCTACGCTCCAATTCAGTTTACTTGACATCTGCGGGTCCCGGACTGAAAGTGATAAGCTTTGTTTCAATCAGTTCCTGGGTTTCTTTTTGTTGACGTCAGATGTCTTCGGAACGCACAGACTCACACAACATACGAACCCAAATAAAATATTAATTCGGTAGATCAAAGCGGCCTTACCGTAAAACTTACAAACACATCCTCGCATACATTTACCCAAAAAGTTGTATTTTGTATTTTTGTTTTGTTTTGCTCAGAAAGTCAATTTATGGTTTTCCACCAGCATAATTTCATTTTGTTTGGTTGTTTCTCTTCTTTTTTTCTTGATTTATATGAGCGAATTATGTGAAATCGTACATTTGCTAACGTTTGTTCCATACGTAGGTAATTTTGGTAAAATCATTTTACTCATTTATTTCATGGTTTTTTTTTATACGACTCTTACAAGTATTTATTTCATTTTTTTTTTTTATACGACTCTTACAAGTATAAAAGCATACATACAAAGCACATATGCACATATATTCAAAAAATATATAAAAATATTAAAAAGAGAATGTTTCAAAGTATCGGATATCATAAAACATAATTTATATATCGATGTTAGTATGAGGTAAACTGCTGACAGCACTGACCAAAAACTAAGTCGCCCAAGCCATTTATCAAAAATAATAGCTGAGCAGATAATACGCGCAAAACTGCTTAAAAAAGGTTGGACAAAAATATATGGTAAATTGATGGTAAATTGCAAATAGCAACAAAAAGATGAACTATCTTTGGCGAAAGAAGTAAAAGTCGCTGTTGTCTTTCGATAATTTCGACAATGAAGTACCTGATACTCTAAAATACTATCTTCATAGTTCTAACCTTACAGCTTACCTGTCCGGCTCTCAGTAGAAGGAGACTTCAATACTTGGGCGCACCTTTTCTAATTGACATTTCGGACATGTCTACAATCAGTCCCAGACAGATCGCAGGCTTCATAAGGGCATCCGGATGGGACAATGGATAACATAGTGTCTCACGAGGGAAGAGGGAACGATATATGCGGTATCACAATGGGCCGAAACCGGCCTAGGTGTGTCGGGTCTCTGACGATCCCGACAGCCGCCTTAACCTAACCTTACCTAACCTTACAATGGCAGTAAGTCCCCGTACGCCAACACGACCTGTTTCCTGGAGTCTTAGGTTTTTGGCATATACCAAAATGCTGACTTGCGACTACGAATATATGAACATATGTACGAAAATTTCACACACGTCTGATGCGCTCGTTTTCGTTGTTTTTTTTTTCAAATAACTGCTATGACTTTCTTTGAAAAGGGTTTTTTCCCAGGCTTGCACATTTTACCCGAAAAAATTACGTCATTGCGAGACTGTTCGAATGTGAATGTGAATGTAAACCAAATGGACAGAGTTCGAAGTATTTTAAGCTGCTTACTTGTACAAATTACAATGAACCACTTATACCATACAAAAACAAGCAAGAACGAGTCTTCACAACTTTTTTTCTTTTTGATTAAGCTGTGGTTTAATGTCTCCCTTGATGCTTGCACACGCCACGGCATGTTTCACCACACAATGGTGCAAACTATTATCTAACGACCAAATCCTCAAGGAATATTCAACCGAAGTTAATCTGCAGATCTAATGGAAATTGATTTCCTAAGCTTGAATGTGCAAATTTTTGTATTCATACTTTCTGGGCTTTTATACGCTTATATTTATATTATCTCGCAAATTGTGAATTTCCCAGGGAAACGATTTGAAAAATATACAACTAATTGAATTATTGCCTAAAAACTATAGAGCTTAGGTGATATATACGACCCAAATAAAATTATTTATTCGTATGTTTAGGTCCATCAATGGAATCGTAGATAAGGAAAAAAAAATATACTTCGCATACGTAGCCCAGGTACTAACTAAAGTCACCAAGTCGTAATTGTTTTTTTACCAGACGTAAAAGGAAATTTTAAAGAAAACTACGAGCATAGGAAACAGAACAACAAAAGTCAAAAGCCGTCCTGTATGTTTGCCACAGTGTATGCTGTGTATGCTGTAGTTTGTGCTTTGGGACAGACTAAGGGTGTATTATTCGCCTACCCTAGGAACATTCAGATAATGTATCAAATGTAGTCAACACAAAGAAATAGGCATTGAGGAATCAATAATTCTTAACGCGCTTGTGGTTTTTATACCCTTACTCGAAGAGTTAAGGCAAAGAACAATACATATATATGCCACAGAGGGAGCGCTCTAGAGTCTTGAGCCAGCCGCTCTCTTGTATGCATACAGTGGCATTTAAAACATAATATTTAAACATAAAACATAACAACATAAGATAAGAACACATTTTGTATTACCAATGCGATTAGTTTAGAATATTAAAATATTTTTACAGCCAATAACTTAAATAACCGTTGATGAAAACCACTAAAATAGTGCAAAATATGGTTTACCGCTTACGTTACGTTCAAATTAAGCTTACCCACGTGGGATTCATCTCGACAGCATCGTCATACATAGATTTTCAATATATCGAATCCCTTATACATCCCTTATATGGCGTTCTGGGGGAACTTTCTTGTTAAAGGTTCACTTTTTATATATTTATTTGGCTATCATGTTATTGACTTAAATAACATTATTGTATTAATATCTTAAATTTCAGGTATATCATTTCATAACATTCTCTAATGATGAAATTGTAAAAGAAAAGTTCAATATTACATGTGCCAACATAATCCTTGAAAAAAATGTTGTGTAAGTAAAACTGGAATAGCCTAAATGCTATTGTTGAAATTTGATTTTATTTTGAGTAAAAATCCCCTATACTCGAATGTTTAAAATCACGTATTTTCTTAGTTAGTTCTTTAGTGAAATAGCAGATAACAATAACTGAAGACCAGAACTTTACTAAGCCGAAAATTGCAGCTGAAAACTGTAATGCAATGCTACTATGTAATCAGACAAAACACAGAAACAATTAACGTTTCAGTTATAACTTTTTACTATTAAGGGTCCTAGAAAAAAGTGGCAATAAAAAAACTAACAAACAGTAGAATTTTTTGAAAACAGTCTTAAAAATGCGCATATATATTTTCAATTGTAGAACGATGTATTGTTGCGACTGGTTAATAATAAAAAAACATGCGTACGAAAACAAGCATTCACCAAAGAACAAGACCCAGCAAAATGGCACAGTTGGTCTAAAAGCCTGCCCGCACAGAACGTGGAAACCACTGATGTACAAACAATAAAGTTCAAGGATATTACAAACACAAATTCACACACACAAATTTGTGCACATAAAACTAAAATACATATGTGTAATAGAGTCTGTTTCATGCTTTGCGGTATCACAAGGGTCAAGTCGCTCTATGTTGACTTTAGAAAGCCCAGTTAATGGAGCTCTGCTTCGCGTCTAGTGTTTGCTTTAATCCATTTGGCAAATTTTAATTATGCTAATGCGAAGTACAAGCAACACTCACAAATACCAACATACTTGGAGGTGTTTTATTTTGAACAGTAAAAAGATTTCCTTTGACTTGCATATAAGGTAGTCGTTGATTATATGGGCACATCGCGTTTGACAGCAGTTTTTTGGTTGCCGTAGCAAGATTACACATTCTCCTACTTTCTTTTTACTTTCTCATGCTCATGTAAAAAATCCATGAATGGAATTACCTAAATCTTCGGACTACAACGTATAATAGTGACAGCTATGGTTTTAAATGAATTGTTTGATAATTGGAAGCGACACAACTATAATTATAAGTGCACAAGCACAAATCTTTACCAGCACTACACTTTTTTCTATTGCTCACTGTTCACCACTGAACGCGACATATGTATAACGTTTCAGTTAACTAAAAACGAACTTATATTCAGTTTGACGTACGTCGAGATAACCATGAAATTTACAGTCACAGCTAGACACACATTTTGTTCAGTTATAGGCCACAACACAATTTATTCGCAAATCTAATTTTTTTTCGAATGTATAGCCTGAAGTAATATTCTGTTAATCAAAAGGGACGCAAAAATCACGCGTCGCAAAGAAATTATGGTTTGTAAGGGAGGAATTTACAATCCGCAGGACGACCGCACGTATAGGCAGACACCGAACTTTTGAGGATAGCCTCAACGCAACAGCATCCAAATTCGCTAGACAGGGTTGTATTATGATACGAACTGAAACGACAGCTTCCGATTCATTCCGAACATTACTTCGGCTGGATGCTGCATAGAGAACATTCGCCTGGTCTCTCTCATTCTCTCTTTAATTTGCAGATACAGCGCCTAGAACTATGTAACAGATTTTATGCTCAGTTATACTCGTTCAGTAGGTCAGCAACTTACAAGTAATATATGGGTGCATGTGTGTTACGCCCATTAGCCCACACTGCATATGCCATACCGACTTTGTGGATTACTTTTTGATTCAATTTTTGATTTTAGCCATCCATTTAAGTTATATTGATTGAACTGTGCAATTTTGCTCTCAGTCTTTTTCTCATGGCAATTTTTGGTTGCTTTTGTATATGTATATATATGTATATTTTTTTTGTGTTGAAACGCTCCTAAACATTATTTAATGTTTGAATGTCATAGAACATGTCGCAGTATCTAGACTGGCCTTGTCATATCGCCTTTTATGAAAAAGAATATGCAAAGTGAACAAATTGAACGAATAATTTTTACAATCTGATTAGCTGGTATAGTTTTGTTCTGGTACACATTTGGTATGATGTATGGTTACTACAATGGTAACAAATAATAAGTCTGACGGGGTAAACAGTTACAAAACATCATAGCCATGTCGTAGCTTGGATGACTGGCTGTACAAGACGTTTACGAGCGTTTGAATTTGACAGATTTCTTTTATTAGAGCGACAGACAGCAGCAAAGAAGGCAAGCGCTCATGCGTGTTGAATCCAAGTATGGCTTGGTATTAGAGTACAAGTGTGTACAAGAAGAATTTAATAAAAACAAACCGCAACAGGAAAAAAACTAAGGCAGTTTAAAATGCGTATTAAAATGTCATACAAGTTGTTATGCACTTGAGAGCATTTATATCACAAAAATAACTGAATAATGTTACTAAACTAAATCCAACTATCTATAACAAACTATATATGACCATTTCTCTGAAGTCGAACGGGACAGCCGTGCGCTTTGCAAGTGGTATACCAAAAATACCGAAAAATGTAATTTTTGCTTATTTGAATAAGTTTTCACATCAAATTAATGAAATTATATTTCAATTGGGTAGATAAAATGTCGTTCATTAAAGTAAGAAAATTATATCGCAACAGAATTATATGCAAATGTGATTTTATAAACATAAAGTTTTTTTTTTGTCGGTCCCGGTGGACCTCTTCAGAGAAATGCCCATATGTGATATAATAACTACCTTAAAACTTTTATTCCATCCTCCATTGCAAATTGTGCATATGGTATTTTACATATCAGTACCCTCTAAAAGGCCCCATACTAAAGGATTCAGACATTTTCTTATGAATTCAAGGTTATTAAGAACCGTCACTCAAACAAATCAAAGCCTCTTACTAAAAAGTTGTTTGAATTTAAGAGTCTGCTTCCCAATTCATGCTCCCAATCGTCAATTAACATTAATTGCCTGCTCGGCTAAAAGCCAGCCCAAGTACTTCAAATATGCATGCAAAGTGAGCGCACAAATCATTAAAAATGGCCTGCCTTTTTCTGCACACTTTCCAGATCCATTTAACAACCAATTTATACTTTCGGCTTTGTATACCATAAAACCGTATACTCCGGCTGTATTACAAAAAGTTTCTAAGTGCTATATTCCGGCATTAATTTATAAATATGTACTGCATATTCGTTGAATATTCATACAAGTTTCAAGAGCCGAGTTAGATATCGACTGAACTCTAACCATAATTGGCTTGATCTACATTTTATTTATTATATGCTTTTTTGTAGTTTCAGTTGGTTAGTTTAAGTTACAAATCCACGTTTTGAGTAATACACTTACATATCTACAATAGAAAACTTCATCATTTTCGTATTATTATAAATATGTGTAGCCATTCATTCACGATGGGTTAAATACATACAAGTAAGTGTACGGATATAGAAAAATAATTTATCAATCGCGTTTTCACACAGATAATGAATTTATTATGCGCAATCGCTTTATTCGAAGGAAAGTCTACGTCTTCGCTGAACGTTTTTGAAGTAGCCATTGAAAGCAGAGCCTGAAAGCTGTTGCAGAATTCTTGGATTTCCATCCTCAATGATGCGACCATCTTCCATCACAATTAAACGGTCATATTCCAAAATTGTTGTCAGCCGGTGCTGAAAAAAAAATGTTAAAAGAATCGATACAAGAACCTAAGATTACCTCACAAAAAAAAAACTAACGGCAATGGCTATGATTGTTCGGCCCTGGAATGCCTTATCTGCGGCCTTCAGTAGTGCTCCCTCCGTACCACTATCCAGAGCACTTGTTGCTTCGTCCAGTACCAAGCAAACGGAGCCGCGTAGAATTGCCCGTGCAAGGCACAGCAATTGCCGATGGCCAGCGCTTAAGTTAATGGCACCATCAATAATTAAGGTATCTGCAAAGCAATGGAGATATAAGTGACTTAGGACAAAAATAACTATTCATTTGCTGTTTTCTAGTTTTAGTATTCACTTAACCAAGAAAACATAAAAAACAGTGGCCATACCTAAACCCAACGGTAGATTCCTTTTGACAAACTCTTTTAACTGCGCCAACTCAAGGCAGTTCCACAACTGTAAGTCCGAATAATAACCATGGGGGTCAAGATTTTCTCTTATTGTAGTATTGAACAAATGCACGTCCTGGGGAATTATCGATAATCTCGTTCGCAGCTCTTCTGGTCGGATTTGTTGAATATTCATCTCATCAATAAAAATGTTTCCACTTGTAATTTGTAATACACCGAATAGAGACAAACCCAACGAAGATTTACCGCTGCCAGTACGACCACAGATGCCAATCTGTAGACAAAATTTAGTTAATAAACTAGTGAACACAAGAGTATTCTTATTATTCTTCCACGCAAAACATGTACATTAGCTGTGAAATGAATTACATACTAGGATTAACATACATATTTTCTATACATATTTACTATATGATTCGATTTTCAAAATTATTAAATCATCATCAGCGCAGAACCAGAAGATAAAGCTTTGATACTCACTCGTTGACCAGCTGGTATTTTTAATGTGAGACCGCTGATAACATTCTGTGTTTGACCTTCATAACGCAGGCTGACATTTTGGAAGCTAATGTCGCCTCTTTGAGGCCACGAAATTGGTACACTCTGGTCTACAAAAAAGTAATTATACACTATGTAAATTGATTGTATAACGCTTACTAAAAATAACCACTCTACATATATGCAAGCCATTTCATAAACAAAATATAATAGCACTGCTAACTTAATTGTTCTCCAATTGTACCTAGTTAATACATGAAACCAATGACCAGTCTTACAAACTCTTCTAAACTTACATCGTTTGAGCTGACAGGACTCCCGCCTTCTAGCTGGCTCATTCGACAGATCGACCTTTCCACTGTGTGTTGGCAGTTTCTTATCTTTAATCACCGACGTCTTTGTCGTCTCCTTCTGTAACTTGTCAGCAGCTGTCGTCGCCGTGTGTAAGTTTAAGTGATTGCCGTCGCCGGTTGCATTGCCTGCATTTAATTTATCAGCATTTTCCTCATCTCCACCTATATCTTCATCAACATCAACGGCAGCTGTCGTTGCGCTTGGGTAAACTTTGTCACCAGCAGTCCACATCGACGTGGACAAGGACGACCTATCGACTTCATTGTTTTTTTTTTCGGTCGCTTCCAAATCCGACTCCTGTCTCTTGGCATAGTGTGCAATGCGTTCCACCGAGCCCGCATACATCTCCATATCAGCCAAAAGTTTTACAACCCAATTAAGGTAAATCGGCACCAACAACGTGTAGTTTATGGCCAGACCGACAAACGATGGCGTTGGTCTCAGTTCCGAAGAGAGGTCTGTCATGCTCTTGTTAGAATAAGTTTCTGCTACGTCCCTGGCATATCTGTAGTTGCTGCAACTGATGCTTGCTGTTGCCAGTGACGTCACAATGGCCACAAAAACAATGCATCCACCTAAATAGTCCTGAAAAAATAACAAATATTCGAGAAAAATAAATACACAGAGCAGGGAAGATAAAGAGAAAGGAAATAGAGTGCCAAGATAATTTGCTCGAGGGCTATACATGTATTAAAAGTACAACGTGAGCCTTTCTGTTAATTTATAAATTACACGTTTTCCTAAATATTAGATTAATCCACATAAGCAAACACACCAAAAACCAAATAGGAAAATATTTAAAGCAGTTACCAATGATATGCCAAGCCAGCGGTTACTCGTATTCAGTAACGCAAATGCAATCGTGTTGGCTTCAAGACGTTTGAAGATAATCTCGGTGAAACGTGCCTGCTGATTGTACGCTCGTATTGTGGTCACACCTTGTATTGTTTCCGATAAATGTGAAATAACCGGAGAGTTGGTGGCATTTTCAATACGTTGTAATTCACTAAAAAGGACAAATAAAAAACAAATCATAAAATGATGCCAACAAAATAAAGGCTTTAAAACGGCATGTCCATAAACAAATTATAATATTAGGGGTAAGGAATAAAGTGAAATGCTGGTCATACCGTGTTTAAAACCTTAATTTCTTTTTCTTGCTTACCGCGATGAACACCTGTAGAACTTTTGTATTATATAGTAGGCTCCACAGATAGGAAGTGTGAAGGCAAAAAACCATGGAGTAATGCTCACATTTATCAATATGGCGGAAATGCAGAGCAAACTAAATTGTAGCAACCTTTGACAAGTTGCGGCAATTTTCTATAAATAAAAAACAAATTTTATTATGAGAATCAAAGAAATATTTTCACTTGTGGGCTAAGCTAGGTGTAATTTTTCTCTGTTCTGTCAATTTGAAAATAAATAGATACTGAGTTATACAATAAGTTTTTTTTTTTTACTGATGATTTATATACAATATGTTCATTAACATAGCCAGAGATAAAACAACGCGTGCCTATCACACAGAAATCTTAGCCAAGGAAACAAAATACGCGTATATCTGCAGGGGCAATGTGCTCATATTTTATACTAAAACAGAAAAACTATTCCAATGGGAAAAATACGTGGAGGCAAATTGGCTAACACGGATAAAGAGCAGGCACTATGGGTGATAACAAAAATAACAAATCGTACCTTATCAATGATCGTCATATCGTTGCTGAAACGATTCACAATACGTCCGAGCGGTGTAACTTGGAAAAAATGCAACGTTTTATGCAAAATCGATTGGAGCAGCTTATCGTGCAAATTACGACGGGCATTACAGCCGGCCCATTGTCCGGCCGGTGTTGATATCATGGCCATTATAATGCAAGCACACGAAATTGCGGCATACATGCAGAAATAGTACGTGACTTCGTGGCCCTCCTCCTCTTTCCTCACGTCCTGTGTCTGGATATGGACATCGCTCCAATGCTGCAGCCAAACGTCCGTGTAGACACGCAAACATTGCCAAATTAGTGCAGTGATAAAAAATACAGTGATTATGGGCACACCAGAAGCGCGTATATACATCAGATATATGTGATGCGATATTTTTCCATATTTTCGTTCAGTATCAATTGTAGATTTTGACATTGGTATCAATTCATTCTCGGTATCTGCGAATGTTTCCATATTACCCCCGCAATGCACTGGCGTAAGTGATGTCACGTTTGATACTTCAGCGTCTCTGCTGGGTTCTTTGGTAAGGTTGCGGTCTATATTTACACCTGAGTAATGTACGATTTACATGCATAAAAACAGTTGTATTTTTAAAGGAGATCATACAACACATGGTTTTCAATCTATTCAATCTTGCCAAGTGTGAGGGAAAGTATGCCCTCTAGGACGGGTCAATTTTTGTTCGAGAAATTTTAATGCTTATCATGGAGCTTTCAATTGATTTTAGACGCTTATTTTTTTTGTAAAAGATTCTTAGAAATCTTTGTAGGTTCAGATTTTGGTGGAAGCTTTTCACTTTTTTTTCCCTCATACAAATTGACCCGCCCTAATTCCCTCTCTTTGACTTGGGAACGTGAACTCTTAAAAGGGGAGGGGGAGTGTAAGGTACGAACACTTTGTTTTTTGCATCACTCTCTCTCTCTCTCTGGCTGACATATGTTGAGCATATTTCTGTCAGAAGCGGTTGTTAAAATTTAAATAGAGTGCAATTTTACAGCTCTTTGCGTAAACCATTGATTTTTTGTGTATCGAAAGTTGTAAGGTTTGACGGCGGATTGATGTATTCAACTGTAGATGTGAAAATCATTTATTAAAGCTTTTTTAAGCTTGGCATAAAGCAAATATTTTCTTGATCAGCATCAATAGCCGAGTCGATATAGCTATGTCTGTCCGTCCGTCTAGAACTAGACAAATTTTGTTTCCAGACTCATGTGATATCACACTATTACAAGTGTATGATAAAATTCCGCCCCGCCCCTTTCGGCCACTACAAAGGACAAAAATCTGTGGCAGTCACAATTTTAAGATACAAAAAAACGAAAAAGTATCGTATAGAATCATAAAAAAAAATCATTTAGAGAACAAAAAAAACGTCCACTCATTAATACTACTGCATATAAAATGTCAGTATGTCAGGATGTCTTTTATCCACCACAGTAATTAGGCGTTTCAGATGTGACGTTACATGCCAGATTTGACAAGTCCGCCACAATACCTTACACGCCACAATACCTTACACTCCCCTACATATTTATATTCATGTTTATACTTTACTAAATTGGTATAGCCTACTTTTTTTTAGCAGCTGCTTATCCAGCTTTCCCTCTAAATCATTGGTTGGTTTAAAATTTTGTTTTGCATCTGAATTATATATGCTAGCAGATGAGGAGGGCAGTGAACCACTATCAGCGAATGGAAAAGCAGAAGTAGCAGCAGATTCTTCAGAGATGCTCCTATAAATGCGTTTAACGAACGAAAATTAGAGCAACAAAAAAATATTGCATTAAACGACCACGCCAATAAATAACTCACAGGATCGAGTTGGTGGCGTTTAGTGGTTGATGATGGTGTTTGGGCTTATTGGTACGCCGCATGGTCATCCGTCGCAAAAACTGCTGAAAGCTGCCACGAACCTGATCCTCCGATGTTGCTTTTGTCTTTGTATCCACTTTTATCCCCAACTCTGTGTATTCAGGCTTATCAATCGTCCCTTCTATGGCCGGCGGTGATGACGCATTCCGCACTAGCGGCTGATGCTGTATGTTTTTTTTCGGCTGCCATGATTTTATTCGTGGGTCTTGCAACAACGATGGCATAGCCATCTCGATCCCATCTGCACTGCTCTCTGTATAGCTACTACCGCTGGAAGTTAACCCGCTGCGATGAATTGGATTTCCACTGTTAGAACTTGAAGCTGACGTAGTCGTTAGCGTGCTCAGACTGCTTAATCTATGCCAAGAAGTAGTAGTCCTACCACCTCGACGATTTATCATTTGTCGACGACGTGGGCGCATAATGACATCATCTACCTGGCACTCGTCAATTGGTAAAGGTACATCATATATAAGATGGCGTGAGCCATAGACGCTCGATCGCTTTCGTTGCAAATTATAGCTACAGCAGTTTCCATTAGAAAGAAGATAATGCTAAAAAGAAAAACATATACTGTCCAAAAACTAATCAGAATAAAAATTGTAAGTGCATTTACCGCTGATATCTCATTGTCCTCTTCATCCTTCTCAATGTCAATATCTTGCATATTAGCCACTGATAAAGAAACGCTGTCATCATGTCCATCGGTATTGCTTCTACCATTTTCATCTATGGTCACTGAAATCGAGCGCTGAAGTCCTAATTTGCTCACATTCTTTAGCAACTTCCAGCGTTCAGATGCCGTTCGTTCAACATGGCTGTAAGAACAAAATAATTGTTTGTTTTAAAAAACAAAACATACTGAACTTCAATTAAGATCTAATAATAGCATACTCACTTTTTTAAATCATTTTGTTTCTTCGCATTTGATAGTGCATTTATAGATTTCCATTTCACGGGTATCTGTGGATGCGTTGATTCTATGTCCTCATAACTGCCGCAAGCTTGAATACGACCTTTTTTCATAACGATTACCTGGTAACGATTAACGTAATAAAAAAGTACCAACGATTACTTCTGTTTTCTGTCCAACTTAATTCTTAACATTTATCCATAAACTAAAATATGGTATCGGCTACGGGTATTTAAGAGTCTCTCCGGGGAAATAGCACAATGTCGGTTTCAAGACTTACGTAATCCGCCTCCTTTATGTGATGTAATTGTTGTGTCACAAGTATAAAGGTACGATTTGACTTCAGTAGCATATGGCTCACGCAATGCTGAAATATATGGTCACCGACCTCATTATCGAGCGAAGACAGTGGATCATCCTGTTCAAAAATATATATTTGTACTGATTTATGAATTTTATTTTAACAATATTATGTTTTCATTAAGTGGAATCACCAAATATAATATGGTTATAATGATTATTTTATTTAAAATTTATAAGAACAGCTAATTGGGACCCAACATCTTATCAGGTCGCACCCACTGATCAAAGTCATCCTTCGATATGCCTGCAATAAGAGCTTCCTCCCTGAGAGTTGTGCTATTTTGATGTGCTGCTTTAGCAATTGCAGCTGACCGCTCATACCCAACATGAGGACTTAAAGCAGTGACCAACATCAGGGACTCACTCATAATATTATTTATCCTAACTGTATTTGGTTCAATACTGCTGAGGCAGTTATTACTAAAAGATTTAATTCCATCTCCTAGAAGTGTTATCGAGCGTAGCACATTTGATGCAATCATCGGCATGAAGACATTAAGTTGAAAGTTTCCACTGCAACCACCTATTGTAACTGCTACTTGATTGCCCATGACCTGAGCACAAATCATGGTGAGGGCTTCGCATTGCGTCGGATTCGTTTTACCTGGCATAATCGAGCTACCCGGTTCGTTTTCTGTGAGTTTCAGCTCAGCCAAACCGCATCGGGGACCTGATCCTAAGAACCGAATATCATTCGCTATCTTCATTGTACTTGCTGCTAGAGTGTTAAGCTCGCCATGAACTTCAACTATGGCATCACATGACGAAATAGATTCAAACAAGTTAGGTGCATCAACAAAAGGTAGACTTGTTATTTTGGATACACCTTTCACACATTCAGCTGCAAGCCCCTTTTTAGTGTTGAACCCTGTTCCGACTGTGGTGCCGCCAAGAGAGAGTTGATATAGCCGGCTTAGACTAGTGTCTAACCGTTCCCGGCAGTTGACAAGTTGTTGCTTATAACCACTTAATTCTTGCCCGAGTGTCAGTGGAACAGCGTCCATTAGATGGGTTCGTCCAATTTTGATAATGTCCTTACACTGATTTGACTTTTTATCTAATATATCAATAATCAGCGACAACGCTGGATACAGTTTATCGCGTAACTGCATAGCGATTGCGATGTTAATAGCCGTAGAAAAGGTGTCATTGGAGCTTTGTGATCGGTTCACATGCTCATCTGGATCCACCGGCTTTTTTGTACCCAGCTGACCACCGAGTATCTCGATTGCACGATTGCAAATTACCTCGTTTACATTCATATTTGTGTGTGTGCCAGAGCCAGATTGCCATATAACTAGTGGAAAATGTTCCTCATCGTAAAGTTTGCCAGATATAATATCGTCGCAAGCCTGAGAGATGGCCTCGCACAACCGCTCTTCTAGACCGAACATTTTATTGGCCTCAGCAACGGCTTTTTTGATAATGGCCAATGCTATAATAAGTGGTCTCTGTAAACGAAACCCATTAACTTGAAATAATTACAAGACTTAAATTTGCATACAGGCATGCGTTCATTAACTCCACCAATCGGAAACTTCAGTAAACAACGCATTGTTTGCGGACCATACAGACGATCGAGGGGCACATGAATGGCCCCCATTGCATCATATTCTACACGAGTGTCAGGAACTATAAGCCGCGCTAGCTTGTACATCAAACTGAAAATCTCTTTCTGATCGAACGACATTTTGGTAGAAAAATAAATAAAACAATGTATAATTGATGGGATACATCTGTAGCACTAAACTACAGACACACCAGTAAATGATTACTCGATTCATTAAAATCGATCATTCCTATTATAGCTACATAATATATTATCCCGGTAAGTCCTGCAGAAGAGAGTAAGGCATAAAATATAGGAGAAAATCTGAAGTTTTATTTTTCTCTGCGTTGCGAGCTCTCTCTTATTTTCTCCAATTTCCAGCCAATTCACTCCAGCTTAGCATTCGTTAAGTGTATTTTCCTTTCGTATATTTCCTACCCTTTCAACGTATTTCTATTACCTACATAGTCACTAAAGTAGTTTGCAATGAAACCAAGTACGAAAACCTCACAGCTATACTTCACCAATGTTTTTCCTTTATCGTTTGTACATATGTACATATGATTAAAAAACAGAAATTCTGAATTTTGAATAGTTCAATGTATATTTACCATTATGACCACATTAGCCGAAGAATAGATCGCACGCGCAATAGCAATTCGCTGTATCTGTCCGCCTGATAAATTAATGCCACGCTCTCCGATAATGGTGAAATCGCTTTTTGGCATTATTTCAATGTCAGGCTTAAGTGCACATGCCTGTATCACAAAATCGTAACGACTGGGTCGAAAACACTCGCCGAAAAGAATGTTTTCCCGGATGGTGTCATTGAGGAGCCAAGGTTGTTGCGACACATAAGAAATCGTACATGTTCTGGAAGAAAAAAATTCCGATAAAATGAGATTTGTGAAGTAAGCCTTTGAAACTTAAAAACAATTCTCTTGAGAAGATTTTGCGTATAGACGTGATTTTCCATTGGCCATCCACTGCAAGATGTGTTAATGTGCATAGTGGTCAGTAAATTGTTTTGGTATAGTAAGTACTCGTTCTTTAGGATGTTTGACAAGAGTTTAATGTTGTTGATTTGCGGCAATGGTACGACTAAAATTGGTGGTTGGATTGTGGTCATTTTTCCCCTGTATGCCAGCATGTCTCAGACTATGTACTCCTATTCTATAGAAGCGTGTCCGAGACAGCACTAAAAGGGCATAGTTTATGGACCAGGAATCACACAATGGGCCTGTAACGGATCACCGTCGCTGTTAAAAACTTAAAAAAGTTAATTTGAAACAAAATATATATTATATTCTTAAATGTGTCGGTTCGGGAACACACAAGAACAAAATATAAAGAGTTAAAAAAACACCAATGGCAAAAAAAAAAAATTTTTTAACTAACAGACATTTATTACAGTAATTGAAATTATTGCACATTTTCCGTTCACCAAAGGATGCCAGTGAAAGGAGACGATCGAATTGGTTCACAACTTTAACTTGTTCAATGCCTTTTTATATGCTTGCAGTCGACCTTCCCACCACTCCGAGGACACTGCTTGATTCAGGAATAGAGTGGCAGGGCTATGCCATTTTTATTTTATGTGCAATAAAATTAACAGCGTACACAGTCATTTTCTGATAAATTACTGAATCACGTGGTGTGCATTGAAACGACTGATAAAATAAGTTGAACGACTGCTGTGAGTGCTTTCACTAAAGTAGCTAAAACTATTCCAGATAGTCAATGATATCAAATATTTAATTGGAAACTCAATTTTATTTATTTCGTAGCTACTTAAAGACAACGATAAAATTCTATATGATAATCTAAACAATACCACAAATAATTCTGCCGGTAGTTCAAAGTCTAAAAAAAGCTATGTGTACTGGGGTAGATTGCCTACGCAAACAGGTGCAAATTATGCAATTAAATGTGATAAATGAGCAAAGAAACTTATCCACGATACAGCAAAGGTGTTGCTGTGAGAAGAACTGAAAATAAGCACATAAACAGCTAAACAAATTTACATGAAAGAACATTTTGTTGTTGAACCATGTAAGCAGACAACGAAACGTGCTTAATCTTAAAAATAAGAAAATTGTGAATGGCATAGTCAGAAGAAGTCTAGTTTATACTAGAAAAAAGTTCCGGTAAGAAAATAAGCTTACCAAGAGGAATAAGACTGCTTAAAACACCTTTAAATTCTAAATTAGATTTTTCTATGAGCTAAAACTAGTAGCAATGGTCTACTTACTTGTGCCAAAACATATTTCCCGCTAACAGTGGCATCTCCATGAGTAAAGCCGACAATAGCGATGTCTTCCCACTACCATTTTTTCCGACAACAATCGTCAGTTTGCCCTTTGGTATGACTATCCCTTTAATATGTAACTGAACCATTGGAATGTGACTTTCCGGATGCCATGTGAAAAGACCGTCATTGATCGACACTGCAATGTCATCTGGCATTTTTAACAGGAGTGAATCACGTCTCCAGCTATCCGTGTTCCTAGCACGCATCACTGAGAATTCCTGATTTTTCTCTACTAAGCTTCCCCGCAGTTTTGGAGGCCTGATGGCTACGTACGGTGTATTGCGAAGCAGTTCACGACGTTGTTGTAAGAGCTTCTGATGCCCCACCTCTTGAAAAAACGATGGAGAAATGGCTCCAAGCTGTTCTTCGCGACTCTGCTGTAGATAGGTCTTGGTAATTGGCAGAGAATTGTTTTCTATTGCTGACGTCGATATCGGCCGTTCTAATGTAGCTATTCGTTGCGCAATATGCTTTTCATTCAGCATGTTCTCTGTCTGTGCCGTGCGCATTGTCATATTAGACTTCTCCTGCGTTTCATATATGTCCAACGAAGCATCACTCTTGCTTAATATCCGGGCCATGTTTCGAATGCCCTCAAACTGCTTCTGTATCTCACCAGCCGCAAAAAATCGCTCCAGGCGTCGCGTTGATACTCTGGCTGCTATAATAATTGGGACAGTAATCGGAAAAATCAACAGAGGAACTGTTAGCTGCTGAAAAAGGGCCAATGCAGAGAACAATTGACTAGCGTTTAAATTAAGGTTCGCCTCCCTAGGTAGCCATACATAAACACCTAGAGTCACAAAAGTGATTAGTACTGTCGAAATATGTGTAAGTATAGCTGTTTTAAAAAATAAAATAATTAGTTTAGGGAGTCAGCATATCGCAATTGTACTCTTACTCATTAACGTCCAAAATATGGCATCTTTGTTGAGATATGTAAGTTCCTTTTTGCGAGCCACTTGAATTTTTTTGAAAAAAACCTCATCCCAGGCATTTAGCTTTATAACTTTAATGCCAATCAATGTTTCGTGTATTTTTTTTAATCGTTCATCTGTATATTTCTGTTTAAAATATTGAAAAGAAACCTTTTAATATGCTCATCTAGAAATCAAGTTATTTTTGTATGTGGAATCTATATATATACTAAAGTAGTAACGAATATATACAAACCGCAATAACTTCGCTGTTTTTCGACATAGCATTTCCTATGAAAAATTGCAATGGCGTCATTATTAGTATACACACAATGGCTCCAATGACAGCACTAATCCCCAACTTAAGGTAGAGAAAGTAAATTACCACTGATATCTGGAAGTATAAGGTTGCCACTTTAATTCCTACATTTTAATTTAAAAGAACAAATGACATTAGTATATTAGTAATGTAATACAGTTACATTAATAGTGTATCGAATCTTAATGATTAATTTAATCGAAATACAAATCGGTTTTAAATTTTTTAGGGATGGACGTTTTAGATTATCTCAGCCCAGTTTTAGCTTAGGTCGGTACAAACCTTAAATGGTATAGCCCATGCATAGTGGGCAATCCAGAAAAATTGCATTATGTTCAGTGTATCTTCCGTCATGTGATTGGTAATGCTTCCGATGTCAAAAGAAGGGTTTAAATCTGTGAAAGGAGAATTATTAGGATACTTTCATAACATAACTTTTGGAAATGTCAATTTTAATTATTCTTATGCAATCAATTAGCTATATTACTCGAATGCATTAACTAATTTGCATTCATTCATCCCACTCATGCTTAAATACATAAAATCAAAAGCTTCAATGTTGTAAGTTTGTACTCTGCCAAAAACGAAACTAAAATAGAACTTACTCACCGCCTACATATCCCATCTTTTTTTGGGGTGATTTCTTTTTAGAGTTAGAATCCGTATTCATATTATCTTTGGCATTGTTTTTTTCCTTTTCTAACGGAGTAGAAGTAGAGGATGAAGTTTGTGGTATGCTATTATTAACAAAACAGCCACTGCTTGCATTTAATAGCAAAGTCTTTCGGTAAATTAGACCTTGTAGGGATGTTTTTATCCAGATACCCGTCATATTAAGAATGTGTGTAGAAGCTTGGGACAAAGCTCCCTGAGTCATTGCAGCTAGTAGAACAATCCAAGCAATGCTCCAGCCATTTGTTAGCAGTTCCGACCAGGTGGCATAGTAAATTCGTACTACGCCAATATTAGTACGGAAAATATGATCCACATAACCGCTCACATTGGAGGCCAACATTAATGCTTGACTACTCTCGCCTTTCAGCACCGATTGTGTTGATGGATTGGTCGTTTGAGCATAAAGCTCTTCTATATATTGAACTATTTGCTGAATTGCAAGTGGGCCAACCAACGCAAATAAGTCTCCCGCCAGTTTTAAAATGCCACCTAACGCAAACATACGCCAACTGTTCTTTACATAGCAATACCATAAGGATGGAGGAGAATTAGACTTTTTCTGGAAAATGATTGATCAAGAAAAATAACTTATAAAAGTATTAATTTAATATTTTTGTTGTCTTTTTGGTATTTTGTTTTTTTTTTTTACCAAAATGTGTACATAAAGGTTGAATATACCAATTAATATGTAGACTACTACTTACCATCTCCTCTGTGTAAACATACAAAAAGTGATCGTAATGCGATCTAGCGCTATCCTCTAATTTCATTACACCCAAATCCTCAAGTTCCAGTGGTTTCTTATGGCCCAACCACAGCAAAGGGGTCAACCACCAGAAACACGATTTTGAATAAAATGTTGCAAACGAATGTTTATAGCCTATTTTTCCATTTTCATCCACGTAATTGTCACGAAAGTGCTGAAAAAGCCATTGAATACAAATTGTGACTGGGGGTAGAATATTCCAATTTTTTAAATAGGTTTGAAAAAGATCATCAATAAAGCCTGGGTGGCCAAGTTTCATTAGCTAGTTTGTCCATTGTAAATTTAGTTTTCTATTCGAATTTTCCTTTGGCCAGACACTTGATAAATCTCATTTCTATTGAAGTTACAGTTGAATCTATACCTCATTATAAATAGTGTAACCATCCAACGAAGCCAATATCAGCAGACACAATACAGACATACCAACAAGGCACGTCTGAAGCTCTAGTAAATCCTCATAGTAAGCAACCTCTGCCAATTCATCAAAACGCAGAGCGAGAGTCAATACCTCCACGGTAATGCTCGCATACAAAAACACTAAGAGATGAAAATATGCTTGATTATTAAATGCGAAAGTTTCATACCAAGCACCTTACAACCTAAGACATATTAACTCACCTGTCGTCTTCTTGCGCTCTATAACACGATGATAACACATTAGCAAAATTGTCAATATTGTGGAAGCAATCGCATTCAACGTTTCTCCCGTTCCTATTATAATCAAAAAATGTGTATCCCTATTCCTTAACTCAAACAGACGACTGAGCTGCCAGGCACTGTGTTGGGGCAGTAAGCTCCTGGCTAGATCAAGGCTATTTCCAGCTAACATAAGCAGTGACACAACTGCACGTAAATTGTGAAACATTAGTAATGTTTTATTACACCTGCATTAAAAAAAAGCAAATAAAAAAATTTCATGATATTTGTGAAAATTATTGAGTTTGTTGTCATATTAGAACATATTTTAGATGGTAAAATATTTAGATAAAATATAAGCATAGTTTCGACTATCGATAATTTTTCATTTCATAAGTATCATATCAGAAAAACATGCTCGCTCGAATTCCAGTTCATTCACGTAGACAAGATTTATGTATTGTTTTTATTTCATAAGTATACAGATGTGTTTCAGAAGTAACCTCTTGCTTGAATTTCGGTGCACTCTCATAGACACAAATCGAAAATTAAAGTGTAGATGCAATTGAGATAGATTAAGGCAGGGATAAGTGGATTTTAAAATATACAGACAATTGGTGTTTAATTTTGTTCACTATTTTCGGCAAGAACAAAATATTTTTCTGTGTTTTCCGGATGTCTATTCACATATGCACAACCATACAGGTAAATTATGATAATCGACAATCGTTTTCAAGTAAACAGAAACAATACTATCTATATACATATGAACGGAGTATTTTGTTAGTTTATTCGCATAAACCATACCTACGACATTTGTGTTTAACTTATCAATACTCACGTTTCATACTTTTTCCAAAGGAAAGCACAGCCAAAAAGTAATAGCAATATGCTTAGAAAAGTAAAAAGAAGCTTAATGCGGTCAATGCCACAAACATCTGTATTTAAATTTTCATAAATCGAGCGTACACGACCATTTAAATTATTACAGTGTATAATATTGAGCAACTGCGTCATATTGACCAAAATATCCAAAATATTTACAGTATTTGTAATCTTTTCTGAATTTTACACACTAGATCGTATTTCGGTACTCGTACAGATATCTTTCAAGAATTTCGCTCGATAAGTTTCAGTTTAAAACATTATTATCCAAATGCGCTGATTCGACGATTATTTTATATATATCCATAGATAAATTCGATTCCCTCCGTATTTACTTTAAAACTTTCTGTACACGGTAAAGACCAACAAAAAAATGTTTAAAGTAAACAAATTATTCCGAATGGGTAATTTTCACTGCAATTTCTACTATCGCAATATGTGTTATGCGAGTAGCCTTCAAAACTAATTTCGTTTTAAGGGAGCGATTTCAGTCTCTATTCAATTACTTTTAAATAGTTTTTTTAATATAAACAAAATAACAGAGTTAGGATGCGCACGATTTCCGAAAATAAGAGAGGAAGCCAACCGTCAATGGCGGAGCATGACAGCACACTACACGTATGATCGCCCTACGTAAAAGCGCTGAAATAAAGTAGAGATGATGCTACATGTACGGGATCTTGCACGTGCGCACTGCAAAAAGCTTTCCAGTGCTGCATTTCTAGTGCAATTTTTCGAGTCATAAGGCAATTGATCCAATATAAGTTCAAACTACCTATCACTTGAAACAGAAACAAAAATGGTTAAGATTTTCCTCAAGTTACCCATATTGTATGGATATTATTATACCCGTACTCAAAAAAGAGTTAAGGGGTATATTAGATTTGTGGTAAAAGTGGATGTGTGCAACGCAGAGAAGGAAATGTCCGTCCGTCTGTCCGTCTTCATGAGCGCCTGGATCTCAGAGACTATAAGAGCTAGGGCAACCAAATTTGGTTTCCAGACTCATGTGATATCACACTGCTACAAGTGTATTTCAAAATTTCGCCCCGCCCCCGCAAAGGACGAAAATCTGTGGCAGGCACAATTTTGAAAACTAAAAACGCAGTATTGTAGAGAATGCCCATATCTACCAGATTGTCGAATCTAAATCAGATCGGATCATAATTATAGCCACAATGAAATTAATTTTCAGTTGCTTCCCCCGCCCCCTCCCGCAAGAGAAACGATACTCTATCTCCTTCTCGCTCGCACACTCTGCCGCGTTCAGTGCGCGAGCAACCCCTAGCGAAAGAGATGTAGAATATGAATGGTACATCTATAATCTACATGTTAGATGTAAAATATACATTGTAGATGTAGATGTAGATAACAGATGTAGCAAAAAAATGTAAAATGTAAAATTTTTTTTTTTTTTTAATTTTAAAAAATCCCTCTCAAAAATGTATATGATGACTGAGTACGGGTATAAGTAGAGTCGCGTCCCCAGAAGCGACTCGCACGTTCCTTCTCGTTTTTGAAATAAAATCTATTTAAGTTCTTTGTTTTTATATAAATTTTATTTATTATTTAATATATACGGTCTTGGGCGCAGACATCTGAAAATTAATCTTAAAATAAACTAAACGGAGGAGAAATAATCGCAACTTCCACACATATTGTAAAGGTGACCGGTGGAAGGCTCTATAAAAAATCGTAGTGCCTGAGTACACTTAATTTCATGTGATGCAATTTGCTGGTGTAGCAATCTCTCCAGTTGTTTCATGTTGGATGTATGCTCAAACTGAATTCCACATTCACACAGGTAGGCAGTTTCTTGACGTTGCAATGGTTTTATAAGGCACACAGGGCACAATATATTGTGGTGTATTGGATCGTCTGGTTCCACGTACGTTTCCAAATTTTGTTCGCCCAAAGCATACCATTCATTTACATCAGAAATTAATTCGTCTAGAATGTTCTGCTCCAGCTCCAAATCTTTGTCAAACTCGCTGAGCTCCGTGCGAAGATATTCCTTAAGTTCATTCTGTGAAAAACCATTGTTTAATATATTTCTCGAGTCTTTGGCATTCACTTACTAATTGTACTGTGCGATTAGCATCTATTAATCTTGTGCGAGTCTCTATAATACGTTTACGATAGTTCTGTAAGTGAAGAATAATGTAAATATAAATATAGTGTTACAATGAAATATGTTAAAATTAGCATTACCTCACGCAACATATCACGCAGTTTCGGCATGCCCATACGGTGTTTTTTGGCCACATTTTGAGCATGTCTCTTTTGTTCTACTGACGTACGGTAAACGGGAGTTTGTGGAGAACTCATAACATTTAATTTGCAAACTAATACATAAATCTCTATGCATTAAGTGACATTATAGTGTCTAGGCGTATATTGCACTTGGTTATTTTGCTGCTTTTAACTGACGGCGCTCAAACTAAAAATTGTATTTGCTGAAATATAGTCGACTACTTTTTAGTTTTTTTTCTTCGTCCAGGTGTCAAACCAGGGCACCATCGATAGTATTAATGTTCAAACAAAAAAAACATAAAACGAATGTGACGTCGTTTTTTTAATGTTACCAGCGATTTAAAGGGGTTGAAAAAAACATTTATAATTTCTTTATGTTTTACTTACTAATCTACTAATATTAAATTTTATAATTGAGATATATTTTATTTAATAAAATTTCTCCCCTTTGACAATGTAGGAAAACGGTGTTGAAATATATAAAAAGCCAATTGGAGCTCATCTTGGCACGTAAAAATGAGCCATCCGATTGACGGCCCTCAGAAATATACCGAATGATTGCTCATGTTCAAAATATACCGATGAAGAAACTAACCTGATGTCACTTCCATGTAACTCTGCAGTAACGCATTCGTTTTGCAGCACTGTAACGCAGAGTTGCTTTGATCGAATTTTGACATTTGGAACATGGCGTAGTACATGCTTCCGCTCTTTCTTTCCCTTTCTTTTACCAACGTGTGCAGTGTTAAGAGGTTAGTGGAATATTTTTTATGAAATATACATTGTATTTGAGAAAGACTGTGTTTAAATTTAACGAGTTTGTGTCATTAACAGATGCCTGCTACGGTCGTCAAGAAACCTGCAGCTAAAAAGCTGCCCGCTGTGCCGGAATCAAAGCTGAAATTCAGCAAGAAACAAATCAGCAAGCGTGCCGCTGATTCAAAGCGTCGTCTCAAGCGCGCAGCTGTTATTGCGTTGCGAAAGAAGGAAAATCTGGTCCGTGCCGAAAAGTACCAGAATGAGTACATTAAGTCTGACCAGCGTGAGATTAAGCTGCGTCGTCTGGCAAAGAAGCGTAACCAGTTTTATGTTCCGGCAGAGGCCAAACTGGCATTTGTCGTGCGTATCCGTGGGTATGTAATATGCCATCATGTTGTACCGTACTGTTTATTTATCAGCCTTTTAATATATTTCAGTATCAACAAGGTTGCCCCCAAGGTTCGCAAAGTATTGCAGCTTTTCCGACTGCGCCAAATTAACAACGGTGTATTCATTAAGTTGAACAAGGCTACCATCAACATGCTGCGTATTGCCGAACCCTATATCACCTGGGGCTACCCCAATCTGAAGTCGGTGCGCGAGCTTATTTACAAGCGCGGCTATGTCAAGCACAGCCGTCAGCGTGTTCCCATCACTGACAACTTTGTGATAGAGCGCAAACTGCGTCAGGCTCACAATATTCAGTGCGTTGAGGATTTGGTTCATGAGATCTTCACCGTTGGACCTAATTTCAAGTACGCATCAAACTTCCTGTGGCCGTTCAAGCTAAACACCCCCACCGGTGGCTGGCGCAAGAAGGCCAATCACTACGTTAATGGAGGTGATTTCGGCAACCGTGAAGACCAGATTAACCGACTGTTGCGCAAAATGGTCTAAGCGTTAGTTTCAGAACCTATGGCTTCAAAAAGAACGGGCATGTAAACATTGAACGGAAAATAAAACCATTTTATAAATTACTAAATGCCCTTCAATACAAAGCAATTCGATTCGTCTTCATTTGTTTGTCTTTTATATTAGAATGGTAAATCTTAATTAAAGCATGCTTTCAATGGGCAGAATTCCTTGTAGTGCAGTGTTTTAAAATTGGCAACAACAACAACGTATGCCAAAATGGACAATTTAAAGACAGCTTGTTAGAGACGTAGTGTTTATGAGTATTGTTCATCACAATCAACGCAGAATCACCGAGCGGTCGTCTTATTAATAATACGCCACAAATTTACTTTCATACGCATTAAGTGTTTATTACCGTGTTTTTATTAGATAATTAAAAAAGGCGCGTACAATTCAAAACACTTGCATAAATGCAGATAGCATGCTAAATGTAGGATGTTGACTTTATATACCAATAATGGTTTTATTAAATACATAATTGCCTTTCAGCTGGCAGTGTTTTTTTTTAATAAATCTGTATACACACACAAATGGTGCAAAGCAGGTCGTAAACAATGTGGTAGATTTTAATTCCAATAACATGGGAATAAGTCAAAAAACTGAATAGGCACCCTGATTAAAAAGTATTAATTTATTATATTACTACCATCTAACAGAAGCCAATGTCCATTTTCCAATTCTCACTGATGTCCGCTGGCATTTGTTGTCGTCACGTGTATATTCTGGACCAGACGCTGCCCCCAATACTCCTCCAAATTAAATGGCTTGAAATTTTTCAATTGATTATCAGATTCGTTGCAGTAAATAACAGGTGTGCCCTGCTCATAAACCTGTCGAAATGATTAGAAAACAAAATATTTATAAAGCAAAATGAGAAACAGAATTTATTTAAATTATCTCCGGTGGGCAGAAACTTTAATGTATTGTTAAAATGAAGTAACCTTTAATTGTCTGGTTCGATTTACGCTTACCTTAATCCAAGCCTCCCGGATGTACCGAATTAATTCGTCATGTTGGGAAATAGGCACATTTTGTGATGGCGGCAGCGCCGTTGCATATAGTACATTACTGTTTTGTGCCCCAGCCATGACAACGGAAGGAGAGTTAATGCTATGATTGCTATATTGTGTTGCATTTGTTGATCCTGCTGCAGACGTAGTGGAGTTTGCATTGTTGTTGTGGTGATGGTGGTAATTGTTGTGCCCACTGCCCTGGCGGCGTATATATGGGTAGCGTCTGTGAAAGAAAACGGTAAAAAAACATGCATAAAAGTGTATGTATATACCTAAACCTCTATGTATATAAACAGTTTTTGTCGTCAAAACGGCACACACACGTCAAAAATTTTCTCGTTTAACACAATTTTACACTTAGTTTTGCCACCATGCCACGACTTTATTTCTTCCATTTCTTTACCCATTATTGCGTTCCATTTTGTAGGATCTCTATTTGATATAATCTCCGTGAAATAAAATAATTTTGTTTATTCGCAAAAATGTATTTATGTATATATTTTTTCCAATGCTGAGAATCTGTGTGACCGTCGGCAGCATCAGCTGTCTGAGCAGTGTAACCGTACGGAATGCAGTGCGCACCTCTGGTCACACCACTGGCCGGAGCGAGACAACAACGAAAACAGCAACAGCAAAAGCAGCCGCGTAACAAATGCGCATGCAACAAGCAACAAAGCCAAAAACAGGCAAACACCAGCGTCAGCGTTAAAGCAGCAGCGGCAGGCACAGTCGCGATGAGGAGACCGAGCTGTATTTAGCCCAGATCTACGAAAGTTCCAGCAGCTCATTTGCCATCAGAGCTCCAACAGTGATTACGAGTCGGGATCGACGGATTTCTGGAGCGATTTCTCCGCCGAGAATGATACACCCGTGGAAGAGCTGTCGACAAGGATTAGCCGCCGCATGCTTTGATGAATTACATAGAATTTTTTGTGGAGCTCTTTAATTTTTCTATATATTGATTATGAATAAAGGTCCCCTAGGAAATGATTTTGCTTGGCTTGGGCTCTTTCTGTGGTTGACCCACTGTGCATGTACTTATGCAAATACAATTTGTTAGTTGCACAGTGGCGCCCTCATGAACATCAACGGCCACTGCTGGAACAAACCGACGGCCAGCTGATGACCTGATGAAAAAAAGAAAAATCAGCTACCTTCTGCTGACTTCTGTTCGCCTGGTAATTGGTCTGAAAATTTTCTAGTTTTCGGCCATTTGAGCGAAGCATTTTCAAAAAGTTAGTTCCATCATTGGCCGTCGGGGATCATCAACGACGTTTTGCCCAGTGGCGCTCCCATACTTGAACGAAAATTTATGGAACTACCATACTTTAGTTCCAGCAATGGCCGTCGGTGATCATGGGGCGCCACTGTGAAATCGACGTGCAAAACGTCGTTTTCACACTAGCGCCCCCAAATGGGAACGGTAATTTTTGGAACTACCATGCTTTAGTTCCAGCAATGGCCGTCGGTGATCATGGGGCGCCACTGTGAAATCGACGTGCAAAACATCGTTTTCACACTATCAAATGAATACATTCATTCATTCGAATGATTACATTCACTCATTCGAATGAATACATTCATACATTCAAATGAATACATTCATTCATTCGAATGATTACATTCACTCATTTCAATGAATATATTCATACATTCAAATGAATACATTCATTCATTCGAATGATTACATTCACTCATTTCAATGAATATATTCATACATTCAAATGAATACATTCATTCATTCGAATGATTACATTCATACATTCGAATGAATACATTCATTCATTCGAATGAATACATTCACTCATTCAAATGAATACATTCATTCATTCGAGTGATTACATTCACTCATTCAAATGAATACATTCACACATTCGAATGAATACATTCACTCATTCGAATGAATACATTCAATCATTTGAATGAATACATTCACTCATTCGAATGAATACATTCACTCATTCGAATGAATACATTCATACATTCGAATGAATACATTCATACATTCAAATGAATACATTCACTCATTCGAATGAATACATTCATACATTCGAATGAATACATTCATACATTCGAATGAATACATTCATACATTCGAATGAATACATTCATACATTCAAATGAATACATTCACTCATTCGAATGAATACATTCATACATTCGAATGAATACATTCATACATTCGAATGAATACATTCATACATTCGAATGAATACATTCATACATTCAAATGAATACATTCACACATTCCAATGAATACATTCATACATTCGAATGAATACCCGTTTTCACACTAGCGCCCCCATAATGCAACGGGTATTTTTGGAACTACCATGCTTTAGTTCCAGCAATGGCCGTCGGTGATCATGGGGCGCCACTGTGAAATCGACGTGCAAAACGTCGTTTTCCACTAGGCCCCATTTGGGAACGGTCATTTTTGGAACTACCATGCTTTAGTTCCAGCAATGGCCGTCGGTGATCATGGGGCGCCACTGTGAAATCGACGTGCAAAACGTCGTTTTCACACTAGCGCCCCCATATGGGAACGGGTATTTTTGGAACTACCATGCTTTAGTTCCAGCAATGGCCGTCGGTGATCATGGGGCGCCACTGTGAAATCGACGTGCAAAACGTCGTTTTCACACTAGCGCCCCCATATGGGAACGGTAATTTTTGGAACTACCATGCTTTAGTTCCAGCAATGGCCGTCGGTGATCATGGGGCGCCACTGTGAAATCGACGTGCATTCATTCGAATGAATACATTCACTCATTCGAATGATTACATTCATACATTCGAATGAATACATTCACTCATTCGAATGAATAAATTCATACATTCAAATGAATACATTCACACGTTCGAATGAATACATTCATACATTCAAATGAATACATTCATTCATTCGAATTATTACGTTCATTCATGCGAATGATTACGTTTGAATGAATACATTCATATATTCGAATGAATACATTCAAAAATTCGTATGAATACATTCAAAAATTCGTATGAATACATTCAATCATTCGAATGAATACATTCAAACATTCGAATGAATACCCACTGTGAAATCGACGTGCAAAACGTCGTTTTCACACTAGCGCCCCCAAATGGGAACGGGAATTTTTGGAACTACCATGCTTTAGTTCCAGCAATGGCCGTCGGTGATCATGGGGCGCCACTGTGAAATCGACGTGCAAAACGTCGTTTTCACACTAGCGCCCCCATATGGGAACGGTAATTTTTGGAACTACCATGCTTTAGTTCCAGCAATGGCCGTCGGTGATCATGGGGCGCCACTGTGAAAAAGACGTGCAAAACGTCGTTTTCACACTAGCGCCCCCATATGGGAACGGGTATTTTTGGAACTACCATGCTTTAGTTCCAGCAATGGCCGTCGGTATTCATGTGATATTCGGTATTCGCCACTGTGAAATCGACAGACCGAGTACCAGGCGAACAGAAATCAGCAGAAGGTAGCTGGTTTTTCTTTTGTTCATCAGGTGAACAGCTGGCCGTGAGTTGGCAATAGGCGCGATATTCAAAAATGCGGTATATGTGTAATTTATTTGTTCTTTATTTAATTGCATATAACTCGGTGATTTCTCGTCCGATCAGGACGTGATATATATCCTCGTAACCGGAAAAATGTCCCCCGTCGAGTAAACTTATTAAGGACATCAGGGACGATAAGGATATGCCTATTTATTTTTGTAATAGAGCTTTATTAAAATCGCTTTAACTTGGCTATTTTCTATCCGATCTTGGCGTGCCATCCCTCCACATGATCGGGAGAACGTTCCCGATCGTTTAATATTTAGATGAGATCGGTAAAAATCCGATCAGTTGGTCAGAGTCAGAGTCATAGTGCTAGTGATCGCCATAGTCGCCATAGCCAATCCTCTTCTCGCACTTGTATCGGACACGGTCTACTCATGTGTATATGTCGCTAAGTAGACACAACTTATTATTATGTACAGAGACTACTTAAATGTATATGTCTTGTTGCTGATTGGGTTGGGCGATGCTAGACAGCAGGCACGACCGCGGATGGTGGAGAAGGTTGACAGGAGTCCTGGGGAGAAGGGGCAGAGAAGTCGAGCTGTCCAAGTGCGTGAGCAGGCGGTGGCGACTCCAAAATTGGTCCACGACCACTCGCAATGAAATCGTAATCTTGTTCTAAATGAATGTGGCGCAAGATACTAATACGCACCGCACCACCTGTCAGCTCCACCCCACTCAACTACAGCGCATATTACTTCACATCGAATTTAGCAACGAGTTTGGTGTTCGGAGCCTTTACTTTGCCTACCTTTGTCGCATTTATTTTTGAGCGGAGCATGCGTGAAAGGCGAAGGCGACAGCACTGCCACCTGACCAGGCCCAGATCAAAGATCTTGGGGGGCACGGTCTGCAGTCGGATGTTGCAATTTGATTAATTAATTATGTGGAAAATCGACAAAGCTCTTTACGGCATTTCTCGGGTTTGTCGATCAAACAATCTTCGAATGTCAGCGTGCAATTTGTTTGCTGTGACGGCGATTAACAACAAGCCTCTATTCCCTGCCATTCAGCCATTCAATATGTCAGCTAACTTTTCAGCAGACTGATCCTTTTAGTGAAGTTGAACATATTATGGAGATACGCGTGGATTCACATAAGTAGTGTAGTCGAATTGACTTGAAGGCTTAAGGGAAACGCTAATAAAAATAAGAAATTTATGGATTGATATCTAAGTATACTTACCATATTCACCTAATCCTTTCTTTCTTTTACCTATCAAAGCCCTCTTCGTATCATAGGACCCGATTGACAATCCAGAGACAAGAGCTTAGCCTTGCCTACATTGTTGCAAACAACTGGAGCATAGCACTGTGAATGTTATATTACCGCAACACAAAATTTGCCAAAAAATAAAATTAAAAAATTATAACAATTTTGCATTAGCCGGATTCCGGTTCGCGGTGCGTGGTGCGCGTGCTTGGGCTTGGATTTTGAATGGAGGTGGGGACAGAGAGCTTTGACTCGACGAGCCATATAAAAGTTACGAACGCGACAGTTGGAGACATAGTTCAGTGCAGGAGTCGCAAGTGAAGCCAACTACCAAGCCACCGCAAACCAAATCTAAACAAATTCCAAGCCAAAATGTTCGCTGTAAGTCAAAAGGATTAGGGAAAATCGTAAAAGAAAGTTTCCACTAACGACCTTTCTCAATATGTTCCCTTGCAGCTTTTGTCTCTGTTCATCCTGGGTGTGGGCGCTGCCGCCGCCATCGAGCTGCCACTGAGTCCCATCTACCACTCCCCGGGACTTATCAAGCCTCTGCTCAAGGCTGTAGAGGTTGAGGCGCCCGCACACTATGACTTTGCCTATTCGGTGCACGACGAGCACACCGGCGACATCAAGAGCCAGACGGAGTCCCGAAAGGGAGATCAAGTGCAGGGCCAGTACACGCTAATCGATGCCGACGGATACCTGCGTACCGTAGACTACACCTCGGATGCCCACAATGGTTTCAATGCTGTCGTCCGCCGGGATCCTCTGGGACACAAGGTGATTAAGGCTGCTCCCATTGCTAAAATTCTGTCTCCTCTGCCCAAACTGCCTCTCGGCCTGTACCACTAAGTCTGAGAGTTGGATAGGAAGAGAGAGAGATATCAAACACTGATTTCATCACATCGACGACGACCACCCATCCGCACTAGCACTAGCATATGCATCTGTATCTGAACTCTAGCCGAACTATGATTTACCTGATACCCAGACACAACCTTGTTTCGGATCGTATCTACATTCTACACATTACATATGCATCTTTTCTGTGTCTTTTTCGACGACTTTTCCACTTAGACTCTTCGCCACTCAGTTACCGATACTGCCGCATATTGGTATAAGCGGGGTCCAATCTCATCCGCCTAATATTGTATATATTATGTCTAAATAGACGGCAATAAATGCATTTTTAGAAAGCAATCTCCATCAGAAAAACACTTTTCGAACAACAGCCTGCGGATATATTCTACAAATACAATTCATATGATATATTTTAGTTTCAGACTATGCTAGCAGGTCAAGAGCCCCTTTAGCGGAGAATATCCCTTTTCGGTGTCTGTTCAGTAGCGGGAGATGCTGAAAATGGGCTCTCGACGAACCTGTGCATTGAAACCGAGCATCGGGTCGGAGGTGTAGTCCACAATGCGACGATGGCCATCGGGCTCAATGAGGGAGTAACGACCCGTCACATATTCGCCGCGCCGATGCTCGAACTGGTCTTTGATATCCCCAGTGTGGCTATCATGGACGGCATAGTGAAACTCATACTGAGCTGGACTCGAAATCAGTTCATCGGGGTGGCTGGCTATGATGGAAGCCTGAACAGCGGTAAATGCACACAGGATCAGGCAAATGCCAATTCTGGAAGACTACTCAAGGGCTGCTTTATATTGTGATAGACTTCCACAGTGTATGTCGCTTACCAAGGCACTCATGCTGGAGCTGGAGATGGGGCCGTGGCTGTGGGTGGAACGTACTCAATCGACTGATGACTAAGGGTTTGGCTTAACCAGCTTTTATATGCAGAGTCCGTGGCTCATTGTCGTAGTGGCCAAGTTATGTGAGATGAAATTGAATCCCCCGCAAAACAGTGCATTGGTTGGGGATTATGCAACGCGTACCAACTCTTGGCGAAATCGCATTAAGGAAATGAAACCGAATCCCCTGCACTTGCTCCATCTCCAGTTCCACCTTAAGCTCTACGAGTTTCTGTGATCAAGGGGCGGGTCAGCAAAAAGTTTTATGTTCAAAATTCATTCGGATTATAATTTTATAGATTAAATTAAAACTTACGCTCATAGATCAATATTTAGCTTATTCTGTATCACAGCATTAACAAGATTAACTCTACCTCTACACGATGATTGGATGATTTGATGATTTGACGACTTGTATTCAGATTCAGTTCGAAAAAGAAGTATTCATTCCATTCAGTTTCAGGTACAACGGCACTTTGCTAGTCGATGATCTCCTCAAAATTTATTCTCCAGCAGCGATCCTGGGAATATGATAATGTGAAAATAGAAATACCTGGTGGAACGCCATGCATGCCAATAACCCAATGTGTTGTGGATTTTTATGTGGTGCTGCCCCAAATTTTCACTTGCTAACCGACTACTTGATTTGGATTGATTGGAGTGCTCTCGACTTCTACGCTTGCTGATTCCCGAAATTCAAGTTACCGTTCTCGGCCACCATCCAGGCGGTCAGCTTCTCATCCTCCGTCTTGTTGGTCTCATCCCAGGGGAATGCCGCGGCTCCTGTTTCTGCTGCTGGCTTCTGCTTCTGTCTGTTTTGTGCTCTGAAAAAATGTGGACACTTGATAAAATAAAGACTTCGTGATAGAGGTACTCAAATTCTTATTTAATAAAGAGCTTAGTGTGCCATCAGAAAAAAAATAAAACTCAAAGGTAATATTCGGGTCAGTTATTAATCCCAAATACGTACGTACACAGAGGAGGGCAAATAATATGTTGAGGCTACGGTAATCGTACAGATGATATGATATAGTGACAAAGCTTTTTACTTCTAAGTATTTCTATTTCTACTTCTACTCAAATTTATTTACAACTTGGCGGGGAATGTTGATTTTTACCTTATGGGCCAAAAGCGACATTCTTCATCAATTGAGGGGGAGGATGAGGAGGAGTTATCACTTGGGGCACCCACACAAAATGTTCAATGACAAGCAAATGAAAAGACACAAAACGATGACAGAGAACACAGAGAGAGAGAGAGAGAGGAGAGAGAAAGGGAGAAATGAAAGACACAGAGCACAATGTATAGAAAGAGCAAAAAGTATAGAGACCACAACATGGACGACATGGATGATAGCGCATATCATGAGAGCATGAGGATTCAAAGAAGCATGGGTCAAGGTCTACACGAGCATGCAGGCCAGGGAGCCTCCTCGGCCTGCTACTTACAGCGAGTCCGCGTGACTGCCGTTGTTCACCTCCAGGCTGCTTTGGGTGTTCTTCTTCCGGATGCCGGGCCGCAGGAAGCTTTCGCCGAAGAGGTCGCGTTCTCGATGGGCGCCACTCTTCGCCTGCTGAGTGGGCGGGACTGTGTGAGGGTACTTGCCGTCGCTGTCAGAGTCCATCGACAGCTGGCCAAACAGGTCCTCCAGGAGCATGTTAGCCTTAGCATTGCGCTGGCGTTTGGCGGAGGTTTTCAGCTTGGAGCTACACGAAAGACAAAGTCACATGGTGAGGGAACGAAATGAATCTCAAGTGCAGCGAACGATAGATAAGGACTTCACAGTAAAGTGCCACTTTGCAATTTGCCCACAGTAGTTTCCTTCTCTTCATAAAAAACTCACCCGAGTATCTGGTCCAGATCGTCAGACCTCACCTTGGATTCCTGCCCGGTCAGACGGGATCGCGCGGACAACCGAATGTCGGCTCCATTGAGTACTCCCTCACCCAACATGGATGACGCTTCATAGGAGGGATGTTGATGCTGCTGTTGCTGAGGCTGGCGCACGATTAAGCTGGGCGGGGCTTGGCTGGCGCTTACCTTAGAGAACACGTTGTAGACCTTGGAATCAGGGGCCAAGACGGAGTTGCGTGTCACCGGTACATAGTAGCCACCGTTGGTGCCAGCTGCACCAACAACGAGCTTGGGATTGTTCTTGGTATTCTTGTTGGCCGTGTCGTAGCTCAGCTGGCTTCCATTCACATAAATGGCTCCAGCATTGCGGGACATGGTATTGCTGAAGGAGACATTCGGGTGGTACAAATGCTGCTGAGATCCCTCTGCAGCGGGCAATCCAAAAAGCTGGGCAATGTTGCGATTCAAGTAGATGTCGTTTATGGATTCACCTCCGTTCTGTGGCTGGTGCTGTGTCTGGCGTTCATCTCCTGTGGGTCCGACCAGGCTGGAAGAGTCTGCCAGGGATTGCGGTATCGATCCTCCCCCAGCAACAGGCATGCCCATATCGTGGCTGGTTAAGAAGCTCAGCTTCGGCTGGTACTTTCTCACGTTCTTCGAGAGACCCTTACCATTGCTAAGGTTGTTGTTGTTGCTGTTGCCCTGGTGGATGAGCTTCTCCTGCACCGGAAGCACGTGGTTTGACACAGTCTGGGTCTGAGGTAGCAGGAGCTGGCCAGAAGAAGCCGCCGCATACTTGGAGCTGAGGCGAACACTCGCCTTGGTGGCCGCCGTTGGCGAGATTCGCTTGAGGGCGTGAAAGTACGGATACTTGAGGCTCTGCTGGGCCGTGGGACGCTTGTCGGGATCGTAGGCGAGCATATCTTCGAGCAAATCGAGTCCATTTTGGCTACAGCGGCTGACGACGCTGCTTAGTGGCACTTTGATACAATCTGGATAGCGGAAGTGGATCATGGACGCCAGTCGGTAACCATCTGGCCAGTCACCCTGCAAAGCAATAACATGTTTTCAGATTATAATGTTCTGCGGTGTTCAGGTGGTGGACTCACCTTCTCTGGCGTGCCCAGCACGGAGCAGATCTTGAACAGCTGGTCCATCTCGCTGCTACCCGGAAAGAGCGGTCGGAACGTGTACAGCTCTGCCATGATGCAGCCCATTGCCCACAGGTCGATGGTGCTGCCGTAGTTAGTGGAGTGCAACAGCACCTCTGGCGCCCGATACCACCGTGTCGACACATAGTCCGTGAACGGCGGCCTCGACCTGATCTCCCTTGCTAAGCCGAAGTCAGCTATTTTGATCAGCTCTGGGCCAGAACAGAGAAGATTTTCCGGCTTGAGATCGCGATGGAAGAAGCCATGACGATGCATGAAGGCCAGGCCAGTGAGAACCTATCAATGAGATGAGTTACAGATGGAGAAAGCATGCTCAGTGCTTGCTGCCGGCTCACCTGGAAGAGAATGCTCTTAAGCTCGGGCTCGGGCAGGTGTGTGTCCCTATCCTTGATCATTTGGTAGAGGTTCTCTTTCATGTATTCGAACACAAAGTAGAGGGTGTCGTTCTCTCTGATCACTTCCTTGAGCTTGACGATGTTCGGATGCGACAGTTTCTTCAGGGACTGCAATTGGGGGGACTCATTTAGGTGAAATCGAACTCGAAAAATTGTTTAGAACCCACCTTAACTTCCCGCAGGTTCATAGCCTCCTCCCAGGAGTAGTACTTGCGTTTCATTCTCTTTATAGCAACCTTCTCGCCGGTGTCCTTGCGCTGGCCCAGCACGACGGTGCCGTAGGTGCCGTCCCCCAGTTGGGTCAGCGTTATGTATCGGTTCATGCTTATTACAATAGCACTCTTCAATTCTTCACATAGTTTCTTGGATGCACCTGCACAAAGAAATAAACGAAAGAATGAGTTTCATTTATGGGCAAGCAATAAATGGTTTTTTTTATTATTTATACAGCTCCACCCACACGGGCAAGCCTCAAACGAATCTCAGAGTTTGAATTCAATGACATGCACTAAAAATGGAATCGAATCACATCGGCCGTGTGTGCCCGATTCTCGGATGCCCCCTATTCAATTGGAATCAATATATTGATCCAGAAGCACCAACCGATAAGCTTGACCGAATTTCATTTGATTAACCGAAAAACAACTCTCCGTCAAGGTCACAGATATCAAAATTAGCGGATGGGATGAGGAAAGGGCGGCGAGTGGTCAGGGTCGACGGGTCTGTAATTACAGCCTGTTCGACTTTCAAAGGAAAGTACACACAAGTCAAGAGTCGCAGATAATAAAAACAGTTACAATCGACTAATAAAAATCTGGACATATCCACAGCTGAATTGAAGTTATAATGGCATTCCCGATTCAATGCAACAACCGCGCCCAATCTTAATAAAAAGTGGTAAAAATTAAAAACACCAGAATAATCCGAAATTTGTAAGATGGCTTTTTACCAGAACCAAAATATCAATATAATTTTTCAGTTTCAAAAGATAATAGTTCCTTCCTAAACCTTCCTCAATATATGAAAACTAAAATAGGGGCTCAGCTTGATCTTCATCTTCAGATTGCGCATCCGTTTTGGTATTTTATTGAAGATAGCCTTTCCACAATCAAATATAAGAAAAGAGACTAATGTATGGAATCCGGAATCTATTAGGTGTCTGCATTAGTGCTCTCTACCCGCTAAACAAGAGCTGAATGAGTGGCTAAGGAAAATGTAATGCTAATTTCTGCCAATTCCAAAGGAATATCGCCCAATCCAGGCGTTGGCCACAATGAGCATACAGTCGTTAGATACATCTTCAGTTTCAAAAATGTCTATTCTTCTGAGTCTTTAATATAATATTTAATACAATATCCCTTCCCTAATCAAATTGGCAACGCCTTTATAACCTTTAAATTCCCAATTTTGTGCGGTGTTTGCATTAATGCCACTTGTCAGCAAAAATCAATCGTTATTGTTACTCCTGAACCCAATAAAAATTAAACAATAACTAAATAATTTGCAAAATCAAATTTAATTGCCTGAATGGAAGGAAATTATTCGAGTATACTATTAGGCATGCAAATTTGAATAATGATTTTATATTATAAAGGGGTCATTTTATCGATTGACTTGTGCTAAATGGTTCTCCACAAGAAAGGCTTATGCAAACACCGGGCATAATATAAAATCCATAAGTGAGCACTCAATAAATAACGGGAAATGTCTAGAAACGATAACGCTGATCATTCTTGTGCTCCTCATTTTGGTACACGCCGAATTTATTATCTTTCTTGTGGCAATTTATGCATTGTACGAGTATCCGAACCTTTCCTGTTATTTCCTGCACAGGCCTTATGCAAGCACCGGAAATAATAAGGAACCAATTAAAATCTAGTTAACACTCTTATTCAGGCATGGCCAATTCAATTAGAGACCGGGAATTTCTATAAAAGATTCACTTGGGGGAACACTTAACTCAATATCAATCTAATGATGAAGCTGGGCATTCAAGTACTACTCCTGATTGTTGGAATTTCTGGGGCCATAGCCTCTGGAAGATGGTATTCCTTTGGAATCGGGAGATTCTAGGAATCTACATTTGAAAAATAAATTGGTCATGGCGAATTTAGTTTCTCAAGGAAAACAAACAATTTCTTTTATTTCCTACACAGATACAGATGTACGTATGGTAGCTTTTATACATGTACTTTCTTGTGTGTATGATTATTTTGGGTTACGTTTTTGGATGGAGTCTCAGGGCGATTTGAGTCACGTTTCGGTGTGACTTTAGTCAAAATGCTGGGCTGCCCGCAGCGAAGCCTTGAACCTATTCACATTTAACTAATTTATTAGATTTGCACAAGGGACACGCACATCTCGGGGGGGAATTTGAGTATTACTATATCTGATATGCGACTGACTTTTCGCACTGTGTACAAACAAATAAACAGACTGAAACGTTCGGGTGTCACTTTATCGATTGCCTTTCGGTCAATGGAAGGAAGGGCTCCGCTTCCCTATTCTGCATTCCATATTCCCTAGTCGTACCTCAGTCACAATCGCATTTAAACCCGATTCTCTCCACTTGATCACTGGCTGATTCGAATCGGACGAGTTAAATATAGATCTCTCGAGTTTCTTCCTATGTGAGTAAGAACTCGCGAACAGGAGTTTATTTAAGAAGCAAACATTAACAACTGCCAGAGTCGATATCCACAACAACCCGAAAACCTAAAGAACCGCAACCCTAACTAGACCATCCCTCGCCTCCGCTGAACCCCCAGAGAGCCGAACGCACGAAGGTCTACGAGTGGAATCAATCGGGACACGGAGCCGGCCATACCGGAGAGACATAGAAGGGACCCCTTGCACCTGTTCAAAGAGTCAGCGATGGGGTGGAGTACGCACAGACCACGGCCCATGTGGTTACTAGGCAGGGCTCTGTTGTTTTTGGTTGCCCCAGCAACCATAACCTTGATATGGAATGGACTCGACGCTGCACGACGACACTGTCTGGCAAATGTTAAACGAGAGTCAATGAAAATGGATGAGCAGGTCAGCCAGGGTTCAGGAGATGAGAATAAGGAACCGGCGAGGGGCTTTCTGGAGGAGATAAACTGCCCAGAGCCGGGCATCATAGATCGCCAGATGATCGAGACTGCCTACCTAGGTGAGGGACAAAAGGGAGAGTCGGGTCGCCTGCATCAGCTAGAGCCTGTGGTCTACGAGCGCATCCGAACCATGCGGCTAGAATTCAAGAGTAAGTCCGCACGAAAAAAATGCATTGGAGCGGGTCTAATCTGAGGGGGATGTCTTTGAAGATCTCTTGCGTATCGACCACCTCTGGATGTTGCCCAATCTAACCAAGCTGTGTCTCAACTGCAACAAAATTGAGGTCATAGAGCACATTGGAATGCTCACGGCCCTCAAAGAGCTGAACCTCAGCTTTAATTACATCACGAAAATCGAGAACCTGGAGACGCTGGTCGACCTGGAAACTCTCTCACTGTTCAGCAATCGCATCAGGAAAATTGAGAACCTTACACTTGACAAGCTGGTCATCCTCAGCATTGGCAATAATCTGATCGAAACGGTGGATGGGGTGAGACCTCTCTTTAGGAAATTACATCTTTTAATCACCTCTTCCTCTCTAGATCGAACGACTGCGCTTTTTAAAAAGCCTGAAAGTCCTTAATCTGGAAGGTAATCCCATTGCCCAGCAGCCAAACTTCCCTCTATCTCTCTATGTGACTGCCATTCTGCCCCAATTGAATTACTATGAATACGTTTTTATCAAGGCGGACACCCGGGAAGAGGCGAGGAAGCGTTTCTAGTGAGAGTCCTCCATATATTCTCCCTCATCCGGATTGTCAACTCCCTTTCCCTACAGTCGCGAACTACGCGAGATCGAAGACAAACAGGAGCGCGAGATTCAGGTCCTTGAAACGGATGCAACGGAGGCAGCTGAAGCTGAGCGACTAGCTTCCAGCTTTGTGGAGCATCTAGATGGACAGCAGCTGTACGATTCCCTGTGGCGAGACGACGAGAACGGGCGACTCCTGATGCTGGTGGGGGCTCCGGTGCAAGAGCTGACCGAGGAGTATGCCAAAGATGTCCACCAGTTGACCCAGAAGATCTACAGGCTGGGCCTGGAGCGCTTTGGAGAACGGGATGAAGAGATCCGGGATTTTAACGCAAACTTGCAGGAAGGGCAGCAAGAGCTCCAGTCCCTGGGCCAGTCGCAGATCGAAAAGTTCTTGCAATACAAGGAGCGAACTTTCGAGGAGTTAAGATCGAAGCTGCGAGAGCTGGATGAAAGCGAGGATGGGTCAGAAGAGTTCTCCCAGGTGGACACCCTCAAAAGACAATTTGATGATGCCCTCAACGAGATGTGGCAGAGCTTGATGTCCCAGGAATTACATTTGCACGAGGCTGTTGAGGTGGGTAGGAGAAGATTTAATTATTCCTTAAACTTATGTCGCTTCTATGCGCAGGAATCCACGCGGAACTTTCATCACAAGATCTCCCAGCTGATGGCCGGCTTTGTGGAGCAAGCTCAGGTTTTTTTCCTCCAGCTACGCGATACGTGCAGCCACTTTGCAGATAACATGACGGAGATTGTGACACAATTCCTTTCCACCAAACTGGCTCGTCAGGAAATCGGTGCTGTTCCCCAAGAGTTGATGATGTGTGTGGACGATCGCGAGGCGGTCCTGCAGCTGATCGAGAGTATGCGAATAACCCACATATTGCGCATTGATGTACGCGAGGATCGCATGACCATTCGCAGCAGGGAGTTCATTGACAACATGATCCAGCAGCTGAACAAGTAAGTGGAGACCGAATTCAAACACGACAAAAACTTATAGACACTCTCTTTCCAGCAAGGAAGTGGACCGCCATCGTGCCAAAATATTGGAAATTAACTCGTTCATGGAAATGATGACAGATGATCTGGCCAATCTTCCACAGGAGTTGAACCAGGAATGAGATTTGAAAGTAACAGTTTAATTTTAAATTTCAATAATAAATGCAGCACTTTGGAAAACATCAGTTTGATGCCTTGACCTTCTATTTTTTCTCCTTGAGGCCCTCGAGGTGGGCGCTCAGTCCCGCTTGGAACAGGGGAGTATTGATGTAGTCCACACAGGCACGCAGGTCCCCGGCACGATCCCTGAGCAACTCGCTAACATCCGTTTCACGACACATTCGCTTGGTCAGTGTTCTGGCAATGGGATTGACCTTATCAAATGTGCCAATGAAGGCGGCACACTGGGCCAAGGCCTCCTCTTTGCTACCGGCCACCTCATCGATGAGGCCCACCTTCAGGGCCTCCTGAGTGCTGAATAGCTTACCTTGATTCAGCGCCCGCTCGACTACGCGGCGTGGCAGCACACTCAGGTAGGAAAGCATCATCCACTTGGAGACGAGGAAACTAAACCGCGTGGCATGCACTCCGATGAAGAAATTAGGCAGCATGACGCGGTACTCACATGCTGTCGCCATTATGCAGCCAGCGGCAGGCGCATGACCCTGAAATGGGAAAACGATTAGGTGGGAGGCCTTGTTCCATGCAGAATCAGGACCTACGTTGATGGCCGCTGCTGTTGGAATGCCGCAAAGATGCAGGGCCAGCCACAAGTCTTGGAAGATTGTCCAGAACTCCTTCAGCCTCTCCTGATCGGGCTTGTGCAACTCTTTGAGGTCAAGTCCGGCGGAGAAAACTCTGTCATTGCTCTGGATAATAATAAAGAAATCGTGTCAGAGAACGCCTTTGTCCACTGTGCAGACTCACCGACGTCAGAATGAGCCCACGGCTCTTGTTGCACTCAATCTGGTTGATGGAATCAATTAGGTCGTGCATCAGCTTCAAGGTGAGAGTGTTCACGGGCGGCAGACTCATTGATAATGTGGCAATTCCACTCTTGTCGTCCACTTCGATCGTTGTGAGACCCGAGTTTCCTGCATTTGAGAGCGATCGCAAAGATTGTCTCCAAAGGATGGGTTTTATTTGCCGGAGATTCCCTATCACACTATTGCGCAACATTTCTACGACTTTTGATCTTGAGTAGCAATCACGCACTCAGCGGCAGGCATAAAATTAAACAAATTAACTCGTTTTTCTTCATTTGCAGTCGGGACGCGAACCGAAAGAAAACACAAAGATCGGCAATCGATAGCGCGTGAAAACTGCCTATCGAAAGGAACGTATTTAGAATATAAATTTAAATGATTTCATTGATATTATTTTTATATATGTAAAAAAATGATTATTATTCGTTGGCCTTCTTCTTCAGACCTCTGGCCGGTTGTCCACATCCTGTTCGCGTTCCTTATGGAACTGGCGTAAATTGTCTGCGGGGCACTGTTGCTTGGTCAGGGCACGGTATTCACTCTGGCGGCACACTTTTCCAGCCTCTTTGCTGGTATTAACTATACATTTCAGCATATCATAACCTGTTCGGCGATTATCGATCCGCGACTGTGTTTTCTCATTCGATTATCTTATCGTCGCACCGACACAAGGTTTCGAATACAAGAAATCCAATTTTAATTTTCAACAAACTGAAATACAAAAGTAATTGCCTTTATTTAAAAATTGGCAATTTTAATTTGAACATAGGATTATTTACTGGCCTTCTTTTTTAGACCCTCGAGATAAATGCCCAGACCCCTCTGCACGGCGGGCTGGTTAACAAAGAACAAAAACTTCTCCAGATCGTCCTGACGTTCGTTTTCCAATTGCTGCAAATCGGCTGCGCGGAACTGCTGTTTGGTCAGTGCCCGAGCCAAAGGATTCACTTTGGCGAATGTGCCTATGAAGGCGGCACACTTTTCCACCGCCTCTTCTTTGCTGTTTGCAATCTCGTCGATGAGGCCGATTTGCAGGGCTTCCTCCGTCGAGAACATACGGCCCTGATTGAGAGCCCGCTCTGCCTGACGTTGTGGAAGGACGCTTAGGAACGATGACATGAACCACTTGGGCGCTACAATGCCCAGTTGAGTCTCATTCAAACCAATGGTGAATTTTGGCAGCATGACTCTGTACTCGCAAGATGTGGCCAGAAGGCAGCCTCCGGCGGGGGAGTGCCCCTACGAAACCAAATCGTTAGAGCAGCCATATCTGGATTCGTATCGTACCTGGAAACTTACATTGATGGCAGCTGCAGTGGGGACACTGCTACCATAGAGGGCAAGCCAAACCTCCTGCAGTTGCTTCCAAAAGGCACGAATCCTCTCCTTTTCGGGTTTGTACATTTCCAGGATATCCAGACCGGCTGAGAATATTGTCGCATTCGACTGCAAGTGTGTTATGCAATTGATTATATGGGATCGCCAAGAATTCAATGCACTATCTTACCGATGTCAGTATGAGACCCCGGCTTTTGTTGCTCTCGATTTCGTCAATGGAGGTTTTCAGATCCTTGAGCAGTTCCAAATTGAGGCCATTTACTGGAGCCCTGCACATGGTGAGGGTGGCGATTCCTGTTTTGTTATTCACCTCCACTGTGGTCAGCTTGGTGGCGGTGGACATGAGCCGGCTAGGTCCACTACGGACCACCAGACTGAAGACTTTTGCTCTGAGCATTACAGACCTAAAATGCACGAAACATGTAAACAACTTGAAATGACCTTTGGACAGGTTCCGTTTGCAGTGACCGTTTAGCTTCTAAGCTTTAAAATGAACAATTGGACAGTTCTGAACACAACCGCAACATTAAACAGATGCCGATTGTTCCCTTTATTCATTGGCGCACCTTTAAGTTAAAACTGATTTAATATAAATACAAATTCCGCTCAGCTGCAGAACCTGTTGCTTTCCTATCGGTAAATGGTTTCTTGCCAACTATCGGCCACCAGGGCTGTCAATTAGACGTTCCGGTGCAACTCTGGGTTTGACGTTTACACGTCACATCGGCGAGAAGCCGACTACCCTTGACTTTTGTGCATTCGTGTACACTTCGCTATAGACTTTTGCGTGCGTTGTAGCAACTTTCACTGTAGCTCTTGCTTTTGTTAAACTAAAATTACTGTAAAATGGGCTCTGGCAAGCAACAAAAAGTGCAGTCTTCTGGCTTCACCAAGGAGGAAGAGCTTCTGCTGCAGGATTTCAGCCGCAATGTGAGCACAAAGTCCTCGGCCCTATTCTACGGCAATGCCTTTATCGTTTCCGCGGTGCCCATCTGTGAGTAAAGTGACACGTTGATTTTTTCGGCCGCCCTTTATGAATGAAAGTTTTGCTCCGTAGGGCTCTTCTGGCGCATACACAACATGGACCTGTGGCCCAGTTCTATTCTGTTTGTTTTGGTGACCGCCGCTAGCACCTATCTGATGGCCACTGCCTACAAGAACATCAAGTTCCAGCTGAAGCACAAGATCGCCGGACGTCGCGAGGACGCTGTTACCCGCGAGGTGAACCGCCAGCTGGGCGACGATAAGAAGGTCACGCGCAAGGAGAAGGACGAGCGCATCCTCTGGAAGAAGAACGAGGTCGCCGACTACGAGGCCACCACCTTTTCGATATTCTACAACAATTCCATCTACCTGGCCGTCATCATCTTCATCAGCTTCTTTCTGCTGAAGAACTCGACGCCTTTTGTTAACTACATTTTCTCCGTTGGCCTCGCCAGCGGAGCCCTGGCCCTCTTCTCCACCAGCGCCCAAACGAACTGAACAAATTTCGTCATCTACTCGTAATGTTAGGCCCTCTAAGAGATTGATTCCCTACCCTAAACAGCGGGCGAGAATTCCGTTCATCCAAAACTCGTAGTTCGGCTGAGACATATCACCAGTCAGTCGTCCGTTAACCATTTCCAGCAATGAACATAGAAATTTGTATAGCACCAAGATGCAACTGTTGTCTTTCTTGTAGAAAGCTGATACACTTCCATTTGATTTGATTTAATAAATTGTAAAGATAAAATAATTTTTTGATTTATTTCTAATTAAAGGGGGTTCTCTTTAAGGGAAATTTTCAGTACTAATATAATCATAAATGCAGAAAGGAGGACAGCTATAGCTGAACAATCCAACTTAGACAGTCTCAAGCAGCAAGGCAATGCCCTGGCCACCGCCAATGCAGGCCGAGCCAATGCCGTACTTGAGTCCCTTTCGCCTGCGAGAGGGTAAGAAAGATTATATATCTACTCGGATCGTTCAACGACAGGCAACTTACTGCAACTCATGGACCAGGTGACCGGTGATGCGAGAACCACTGGCACCCAAAGGATGTCCCAAGGCAATGGCACCGCCATTCACATTTAACTTGGAGGGATCCAGCTTCAGAACATCGGCACAGGCAAGAGTTTGGGCAGCAAAAGCTTCGTTGATCTGCACAGAGCAAAACGAGGAATCGGTCAACAGGGTCTTTTTCCTTTTAAGTGGGATCTGCTCTCACCTCAATGAGATCAATGTCCTCCAGTTTCTTGCCGGCCACCTTGAGTACATTCTGGATGGCAGGCACTGGGCCAATACCCATTATCTCAGGGTTGACGCCTACAAAGGAGAAGGCGACCAGGCGGGCCAGGGGCTTTAGGTTGTACTCCTTCAGAGCCTCTTCAGAGGCAACAATAACGGCGGCGGCTCCGTCACAGATGCCAGACGCTGTGCCCGCCGTAACAACTCCGTTCTTTTTGAAGAGCGAGGGTAGCTTGTTCAGGCCTTCGATTGTGGTCTTGGGGCGAGGATGCTCATCGATGACAAAGTCTACATCTTTTCCCTTAACCTTCAACTTGATGGGAGTGATCTCCGCATCGAAGGCGCCCTCCTTCTGACCCTTCTCCCAGTTCTTTTGCGACAGCAGTGCGAACTCATCCACACGCTCCCTGTTGATCTTGTACTGATCGGCCAGGTTTTCGGCTGTGAGGGCCATGGGAAGTTTGCAGCGGCTATCGGTAAGACCTGCCCAGAGGGCGTCCTCCAGATTGTAGTTGGCCCCGAGGGTGGTGCCAAAACGAATGTTACGGGCAATGAACGGACTCTGGGACATGTTCTCCACGCCGCCGGTTAGCGCCACCTTGGCACCGCCCACCAGAATGTCCTGGGCTCCGTTTACGATCGACTGGAAGCCAGAACCGCACAAGCGGTTGATCCCCAAGGCGGGCTTCTCAATGGGCACACCGCAGTTAAGGCCTACATGCCGGGGCACATAAATGCCGTCCGTGGAGGATGACTGCAACATAGAAATCACCGATCAATTCGATTCTGAAGGTAATTGGGACTCCGTTCCCACTCACCGCAATCACATTGCCGACAATGACGGTGTCTACCTGCTCTCCCTTCAGACCAGCCGCCTCCAGAGCAGCTTTGGCAGCTACTGTCTGAAGCTGTGTCTGGTTAATGGACTTCAGGGCGCCACCGAAGGTGCCAAAGGCCGTGCGCTTGGCAGCCACGATATATATACCTGTGTACATCATACATATATTATAATATGCGTGTAAGCAAGAATGATTATTCAAATTGTGGAAACTAAATCAGAATTTTGTTTTTCATTCAACAGGTCCAAAGTGCAACCGGCTCTGTGCGGGGGATAGCAAACAAGTCCAAAGTTCGCTCTCAGCAAAGCCTCGACCAGCCTCTCGCAACCACATTCATCTCCCACGAACTCACTATCCATCGATGGGGTTGGTTTGCCTAATTTGTATATACCTTTTGTTGCTGCAGACATCTTGTGAGGATTTCGCCTTTAATTCTTTATCAAATGTAGATTGTAATATAAATAACTTGAAAAACCGCGGACGACAAGCGTTCGATGGGACAACTTTCGACTTCTGTCTGATTTCGACGTTCGCTCCGTCGCTGATATATTAGTGACGGGGAAAAGCTTGCAAAGCTTTGCAATCGCCAGAATTTTTATCGGTAGAGCTTTGCTGCAAGAACAACAAACAAGTCGTTCCTCAGCTGTGCAATGCATTGAAGGAAATTCCTTAAAATAAATCAGTTGGTTGACATATTGGTCTTAGAAGCTTAATTATGTATTTTTAATGACTGCTCTCGAGTAAGGATACAATACGAGTTGCTGCAGTTGTAAATTTGACTTTATACTTGATGGAAACAGAAAGTGGAAATGAGGAAATCTCATACTTGACATCATATTATTGGGGATTACTTAAATGTGTATTTATTATGAATTCGTGTTAGGTCCATATATCTAGGCTCTATGGGGAGTTGGATATATCCATGTTGTCCGACTTCTCAACGCTCACCGATTTGCGCGACTTGGAATCGGCGCTGGAGCGCGAGCTCTTCAACTCTATATCCTCGGAGATAACCTTCAGTTTGCGTCCTGGTGCCTCGGGTGTGCGAGAGCGTTCGCGCCGCCGGACGGCCGAAGAGGCAGTCTTTGCGACAACCGTGGACACATCTTTACTACGGCTTGTACGTGTCTTGCTGCTTAGGGCGTTCACCGGTGGTGGCGAGGGCGAGCTGCGTTTGCTGCGCGACCTGGGCGAACGGGAGGAGCGCTTCTCGCGGTGCGACTTCTTGCTGCGCTCGCGGGAACGGGAGCGTTTGCTGCTGGTGCTGCCGCCGGCGCCGTGCGAACGAGAACGTCGAGAGCGTGATGTGCTGCGACGATGTCGGGACCTAGATCGCTTGCCGCGCGTTCTTGATGGTTTGCCACCGCGAGAACGTGATCTACGCGAACGGGAGGTGCTGCGACGGTGACGGGATCTAGACCGTTTGCTTCGGGAACGGGACGAGTGTTTTCCCCTGGAGCGAGAGCGCCTGGAGCGCGAACCACTGCGTCGCTCCCTGGAGCCAGAGCGACGTGAGCGTCTTCGGGACGTCGAGCGATGCGAGCGAGAGCGGCTGGTGCGGCGATCCCGAGAGCGGGAACGGGAGCGGGACCGGCGTCGCTTGTCCTTGGCCAGCATACCAATCACTGGATCAATAGCGGCCGATATCATACTCTGCGCTTCCTTCACAATGGTCATGGCCTCCTCTATCTCCGCCTGGGCCGCCTCGTTGGACTTGGCCTCCGGCTTGGTGATGCAGTATGTCGAATGATAGACACTCAGGTAGCCGCCCTTGAACTCCTGCCCCTGCATGCGGAGGGCGTGGATGATGCTGGTCTGCTCGCAGAATTCAATCATGCAGTACGTCTTGTTGTCCTTCTCGGCCCAGCGCGCATATTTCACCTCTCCGGCCCGCTGGAAGCACTCCATTAGGTCGTCCAGGCGCCACTCGTTCTTCACATCGCACACAATAATGGTTCGCCGGATCTCCTCAATTTTGCGAGCGTCATAGAACGAGGGCAGGGCCGGATACTCTGGCAGATTGAACTCCACCAGCTTGGGGTCATAAGTCTTGATAACCTGTTGCGGCAGCTGGCCTTCGATGCGGTTGATCACTTCGGGCGGCAATTTCGAGTCGGGCTTTTGCAGACCCGGCACTATGGTGCCGTTCTTGAGCATCTCCAGAGCGCGGTACTCCTCGGGAATTGCCAGCACGGGGATGACAATCAGGGCGCGATCAATGAACACCGTGTTGGTGAGATGCTGGGCCACAGGCACACTGGTCGTCTCCGTGTACTTCACATAGCAGATACGCGACTGCACAGGGCACGAGACATCTCGGATGGTGGGGTAGAGCCGGATCTCCTCAATTTTCCCAATGTTGCCGAACAGCGTTTGCATCTGGTCCTTGGTGGCCTGCGGCGCAATGTTGGTCACCTGTATAACACGCGGAGTGTTGCCGCCCGCCATTGTCGCCAGTTTGCTGGTGCGCTCTCAGCTCAATAATCGTTTTATTTGCAAGAAAAATACTTTCAATTAACCTACAAGGAAGCGAAAAAATGCAAGGGTTGCAAGCGCGTCACACTGATTCGATTGCCACAACAGGGCTGCATGGCACTCATCGATAGTTGGTGGCTTGTCAAACGATTGATAGTAGCGCCATCGATAGTTTTGAATGCTATTTTTCCACCGATATGATATAAGTATTGTTCAAACATAAACATTCTATTCATAATCTTCCCCTAAAACTAATTCCCTCTGCACATGAGCCCATCCCGGGGGATGGTTAGATATGTTCAGTGGTTAGAGTTCTAACCAGCTTGTAATATTAAATCGAATATCAACATTGGGGAATATGATTTTCCTCGGTATATTTACGGTATATTATGAAAATGTGAAAGTATATTTAGGTTTATTTTTGGGGGTCAGACGGTATATTTTGTCGAAAAGTCTGGGAGTATTTACATCGCTAATGCACGTGTTTTAGTAAGTGTACCGCCGCCATTGCCCTCAGTGAAGCAACAAGCCGAGAGGTTGCATTTAATTTCGATTATATTCCAACCAACAACTTAAACAATCATTAAAATGGTAAGCATCCTTTTTCCGAACATTGGACAAGTGAAATATCAACATTTTACCGCCCCCACAGACCGAGGAGGTGAATCCGAAAGCATTCCCCCTGGCAGATGCCCAACTGACGGCCAAGATAATGAATCTGCTGCAGCAGGCTCTGAACTACAACCAGCTGCGCAAGGGCGCCAACGAGGCCACCAAGACGCTGAACCGTGGTCTGGCCGACATTGTGGTGCTCGCTGGCGACACTGAGCCGATTGAGATTCTGCTCCACTTGCCGCTGCTGTGCGAGGACAAGAACGTGCCGTATGTGTTTGTGCGCTCCAAGCAGGCGCTGGGCCGCGCCTGTGGCGTCTCCCGGCCCATCGTGGCCTGCTCGGTGACCACCAACGAGGGCAGCCAACTGAAATCGCAGATTACTTCCATTCAGCAGGAGATTGAAAGGCTGTTAGTTTAGGTTTAAGTGAATGGTTTAAGCAACCATGCGTACAAAGTCGTAATATAAATAAAAGCGTGTATTTTTCCAATACAAAACAAAATCGGAAAATTTGGATTTTGATAATTTTTAGCACATGTCCAGTATGACCGTATGCTGATGCGTTAAACCGGAAATTCGGAATCTGAAAATACCAGATAGATACCGCCACAGAAGCGGGTCAGCTGTTCCCGACCCGTCAGTTCCGTGTGAATGCCACTTGTCCGCCGAAACTTCGGGTCGACTGTGTGAAATTTGGGAAATTGGTTGAACTAATGACAAAAATGCATCGCGATTCACGTGGCCCGAGGGAACATACAGCCAGATTCAAGTGACAAGCAGCTCCCCGCAGTAGCAAACGCAAAGCACGCAGTGCCTACAACAAAAAGAAAAGTAAACCGTAAAACGAATCCGCAGGATTCGTGGGGCGCAGCGATATGAAACTGCTGGGAAAATACGTGGACAAGGGCATGCAGGGGTAAGTGCTCCCATTCTCCATGGAATTCATTAATGCCATCCGCTCCCCCAATCGGTTTTCTTGCAGCAATGTGACCCTCATGCCCGAGGAGTCCGAGGACATGTGGCATGCGTACAACCTGATAGCGGAGGGCGACAGCGTCCGCAGCACCACCATCAGAAAAGTGCAAAACGAGACGGCGACCGGCTCCTCCACCAGCAGCCGGGTTCGCACCACCCTCACCATCGCCGTGGAAACGATCGACTTCGACACCCAGGCCTGCGTGCTGCGCCTGAAAGGGCGCAACATCGAGGAGAATCCCTACGTGAAGATGGGCGCCTACCACACCCTCGACCTTGAGCTGAACCGCAAGTTCGAGCTGCGCAAGCCCGAGTGGGACACTATCGCCCTGGAACGCATCGAGATGGCCTGCGATCCAACCCAGTCGGCCGACGTTGCCGCCGTTGTCATGCAAGAGGGCCTGGCCCATGTCTGCCTCATCACCGCCAGCATGACGCTGGTGCGCAGCAAGATCGAAGTCTCCATACCACGCAAGCGAAAGGGCAGCGTCCAGCAGCATGAGAAGGGCCTGGCCAAGTTCTACGAGCAGGTGATGCAGAGCATCCTCCGTCACGTCAACTTCGATGTGGTCAAGTGCGTGCTGATCGCCTCGCCAGGCTTTGTACGCGACCAGTTCTACGACTACATGTTCCAGCAGGCCGTCAAAATGGACTATAAGCTGTTGCTGGACAACAAGAGTAAATTCATGCTCGTCCATGCCTCCTCAGGGTTCAAGCATTCACTAAAAGGTAAGCCAATCTAAATCTCTTCTTTTTTGGATAGTCTTCTGCAATTATTCGCCATTCCCAATTGCAGAAGTTCTCCAGGATCCCGCTGTGGTGGCCAAAATGTCTGATACAAAGGCCGCTGGCGAGGTCAAGGCTTTGGAACAATTCTACATGATGCTCCAATGCGAGCCGGCCAAGGCCTTCTATGGCAAGAAGCACGTGCTGCGCGCTGCCGAATCCCAGGCCATCGAGACGCTGCTTATCTCCGACAATCTGTTTAGGTGAGTCCCCGTCGCCCACACTTGGCGGATTTACCTCTCAAGAACAATTCCAAGTGGAAGAACACAGACAGACACATCAAGCCCATCAAGCGAAGAGATCAAGAGCACGATAGCACACAAAGAACCTTCAACTTTTGCCAATTTCTAGCGATAAGCGCGACAACAATTTATGTTCACACATGTGCAGAAGGTGGAGCTTCTGGCAATGTTTTGTTGGATTCATGAGGGAAGGAAATCCATCTTAATATTTAAATTATTAATTGCCAATCTGCCAATACCCTAGCAGAATCAGAAAAGCGAAAGCGACAGTATATTCTGCAACAGATGCCAATGTCTGGATAGAACTTCTTTGGGAGATGCATGAGAGAGTGAACATGGATGTCTATACTCTGCTTTCTATAGATGAGAATATTCCCAACCACCCATCATGATGATGCCTCCATTTATATTAGACGATTCTTAATCTTCCGCTGCGTACTGTAGATAGATCTCTACTCCATTTATCCATTTAAAGAAAGCACGTCCCAGAGCAGAAATTTGTTGGTCCCATGGCGACGCGCTCATGATCAAGGTTGCCGTGTGCCTCGCCTTGCGTCGTTCTCTGCCATTTTTGGCCGTCTTTTCTGGCTGTCCGTTTTGTGCCTCTCTTCGCACTGAACTCTAGCTTTTTTGTTTACCATTTTGTACGAATTTAATGGACCGTTGAAATTCCAGCAACGAAATATCCCAAATGCCTCGCAATTAAACTAAAATAAAGTGTTTATCGGGTTCTGGTTCTTCTTAATTTAACGTTTAATGTACTTAAAGTTCTAGGCAAAAATGTGTGTTTATTGTAGCACTTTTCATCAGTCCGCTTTGAATTAGTTGCTCCCCCTTCTATATTCCCCCTATATACCATCCGTATCTTCCGTCAGAAACTGTTTAAATCGCCAGTTGACGTCGTCGTCATTGCTGTGGTTGTGGCTGTCTCCCCTTTATCTTGACATTTTCTATTGCTGTTGATTGTTTCGCAATTCCGAAAGACAGAAGCAGAGAGAATGGTTAGGTTAGATGGGAACGCACTTTCCATTTAAATCTCATTTGATTTACCGCCTCCGTTGATGTTCATTCCGCTGATTCTTGTGGTGCTTCTGTCGGGCCAGGTCATCCTGCTCCTCCTCTTGCCTCAGCAGCCGCTGGAAGTAGTCGTCGAGCGTCTCCCGCATGGGCAGCAGGCGGCTGGGCGATGCTGGAGGTGTGCTACAAGTCATCGAAAGCTTTCTTCTCATCTTCATGTGGTGCTCGCATGGCCAGGGATGGCCCAGATCGGAGATGGTGTAGTCGGGCTGTCGGTTGAGCATCTGGAGGGTGTTAAGTGGCCGGCACTTGAGTAGGAACTTGAGTGGAGATCGAGATACATATATATTTTGTTGAGTTTTAACGACGGCTGAAGCTAAAGTTGCTTGGGATTTGTGCGTTCATTCCCTGCTCTCCTATCACCTCTACCATATCCGCCGCTCCTCACGGCCAGACTCCAGTCCCCGAGCTCTCGATTTCCATGTGTTCTGTTTTTGGGTTTTGGGTCTCGTTTCTGTTTATAGAGTTGTTTTCGTCAGACGAGTTTTGCGATTTGCACACGTAAACTTTGAAACTGAACTAAAATTTGATGTAAATTGGATGTATGTATATACATATATACTGTATATCCCTCATCGCTCTCTGGAATCATTTCTTTGTAGCGTAAAGTAGCGCTAATTATTAGAACCCAACAAAAACATTCGTGGGCGACAGCTTGGGAGAACAGAAAAACAGCAATAGAGCAAAGAATTTTAATTTATTTAATCGCTCCGTTTATGGATCAGCACTTGGCCGGGACCACTTTTGAAGCAGCGGACACTCTCGCTCCCACTACCTCTCCCACTTCTGCTTTCCATTGGAATCGCTCTCAATGGGTTCCACACGCAGCATGTAATATGATCCAGTTATAAAGTTCTCCTAGTTCTGCATCCATTAACCGATTTCCCTCCCTCTACGGGGCCTGTCCATAGACAACTAGTTCTCTTTCTGTGTGCAATTTATTATTACAATTTCTATATGTTCCAACCAGTTTTTCTAGTCCCTCTTTGTCTTATAGCAACCTCGTCTTGTGCATCCAAAACGTGCCCCCCTTTTCGATGGCTGTTTCTGTTTGCTGTTGTTGTCGCAGCTGGCGGCGCATGTTAATGGCGTCTTGAAAGACAATTTTTTGTAATTTTACATATAGCGAAGCAGACCAAACACGAGCATTGGGCAAGAAGTGAAAGGGCTTGTCTGTGTATATCAGATATTGTCACCATTAATGGGTTGAATGTATCACTGTATCCATGTATCCATGAATCACTGAATCTTAGGGCCATTCCCCAGCTCTGTTCCGAGTGTTTTGTATCACGGGTGTTTGATTTTGTTTGGTTAGCGCTTATTTAATGGCGAAATCAATGAGTTGTCGCTTTTTTGAAAAGATCACAAACCCACAAGACATGCATACAAATGTTTCAAAAGTCGAGAAATCAAGAGAAAGACGAGCGGAGGTGCGATTATTCGAGTGCTTACGCTGTATTCCCATTTCTATTTTCTTTGTCAGTGTTTTTGGAGCGTAGCACAAGGTGCGTGTAAGAGGCAAGAGGATGTTCAGTTGAGTCAAGTTCAGTATCCACCACCCCCCCGCCGGCACACGACCTCACATTTAATTAGACATTTTTACTGATACTATTCGCACTCGTATTCGTATCTTGTGTCGCACATTCCCTCGCTTTTCCCCGTACTTTCTGGCGGCGAAGTCATGGCTCTTTCGGCTAGACGTGGCGGGACCTCGTGCACGGGGCCGGTGCCGGGACCCACGGTTTACGCTAATTCCATTATAACAATTGATTCCATTGTGCAATCATTGTCACGTAGTGGAAACAGCAGCAATTATTGCATCTACAACAATGGCTCTCCTCCTCTCTTGGGTTCATCGCAGCTTGCGGTTAGCGGATGAGTAAAAAACAGATACAGGTAGCAGATATACATATGTATATAATTGCTGCTGCAGCTTTGCTTTCCGCTGAGTCATCGGCTGGAAACCCTAAACTATAGCTGTAACCGGAATATCTCCCTCCATGAACAAAATTCCCAAGTGCAACTATCGTCCAACTTTCACTCGTTCCGTTCCACACACCTTTTTTGTATGCGTGATTTGTGTAGTATTTCTGCGTACGGCTGCAGCTTGCAGTTTGCTGATAGATAGATGGATGGACGGATGGAAGACTCGTTTCTGTGGCAGCAGCAGCTGTAACGCGGGTCTTAGCACCAATTTTTCTTTACGCGTGGCAGTCTCCGAACCCTCGTACACGTTCTTCGATGCGTCCCCCAAGAAAGCCGATTTGCAACTAATTCTTCAAGCGAAGACGTCGACGTACTGCCGCTGGGTCCCACAAGCAGCTCTCTTTCTTTCTCTCTCCCTCTGCTAGCACTGCACGTGCTGTGGAACGTAAATGGCTTCCACATGGGGAGAGCTGCTCCCACTGGTCACCGATCGAATTAAATTCCTCTCTCTGCACCGCGCTAACTCTCTCTCTTTGCAAACAGAAGAGCGGTTTTAATTAAAATGGGAATGGGATTCCTTCGCTTCATTTTTCTTACTTGCAAACTCTCATACGCGTTACCTGTTAATGATAATGCTTAATGGTTATCATTAACATAATCAATTATCTGGGGTTCTTGAACTGTCAGACATTTTATGCGCTTGTGGTTGGGTCACACTTTCCAGTGGCTGACTTTGTGCATTCCATTCCCCGTGCATTTGGAAAACCCCGTTCCAAGGGAAGACACAATTTCTAGTTCAACTTGAAACCTTATCCACCACTCTCGATTTTTATGCCCATGACGTGCTCTTTGCTATGTGGAATTTTAACTATCCATCCGATTGTCGAATATGAAATGCAATAGATATCACGATCCATAAATGGATAATAGATGAATCAATTCATTTGTTAAATGTCGATTACATATTTCCTTCTTTTTTATTTCAGATGTCAGGATGTTATTCTCAGGAAGGAGTATGTCACCCTGGTGGAGTCTGTTCGCGATGCTGGAGGCGAGGTGAAAATCTTCTCCAGCATGCACATCTCAGGAGAACGTGAGTACCAGCAACGAAAGAGAGGATTTCTCCATCACAGACATCACAGATGTAGACACTTCTATGAAGGGGGATTGGGGAGGGCACTTCTTTGTGTATAGAGATGAGTATCTCCAATGGCAGCTAATGGCTTCCACAGCCACAGCCATGCAGGGGCCTGGCCTCCCCCTGTCTAATGACCTCGTTAGATATTCTATTTTTAAACCCCCCACTGCACTACGCCACTAGATGTTGTTTTCATATGCGTACATGTATGTAGATGAATTTCTTGGAGGTGTCTCCCGAATTACATATGTACATCTCACAGCGGAATACATCATCATCAGATTGCATTGAAAGGCTGCCAAAATGTTTGCCTCCTTCGGAAGGGACTTTCGATTTCATTTGCATTTCAATTTGTAATTTAGAAAGCATTAATTGCACATATTTGTGTGGTGTTGAATGCTTTAAATAGTCATTTCATCCGACAAATGACTCACGTGGATGCGAATCTGTTCTTTTATCTTGGCAACACTTTCCGATTCGACGCGAAAATGGGTCGTTGCAGGTTCTGAAATAGATCAGATCGCATCCCACTCCCCCAATATATTGTACTAATGCTCGTCTATCCACACTTGCAAGTATTTCTCAAGTGCTTCCCATTCGTACTATATCTTTTGCTCAAGTGCTGAATGAGCAACTGTTTCCCGCTGCGAATTTTAATCAGCTGGGAATTACATAAATATATAAACATTGAAGTGGAATTTAAGCGATTGCGACGGGGCCTGGCAACCCACAAAAATGATTCGAGTAAACAAAGTATTATCTTGTGGAACCTACATTAATCCAGCGATAATTGGGCAGGCAAAGAGAGAGATAGAATTTCCGAGAGAACCTTAGGCCAAGTTCAGAGATTGAGTCACAGCCGAGAACCGACAACCGGTGAGCCTTGAATCGGAACCGCCCACGTCCCCAAGCAGGCCATTAAGTGGAAAAGTTGCAGTTGACTATGTCATGGGCCTATCTAGCATGCAATTGACTTGAAATTCTACGTAGTTCCCGTCACCTTAGATATCTTTTTTGAGACTCACTTACCAAGAGATAACAGCCGTTATCTCTATATCTTTCATTCCTTGATTCTTTCTCATCGACAGAACTGGCTCAACTAACTGGAGTGGCGGCTCTATTGCGTTTCCCTATGCCCGAACTGGAGGACAGTGACGATGATGATGATGAGGATGGTGCGGCAGGCGGAGATGATAGCGATAGCGACTAGGAGGAATAGAGAAAGCAAGGATAGAGTAGAGTAGAATGGAATGAAATGGAAGCTGGCGAGGAGTTAGGCATTTGTTAAACGAAAAATTTGACTTAGGACTTAACTAGCTATCGATTATACACTTAGATTAATAGATATGTACTACAGACAGACTGCGGACTGCGTCAGGGCTTATACAATATTCTGCTATATACATACGATACGATACGGATACGATATACTTATACTTATATACAAACTATTGCTTAAGTTTTTACCCCCCATGGCTGGGCCTAGAGATTCGATTGTGTTCTGTTCTCGAAGAAGGACTCTGAAGGAAAGAAAACCAAACCCCACCACCACTTGATACTATTGCTAACAGATTTATATTGATTGATTTTAAAACTAATTTCGAGTTGCTGTTGACAATATTTGTTGTTGTACAATATTTTAAATTTTAGCTCAGTTTTTGGCCCCGCATGTAAATTAATTGTTCATTTTGTAAAGTGCAAAATAAAGATTATACATACACATATATATAAAAATACTTAGGATTCGATGGATTTCGATTATCATTGTTTATTGTTTTGTACCTAGATCAAGACTCGAACACAGCATTCCACCTGCTCACTTCACCATCTTGGCGGCACGGGCGGCTGCCTCGGCCGCCAGTTTGCGGGCTTCGCGTTTGGCCGTCTTTTTGGCCTCCTTGTTGTCGGCGTCGATGTTGCGGCGCTTCTTGCGCAGCAGCCACTCCTCCTTCTCCTTGGTTTGCTTCTCGCGGATCAGCTTGCGGAAGAGGTTGCGATGGCGTGGCTTGACCATACGCGCCTGCAGGCGATGCTCGTCCACCTCGGCCTTGTGCACCTGTCGTTTGTTCACTTTGTGCACTTTGCCAGACTGCACAGACATCTTTTCCTTCTCCTGCTGCTTGCGCTTGGTCTTCTCATCGACATCATCATCGTCGCTGAGGTCTTCTTCGTCCTCTTCGCTGAGGTCTTCTTCGTCCTCATTGACGCCATCGGGGCCTCCGAACTTCTTGTACTCGGCAGTCTCCTGCTGATAGGCCAGCTGCAGCTGCGCGTCGAGCAGCTCTTGGTCCACAGCCTCCTCCTCTTTCTCGGCGGCATCCTCCTCTTCGGACTCTTCATCACTTTGATCTAAAAAATGATTTAAATTATGTATTAGAGGATCAATGAGACTCGACTCTAAAAAAACTTGCCGTGAGTCTCGATTAGAGAGGGATCGTGGAGGGCCTTCTCCTCGGGCGGTATGTACGATTCGCGCTTGGAGTCGACGAATGGCGAAAGATGGGGCGGAAGAGTCTCGCCAAGGAAGTAGTCGTTGGTGGGCAGCAGTTGGCGCTGATTCACGCAGTCAAAGAGCCACTGGGGCTGAATGTAGTCCCTGGAGATGTACTGTGTGCTCAGACTGGGCCTATCCACGATCTGGTGGGTGATGGTCTCGTCGTTCTCGGCGAAGGTGGCGCCGGCGAAGACGGACGCGTCCCAGGAGACCTTGCCGCCAAACGAGCGAATGAGAATGACGAGTGGCTCGCGGGGAACCTCGCGATTGATGAAGAACTTTAGGCCCTTAAAGAGGGTGCGCAGGCGAGATATTTCCTGGGCCTCCTGCTTCATTTTGATGATGCGCTTGGAGTCGCCGTCTTGCTCCAGCAGCTCCATGTCAATGTCGGGCTCCTCCTCGTCCTCCTGCACCTTGTCGGTGCGCAGCAGCTCAAAGTTAAGAGCCGCAATGCGGTCGGACACGAAGCTGGACTCGTCCTTGAATGTCTCTGCGTTGTCCTGCAGCAGGCTGGAGGGGAACTGTGGCGGATAGGCCAGGTTGAGGCCGTGGAAGAGACGGAAGTTGGTGAAGCCCAGCAGGATTGTGTAGAACTCCACGAAAATGGACATGACCTTAAAGTCAACCTCCTGCCGCGACTGCGGCTTGAACGGGTAGTAGTGGGGCACGATCCAGGTGACCTTCTGGCCCTTTATCTCGGCCTGGAAGTAGTAGCCTTTGATGGAGATAAATACCTTGCGCAGCGACTTGGAGGCAATCACATAGTGCAGAAACTCGATGGTCAGACGTCGGCACAAGTTCGACTGCTCGCGGGGAATCAGATGTAGCGAGGGGAACGTGCTGAATAGGAAGAGCAGAGTCAGGCAATCATCTAAATCTTTGAGGGCGTCTATGAAGGTCGGATAGCGCTCTTTGACAATGTGATCGAGTTTGATTTCGGGGAACAGAGACAACCTGCGCTTCAGGTTGCGAAAATCTTTGATGGCGCGGTCGCGGCTGCTTTTCTTTGCAAATATCTGGATGGGGGAAACAAGTCAAGTAGCCACTTTCAGATAGCCATTCCAAACTCCACTTACCTTGTAGTCGCGCAGTGTCCATACAATAGACTCGTGCAGCAGGAACCGGATGTCCTTAGTGTGGTACAGGATCTTGATCTCCGATGATCCCTTCTGGGCGCGGCGCCTGTGCTTGGGCTCGCGTGGATAGACGCCCTTGAGGATGCACAGGCGGCGGAAATCATTCAGCGACAGCTGCAGCTTCCGGATCGCCGCCCGACGGCTGATGTACTGGGTGGCCTCTCCGGCCTCGTACTGCGTAGGACAAGAACATTTATTCACAAGCATTAAGGGGTGCTCCAAATACATAACCTCACAGCGGTATCTAAAATAATGCGATTGCTCTTTAACTTACCTTCTTCGGTCGTCTCATTGTGGATGGTAGGAAAAATGCTTATTTTTTCTGGTAAAATCTGTTATATGCAGATTAATTTAAGGGAAAAACACGCAGCACACCAAAACACACGTTTTTTGTGTTGTTGGTCGCGTGGAAAGTAGAGGTGTCAAACCATCGAGGCACTATCGATAGTATCGATATTTCCTGCTAGTCTCTACTATCGACGGTTTTGCGACTGTCATGATAGTATAGTATCGGGCTACAGTCGTTTCGCTTTTGATATGTTTGATTCTGTTGCTATAAAATACGAAGACACATTTGTAAACGAATCGACAGGTGGCATTTAATTTTTACAATGGACAAGTTCCTAAAAGGTTTCAATGGTTTTTTAATAATTATTTGAGCCCGATACTATCACGATAAAATCGACTGTTTTTTTCAAAACATTCAAATCTATCGATGGCTCAACTATCAATCGTTTGACAGCAGTAGGTCGCGTGGAAGGGAAAAAAGTGAGCGGGGAATTTGAAAATTTAAAACGCCATGTGCTGCATTTGGATAACTCATTTTATTGAATCTGTTTTATTGTTTTTTTTTTATAGTTATTGTATTGAGAAAATAACATACAGTCTAAGTTTGTTGTATTATATAATATTCGTTACATATTAGTTAGTTTGAACATTAACTTCATTTTGGTTTTCGCAACATACTTTACTGCAATCAACTGCAATTTACGACTGGTTGCATTGTTAATAACAAAAGTTTATTAAACGGCCATTTCTTTTTGGGTTCTTGCTTCTTTCTTTCGTTTCTATATCCGTTTGCTTCGGCCCTGCTACAACTCTGGCTGCGTAACGGCGCATTCACACCGTTACAGACTTTCGTGTGTCCGTGTCGGTGTGTATGTGTGTGTGTGTGTGTGTGTGTGTTAGTGTCTGTCTGCAATGTAAATGCATCTGTGTATCTGCTGCTCGTTCTGTATCTTTATCTTTATCGTTATCTGTATCTGAGTGTGATTTGTTGTATATTTCACCTAAATAACTAGTTAACATTTGGTTTTTATTTGCTATAGCTTCGTTTTGATTTACATAAGTGTCGTTTCCGTTCCATTCCCTCCGTACCGATCAGATCCGATCCGCTCCAATCGGCTTTAGGTTTCACTCTTCCTTCCTTGTACTCCCTATTTCCGATCCTTTAAAATGCTTTTACATAACTTTATATAATTCTTTTTTCATATATGTATTGTATACTTGTTGAGTGCCAGCCATATATGTTTGCATGTATCGTTTAGAAATTGACTACATATTTGATTTGCTTTACTCCTTTTGCTCCTGTACTTATTTTTCTTTTTGATGAGTTCCGAATGGGTTTTGGTTCGCGGTTTTTGGGGAGTGTAAGGGAATGAGGTGTGTTTCGGGGTGGCAATGTGTGTGTCTGTTTTGTATAAAATCTAAATGTCGTTAACTAGACGTACTTGTATAAAGTAAATAACTCGCTTTATTTCATTATATATTCATTATTCGAACGTTGGTAAGGCCGAAGACGGTATGGGGGCCGAGGGGTTGGAGTCCTCCGATGACTAACAGAAACATAGGAGGTGTTAGAATATATTGTGTTCTTCGATCTGAATATAACTGAAGCCCGACTTCTGTGTTTGTTCGCCTTTTTCGTGATTTGTCGTTATTATGTATATAAATCATTTGTACAATCTTATGTGCTAGAAGCGTATCAGTTATTAAAATTAATGTCTGTTATTATAATACTCTCATTGTTCACTATTAAAATTACTCGATCCTCCCTGTACTAATTACATGACCACCTTCCAACACCCGACCTGTCCGTGCTTTACGTTCTATTTTGGTTTTGGTTTTGTTTCTCGAAAAAATACTCACTCGTAAAGTAAAAGTCCAACAATAAGTACAACAATCGAAACATAACAACGCAAAATCTTTTGGTGGGTAATGATAATTGTATTACACACGACGGCTATATATGTATGTTCCCGTTCACGCACTATATACTGATGTGTCCGGTCCCCATTTCCTACATCGCTACATCGCTGGCATTACAAATAATAAACGCATCTTGTTCGTACACTTATAAATTTGAAAACGCTATAAAATCGTTAAATAAGTCTACCAATATGTTAACTATTACTTTTTACTGGATTCATGTATTCATATTTGCTTCGGTTGTCGTTATCGTATTTGGTATCGCTATCGTTATTGTTATCGAACGAAAAATCGAAAAACAAATCGAAGCCGAGCGCCAGTTCAGTTCCGTTTCGTTCCGTTTCACGCGGCTGCCGAAATTTATTGTTTGCTGTGTTTCTTGTGTTATAAACAACGGACGCAACTTGAACGCTCTCTAAATATTGTATAATCGAATATATGTAAGTATTGTATACATTGCATTTCACTTGTTCTATTTTTTTTTTTTATTTTTGTATTCGTTATCGTATTTAGTATTTGTATTAAAAAAAGTAATTCTCTTTCAATGGTTTGCATAATAAAGTCCCACCCAGACGTACTCGTAATATATAGTACCTTTTTATAAAAGTTAATATATATATAATTATTTGTGTTGTATATGTGTGTTCTATATAAGTAGTACGGTCTAGTTTAAGTCTAGTTGTAGATTATTTAAAGCTGAATTTAATGATTATGTGCTCGTTTGTTCGTTCGTTCGTTCTTAAGACCGTTAGATCGTTCGAATAAGTTATGTTCGTACGAGTATTTCTTGGTGTTTATTATGGTAGTTTTGTTGTTCAGTTACAGTTACAGACGATTGTTATATGTGATTGACTTGAGAGCGTATTCGTAGTAATTGTTGTGGCCACATCTCTAGAAATGCTTTCGAATGGTCTGTGCTTGGGTTTGTTTTGTGTGTTTGCTAATTTCATACAAATGTTCGAATATATATCTTCTTATTTGAGGTCGTTAAAATGCCAATTGATCGGAACGAATTATAGAAATAAATCGGTCTATACTTACGGTTGGGTTATTCTGCAATCTCAAAATTTGGTCGGGACACAAAATTAGCAAACACTGAATTTTTTTTTTTTTTTTTTTAGTAAGTTTACTTTTTTACTTTAATTTCAAACAATGATTTTATTTTCATAGTTAAATATTTCATAAAGTATATATAGCATTACTATATCTTTTTCGTTTCTTTTCGCTTTTCTTCTGCTTTTTTTTATAATTATTATTATTTTTTCTCTTCCTTACGCTTCGTTTTTGTTTTATGAACGTTTTTTGCTAATGTTTCAACAATTTTTTTTGTATTTTCTATTTGGTTTTTTGTCACTTTTACTTTTTATGCAATTATTCAACTTGTTAAAAATCTATAACCATAACAATTTCATATATATATCTGTGTATATATATATATATGTTTCTTGTATATACTTCTTCTTAAAGCGCGACTTTTACGGCCTCTCCGACATTTGTGTGTGTTCATTGTGTGCGTTTGGTAATGATTTTTGGTGCGATGTGGGGACATGGAATAGTGGTTCTTGGCGGGGGAGGTCTTTGAATGTAATATTGTGCGATTAGCTTTAGATTTGCTTTTCGTTAAGCAGAAGAGTGTCTCACAAAGCTAAATGTATCTTGTTCGTTAACAATTTCTCGATTCTGTTAGTTACGTTCTTGGGATATTGCAGCATACTCGTAGTAGTAGGCCCTACGTAGGTTTTTGTACTTTTCGTGTACCTTTTTTATAGAGAAAAAGTGAGCGCGATATGTGCGATTGTGTGTTTGTTGTGAGTGAGGAGAATCTTTAGTACAAGTAATTGCTGGGTGTTCCTTCTTGTTAGGTTCTAATAAGATGTATTCAGTTAAGTATGAATGTTTGTTTAGTTTTCAAGTATTTGCTCGCTATATAATATATATATATATGACTTGGTTTTTAAAGTTAATTTGGAAGATATTTTTTATGTTTTTTCGTTTTTGTTTTTTGTTTAGTTTAGTTTAACATACAGCATGTATAAAAGATTAAGTTAATTTCTTGTTTGTTCTTGGAAGTTGTCTCTGTTAAAGCCTGGCGACCGAGGCAATCGTGAGAAGTGAGCTTGCTAGTTGGGATATACATATGTATCTATTATATCGATATCGATGGACTACAGTCAGTAGATTTGGTGTTGAGAGTGTAATCATGAGAGCCGAGAAGCAAGGGAGAACTCTCTTAGAAAGGAATGATTGGAGTGATCCAAAAAAGCTTAAGGAGAAGTTCTAGGAATTCCCTATTCACATTTGGTTTGGTTAAAGGCATGCTAGAGAACCCCATATATTGTAGAAGGACATCCCAAGATCTCAGTCAAACCTGGACTAGTGCATCGAATAGCAGGGATGGATGGTGTGTGCCTTATATAAAAAGAGAGAGAGAGAGCATTGTTCTTATGTAAGCATTGTCCGTGTGCGTGTCGTAGGAGGGATTTCTGTACAATGTCTTCTTCTCCTGGCTCCTGTTTTTGTTTTAGCTTTTTGGTGTTAAGTTATTCTCCGCTGTAGATGTGATCTCTGCTTTCTGTCCATAATCTCTATATGTAAATTTTATTTTATTTATCATATATATATGTATAAATATCTGCGTGCAATCGAATGCACTGCACCCATGGGGTGTAAGAGCAGCCACTTAGTTACGTTAATTCTTGCTTTTGCATATCGTATTATTCAGTAAGTACATTACGTTACAGCATATATATGTATGTATGTATATATTCATACATAACTATTTCCGATGTCTTCCACTACAACTTCTGCTGTTGCTGTTGCTTCTGCTGCTTGATATACAGTTTCGAGCTTTTAATAGTATCGGTGTACAATATACATGTATATACTCGTATATAAAGTTATGTCACTGCTTCCTTCTAGATCTCTGGTAATAAAAATTATTGCTTTCTGTTCTATGTGTGTATGTTGTGTTTGTGTATGGGTGTGCATGGGCGTGTATCTTTGTTTCTCTTTGTTTGTTGTTTCATGTTGTTTGTTCTGTCATTTCCTCAACTTGATTGCGAGCCATATGCAAACGTTTGGATATCCGTTAGATACATTGCCTACTTAAGTATAGTTTTTGCATATATATATATATATGTATATGTATGTATATAGTAAGTTATCTTCTGTTATATATAAAATATATAATGTATGTATATATTTAGGTGTATATATGTATGCGTATTATGTTAAATTATCTTTTTTATTTTTGTTTAATCTTTTGCATTTGCTTTAGCTCGGTTTGCAGCCACCTTTTTTTTTAATACGAGTTTAAGGTTTTTTAGTTTTAGTTTAGAAAAATGTTACGCACGTTCTAAATAAAGAGAGCAAGTTGATTTTCTTTCGTATTTCATTTAAATATCGTTTTATATGTCGTTTATATATATATATATATATATGTATGTTTATATGCTCATGTGTATATATATATATATATATGTACTTTTTGGGGGACTTGACTCTTCATTTAGCAAGAAAGTATATGAAATTAGTTTTGGTTATTTTTTGTTTTCTTTTTTTTTTTTTTGTTATAAGTTGGTTTAGTTTTTTGGATTTGAAATAGTCTATAATAAATATGGTTTAAATTTAAATTTAAATTCTGCTCGTTCTACACGTTAGCAAGAATGAGAATTAGAATTAGGATTAGAATTAAGATCAGAACTAGAATCATAATCATAACTAGAATTAGAATTAGGATTGGATTTGGACTTGGAATTTCAATCAGTATAATCGATAATCATAATGCTTTGGTATTAATTTTGGTTTTTTTTTTTTTTTTTGTATGCGGCAAATGCATTAGCAAAATGTTTGTAAAGTATTTCTTGATCTCTTGTCTCTTGTTTGCTTTCTGTTCGCTTCGATTCGATTTTTGTTTCGAGTATAATTGTAGCTTACTTTGAGAGTTTTGCTTAAGCTTTTGCTTAATAGGTTTAATAGGTATGCAAATTATCACTTAATCAATATACATATGTAGTGTAGGTCAATATATAGTAGTATGCCATGTTGTAAGGGTGCGTGTGAAGGTATGTGGGGGTATATATTCCTCCGTATTCGGTATGTATGTTTATAAGTGGATAAACTAGAGATAGAGTTTATAGAGAGGCTCTTTTTTTAGAAGAAGAAATCTTAGTAGAGCACGCAACTGAAAGGCGACAAAAGTAGTAGCATTCTTTGCTGGTTGGTTGCCTGCTGGTTCTCCGCTATATTTTATCGTATCTTCATATAGTGTATAGAGGGTGCCATTGTGCCAAGATATACAGTTTATATATATTTGTCGTATTCTTGCCATCGTTTAACCTTTAGAATAGTTTAAACCCAAACGCTTAGGTGGATACATAGATAGATAGTAATTGGTTGGGAAGCCATTGTTCGTCTTTCTTTCTAATAAGGTTGCTCGTAGTAGATCATTATAGATCGTAGATAGATAGATAGATAGATACGATAGAGTTCGTAGAGTATAGAGGGGTATAGGGTACAGGATGCATAAAAAGCTGCGGCTAAACACTTTAAAGTAAATGTCTTTCGAAAAAGAAACGCTGGCACTAACTAACTCGCATTTTAACGTTAAGTTTTCGCATGTTCTCGTGTTTGTATGGGTGTGTAATTATGTATGTATCTGTGTGTGAATGTTTCTGTGTCTGCATCTGTGTCTGTTTAACAATTCGATTATTTAGCTTTAGTCCACTGGTAATTAATTTGTTATTCATTCATTAATTTGCTTTGTATATAATTTAGCTAATTGGATGAGAGAAAGAGATTTGCTATCAAAAACACGTTTTGTATCTCAATCTCTTTTCGGTATATCTTCGATATACATATGTATCTTCGATATCTATACGGTATATGTATATTGGTACCCCTCGGTTACCGTTGATACTATTTTGTCTTTGCCCGTGCCCCCCATATCATATTTAGAAGGGGCATGTGATTACATCGTATTCGAACATCAGCGAGACGGCGACAAAGACAAAATACAACAGAAACATGGTAAAGCCCAACCCCTTGTTCATGCGCCAACGGAAGCAGGCAATCGACATCACCACGAATACGAGCATCATAAACAAAATGGTTATGGAACACACCATGCCCACCGAGTTTACCTCAACGGGAGCACCGTAGATGATGCCATAGAGCAGCCAGGGTATCGGTAAGCTTGCAATGCATTCATATTAGTTTATTAGATTAGTTCTCGATGTCACTGGAGCAGGATTGTTTGTATCGTACTTGGAAATGCATCTACTTACCCCACAGTCACATCGAATATGTTGCTGCCCACGGAGCTGGAGACGGCCATATCGCCGAATCCCTTGCGTGCCACAATCACCGAGGTAATCAAGTCCGGAATGGATGTGCCCGCTGCCAGGAAGGTCAGGCCCATGACCTATTCGTTACCCGGAAGGAGAAGAGAGAAAGAGAGAAGAGAGAATCAGTTTGAGGCTCGGGTTCAGGTTTCAAATACCCCGTAAAGAATGAAGGAATGGAATCGGCAACGTACCTCGGGCGGTATGCGGGCCGTGTCTCCGGCCACGTTTGCCCACCAGACCATCAGATAGGAGAAGGCCGCTATCCACACAATGGAGCCGATGAAGGTGACCGGAAAGAAGCGCTTGCCACGCGGCGTTCGCGTATCGGGCAGCGTCAGCCACATGGGCACCAGGAGCGGGGCCACCAGAACATAAGTGAGGCGCTTACGCGCCGTGTCCGGCCAGGCCATGCTCAGGGGTTCCGGTTCGTCCTGGATTTCGGGCGCCTTTCGGGTCGGGAAGCAGTAGGCAAGGGAGCAGGGAGCAATAGACATTCGATTAGAACCCTTGGACTCAACATTGTGGGCTTTTGTCTGCTGCTCTTTACATTAGTTATAGGTATAGTATTTATATTTATTTATTATATAGTATTTATGGTATTTATAATAGAGAATATATAATATGGAATTTGTTATATAAAATATATAGTAAAAATGCCGAGTGTGTGTGTGAGTGAGTGGTTCTTATGTACGAGTGAATCGGGGATCGGAGATTGAATTCGACTTGAATTGTGGAATGACTTCTGAGCTTTGTATACAGATGAGCGTGAGTCACAGATACTGAGATACTTCTTGGTCATAGTACAAATTTTGTAACGATTTTGAATTGAGAAAAGTCTGCAGGTTGTTTCTTGGGTTCGTTTCCTCTTGTGGGGCTTACAGAGTGTGGTTCGATCAAAATACTTAGTGTGGTACAGAGAGAGGTGCACTTACTTTCTATCAAAGTTACAAATACATTACGATACGATACGAGAGAGTGAGAGACTTAAAACGTGCAGAGTTCTATCAGCATCGCAAGTAGGTACAGTGGTACTGCGGTACAGTGGGCATGCTCGTATTTCTTTAGCAAGTGCAACAACACACCAACGACACGTCTACCAAGTCGATTAGATTAATTGTAAACGAAAGTAGAAAGTAAAACTGGTTATAAGAAAATGCTAGATCTAGGTCAAATATCTAAGATCTACTCTACACTAAGTGTACAGATGTGAGTGTATTTGTCAGAGGCGACACTGAAGCATTTCTATGTGATAAGTGGGCGGTGGGTGACGGTTCTCTAAGTGTAAATTTATCTGCGGTTGACACTGCACACGCTCCTGGCCAGTGGCCCCCTAAGGCCTGATTCTGATTCGGGATCTGGTTTCACATTTATGTCAGCCTTAATCATCGCATGGGCTGCGGTTCTGCGGCTCTTACTAATCAATCATATTGAACGATTGTCATCAATTTACTTATTTACTTGGCTTATTTACTTCCAGAGAATCTTAAAATTTGTTTCCCTGGAAGATTTCTGAATGGCAAGTCATATATAAAAGGACTTTTAAGGAACTTAACATACGTATAAATTTAATAGTTTTATATATATCTATGTATATACAGTTCGTTGGTCTGTGATCTATGACGAGGCCACTACCAAGGAGCTATTGTGTGCCATGAGACCGGGTGCTCTATTGTCGGATAATTCATTTGTTGAAAATAAAAGCTTCGTTGTTTACGATATAGTAGTAATTGTAATAAGAAATGATAAAGATTTTATGCAATATATTGAAGAGAGATAGTATGTAGAGACAGAGACAGATAGATAGATAGATACAGAGAGATAGCGAGATAGAGATCAATAAAAATTGTTCATGAAACTAACTTTGATGCTAAATTTGCGTGTCTGAATTTTGACCCTCTGCTCAATCCAGCTAGGACGTCGACCACTCAACGATGGCTTTAAGTTGATTATTCAAGATATTTTATATATAATTGATGTTTATATATAAGGTATTTTGGGAGTAGAGTATACACATTATATAGAAAGAGAGACAGATTGTTGTAATTATAAGCTTTTGGCACTTGTTTGGCACTCAACTTCTCGGATTCAGATCAGATATCGAAATAAAACTTTGATTAAAACGTTTTAACTTAAACTTTTACAGGTAGTAGAAGACTGGGGGATAGAGACAGAAGAAAGAAGACTGTTCGCAATGTGTAGAATAAGTGTACTTGGGATTTGTTCGGGGTTCACATAACAAACACATACGGATACGGATAGTGGGGATAGATAGCGTTGAAACAAAAGCACAATTTGCTTCTTTTGAAGGGGATATAGATTTAAATTTATATTTTGATTTGAATATATAGATCGAAATATATTTTTTTGTTGTTTTTTTTTCCTTTTGACAGCGAGGCCCAACTCGGAGATATTCCATGTTCTGTCAATCGTGAGTCGAATTCAGATTCAAATTGCAGCTGGCAGCCATCGAGCCTTCGATTCAGTGGCTCAGAATTTTGTCGGTTTGCTTTGTGATCTTTGCATAAATCGATAGAACCAAAAAAGTAATTAAAAAGCGTCAACTAGAAAGCGGGGTCTAGCTTCGGCAAACCGAAGGCTACATACCCTTGCAGATCGTTTATGGAATGGTCTATTAATTGATTGATGGTATGAAAATTAGTTATCTCAGCTTATTGTTGTTTTGGATACAGACAGACATGAGATATGAGAGATATGAACTCTGATAGCCTCTGCAAGGGGCTGTGGAATTAGCATCCGGAATGCAATGCTGCTGTCGCTGCTGGGGGCCAAAGCCAAGTGCTTGCGCGTATGCATAAGAATGTTCATTTAAAATCAAATGCCAACGATTACGATATTTCGATATATGTACGCTGGAGCTGTAGCTGTAGCTGGAGCTGTTGTATCTCGTGGGGTGTCATGGGGTGTGGATGGTATGCGATGATGTTCCATTGGTGTTTTGGGGCGCAGCAATTGAGGTACTACTTTGCATTGGAATGACTGCATAGCACCGCACATTAGTGAAATATGAATGGCAATTGTAATATGCAAGGCATCGTTTGGCTCTCCTTTATATTTGTACGAGTAATGTCTGTTGTTGTCTGTATAGTATGAGTATATGCGTTTTTTGTTTGTGATTTTGTGGGTAGATCAACACTAGGTACGATTAAAGGTAAATAAAATAAGGTAAGGTAAAGACACAAAGCAAATGAGTTCCAAATGGGGGTACGATAATCGGTACGGTACGAGTATATGCAAATATTTCACTATTCCGAATTAGCTCTTCATATTCTTATTGTTTATTATTATTTCTGGGGCAAGACAAAACACACACACAGATAGATAGATAGATTGTTTGTTTTAGATGGATGGATAGATGTGGGAATGTTGAGTGATAAGAGGGAGAGATACATTAACATACACGAAGAAAGTAACAGAAAGTAGAGACACAGGAAGAGAGGCGAGTGTCTTGTGTTTGTGTCTGGGTGTGAGAGATAGTGGGGTGTTTGGGCGTGTGTGTGTGTGTGGTGGGGAATGGGGTGGGTGGAACAGTTGAATGGAAAAGAATTCAGACACAAATCGTTAAAGAATTAACTCAAAAAGTCCATTAAAAGTCACACATAAACGTGGCATAAATTCAATTTCTTTGCTTTTTGTGTTTGTTCATTCGTTGGGACCTACACACATGTAGTTGACATTTTAGAAAAACGGATTTTAAACGTATCTATAAATTAAAAACACATCGAAGAGGAAACACACATTGGGTTAGGTTGGGAATGAACTTTGGGAGAGAACATCAAATATGTACGAAGAGGTGGGGGAGTAGCAGTAACACACCATGTTTTAGTTTAGAATCAGTTCAAACGTTGCATCAATCAGTTAATCGATCAATCAGTCAGTCTACCAATCAATTAGCCATGTAAGGGAAACATGCCAACAGCTAGAATTGTAAAATTGTGTGTACATTTTTGTAGAGCGCTTGAATTGGTCGCTAAACCCGTGTCCGGTAGAGTTTTTTGTATCCCATTCTATGTCGAATACGATATTCGATTAAAGATAAACCAAAAACGGTATTTTGATTAACCATACAAAATTCCCGAGTTTCCTGGACATCTAAGGTTACGATATTCAGACACAAATGCCACGGCGAATGTTACACTAGCCGAATTCCGGTTTACGATATTCAATACAATATACATATATATTTCCTAATTATTGCTTGTATGAAGAATGCAGCGCGTTTTGTGTGACACAATCAATTTGTTTGTAAACGAAATAAGATAATCAAAACCAAAAATCAGATAACACATAAAATCAATGAAAATTTGAAACTGAAAAGTCATGCCTAAGGGAAATCATGAGGATAAATTCATTAGCACATCATATATGTTGCAGATATATCATCCCAGACGAGGGGCTATAGAATGTGGGGGGTTGCGAAATTATCAAAACAACTTACCGAATCGAGCGTCGTGTCAATATTCCCATTGGGACGATCCGCCAGGACGGTTTCCTTCAGGTTGATTTTGACGTGATTCGCAGCCGAGGTGGTGGCGCCACCCCGCTGCGGCTTGGTGGCGTCCAGCAGCACCTTGAGCGAGGCAATGGCGTGCAGCTGCGTTGCCTTCTCGTCCACTTTGCCTGGAACATCATCTTTGTCATTGTAATTGTGTGTGGTTTTTTTTTTGGGAGGGTGTGTTTCGATAAATAATGCAGTATTTTTTTGGTTGTTGTTTACGCAATACAACATGTGTGTAGTGTTGAAGGTGTTGTTGGTGGTTTTTTAGGTGTGGTGGTGGTGGTGTGGTTGTGTGTTGCGAGTAGCAGAGTAGAGTAGCGATGTTGTTGTAGTAATAGTTTTAGTTGTTGTTGTAGTTGGTATTTGGTATTCGATTTTCATTTCGGTATCGTATTTTTTGGTATTTTTTGTTGGCACACAACGAATGGAGTTTTTGAACGCAAAATCCAAGTGTTTTTTTATATTTATTTGATTTGTTTTTGTATTTTTTTTTGCGAAAAATTAAACAAAAAAAAGAAGAAAAAGAAAGAGTAAAATTGCATCGATTAAAATCAGAAATAAACGAATTAACCCAGTTACGAGTTTCGGTTTCGGTTTCAGATTTAGTTTTTTTCTTAGAGCTTTTTAATTTACAAACAAATTTAGGGCCTAGCCCAACGGGGTACTTTGGATTGGATTGGATCGTTCATATACGCATATATATACGTTTATCTATATGTAGGTATATTGAAAATATTTTATACAAAATGTTGATGTCAGTTGCGAAACAGCATTTGGAGGTTGCTTGTAGTAAGTACGAATAAGTAGGGTTATATACGAGTAGTAAGTAGTCTAGTCTATGGAGAGAGTATAGGGATGACAGAGTATAGCGGAAGAGCAGCCGAGTAGATTAGTGTGGAAGAGCGGACATTGGGAGGGCAATGGACAATAGCGGGGGGTTCTTAAGCCGACTATGACTACATCTATGGCTATATATAATTACTAGATCTAGACTAGAGATCACTACTGATATTTACCGTGTCAGATTCAGAGTCTCATGGGTATTTGGTCTAACTTTTCGATTCTCGATCGATGTTTTGAGTGTGAACTTGTGTTTTGCACTAAGAGTTTGTATTATTATTAATCGATCTGGTTGTTGGATGCAGATGTTTCGGGATCGGACGGGGGGTTTCTTATGGGTTTTTAGAATTGTTTTTAATTTTTGTTGTTGTTGTCAATGCGGCATGAAGTTCTCTTTAAATTGATATTTTCTTGAGGGGATCGTCGGGCTAAATGGCTATTCGAAGGACCCCCTATCTAGCATTGCTCGGTTAGTATATACATATACATATGTGTGTATATATGTACACGATTCAATAGACTTATATTATAGCTTATCTTACAGATCTACTATATAAATGTATTGCATGTAAGTGTACAGTAAGTGTGGATATGTATGCGGGGGATTCTTATGGATATCTTTCGAATACAGACCCAGAACATGCTCATACAGTGAACGGAGCAAAAGCACACGTCTAGAGATATGATGGGACTTGTGCTCTTGGGTCACACACAATTATCGATTATTGAGATCATGGCCAAAAGAATGGCTTCCGCTCTGTTCTGATCGGTTTTATGCCGGATTTCCACCAAGTGTTGCAGCCCCAAAAACACGATTCCCATACAGAACATACACAAATAAACTTATAAACATACAAATATTAGACAAACATTCCATAGTGACATAAAGCGATGCCTATACAAAAACCTATGCAAAAACAACCCGCTCGACTAGTCGCACATGCAGCCCGAGCCGGATCGAGCGCGTTGATTGTTTTTTGAATGATCTTTGTGACTAAATATACTCGGATATGGGAATGGGTGTGGGACGCAGTGAGTTGTATGAGAGACCGAAAGCGAGCCTAAGTCTAAGCCTAAGCCTAGATCTAAGTGGAAGCCAATTTCGAACAGCATTGCTGCCAGCGAGCCAATTGTACTAGTTGCTAACTAATTACAATTTCAATTACGTTAACAATTACAATTACAATAACGATTACGATTAACACATACAACATTGACAACGCATAGTTAATATGTACAATCGAATAAATTGTTTTGTTTTTGTCACGCGTCAAACTCAACTCAATCCACAGACAATTCCATAGGTACTACGGCATACTTTAAGAAACATCTAGTATATCTCTCGTAAGTATCTTTCCAGTACGTATGCCATTGCGCAGCTCAAAAACTTTAGGAATTTATGATAACTTTTATAATGCTAGATATATAACGCATATGTATATATATATTTTTATAGATATTGGATATATTGGTGGTATAAATGTAACTCCAAACTGACATTGAACAACATAAAATATTTTCTTTATTATGGTTTATATTTTTTTCTTGTTTGTTTCACTTCTTTTTTTAATTCTTTTAGTTGATAATGCTTTTTTCTTTTGTTTTGTTGTTTGCAACAAAATAAAAAAACAAAGACGAAAATAAACTAGTAAATAAAAGTTCTGTGAGGCAGAAATGTAAGAATAAATTTCAGACGAAGAGTGAAACCGCTTTGTGGGGGGATTCCCTGCATATCCAAATAATAAATGCTCTCTAGATCGAAATCTACCTCTGGGATACCTTATATAATTCCCTATTTAGGTACAGGCATCTTAAGTTTAAGCCTCCCTTAATGTATAGCTGGGAGACACCACTCCGCGTTGAGGTAGGCCCCCCACTTGGCGCTACACGAATTCTAACACTTTGCACCTGCGAACCTTGACGAGCACGCCCCAAAGGCCGACCCTGGCTGTTGTTCGTTCGGTGTGGGCCATTGCCGTGGCAACAACGACTCAACGTTGGGTCTGTCCCATACATATTTATGGGTACGAGTACATGCACATGCACAGACCCCTGCTACTACAATGTGCCTAATCCATAATAAATCAATGGTGATTGGAAATTTTGGTTTTGGCTTGCAACAAAATCAATCTGGGAAAGGGAGGGAAGCGAAATCGAGTCCCAGGATGACCTTTAAATTATTTTCCGCTCAAGCGGGATGTCTTTCTGCCGGGCCCTAAACAAAAGGGTTAAGCTGTCAATTCCCCCTGCCATTTAACTGACATCCGCACTGTTGTCGACGCTCCGTCTGCGGCTGGCTGGCGTGCTAATTAGGTAAGTGGCTCCAAGGTCGCCATTAAAAAAGAAATAAAAACCAAAAGAAGAGAAAACAAAAGAAAGAAAAGCAAAGAAAAAAAAGAAATATGAAAACACAACAAAAACCCAGCGAAGGAAATGGAAATCGAAATTGAAATAGACACAGATATAGATATGGATACGGATACAGCAATGGGTAGAGTACAGAATGAGCGAAAGCACAGAAAAAGAAACCCCCTGGCTGGCAAGTCAAACATCCAATTAGAAGAACACAGAATATACACAGAGTTTTCAAAAGGAACAGAAACTGAACATAACTTTGGGTACTTGGTACAGGTTGTAGGTGATAGGTGGAAGGTACAGGTGAAGGTATATAGAAGGTATATATAATAGAGTATATAGAGTAGAGTTTGGCGTAGTTGAGATATATGTTATTACATTTGTCTTTATCTTATTTTGAATGTAAGCGTGGTGGTCAAGGATTGGGGATTAGAACAGGGATCTGGAATAGGCTGATGGGGAATATTGGGGGTTTAGGGGGACTTTTAATTGGGTTTTCTTTTCTCATATTAGTTGTTTTGTTAGGCTTTTTAGGCTTGACTTGTGCAAAACACACTGTGGCAACAGCTCAACGAACGAAATAACTTACCATCGTGTAGTGGATCTATCGTGTGTATCATTAGCTGTAATAGGCCATGACGGAATTTGGCACCGGTCTGTGTACTACCCGAGGTGCCACCACCGCTGCTATTACCTGTAGCGCCCGCGTTGCTCGAGCCGGGCGGTCCAGAGCGCGTCTCGCTCGCCGCACGCGATGTCACCGAGCCGCCCGGCTGGGTGGCCATTGAGGTTTCCGATGAGTTTGCTGCATTACCCTGAAGTGGAACGAAGAACAAGAACGGATGGAGGTGGGTACGTGGGTGGTAGTGGTACGGTTACGGGTTTACACAAAGTTACGGGGTTGCGGGTTACGGGGTTACATATAACGGATTATTGTTTCGTATTTTGTGTTTTGAGTTTCGAGTGGGCGGTGTAATGGTTTTCGGATTTAGTTTTGGTATTTTTTTGGTAAGCATATTTCGAGAAAAAGGTGAAAAGAAGAAGAAGAAAAGTTTATTATTGCAATTTGTATAAATTTACAGGTTGAGTGTAGTAGTTGTAGTAGCTCTTGTCTATCTTTTCTCATGTTGCATGTACATTGTACATATGTATGTATCTGTTTCTTATTGTTTTTGGCTGTGATTGCTTTTGTTGTTGTTGGTTGTTTGTTGGTGTTGTTGTTTGTTTGTATGTTTGGTGTGTAGCTTAAGGTCTAATCGAATCGGTAAGTGCAAGTTAGTTGGGAGCCAATATCTGAACAGAACTAAAGACATCGAAACAAAAACCGAACGGAACAGAACTCAATGAATGTCAAAATCAAGTCAAATGTCGAAAGAGACGATTTACCACACAACATCCAACAAAATACGGTACAATACACGGACCACTGAAGATCAGATAAACTGAAACTATAGTCTGATGGGAGTACTTTACAGCCTCTGGAGATGGATCGCTAGTCGCTGGAACATTAAGGAACACTAGGATTGTCTGCCATCGTCGTTGCATTGGAATAATTGCGTAGGAGGATGTTTTTGTGCAACATAATAAAGAGTTGGATTGGATCTGTGTGTCATATACAGTACATAGGATCGATTGTGGAACTGTAGCATCAGGACATGCTTGTAGGCTTCAGAAGAGGGACACGAGTCTTAAATTTATAACAAAATCAAAACGATAAGTTCGAAGATGAGGAAACAAAGTATGTAATGATGAAAACATTTTGTTGTTGGTCGTAGAAAATTTTTTCTGTTTGTCTGTTGCAACATTTTTTGTTGGGTTTTTATACATACAAGCTTTTGAATGACTTTTTTTTTGGTTTTTCTTTACGTTTTTTTTTTTTTTTTTTTGGTTGTTTTGTTCAAACAAAATATACACATATATTTTGTATACGATATCTGTATTGATATTTGTCAAAGCGCAGTGGGAAGTTTTGTTGTATTTCATTTTGCCTTCACTATAATCAAAAAGAAACAGATAAAACACAAAAACATTTGGAAAAACTTTGTCAGAGAACAACTGAAAATCGAAAAATACTTTCAATTGATGCGAATTAATTGGCACATTAGCGAAGGAAGCGCAGGCAGATGAGGGAGGATCAGGTCGGTGTTGGAATTGGAATCGGTAGGTGTAACATGTGCAGGCACTAACCATATACATGTACTTACTATATATACAACTACAACTACATACATATATGTAAATGTATATACGATGGGTGTGTGTGGAGGGGAAGGTGACTAATGGGGACTCTAATGAATGAATGGAAACGAGATGATAATTGGTGTTACATATACCCGTACCCGTACTCGTATGTTCGTACGTTCATTTGGAGAATGAGTCTTTCGTAACTCCATTCATGAATCAAACTCAGAGTGAAACTGGAACTGCAAGTAAAGCATGTGTAGGGCAAGTCAAGATCAGACCACCATTAACGAGTCGAGTGGCTCGTGCCAGGTGAACTACCCCACCAATCCGATTAAAATGCTAATTAATGCCCAGTCATGTTGTTGATCGAAGCCCATACTATGGGATTTCTAGTCTCCCCAACCACTCATTCACGATTCGGACTAACTCATCTCTGACGTAAAACCAGAAGACACCTGCGAAATCCGATCCAAGTAGAGGGAATATCTCGAAACATAGAGAGAGCACTCTCTCCCTCTGGATTTAATCACCTTGAACCCGTGCTAAAGGGAGATCTGTCAGCTGGGTCCGATTGTTTTTTTACAATGAAATTAGCCACAATTAATGGTGGACTATCTATATTAACCAGAGACGGAGCTGCAGCCGGAGCCAAAGCCAAGTGTATGAAATCACGTTGAAAGCATTTTATAATATCGAAAATTCATCACCCAATCGGAGACAGAGACAAAGACTCTGTGTTGGAGAGGGAGAGCAGACAGCAGGGCAACGTAAGTTACCAAAGCGCTTAAATCACATAATGAATTATTTAAGTCCAGCATGAATCATTCTCAGCAGCAATTTTCAAATAAAAAAGACTCAATTCAACAACTCAAAAATTTCGCCTGCTGATTTCGAGTATTCGAGTCAAGAGGGGGCGACCTGAGAGGCTTACCAAATGATCTAAGAAATGCAAAATTGTAAAGCAAACAAACAACAAATGAAACCCAACTCACACTTGAGCTCAATTTGTAACTCAACCTGTTTGTCGTTTTCGAAATGAAATGCAATCGGAATCGGAAGAAGTAGCAAGCTGCCGCCCAGAGGGTGACCCCGAAACCAGTTCCAAGAAAAAGCGTAGATATTCCTGGTACTGGGTCTCGATTTTGACGTAGGCATACTTTATTTACATACAATCCGTGTTTGGAATAGCGAACGATTAAAGATAAAGCCATACGCGACTGATAAACAAGATCGCTGATCACTGACCGTCGTTCGTTGGATCGACTCGTAGCGAGCCCCACCGCGGTAAAGCTTCGCTCAGACTTCAGAGCTTCGTCTGAGAGTGAGACCGAGACCGAGCAGAGACCGCGCTGACTGCATCGATCACTGCGGTCGATTGGCGTTGTAATTTTTTTATATAGCGGGCTTTTGCGCACTCCGTGCATCATTTAGTAACGAAGCTTAAACCGAACCGCATCGAGCTCTGAAGCGCGCGCGCTCCTCTTCCCCGCGGAACCATCGAGAACCAACCTCGAAAAGAACAACAACCACAGCGAGAATGTTTCAGAAAAGGATTATCGAACTTATTGTGGTACTGCTGTACTGGATGGTGATTACGCCAGCGGTCTACAAGATATGCAAGGACAAGAACATAATCCAGGTGGATATGAACCACCTGCTGGATACAGTGGCCGAGCACTGCACCTTCGGCCTCTGTCTGATGGTGGCTTACGTGATCCTCTACCGGATAGTGATCTTCATCTATATGAAGCTCAAGGTCTGCGACATCCAGATGTGGCACAACCTGAAGAAGACCCAAGAAGACCCCGAGGCTAACCTGAGCAAGAAGTCCCACTACCAGGCTGTGTCCACGGAAAACATTGACACTGTGGACATTGGCAAGAAAAGGCCCATGACCCCCAAGATGATTAGGACCATCAGCAACCCCTTGCTTATCGAAAGCGATTTGGCTCGCATTCACGTCAAGCATGAGACACGGCCCCTACAGAGTGCCACCCTCCCGAGGCTGCAGCGCGCCCAGGTCCACGCAAGTCCGAGTCCTAGCCTTAGATGTGCCCCGCCAGTGCCAATGCAACAGCCGAACGTCTACAACAAAGGTGTGATCATGTCGCCCAAGGTCCTGATGCCAGGACATCCAGACATGGTGTAGAGACAGACCTCCTATTCCATTGAGAAGGATGACAAGGTCCATTCCAAGTATTAGCTACAGCCCAAAGATCGAAAAGACAATCGAAATACCACGAAATTAGTCAATCATCACAGCACGAGACTCTTCTTGCAGCAGAAATAGTTCGAATAGTGTTCATTTGAGTGAACTTTAGTTTGCGAAATATATTACATATTTATTAATAGTCTTAGCCTCCTTTTTGTAATGTGAGTAATTATTAAATTGCATATGTGTCATATGCCTTTATTTATAATAAAGCAAGAATATTTTCTATCGACGTACTTCATATGTCTTATCAATCGGGAGACCGCATTCTAAATGAATCAATCAAGCATATTGTGGAATTACAAGGATAAAGGCTTCAGACCAAGATGATTCCAAGTAGAGTGATGTTATTAAAGGTACAATTTCTATCCCAGAGGATTTATTGCCGAATATGGCATCCCGCCGTAGTAAAGGAGCACAGTTTTCACCACATAACGAAAGAGTGCTACAAAAAATGTGTGCAAACGAGATGGATGTGTTGTAAAGAGCAAGAAGCGTGGAATACAAAAAAAAAAAAAAAACAAAAAACTCAAAACTGTTCTACGCATGCGCACGCGTTCTCTCTCACTCATTCCCACTCTTTCGCTCCACTCTTACTTGCACTCACGGCGCACTGCATGCGACGGACGACTGGTTTATGTCTCGGCTCAAGATCAAGTTCAAGCTGTGTGCAAAGTTTCTTTTTGGGCTTTAGATTTACTTTACTTTCATGCAGAAGAAGAGTTTTGTTCTCTACGGATCGTGATCGTGTGAGGATCGTGATCGTGTGAGGAGGACATAGTGTATGCCTGTGTAGGTGTGTGGTCTCAGCAGTGTAAGTGAGTGTCTGGGGGTGTGTCTGCTCAGGTGTGTGGGTGTCTCTTAGGGTGTTAGGGTGTTCAAGTCGAAAAGACGGCATAGCAAATCAAACTTTTGACTAACAAATGATTCGAAGCTAAGTACTAAAGAAAAAACAAGGAGTTTAACTAGTGATTGAGAGAAAGAGCATTTGAAAGAATAGTTATAGTATAATAATAAAAATTAGTAGAAATTGGAGATGGAACGCACTCGGTGGTACCAACCAGTTGGCAGATGTTTGGTTCTAGCACGTTGCGACTAAATACTGTATCATAAAGACAAACCAAAAAGGATCTCTACCTTTATATTCCCCACTACATATAGGTAGTACAGGATAAATCTTAAACTACGAGAATCTACTAGAAAATTGATCGACGTAGACCCGTACCGGGTTAAACTAACTTTTCTCTATTATTTATATTTGAATATATAGTTGAGGATCTAAATTGCGCCATCGGGCGTAAAAATAACCCCTCTCGCTTTAAACCGGTTTGATATTATTATATATTATTGGTATTTTTCCATCACCTTTAGAAAAAACCGGTTTTCTAGCGGGGGGAAACACCCCAAAGATGGGTCTAGAAATGCCATATACTTAACAAAATTGGGATTACGGACTTCCGATTTTAATTTGTAATGAAACCAAGAGTAGGTCAAGGTACTGGAGAGTGGGCCGCTTTCCGTTCCTGGACCTGTTTTCGGAACGGACTCACTCGAATAGCAGTGTCACAGGTGAAATTTGAGTCGAAATCTGCGGACTGAGAGGCTGAGGCTGAGTTATTGAGTCGTGCTTTCAATGTCACAGCAAAGATCTCTTAGTCATGGACGCTTAATCTGCGATTGCAAAAACAACCACAGCAATCTGGGGTGCTGCCCTTAGTCACACAAGTTTAAACACCTGCTAACTGGTTAGTGCCTGGCACGCGCCAACAGCTCGAATGCGATTGGGAGAAAGATAGAGATGGGAGATGGATCAGTATGGATGATGGAGATGGGGGGTTAGTGGGGGCTTAGGGGGATAAAAAGGAAGGAAAAACATACACAAAACGAAAATCAAAAACGAAATTTCGTTCCTGGCAAAGGATCTTCGTTTTCGTTTTACTCTTTGATTCTTTTCTTGTGGCACACAAAATTTTGGCTTTCAATTTCGCTTTCTCTTTTACGTTTACGATTTTCTTGATTTACGTTTTTGTAATTGTTTTTTTTTTTATTTGTTAATTTCTCTTTTTTTGTTAAAATTTTCAAGAGAGAGAGAGAGATTTTTTTGGACTTTTTTTTTGGATTGATTTGATTTGATTTTTTGTTGCAAAAAAACTTCCCAACTACTTACTGCTGGCATAAGTTGATCTGTACTTCGGACGCGAGTCACCTTGTTTTTGGTAATCAACTTCTTGACGCACTGCTCCACTTCGACGTTCCACTTCATGAAGGTCACGTAGGCGATGTAGATGGTGAACAGGATGAGAGCTTCCCACCAGAAGATGCGATTGTCGCGGAAGAAGTAGATCAGCACCAGGAGGCTGATGCTGTAGAATGAGCAGTCGCGGAAGAGGGGCCACCAGGTGAGGGAGAGCACCGTCTTCGAGAAGAGGGCGCACATCCCGATCACGAACAGTATGTTGAAAACCGCAGAGCCAACGATCGTACCAATGCCAACGTCGTCGAACGACACGAAAACGCCAATCACACTTGTGAAGAGCTCGGGGGCACTGCCACCCGCCGCCATGAAAGTCGCGCCGGCCACATCGTCTGTAATGCCGAGCTTTTCAATGATTACGTCAAGGGAAGGCACGAAGAATTCATCGCAGACAATTGCCAGCGCCACAAACATATAGATTACTCCAATGATGTGCAGGATGACAGCGCCGTTTTCAAGCTGTTCTTTCGTGAATAGATCTTTCGGGAATAGTGGCGTTTTCGTGACGGTCGAGTTCTCGCTATGAGTGTCTGTGAAATATTCAGAAAGGAAAGAAAAATATTTTTAGTATTTGCTAATCAGTCAGGTAGATTCGTGGAATCCTTTCGCATTCAATTAATAATTTCTAAATCAAACAAAATATAAGACGCGAGGTAAAAGGCTTTTTAGGTGTAATAGTAGCCTAGCGGTAAAAATAGCTAACAAAACGCATTAAAATCGTCTTCCTCAGTTGACTGACAAATTTTTAATTTTACTGACCTTTACCTTTAATAGTGCTGCTCCCCGCCTCACTGACTATACATCCCCCATTAGACATCCTCAATTAAGTGGCTCGACCTTTTGGAAACGCTGGCAGAACTCCCTTGTTGCATGCGGCACCTTTTGTGTGGCGCGATTTTCATGGGCAATTATCTTTAGAGTAAATTATGCAGCAGCACATTTTGCAACAATTAACAAATTGCACTCATTCGCGCTGCTCACTGTTGATGTCGATGTCAATGACGACGATGATGATGATGTACCCGTAGAAATACTGCCAGTAGATGTGGATGTTGAATGGTAAATGTTGATAATGTAAATGTTTATCAATCATTTGCACTGTGAGCAATCATTTTGGCGCGTGTGCCGAGCAAATAATTGACTCGCTTTAATCGCTCGCGTGGCTCGTCGCCGCCGATCGTTGGAATCGACTTGTCTGATTCATGGCATATTCACACACAACCCTCGGATCTATCAGAGTCTGTTTTTCTTCTATTCAATCTTGTGAATTTGATAGGCTCATGAGAGCCGCAGGAGCGGAATCAGAGGTTGCCCATGCTCCTGGAATAGAGCACTCCACATGGAGGTTGACTCACTTTGTGGTCGCATCGGGGACGGACAGATAGATAGACCTTCAGGCAGACAGACAAAGAAATTTTCTCTAGAACCGGTTCCCGATTCGCTCGCATTTGCATGCAGCTAACGGAGAACGGACCCTAACGACATGCTCCGCCGCCACACCCACTCAATTAATCCACCTTTATGTGTGGAGGCGGCGGGCGGACACTCGAGACCCAAAGCCTGATGCCCGCTGGGAGCGTGAGCCACAAATGAATGATTCTTATGAATCACCTGCCAAATGCTTAATGAGTGACAACGACGACGACGCCTCTCGAAGGCGATTGGATTGAACAATTTTAAATTTGTAGGCTGGGGCCCTCGCTTTGGGTGGGTGAGTGGTGCCCTGCATATCAAAAGTGGAGCATCGGCCCAGGCCTCAGTGCTTGGGTAATTTGCAAATTGGAACAGACTCTTTTGATGTGAGTTACTCATTCGGTTATAAGTTGGTCGATGATTGGGAAAGCGGCTTAAGACGAAAGCATAAGGCATCTCAACTGAAGAAGGGCTTCCAAATCATAGAAAATGGTAGAGAAGATAATGCTAAATATATCATGTTAATGAATCATATTGAGCCACTCCCTCTTATCGGGTCATAAAGAAAAATACTAGATATTCGCATTGCCTGCACTCATTACTCACACTCCCATACAACTTTAAGCAGATAAAGTCCACTCATGAAGAAGATATTTCTTGGGGGGACGGAACTGTGAGATCCATTTTCTATTCAAACTTCCTTTCATTCCAGATGAATATTAATCAAAAGATTCAACCGAAAGTACAACCGATTTCCAATCTACCTATGGATTCTAAGGTGTAAAAGACAATACATAGATCTCGTCTGAGAACCTCCACTCGAAGTTGATCATCAAATTGTTATTGGTTCACTTGCGAAGGTAATAAAATAATGACTATTAAATATTGTTTACTATTTATTTTTTATTTTTTTGTTGTGCTTATGATTCTGAGCCCATGTAGGCGTCTGCCTCGACGGCTGCCTGCTGTCACAGTCTCTAATCCCCCCCTGTCCCGTGCCAGACCCCAGAAACCAGTTTCGAGTGACGCTATTGAAATGGCACTAAAATTTGACTAAGCGACTGCAGCAGCAGCAGCAGTCGTGCCCAGAGCCTCGTCAGAAAGCTTCTAGAGCACATATGCTAGCGATGGTAGCGTGATAAGCACCGGAAGAGAGTTGAATGGGGGATGGAATACTACAGAAGAAGGTCTTTCAGATTGCGGGAGTGACGGGTTCTTATCAACGTTCATAGAATATTTGAGCTAAGAAATCTTAGAAACCTAGAAAAAACCACTTCCTAGGGATGGTAGCGTGACTTGTCACGAATGCACTTTAAAGTTAAAATTATTAACATAGAGATGTGAAAAGAAGCTGTTCCTTCTGAATCCGACATGTACTTTCCTCATCAATATGCTAATTTATTCAATGACTATACTTTAGTTAGCGATGGTTGCGTGATAACTCACGAGAGCTAACCTTTCGTTGAGGAATCGCTGTACTTAAGAGGCCCAGCACATCTTAATTCACTTAACAATTTTGTGGCCAATCAATGAGTAATTTTTGTCCGCGGGTCGTGACTTGTTTTATAGTCTCTGTGGCTCCCATCGCCATCCACACAGCACTCTCCCATCTCGGGAATGCGTCACCATGCGACTGAGACGCGTTGTTTACGGAGCAGCAACCGAAAACAAAACGAAACGTAACAAGAGAACAAAACCACAGAGCAAACAAGCCTCTGCTTGTGCCTCTGCCTGGCCTGGCACTCGCATTCTGAATTCGCAATCAGTTGCAAAGTGGAACCCGATTCGCCCAGATGGCCGCCACAGTCAGTCACAGTCCCCGTTCTAGTGCCAGCCATGGTTACGGCCAGGAGCCGCTCTTCGTTAGCCGGGCCACAATTCAGCTGCAGTTGAGGTCGCCAGCTACCCTCGGGCCTGCTGCCCCGCCACGCATCTACGAGTGGCATACACAGGTCGCGTCGCAACCCACGCCTACGGCCAGCCCCAGCCCAACCCCAGAGGCGACGGAAACGGCAGCGAAATGCATTAAGCAGGCGGGGAGTGCGGCCACGCCCAAGCGATACACGCCCCCGCGGATAATGGGGACCGAAGCGAAGAGCAAGAATCTGCCTCAGACTCTGAACAATTTCTTTGAGGTGGAGCGGTACGAGAGTGGCTGGAATCGCGTGACAAAGAGAGACTACTAGAAGATAGGCAGAGGATGCAGAGGAGGAGGAGGCGCCTAATCGATTAACTTAACCCATTAAGTGCAAGGAGCAGGAGCTACAGTGAAACACATTTGAAAGTGAAATTCCATTGCCAAAATTCCAATTTATATGAGACCCGGGCCCAGACCGAGACCCAAATGCTAATCCAAACCCCAAGTAAGGTCGATATTTATAAAAAGAAGAAAACCTCCCCCATGAATATTTATGATAAAGCAATAAAATGTATTATTTGATAGATCGAGTAAAATTCTTCTTCTGCTTTGAGCTTCCAATGGGTTAAACGTCATTAGGGGGCTGATACGGACGGTGGCCCGTAAAGAGAGCGGCTTTCAGGCTCGTTGGCTGTATTTTCCTTTCCGCTACGTCATCAATGTGCATAAATCACGGCTGAACAAACGCATGAAAATTACACAAACGAGAGCGAAAGCTGGAGAAGAAGCGACCAACGGTGGAACAACAACAAAAGTAATAGTACAAGAAGAAAAAGAAAAGGCATTTGACATGGCCGGAAGTTCATTATGGAGGCTCGTAGCACCCGAAGCGGAAGCCGCCACTAGCAAACACATACACCCCTCCCACGGGTACGAGTACACCCCTCTGTGGAACGTGTGGAATGATAGTGTCCGCATTTTTGCACGCTTCGCTCTGACCCGCAGTGTTCTCTGGCTCTAGTCTGCCGTGAAAGCAGCTGCTAATTTATCAGAGAGACAGCGCGCTTAGGCACGAACGCAACGGCACAGCGGTGCAAGAGTTTCAAGGTGGCTCTGGGGAATCGATTAGCCCAGCCAAAATCAGACCGAAAGCAAGCGAAACGTGCAATGCACATGCAACATACAGCCAGGCAGAGCCAGGGTTGTTAAGTGGCTGTTGAATCAATGCAAGCTTGGGCTAGGCCTCGTCTCTAGCCTCTCTAGCAGCCACTCGCCCTGCCGCAGTGTGCTCAATAAACAGTGGGAAGTGGAAGGAAGGAGAAACTCAGACGAAGGGGGCGCACTTAAGGATTGCCATAGAAAGTTTTATCGCGGCTATGAGCAGCTGTCAATGAAGGTTGCCTGATGGCAACCCTTGCTCACTGCCTATTGCTACCTTTGTTTTGGGGCCACTTTGAAAAGTTATGGCTACCATAACTTGGCATAGTTGTCGGCCCCAAAAAACACACACATGAGTGGGCCGCATTTTAGCCTAATCAAACCGTTTCGTCCCCAGGGCGATCCCGTTGTGGATCAAGCCCCAAGGTGCGAACAGAGCAGCAGTCTAGTGCTACTCCTACCATACCATACCATGTGCTTGACCCAATTTCGAATGGAATTACACTCATTACAAAAATGGCATATACTAAAAAGGCTTCGTTCTTTAATGAGCCAAAACCGGGGAAACATTTCTTCAACTAATTTTCACAACTTGCGAGAATTTATGGACCCATTAAAGTTTCCCCGTGCATAAAAGAGATCTTTAGAAACTTAATTAGAAATTCATTTGAAAGTTTTTCGAGTGCAAAACATTGTCACTCATCAAAAGTCCATGAATTAATTCTGGATTCACGGCGTAGTGCGAAGAGTAATGAAAATTACCGGAAAGTGACTTACGATATTTCGCAATGAGTCAAGCAAGGTTTTTCTAAATCAAATAATTATAAGACGTACGCACGGCATATTAAGAATTCTATGCGTTTTTTTGCTCAATCAATTTGCTTTTGATTCATTTTGATGTGATTAGGAATGTTATATGGTTTTAGAATGCAAACTGATGTCTCAAAATTCATTGATTAACACATCAGTGTGTCTAAATTTACCATTGGTAAAGCTTTTCTCTGATAAGATAACTTTCTTTGCAGTGTTCTGTGATATAGGGTTTTGAATGGAACCTGATTTGTATCATTTATTGGAGTAGAGTGCTACATACATATGAGTGGAAACTGATTCAGACTGCGTTAATCAACCATAAATAACCTCCGCTTACAAATTAACATAATTGAACAAATTTTGATCTAGTATATGCTTGAGAGATTTTCGACTCGGTATTCGAGAAAGATTTGCTTACGCAGTTGCTGGCGTAATAGTGCCATTCGATACCGAGACCAGACGATGGATTGCACATTTGATAACCGGTTTCCCAGACATTCGGAGAGACATACATACCGCAAATCCCCGGATTGAATGAATCATTAAATGATAACGAAGCGTGCACCTGTCATTGATGCCGAGATGAACCACAGCAAACCCCTCCGGGGCGCTCAATCATGAATCATGGTCGCATCACGGCTCGCTCGGGTTTTTTGTAATAGCCAATCATAACTGTTGTGTGTGTTTTTGGGACAGTGATTCCGATTCCTGTTGGGAACAGCAGGGTTGCAGGTTTATCCGATTAGCTGAGTCAGCCCCCGAGGAACAGAGTGGCCAGAAGACTAGAAACGATCCAATTGTGCTGCATTTTGCAGCAGGGATTGAAATGAATGCCAAATCACAGTCGGGGGATACAAATACACAAACACACACACACAATCGGACCAGCGAGGGACAATTAGTGTGGCCACAAGAAATGGGAGGACCGTTGACCGAGGACCGAAAGGACATGGCATGGGTGATATATGTATATGTACATATGTGGTTGTGGGGGTAGAAGAAGAGGTTGAGCGGAATGTCAATAACTAAAAAGGCGGGCAAATGTTGTCATTTCAGGACCCCATAAGCCCACAAAGCAGCAACAAAAACATGGGAAAAAATGGTAGAAGGAAGGAAGGAAAAGACTTCCTGCCACCCACACACGAACCAGCCATTTTCTGAGGCCCCTCCTCCAACCCCTTCACGTTCATCGTTTCTCGTGGCTTTTAGCATGCAACTCACACGTCCTTGCCAGGACCTCCTGCTCCTCGTTTACCTCCTTCGACGTACTGTGGTTGCTTTTTCCTGTTGTTGGCATTTTGATTTATCGATTTAAATTTTGTGTTTAAGGCGCTCCGTGCGTGCTTTCTTTTCGGGGGCGCGGGAGGTTGGAGTGGGGATTTCCCTCTTCCTTTCGGGCAACTCGTTTTCCGCGTCTCTGCTTCTGCTTCTGTTTCTGTCTCTGTTTTTTCTCAATCATTTTTCAAAATGTTTTCATACGTATCCATATATGTACATATATTGTATTTTTTGGCCGCCTGCCGTTTAGGTCGAGGTCTTTACTTAACTTTATATTCTTTTCCTTTTCTCGCTTTTTGTTCAGGGTCTGACTGCCGTCGGCCCGGGCCCACCCACACGACAAACGTCGACGTTGAGAGCTTGAAACGTCGTTAACAGCCACGTTTGCGTGTGCCCCACACACACAGAAACACCATAGTCCTGAACACACTTACATAGTATATCTCACGGTTGTGTGTGTATGTGTGTGTGCGAGAAAAGCGGGCTCGCAATTTGGGTCGATGGTAAAATAGAAAAGCCAAAAGCAAGGCAAATACATACACACCCCGAAAAACACACACACATCTACTCGTACACTCGTACTAGTACCACGTGCATACACATACGATACGTGGTATAAAATTTCGAACAAAGGTCGTTGAAGAGAAGACCAGTGCCACAGTGGCACATAAAATATATACAAACTCGCACATACATGCCACACACATATAAATAGTATATCCCCACAGATGCATACATACATATGTATTTCGGGTGACCTGTACTTCTACTATTCTACTGCTGAGTTCCTGCTGTATGTGTGTGTGGGGTGGAGGGTCTGTCTGCCTTTGCTGGGTGAGCTTTTCCATTTTTTTGGTTTTCCAAGTTTTTGCCGCTGGTTTCATGTTAATTGCTCGTTGCTTGTCGCTTGTTCCACCAATCTGCGTTAGTTTTAAAGCTAGATTAACTCACAAAACACGTTCATGGTTGAGATACAGATATGCAAGTAAGTGTGTATCTACAGCTACAACATCCAATACAGAACTGCAGTATGGTACACAGCAACAAAAAGAGAAGGATATTTATGGATGATGTCTCAATTGAACATCGATGTACTGTTTCTGCGAGTATACTTTTTCTTTCCCCCCTCTTTGAATAGTTTTATGTGTCACGAATTTACAATTTCGTTTTCAGTGGGCGGTAAAAGGTGAATAGAGAATGCACGGGTTTGTTGGAGATTTTCAGATTGACATCATCATCAATGGAATCCACTTAGGGCCATTGGTATTCCACACTCTATAGGGTGCCATATAGTCGATTACTGTGTGCCGCAATTTTCCTTTGTTCATTCAGACACTTTCAGACACACACAACGCACACGAAACAGACAGGACAGACAGGACCAGACCAGAGACAGCTCTGTTGAGTCATTAAAATGAGAAATGGCTCTAGGGTCCGCACGCCTAAGCAAACAGAGTGCAATGTTGGGTTTAATTGTTGGCCAAAATGTGACTGCATCGCACACGTGGAGCATTGGAGGCAGGCAGACAAGAAACAGGGCCAGAATCAGGGTTAAAAGGTGAGAAAGGGGAGCCAGCTTGACTTTCGCTGATAGGGCTGTAAAATCTGAACAAAAAAAAGGAAAAGAGTGCCATGAACATACATAAACATATGTGCACAAACATAAATTTATATCATTGTGTGTGAGGCAAGTGCGAGTGCAGAACTGCAGACAGATGTTCCATTATGTTCATTTGCAGTCGCTTATGCGGCCTGGCCTGCAATGGGGGATAATTTATGTTCACAATATTACGTATACGCAGGGCGCGTGTTTCGCTTCAGTAGTGGCCACTCCATACACCATACGTTACATATAAGCAGTGGCACCACATAAACATCGTGCATACGCCAGCCGTGTGGACCGTCAGTGAAAAAGAATTGCTATGTGCCGAAGGAAGCACAGCGGAAGCGATGAAAGAGTACATGGCTTCCGTCTTCCACAAAATTACCACATAAATATCTCGTATACGCAACGGGGTCCCTTAAGCTAGACGGAATACAACGTCTGGCAAAGAATTTCAACGAAAATCGAACCCTGTCTTTGTCTTTAATTTTTTAACTTTGGTGGAATTCGAATGGGAGATTCGCTGCTTGACTTTTGCCACCTTAAGATATTGTCAGTGTGTGGGATGGATAGTTAAATAGATGATAGATTGGGTGTCTTGCTTAGAGCTCCACACCCAACCCTTGAACTTTATGCGATTTGATTTTCTCTCCCTCATTCGGATTCATCTGTGCCCCATGCAAATTAAATTCAATTTGCATTCTTCTTCAGACTCATACGAGTCCCTCATACAAATCCGTTCCCCCCCTCGGATTCTTTTCGTTTCTGCCTCTGCCACTCATTTAAATACAAATGCCATTAGTCAGGCTCCTTCTCAGACGCGAAGAAGCGTAAATTCCACATACGAGCATCGTACGCCATGTGGCACCATCCGCTCCGACTCAAAGGATGATTTAAATAAGATGAGATGGAGATGGAGAAGGAGGTCTGACACTTACCATTGATACCATGTTGATTGCCAGCATTATCCTCGTCAGAGCCAGGCGCTGCATTCATGTTCATCTCCTGGTCCTGCTCCTCCTCCTCGCCGAACATGTGCTCCCCGGACTGGAAGGGGTACATCAGCTCGGCCTCGTCCTCGCCCGATGTCTGGGAGGGCGCCCCCTGATACAAGGGCGGTGCATTAACTCCATTCAGCACATCGTTGTTCTGGTTGTTGTTGGGGTTTTGGTTGTTGTTATTCTGGTTGTTACTGTAATGCTGTTTGGCGGACTTGGGCTTGGCGGCCTCAACGCCAAGTCCCTGAGTGGCCAGGCAACAGCCAACCAACAGAATGCAGTAGATCGGCAGGCGGAGGCGGCGGCAGCGTTGTGTCTGAGGCTGTGGCCATGAGCAGCAGCTGCTGGTCATGGAATGATCCTTTGCGGTTCTGCCTCTTGTCTTCCCTTTCGTTATTGTTGCGGTTGTTCTTGTTGATATTGTATTTAATGTTAATAATACTAAGCGTTTGAAAATATTTACACATTCTTCAAGTATCTTTGCTTGGTGTTGTTCTTTGGGTGCTTCAGAGGCTGAGACTGCTGACGGTGCAGATCCAGCCTCGTCCATGCCCCGTAGACGACCCCTTCGACGACGACTATTGAAATCTATCGTTGTGCTGCTTGTGCTCGTTACGGGCAACATGTTGCTATGGCACAGAATGTCGCTGCTGTCGCTGCTGTAGCTGCGGTGGCTGCTGCTGCTTCTGTCAGTGGCTAAGGCTAAGGCTAGGGCTCCATGATCTTTAACTATCGGCTGCCGTTCCTGCTGATCGGCTGCTGCTCTTGTTCCCTCTTTTGCTGCTGGTGCTGCCGCTGCTCTTGAATGTTCTGTTTGCTGCCTCTGCTGTTGCTGTTTGCTGCATGTTGTTGGCTGCAACATTGGACCCGTTAGAGTGTTTTTTGGTTTTTGGTTTTTTGTTGGTTGTTTCAGCTGGCAAAACCTTTTTTTTGTTTGTTTGTTCTCGTTGTACGCTTTTGATTTTGGACTAAATATGGAGTTTATCTTTCGCTTAGTCGCTTATCGGATTTCGGGTTATCGTCGGGACACAGATTTGGATCGGGACTGGGACATCCGCGATGCTCGATCTCCGTTTTGTTATCACACAAACTTTATATATACAACACACTATACATAAATAACAATTAACACGAAACAGACTGTGAAAGCGTGAGACGTGGGATAGACACACAGATGTTAGACGGGGGGGACAGCGAGAGCGGGACTCGAAATTATGAGGAGTACGACGTGGGCGATATGGCCACTACCGCTCCTGCTGCTGCTCCCTCCGCTGCTGCTGCTGTTGCTGTTGTGGCTGCTACTTCCGCTGCTGGCGTCGACATTAGAAGCCGCAGCATTTCTCCTTCCATTTCCAGCAGGCGCGATTTTCCTTTCTCCTACTTTGCCCCTTCTCCTCCACTCTTTTCTTCTGTTATACTCTTTGTTGCTCCTCTGTTCTCGTATCCCGTTTATAGTCACGGGTTGGCCTGGCCCGCTGCTCCGTTGCTCGCTGTTCTGGCCATTTGTCTGAGGCTATTCCGCTGTCGCTTCCTCTTCCCCTGTGTCCTTTTAATATATGTAAGTGTGTGTGTGTGTTCCTGACTGTGTGTCTGTGTGTGAGTGTGGAAAAGTTTCCCTGAGTTTTGTAGCCGTTGTGGCGGGAGCTGCTGCTGCTGCTGGTGCCTGGTGCCGGACCCGGAGCTGGACGACAGCACGGTTCGCACTCTGCTAACGTTCTGAGGCAGCCTGGCCGCTGGAAAACCGACGAAGGATACGCGGACACGCGCCTGGAAGCTCATCCAGTCTCTGCCTTCACTGCTGCTACTGCTACTGTTTTCTCTCTCTTTTTTATGGCAAAAGAGAGGGAGAACCCGAGAGCTGATGCTGCTGCTGCGCCTGCGTTGCTTTTGTTTACATTTTCAATGTTCGCCCAAAGGATGACTGCCTGCAAGAGGGAGATAGAGACAGGGAAGAGAGAACATTAAAGGATATTCGGTGGTCGTTTCTCTTTGCTGTCTTCCAAGTACACACTCTCCCAAGCACACACTTTCTCTCTCCCGCTTATGCCGCTTATCTGCGAGGCCTTATCGCTGCTCACGCTTTTGCCTCTGTCACTGCCACTGCTTCTCCGTCTGCTCTTTCCGCCTTCTGCCTATCGCTTTCGTTTTGCTTTCGTTTTCTGCTGTGTTTGTTGTTTTAGCTTACGCTTACAATTTTTACTTTCATTTTGGGTTTAGTAGGTGACTCGACTGGCCCACAGAGACGATACACAGCCACATACAGTGGCCCACACCCACAAATGGCTGCTCCTTCCAATCGTTTTTTACGGTCCCTGCCTGGCTCAATGTGCGGTTATGTTCATTGTTATGCTTTGACTAGCTTCCCGCTGTTCCTAGACCTTCTCCTACTCCATTCTCTTCTTCATCCTTCTTCATCCCCTGCCTAATCTTCTGTCTCTCATCCTATCTATGCCTTTATTTTTAGCCATGGCCCAGAGTTTTAGCCAAGAATTGAACCGTGTGGCATTGTTATTAATTATGTTTTTTCCCCCTCCGATTTTTTTTATTCCCTTTTTTGTTGCTGCTTTCTTTTTTTGTTTTTTTTTAGCAAATTGCGTAACATTTTGTTCGCTTTCTTTACATAATTGCCTCATCAGACTGAGGGAAGTATTTTTGGCATAGGATATCTTCTACTGTTTCCTCTGAGAAACTCTAGAAATTTTTGATTCTTTGTTCTTGATTTTTGGATGGGGGAGATGGTTTCCAAATAGTTCCCTTTCAACTCATTCCCAGTCCACCATTAATAAAACCCCTATGCTGGGATTTACATAATTTAGTATGTGTCAAGCTCTAGGCTTTTTGGAAACTATTTTATCTATTTTATAGAAACTATTTTATAGAACTATTTTATCTATTTTATAGAAATTGGCCTAACAAATAAAAAAATTTAAATTAAGAATTTTCAGTAGTTCTTTAAAAATGTTTAAACACATATTTCCTACAATCTTTTAATGAAAATAAATCAGAATAGCTTTACTACATTTTAGTTAAAGTTAATTTTGTAAACAAATTTTATACTTCCTTCTTTTTGTTGCTTCTGGATCCATAATCATAGAAGAATAGTGGAAATGTTAATCTTACGGATCATAGTTCCATATGTATTTGCCTCAGAACGGAACGCCCCATTTATGTAATTCTCCCCATCGAAATATTGTCCCAAAAGTATGCCACAAAAACCCCATCAAAGATCTCCTAAACTGCATGATTCCTTGGCTAGAAAACACTTTAAGAACAGAGCATGCTATGGGCTCCGCCTCTCTAATTGTTATATCATTTGCTTGGGGAAACTTTAAAGGGGCGGGGCAGAGGCCACTTTAAGAACGGGGTCGGATACGGTAACGGAGTCAGTCGCGGCTCGAGGCCCTGCGGAATGTCTGACTGTTAAATTTTCTTCATGACCAGCCCGAAACGAAAAAAGAAATAGAAACAAGCATAGCAGAAAGCAGAACTTTTGCACGCAGCCAGAGAACAGGCAGAGCAGAAAGCAAAGTTTTGACCTCTTTATGAAAAAGGCCTCAAGCACGAGAACGCACACACACACAGTCACACACAGAGGCACATGACACAAACGTAGGCTGCCTGCCATTAACGTTTTTGCACTCACACAGACGACCAAAAACGCTTTGCCTGTGCCCGTGCCTGTGCATGGCCCCTCCATGCACCACCCCTCTAGCCGTTCTGCGGCTTTTTATTGCTTGATTATATAAAAATTGGCTTTGAATAGGGTTTTCACCGCATGTTTCTGATTTTTCAAATAGAAAATGTATGCGCCCCGATTATTCCAGGATGTCTGCTACGAGAGAATCCGATTTGGGGTTTGCTTTGGTTTGGTTTAAGTTTTTCCTTTGATTTCAAACTGCAATAAATTTTCCAACACCTCACACAGTGACAGACGACACACAGGACGCACGGACTGGCACACGGTTAACAGTTTCTGCACACACATACACATAGGGGAGGAGACCCGTTGGACGCACCGTCCGCTCGTTGGTCCTGCGAGGATGTTGTCAGCGCAGCGCCCGAATACGTTGTGGGGCCCCGACAGGCGACCACGAATCTGGAGACCCACTGGGCACGAAGCCATTGGAAGCCGATGGCAAATGGCGAATAGTAGCCGACGACAGGAGCAAACGTAAAGAGAGAGAGACAGAGAGAGAGAGAGCGGACTTCCTTCCAAAAACGAAACGAGAGTAGACTCCGGCTCCGGTCCCGGCTCTTGTCTTCAGCTGTCTCCTGGTTGTGTCTCCTGCTTCTCCGGTATCCTGTCTCCAGGCTGGTGTCATCTTTTGTTGCTCGATCTATAATTAATTAATTTACGATGCTTTCTGCGCGCATATATTGGCATTAACCCAAACAGACAAACATATTCTCCGACCCTCTCTTCCTTTGGTTAGCTCTCTCTCTCAATCTGAGGTTTCTTCCAGTTTATAGCATACTTTTTGGCTCAAGGAGAGAGCGCGCAGCTGTTTGGACTCGTTCTCTCTCTTTGTTGGCCTTAGTACTCCTCCAGGTAGTCTCCTTCTGTCTCCCTGTTCAAACAAACACCAAAAGAAAGAAAGAAATAAACGTTTGTGCATGCGTTACAAACACTCTCAAACACACCCACACACACAGAAGCCCAAAGGGAGACACACACACAGATAGCCAGATACAGATATAAATACACCGACAAGCACACTCCACTCTACGCACAATTTTATTTTGATTATGCCCGGCTTGGTACGCCGCATACCTCGGATATTTCTACGCACAACAATGCCAACCCCCAACGCCCCCAACTCTCAAACCCACGGCTCCCAGATCCACATCCACATCGAACTCTACTCCCACAGCCATTGTCATATCAAATATTTACGGAAACAAGCGAGAGAGCAGAAAACTTCGGATTCTGACTTTAAGATACGTAAGTATTTATCGCTCTCGAAAGTAGAAAACTCTGTGAATCGAATAACTACGAGTATATGAATATGAATTTTGAGTCTGTCGTTTGGGTTTTTAGATATTAGACACGCATCTACATCGAAGGAACGGATCAGCAAGGGAAAATCGAATAATTCCATTGCCAATTCGATTAGGGAAGTGTTTTTTGAGATAAATAAAAGCCACAGAAGTCGGAGAACACAAATCATTTGTAAACGAAAAATGAAGATATATTGCGTTGGAGCACTCGTACTTCTAGGACTCTCTGGGGCCATGGCAAATATTGGAGTTGGGTGGTCTTTTAGCAAGAGAAAATAAAAATAAACTCAAAAGATGCATTTCAAGAAAAATGCAGATTAATGAACATTTAACTGAAAATTGGATTGATTGAATATATATTAATTATAAGACAAGCCTAGCCTCACAGATATAGTTTGGGAGTGTATTTATTTTATTGACTTACAGAATTGCAGCCTAGGATTAATCCTAAATGGCAATTAATGTTTATATCCAGAGCAACAAGGCCTTCAGACTGAGTTTGGGAGCGTTTACGTTAGATCTTTTAATTATGTCAACGAACTGTAAATACGGACATAATCAGAAATTTAAGCAATAGACTGTGTGTTATGCAAACAGCTCGTATAATCGGACATCCATTGCGAATTCGATTTGGCTGGTATTTATATTGCAATATCGGCAGACTGGGGCAGACACAAGTCATTCGCTAACTGAAAATGAAGATATATTATACTATCACATTTCTCATTCTTGGACTGGCTGGAGCCATGGGCAGAAGGGCAAGATGGTCTTTCCTTTGGTCTAATAGTGAATATAACTAGTCCACTATTAACTAGTATACGAATATCGGGAATAATAGATCCCACAACAAACCAATAAAGAGTCACAAGTCGTAACATTATCCATATGCTAATTGGGAAATTGGAAGTAGAAGAATAAGCCTATAAAAAAACTAGGCGCAGATTGAGCCCATTGTCAGGCTTGAGAGTGAGCCCCAGGTAGGTGTTCGGCTGGCCATCGGTGGAGAAGAGTTCGTCGACTGCGGGGAGCAGTTTACGTTAGATCTTAAAATAATACCAAAGAACTGTAAATGCGGACATAATCAGAAATTTAAGCAACAGACTGTGTGTTATGCAAACAGCTGGTATAATCGGACATCCATTGCGAATTCGATTTGGCTGGTATTTATATTGCAATATGGACAGACTGGGGCAGACACAAGTCATTCGCTAACTGAAAATGAAGATGTATTGTACTATCACATTTCTCATTCTGGGACTCGCTGGAGCCATGGGCAAAATGGTAAGATGGTCTTTCCTTTGGTCTGAAGTTGATCATGTCTTATAATCAGATATACGAATATCCCACAAAAAACCAATAAAGAGTAACAAGTGGTAACATTATCCATATGTTCATTGCCAAACTCGAGGAAGAAGAGCAAGCCTATAAACAAACTAGTGTCTCCGCTCTCTAGGGCGCAAATTTAGCCCAATCCAGATGACGAAGTTGTCCTTGCCGTACTCTTCCCACCAATCGAATACTGTCGCGAGTGTCTCTGCGGTGCAGTCACGATAACGAGAGGCATTAGGTCAGTGCGATCTTTCAACCCACTTTTGGCTGTACACATTTCACCATGTCTAATCTCATTCCACTGATTGTGCTGTTCGATTTTGGACCCTCCTTTAGACGGGGCATGAACGAACCCCCTTCGCTGGGGGGAACCTCTGGACCTGGAACCTCCCACGCGATTGGCGTTTCCCAGCTTGGGCAAAGGAATTGGTCCATTGAAAAGTACGCGAGAACGATCAGTGGTAGCGTCAGCAAAGCCTAAACAGCAAACCACAAACCTGTTCAGATCGTGGAAGAACAAACACCAGAGAAAGAGTGTGTCTGTCTTTTATAGTAGCGGCCACGCTCTGACTCTGCTCTCCCTTCTCGCTCTCCTCTCCGATTAGGAAACCCCTTAACTAGTCGCTGTCGAGGGTGAGATCGGGTATGCCTTCCTGCGTGTCGGAGGGAGAAGAATCTGGGCCCGAGTCACACTTCAAAGTTCAGTTCTTTACAGTATTATTTGCTGGCACCTGGGACTTCTCTTCTCGGAACTTCCTATCTTCTTCCATGACAGGGTAGTGCCGATTCGAAGCCAAACGAGAAGGACCATCAGGTTTAAGGTTTGTTTTTTTTTTGTTTTCTCTTGCATTTATTCTCTTCTCTCTTTTTGTTTTGTTTTGTTGCCGCACCGCTGTCTGGTCGAGAGTTTGTGGACCCTGTTTGTTTTGTACTTCTTACAGACAGACAGACAGAGAGCCATACAGACAGACTGACTACCAGACGGGGGCGAAATTTGTAAGTATAGAATGGCTTGGCATTTTGTGTTCTGCAACGAAGTATCATTCATTTCCAGGCATCATAAAAATGCCAAAATATATATCATTTGTAATTATAATTTGTGGTATTGGAGATGGCACGAGAAGGAGGACATCCCATCATGGAAGATGGAGTGAAGTCGAAGTCTGAACAAAAGAGTTCCTATAACAAAAGAACAGATGAGCTTGGCAGGCGGGCATCTGCTTAATAAAGCATATAATATGAGTATTAATCACCGGCTGAGCATTGACTTTTCATTTGCCACAGAGAGATGAGCACGTGACACGGGGAAAGGCCATGAATAACATTTCAAAAAGTGCCTTTTCCCTTACGTTTGCATCTCCCTTTGGGAGGCCATAAATCAAATCCATGAAAAAAGGAAAAGGAAGCAAAAAGAAAGAGAAAAACAGGGAAAAGTTTTGCACCGTGTGAACGAGGGAGCGTGGGAATGGGGAATGGGAATGGCTTTTATGGCATTTGTTTGGGGCTTCTGTAATTCGCTTGACATCTCAATGCTGCTTAATGCCCAAACTTATAACTGGGCGAAAATTTTAATGAATGACGTAGTCATCATCATCAGCAGCAGAAGCAGTGGCAGCAGAAAAGCAGCAGCGGCAAGGTCGACTCTCGCCACCCCCTACCCTGTCAAGGACATGTTTGGAACTGAGGCTGGAGGTTTTGTGGCGGGGACAGGGGCAGGGGTACAAACAAACAATTTCAATGAACTTTGATAAATCGCTGCGAGGCGAAGGACAAGTCCGAATAAAACACAGTTGGGGCATTCATTCTGCTCGAATGCTCCACTGTTCGGCTTCCTATTTCCGGTTCCCATTTGGTTTCTATATTTGGGACTGGCTGCCGCTGAATGTTCAGTGATTATGTAAATTGTTTTGGCCATTTGTTCGGCAGCTTCCCCTGTCAAAATGAATTTATTATCAGGCCCATCGATTGCAGGGGATATTATGGGCATAGTATTCCACTCAATCCTCTGGGGCTTATTCTCGTGCTCCCAAAGAGGCCTGCCTCGAGTTCACTCCTCTCGCATGCGAAACGAAGGAGGATTCTCTGGGGTGCCGCAAAGTATGCAAAAGTATCTTTGGGATCCAACCTTTCGGCGAATCATTCCGGAAGGGGGGGGGCCACACATGTCGTAAACCCAATTAGCAGTTGCAGAATTGGCCCTGACTTTTGTTGTTGTGGCCCGCTGCCTGTAATAATGCATTTAAGTTTCAGCCACAAGAAAGAAGTACATATTGCGCATACGCCACGTTGTGAGCACGCAATTCTGCAAACATGTTTAGTACACGTTCAAAGAGAAAACCGAATCAGCAGCAGAGCAGAGAGACACGGAGACGACACGGTGAAACCACATTTACTAGCCACTTAAAAGAGAGAACTCCCATGTGGCCAACCATCCACCCAACCACCCATCCTTCAAGCTCTCGAAAAACTATGCAAAAGGCTAAGCAACCAACACCCCCACCACCTCCAGAGGCAGTAAGAGCAGAAGCAGGCCCCATAAAAAGCAGTATAGAATGTTGCAATCAGTTAATTTAAGTGCAGGCCAGGCCAACACAGGAACAAAAAGAATGAGACGATGCCACACGAGGTAGAGGAAGGAAGAGCAGGCCAAAGGAACAGCAGCGGCAACAACGAAAAGAAAAATGGAAATTTCAATGCGAAAATATACAAATATATGTATGTATGTTTGCATGTGTATATTTGCTAACGATTGTGTGTGCGTGTGTTATATCTATGTGTGTGTCTAAACAAACACGCACACGGCGGGGAGCCACGACGCACAGTGGGTCAAGTTGCACTTTGAGTGGATTCATCCCCAAAAGCGGGAAGAAGTGCGACAAGGGAATGGGTGGGAGGGAAGAAGCACTGAAAGCTGCCTCAGGACAAAAAGCAGGGTATATTTCATAGAGCGGTAAGGAAAGACGACTCTTCTGTCGGTCTCTCGCTCCGTTTGGGGCTGCTCTCTGCCACAGCGTACCCCTATTGTTAAATATACCTTGCTGAGCCTCAACTAAACGCACACACACACACACAAACACAAGAATACATACATACTAACACTAATACATACAGCACAAAGCACAAGTGGCTACTAATGCAAATAATTTACAAGTAGCAAATGTGGGCGGAAAACGCCAGCAGCAGCAGCATGACAGGAGCCAACGTCAGCAGAGAGTAAAAGAGAGAGAGAGAAAGAGAAAGGACAAAACAAAAACGAAAGAAAAGCAAAAGTAAAAGAAAGAAAAACATACAAGAGAAACACACACAAAATAAACGACACACAAAATGTCGTCAACAAAAAGAAATATAAAATACACAAAAACAACAGCAAGAAAAGAAGAGAAGCGAAATTTTAGGGGGCGAAAAAGGAGAAGGGAGAGCATAAGAAGGAAGAGGAGAACGGCCAATGGACACAGGCGGATAAAACGAGAGAGAGAGAGAGAGAGAGAAGGAAGGCGGGTAAAAAGGACATTATGCGTCTTTTCACATTTGAGAAAAGGACAAATTTGTAAGGACAAGTGTAAGTGAAGGAAACCGTAACAAACACTCGCACACACACACAAACAGCAGGACACATACACAGTTATAAAGGAATGCCGCAAAATTTTTCGAAACCCTACGCCTCAGTCCACGCCCCCATTCTGGAGGCTGTCGAGAGAAAATCAATGGCAGACCATGAATCAAGATCAGGTCGGAAAAGGCCAGAAGACCTTTTATTTGAAGAACACACCAAATAGTGGAATCGCAATGGCGGTACAGCATAAAATACCCTAAATATTCCACAATATCATACATCTTTTAAGAAGTTGCGTGCAAATGCTGGCGATCCTTCGCAGTCAGCTCCTGGATGGTCTCCAAACCCAAGACAGTTTCAAAAATAGCATCCCTCAGATAGAGAATGCTTCCGCAGAGCCCCTGCTGTCCCTGCTGTTGCCATGGTGTTGCCTTCTGTCGCAACATTTTATCAATTTATCTGAGATAGTTTTGCTGCATAAGCATAAAGTAAACAAAATAGAGAAAAAATAAAATACCAAAAAAGAAAACTTCCCCCATCCAAGAAGAACAAGAAATGCTGAAAGCGGAAAAGTGGAAAGTACTTTAATTTTTGGCTGACTGACTTTTCACAAGTTTCGCGGTAAACGAGTGTTGGGTGCCGGGCAGCCTGGTGGGGAGATGGCCTGCTAAATGGGGAAATGGAGAAAATGGGGGTCTGGCGACCAGGGATGGTGCCGCATCGTCGCTGGCGATGGCGTTGGCGCGTGGAGGTAATTGAAGTGACGTTTATGAATGTCATCCGTCAAGCACTCAAGGACATTTACATACAAACCCGCACTCACACACAAAGCCAGAGAGAGAGAGAGAGAAAGGGAGGCACACAAGCACATACATATGTACATATGTATGTACATGCAGTGGGTCTCGGAGGGACACGCGATGTGGCGGGGTATTTGGTTGCTTGACAGATGCGAGAGCTACACAGATTTTCTTGTTTTTGTTGTTGTGTGTTTTGTATACCCGGTAATCGCCGATGAAAAAGAAAGTGTAAAGGAAGAACCAATAGAACCCAATTGCTATATCTTTGAGAATTAAATGCAATAGCGCCCATAATTATAAAGATCATATTTATTATAATCCCCTTGAATACCTCTAGCTGCAACATCGGTTGTAAATATATCCTTATCTCAGTTCTCTTTTTATCCCGAAAGGTGCAATTCCTAAGAAATATCCATACCCAATTAGCGGGTATCCTATATTCTCTATACGTTTTTCCTTGTAGTATTTCTTTTTTCTCTACGTTTTTATAGACAATCTCTCACACACACATAACCTAGAGGGGGCGGCAGGACACTCACCACACCAATACAAACATGAGTTGTCGTCGCCGGCGTCCTCCATGGAGGATGCGAGTACCAGCCGAGAGGGCGGAGCAGAGCGAGAGAGGGACCAGTGCCGGGGCCACTGTATGTTTCTCCTTGTGGTTGTGTGTTTGTGTGTGTGAAACAATTTAAAAATAAATACAAGAAACTAGCGCAGAACGTGACGGTGGTGGGGTTGTGGGTGATGGCAGAGCGAGGGCAGAATGATAGATTGAGAGGAAGCTCTGCGCTGAAGTCCTCGCTTACAGCTCTGCGACTGTGGGGTGGAGCGCATGAGATATGGTGCATGTGGGGATCCACGAGAATAGTTTGAATTGACAAAGACTTCCCCCGAAATCCATATATCATTGTCTTGTTTGTGACGCTGATGAGCCGAGATTTGTTTATGCCCAGCATCTATGTATTGTCTGTCCTGGAAGGACGGAAGGTACGACGGCTGGAGGATGTCCTATCGATGTCATCTGCTTTCAATTCGATACTCTTTCATCTCTAGATAATGGAATCGATTCCTTCCATATATCATTCGGATCATTATCAGATACAGATCCTCTTTCATCTCATCGGAACTCTTGGCATCACCCACGCACAGAGGCTACGGCTGAGGCAGAGGAAGAGGTAATTCATCCAATGCTTCTTCTTGAGCATGCATACGATTCATATACAAAATATGGCAGGCCTTACTGTATGGCTAGGGCCTCCCACAATAGTGTGTAAATGCATGGACCTGCCTCTATACAGTGGCAGCCCACTTGGCTTGTCTACTAATTAAAATGCATGCAATAACCTGAAGCCTTTGTTGCCGAGGCTGTTGCTGTTGCCATTCCTGAGGCTCAGGCTGAGGCTCCTGTTGTTGTCCGCTCTATGCGTAGAAGGACGAAGCAGCAGCAACAGCAGCGTTGACAATTTGTACAAAGTGCTTAGTCATGTCAGAGGACAGGAGGGGGGTGGGAGGACAACGTTTCTTAAGGCTAACAACTCGTAAGGTAAAAAAGGAAAAGCGAATCACGTGTTCGTTTCTTGTTTCAGCCCATTTCTTGCAGTGCAATCTGCCATCTATTGATAGGCCTACATGCCTGTACATGCCGAAAGCAAAATACATTTTTAATTGTCTATCAAATGCGACTATTTATAAAACAAAAGAATCCAAAATGTCCTTGCTAGCTTATCTCACGGGGTGAGCACACACAACCACGAGCTACAGACAGAGTATCAGAGGAAGCAGAGGAAGGAGAGCATCTGAATATAGACACACTGGGGGTTTCCCCACCACAATGTACACAGTGTGTACCCTACGATATATGCATTTTTAATGACATTTGCCGACGATTTGCGCTCGAAAGCAATTTGAAAGCCCCAAAACGCAGGCAGCAACAGTTGCCAATGCAACAGCCAATACCTCTTGTTGCCCCTCACGTGTGCAGCAATCGAAAAATTAAATAAAATTTGCATAATAAAGCAACACAATAAACGGATTGGACTCTACTTTCTACTTTGGTGGAGGAAAACCCTTGCATGACTAAGGCAATAGCGTTTTCTCTTCTGTATTCAAAATGTTGGGGTTTCTCTAGTTATTATTATAATTGAAATAAAATAGCAGGTTGGGAACTTGTGGCACGAGATTTCGAGCGAGCCTCAATAGAGTATCTTCTTCAAAGGCACTTCATCAGATTTGACCTTCCCATTCCTACAATGTATCGTCTATATAGCGAGCGTGTACTTGTTTATATATGCAAATAAGCCGCCCCAATACAATTCGATTTCATTCACACAAATGTTGAGATTGACGTCACTTTCAGCAGCGGTAGGGCTGTAGGTAGTCATAGTCATAGCCGGCACTAAATTGTAATCAGGCTTCGAGCCCAATAAACTGCATGAGTGTAAATTTCCTGAATGTAATCACCCCCCGAAAATCAAAGAGTGCCCTTGGCGTGCCTCAGCGGGGGAATTCGGATTTCTGAATTGTGGATTGGGAATCGGAATCAGTATCGTGCACACGGACTGTAAAGGGCAAACTGTTCCCTGGGTCACACTCAATCAGAACCAAAATTGGTGGATATAATCGCATCAATGGTACGCATATCTAATTATAGCGATAAACGTAGGCGTATGCTCTGCACAGTTGTTTATATGTTGATAATTCTATATATAGAACAGCTCTTTAAGAGAGCCTCATACAGAGCCGTACTTAGATATGTTAAAAAAATATACATATCTACTCTCAATTATAATATCCAATCTCTATAAGATTATAATTCAACTAACATATATGTTTCAGTAGCTTTCCATTTTCCCCATTTCCTTCCAACTACAAATTCCAGTTTCAAATTCTCGCGCTTAGCCACTGCTAATGCAGCCCTGTCGCCACTCCCTCTCTCTCTCTCACTAACTGAGAGACCTGCTCACGAACTAGTTCTTTACGGTTTGGTATGAACGCTCCGACCAGGGCTACATTGCCACCCCAGGCTGCACAAAGAAAAATAATTTACTCGCCAGCATCGACATATACAAATTTTCATTTTTTAAAGTGTACTGGCAAGTTGTTAATTTTTTTCCCAGTGCCGACCCGCAATACAGCAGCAAACAATAAGAGCCTCCCCACTCGGTGTGCGATAAGATGCAGCAGGATCGTATCCTTTGGATATATTTGAGTGCAGCACAAGCCAGTGACGGCGAGACGGTCTGACCCCCGCAGCAGCAGCAGCAGCACAGGCGTCGGAGGCGGTGTCTATACCCGTACCCCCAAGGAGACGCCAATCGAGAATTGAAGAGCCAAGCAATGGGTAGGTCATGTCCGGTGCCGGAAGTCAAAGTGCAATGAATGCATCTTGCGTCTTCCAAGCCGCTGTTCCTCCTTCCCATCCCCCCACCCACCACACCGCACTACACTACCCCACCCAAACAATCAACCAGGGATGAAACTTGCAGTGTATTCAAAAACTAATCAAACAATCCGTTCCACAGCAGCAGAATCGAGGGCCAGCGGCAGCGGAGGAGTAGTCCAGAAAATGCTGGTGGAGATTACTACAGATGGTGTGCCGAAGCTCCACTGTCCAGTGTGCAACAAGGCCCTCATCTCCCTGGCCGGCTATGTGAAGCATGTGAAGAAGCACGAAGCACCGGGCGGCTTTCAGTGCCGCCAGTGCGAGGCCCGCTACTGCCACGAGGAAGAGCTGACGCAGCACGTGAAGAGTGAGCATGCTCCCGCAGCGGATGAGGAACGGAAGCGGTATGTGTGCGACAAGTGCGGGACGGAGTACAAGTATCTGGAGGCGTACAAGCGTCACTGCAAGACAAAGTGCCCGCAAACCAGCGATCCGGATGAGACGCCCCACAAGGTGAGTAGAATCAATTCGAATCCTATGGACTCAAGCACTCAACCGCCTTCTCTTTCAGGAGAGTCATCCCACTAAAGAGACCACAGATGCAGCACAAGTGCGGCCAGTGGAGTGCAAGTGCTGTTCAACACGGTTCTCCTGCTCCTCCAACCTTGCCAAGCATCGACGCAGTCGCCCTGACACCTGCGGAAAACTAGAACACAATCCTGGCTCTTCGGATCAGAAGAAGATCAAGGGCCGCATAAGACAGAGAACAAAGTTAAAGGCAGGCACATCCGAAGAGGAGGATATGGAGGATGCGACCGGATCGGATAGCGACGATGACATTCCCCTGGCCAGCAGAATCAAGGCGAAAGCGGTGCCGGCACCGCCGCAGCTGAAGGAGGAGAACATGAGCGACCAGCAGTCTTCGGACTCGGGCGACGAGTGCCCTGACTTTGAGCCGAACAACAGCGACGAGGAGGCAGATGCTGCACAATTCCAGCTGCCCGCCCCGGCTATGGTCAAGGTGGAGGCCTTCGACGAGGATTTCGAGTACCAGGACGCCAGTCTGTTTGTGAAGACGGAGAGTGCGGACATTTTCAGCAGCGAGAAGGACAAGCTGCTGGATGTCCTGCTCAGCACAGACGAGGGCGATGGTCTGAAGCCCTTCGAGAGCCTCAAGGTTGAGCATGCTGGCGGGATACTGGACGAGATAGCGGCTGTGCCGCTGGGTGAGCACACCGAGACGGCGGAGACGGAAGAAGACGTCCTGTCGCTGAGGAACAGCTACGAGGAAAAGAAAAAACGGGCCAAGGACTCGACGGGCAAGCGGAAATACCGCAAGCGAGGCACCATCAGATCCCCCACGCCCGAGGAGGCGCCGAGCACACCGAAGCGCGTAGCCAAGATCACCAAAAAGGAGCTGAAGGAGCGACTGAAAATGATCAACAAGATGGAGAAGACCTGGAAGTGTCCGCACTGCGTCAAGATCTACCACATACGCAAGCCCTACGAGAAGCATCTGCGGGACGACCACAAGCTAACCGAGCAGGACATCAAGGACATATTCAAGGACGTCGACGTCCATGCAAAGCTGGACGAGGAGGTTTTCAAGTGCCCCATTTGCAGCAAGATCTATTTGGTGGAGAAGCGCCTTGAGACGCACCTCAAGGTCCATGGGGAGGATGGAAGTCTGATCTTCAAGTGTCCCTGCTACTGCAATCTGTTCTTTGCCAGCAAGGAGCTGGCCACGGAGCACGCCCACCAGCAGCACAAGGAGCTGCTCTACTGCGAGAAGTGCGACAAGTACATGACCGGACACGACAGCCTCAAGAACCACGAGAAGAACTTCCACTCGAAGAAGGAGCCGCGTAACCTGCCCCGCAACCTCATCTGCGACAAGTGCGGCAAAAAGTTCACGGGCCGCACCTCCCTCTCGGACCACGTGCGCTCAGACTGCGGCCGTCTGCCACTTTACCAGTGCAGCGTCTGCGGCAAGCGGCTCTCCACGGCGGGCATCCTCAAGACGCACCTGCTGCTGCACCAGTCGGAGACGCCCTACCAGTGCGACAAGTGCGGGAAGACCTTCAAGGTGAAGGCCCAGTACAAGTCGCATTTGAAGACGCGGCACACGGAGTACAAGCCGTACAAGTGCCACCTCTGCCCCAAGGAGTACCCCTACAGGGAGAGCCTGCTAACCCACATGACGGTGCACACGGGCATCAAGCGCTTCCTGTGCAACAACTGTGGCAAGCGCTTCACGTGCATATCCAACCTGCAGGCCCACCGCAAGGTGCACGCCGACACCTGTGGCCAGCTGCCACTGAATGCCAAGGCCACCCAGTACATGGGCGTGCAGCGGGGCAAGCTGCTGATGGGCGCCAAGCCCGAGGCGGGCATGGAGTACGAGGAGACAAAGACTTTGATTGCACAGGACGTGATCGACAAGGACATGCCCATGGCACAGGAGCTGAACTTCCCCTCCGACGGGACGGCGCCACTGGCCACGGTGCCCCTCAACTACGCTTCCACGCACCTGGTCCCCCACATCGTACTCCAGACCATGCAGGCCGAGGCCCGGCGGATGGACTAGCATAGGACTTCGTAGATTAGAGACCAGAACTCAATAAAGATTATTTTGTAGCCGATATTATTCTACCTTACAAACTAGATTCCACACTCCACACGGCAATGGGGATCAATTTAATCTGAAATAGGGCTGCTGGTAGCGTCCTATGGGCATGCGGTTCTTGGTGCGCAGCCGACGCACTGCCTCGCGGATGAACTTCGGCTGCAGGGCGCCCGACTCGCCCTGGGCCTCCATCACATCGAGCGCTTCCTCAACCACCTCGCCCACAAAGACCTTGGCGATGCCGGACATGGCTATGACGACGTTCTGGGAGACCGAACAACCGGTTATCGTCTGCATCAGCCGCTTGACCGCCGCCTTGGGGAAGGCCGAACGGCGGTACATCTCATAGCGATCCAGCTGCTCCTCCGTGAAGTTGGAAACCAGAACTCTGGGCAAGAAGGGAGGGGTTTGGGGCTTATCATCTTGATATACACTTGCTACTCACTGCATGCGTTCGCGCTCCTCCTCCTCCAGTTCCTTTTTGGTCTTTAGCTTCTTAAGGGCCGGCTCGCCGGAGTCGCCATCGCCATCTGTGTTTTTGGTGTCCATGTCGCCGTCTTTGGCATCGCGATCCGTCTCATTGGCCGTGTCCGAGGCGGTGTCGCTGTCTTTCCGTTCGCCGGAGGCTGTGTTGAAGAACTTGAGATCCACATCGTCGCTATCGCTAAGTGAGTTGCTCTTTTGTTGTGTGGGAAACAGGATTTCGTCCATTTAAGGTGATTTTATATAAAAAAAAACTCGCGTTTATAAACAAAAACTTCCCAGGGATGGACAGTCACCACATACAGCAACCAAAGTGTTTTACAACACTAAATGTTAGGGTCTCACAATCTTTGAAACTCCCGAAAATATAATACAGGAATAATATTCAACTAGAATAAAGTCTAGTTATTCAGTTTTCTCGTGTCGCAGCGTGAAGTAAATAATATATAATTCGTAAATCGAGAAACACAGGGAACCGCCGTATTTAGTAAGTACCCCAAAAACCGTGACTGTATGATTAAAATACTTCGTGACTGTGACTGACATTGTTAGCCAACACTGGTAGTGGTACCTCGTGTTTTTGTTCTTTCTTCTGTATCGCCATCGACAGGCAGCAATCAGTGCGCGTTAGATTTTCGTTAATTATATCAGATTGCGTTAAAAAATGTCCTCAACCGAAGCACTGAACGTGGAGGCGGCCGTTACCGAGAACGGTGCAGCCGGCGAGGACGCAAAGAAACAGAAAAAGCCAAAGCCGAACAACAAGAAACTGCGACAAGGTGAGTGACCTCCCTGCGCGAAATGCAATAATTGAAATTGCCCCGCATCCGAACACGCCTCAATTTCACAACCCCTTCCACAGAGGCCGCAGCCAAGAAGGCCGTTGAGGGTGGCAGCGACGAAGCTGCCCCGGATGCAGATGCAGAGACCACAAACGGCGAGAAAAAAGCCGCAGTCGCCGCCTCGGCCCAGCCGGCAGCAAAGAAGAAGAACAATAAGGGAAAGAAAGCCGGCAACGGCCAGACGGAGCCTCCAACCATACCGATTGCAAAGCTTTTCCCCTCTGGCGTGTTTCCCGAGGGCGAGATTGTTGAGCATCCCACGCCCAAGGACATGCCGGATGATCGCACGGCCAAGGATCGCTTCACCTCCGAGGAGAAGCGTGCCCTGGACCGCATGAACAACGAAATCTACCAGGAGCTGCGCCAGGCAGCCGAAGCCCATCGCCAGACGCGTCAGTATATGCAGCGCTTTATCAAGCCCGGCATGACCATGATCCAGATCTGTGAGGAGCTGGAGAACACGGCCCGTCGCCTAATCGGCGAGAACGGCCTTGACGCTGGGCTGGCCTTCCCCACTGGCTGCTCTCTAAACCACTGTGCGGCCCACTACACCCCCAATGCAGGCGACCCCACAGTCCTGCAGTACGACGACGTGTGCAAGATTGACTTTGGCACCCACATCAAGGGACGCATCATCGACTGTGCCTTCACCCTGACCTTCAATAACAAGTACGACAAGCTGCTGCAGGCCGTCCAGGAGGCCACCAACACCGGCATTAAGGAGGCCGGCATTGACGTGCGTCTATGTGATATCGGGGCTGCCATTCAAGAGGTGATGGAATCATACGAAATCGAGCTGGATGGCAAGACATACCCCATCAAGGCCATACGTAATCTGAACGGACACTCCATTAGCCCGTACCGTAAGCTTAAATCAATATAAATATGTATAAGAGGTATCTTCACTCACCCCAATCTTTCTCCTCTTTCCTTTATTTATTTCCATAGGCATTCATGCTGGCAAAACTGTTCCCATTGTGAAGGGCGGCGAGTCTACGCGCATGGAGGAGGATGAGTTCTATGCCATCGAAACTTTCGGCTCGACCGGCCGCGGTCTGGTGCACGACGACATGGACTGCTCCCATTACATGAAGAACTTTGATCTGCCGTTCGTACCTTTGCGTCTTCAGTCTTCCAAGCAGCTTCTGGGCACAATCAATAAGAACTTTGGCACTCTGGCCTTCTGCAAGCGCTGGCTGGATCGCGCTGGAGCCACTAAATACCAGATGGCTCTCAAGGATCTGTGCGACAAGGGCATTGTGGAGGCCTATCCGCCGCTGTGCGACATCAAGGGCTGCTACACGGCCCAGTACGAGCACACCATCATGCTGCGTCCCACTTGCAAGGAGATCGTATCCCGCGGCGACGATTATTAAGTGCGAGCGCGTGAGTAAGCGGCGAGCAGCAGAGTTTGCATTATATACATTTTTGATATAAGTCCATTCTATTGTTGATCATTTGTGAGCGTATTTCAAAGCGATTTCAATATAAAGAGTATTTATGCTCAGCATACAGCAGATTCATTCACGCTTCAGTGGATTCATTCACGCGCTAATCGGGCATCCTGAATCCCTTGGGCATCAACTCATCCCAGTACAGGCTGTTGCCTTCTCGGACTGGCGGTTGCTTCTTGCTAAATGATCTGTATATGTAGACGAACCATTTGCCCGTGAGGTAATAGAATATCTCTATGTAGCTGACTATGCTGAATCCGTACATAAGTGAGAGGATGCCCCCAAAGCGATCTGCCAGGGAAAACAAATGAAAAAAATTTTCTTTACAGAGTACAATATAGAGATGGAATACTCACTCAGCAGCACCACCCAAGTGCTGACTAGCTCCGATTTCGTGGCCTGTGCAAAGCGCAGCTTGAAGAATAACTTAATGACTGCTAAGGGACGTTCGTTGGTCAATCCTTTCCTGCAATTGAAACATTTAAGTAAAAGAAGAGACATTCGGAAGTGGAGGACTCACAGTAGACCCGTAAAGTAGCCCGTGCCATTGTAGGTGAGGCGCAGGGGCGCCACATTGCTGGTGATGCTGAAGCTCACGCCATTGCAGGTGGGCAGGCAGCGGTTGCATTGCCTTTGGGCCACCTGGTCCTTGCCCTCTTGCAGATACGAGAACTCTTCGTAGCCATACCAGATGCTCTTCCACTTGGTCAGGCAGGGCAGATCGGGCAGACCGCAGTATGTTATGTTTGTGGAAATCCCAATCATTGGCGGGGAGACGCAGCCACAGTGATCCATCATGCTCTTGCTGCGGCACACCAGCAGGCACTCGTCAATGGAGTAATTCGATCTGCAACAGAACTATGAGTTGACTGTCCCAAGGGAAAGTGCAGTCTGTAGCCTACTGGTTGAGCAGTTTTCTCCCCTCTTCGCGAAAATAGCAGCGACGTGCTTGGGGTGAGACGGTGCGCACTCCTTCGCTGGAACTGAAGAACGTGGGCTGAATGGGAATCTCAACTATGGTGTTGTGATCTACGAGTATTTCTCCCAAAGTGGTGGACTGAACGGTGGCATAGTCCTCCTGCGGGAATATTATCAGCTGAAAGGAAGGGAATACGAAAAGATTAGAACCGAAGATCAAAAGGGAAAATAAATTAATAATCTCACATGAAATGCATTGTTGGTCATAAAGGTTTTGGTGTGGTCATCCTCTGGGGTATCCTGCAGCACAAATTGAACGCTGTTCAAAATGGAATTGGACTCGAAGACCACCTTGGGCAGGGCCCTCATCTCTGCGTTGTCCGCCTCTCGTATGTTCCTGTAATTTCCTTGATTAGTGTTGCATCTACTCTATGGGGTGGGGTAGGGTTCACTCACGTAAATCGAGAGTAGCTGGGACGGCGATAGTTAAATATGCAGCACACATTCGACGAGGTTGGTCGCTTGACAAACATTTGGCTGGTGTTCACTGGGGAACCGTAGACAATGCCTCGGATTATCAAGTCGCCGCAGTCTGGCGACAGTTGACGCAATATATCACGCACCGAGTAGCCGCCGGTGTCTTTGTGGTAGCTAGAGAGCAGCCAGTGGAGGCGCTGCAGCTGCGCCTCGTCCAGCCGCGGGATTTCCAGGGGATTCAGATAGAACTGTGCCAGCACCAGCAGGCGTTCCGCCATATCGTCGACACTTAGTGCGACCCTCTGCAGCTTAGAGTCATCGTTGGAGTTGGATTTTTCCTGGTGCTGATAGCTACAACGAGTGGGGGAGTGGCGAAATTAGCATGCAAGACACAATCCGAATAGGGAGTATAAAAGCCCTAGTTTGTGGGCATTCCTAGATTAGTACCAGAATGAAAGTTCTATTGGTGTCACTGTCTCTTCTGGCCCTGTGCCTGGGCGAACGTCGAACATTCAAGGATTATCGTGTGTATCGGTTGGAGCCACAGATCGAAAAGCAGTTGGAGAAATTGCGGACGTTTGAGGCCACGAACGAGAAAGTCATCTTCTTGAATGATCTGAATCTCGGTGCCATTAATGTGCTGGTTTCTCCCAGCTTCAATGAAAAGTTTTTGGAGCTACTCAAGATCTGGAATATCGCCCCAGAGCTCCTCGATGCGAATGCCGAGGAGAGCATCTCGCTGGATATCGAACCCGTGGCGGATGCGAATCGTCGCAGCGATGACTACTCCTGGACGGAGTACCACGAACTAAACGACACCCATCGCTGGATGCAGAACCTGGTAGAAAAGAACCCAGGCATCGTCAGCACCTTTGTGGCTGGCCGCAGCTACGAGGAAAGAGAGCTCCTGGGCCTGAGGATCAGACACAGTGCTGGGGCGAAGGGGGGAGAACGTCAGGCCATTTTTCTGGAGGGGGGAATGCATGCCAGGGAGTGGATCAGTCCAGCCACCGCCACGTACTTTGCCAATCAATTGCTCAGCTCGCAGCAGCCGGAAATCCAGAGCCTGGCGCGCTCCTACGTGTGGTATATCCTGCCTCATGCTAATCCCGATGGATATGTCTACACTCATTCCACGGTACTCATCCCGAAATCAGAAGACATTTCCTTGTCTTACTCGTTTTCTCTGCTTTCTACTCCTCAGAATCGGTTGTGGCGCAAGACACGCAGTCCGCAAGCGAAAAACTGCACGGGAACCGATCCCAATCGGAACTGGGGCTTTCACTGGCGCGAAGTGGGAGCCAGCGATGAGCCATGCTCGGAGTCGTATGCCGGACGCAAGGCCTTCTCGGAGCCCGAGACGGAGTCACTCTCGCAGTATCTGATATCCCTACCAGAGCCCGTGTTCATGTACCTCTCGCTGCACTCCTTCTCCCAGCTGCTGCTCTATCCGTACGGACACACCTCCTCGTTGCCTGAGAACCATCGCCAGCTGGAGCGCATTTTCTCCGCCGCTTTGGGCGGCATGAAGCGGCGATTTGGAACCCGCTACACGGGGGGAAATGTCTACGATGCCATCTATCCGGCGGCAGGTTCCAGCATGGACTGGGCCTATGGGGTGCTCAAGACCAAGTACTCCTTCACCTACGAGCTGAGACCCTCGGGCTACAGCTTCTGGACAGGCTTCAGGCTGCCGGCGTCCCAGATAATCCCCACGGGACAGGAGACAATGGATTCGGTGGTGGAAATGGTAAAGGCCGCTGCCTCTATCGAGGGCTACAAGTTGCAATAAAAAGTAAATACGTTTAAGTGAAGGGAAGACTTGTTTATGGCGAGGAGGCTTAGGGGAAACTTGAGACTTGAGAGACTAGTGTGTCTCTTGTGTCACTTGTGTCTCGTGAAATGGCAATTTCTTAGAGAATTCTCGGGGGCGTCATGCAATGATTTACCATGCGAAGCGGTTGAGACTGTGATAAGGCCCACCCAGAGATTACCCCGATATATTTACTGCCCTACAAAAATGGACAAAGCTACTCGTACACCTCGCACTATCGGACAATAAATTAGATTCGGCTCTTATCGGCTTCGCCTACTGGCCTGGCCTATAAAAGCAACCGTCGCTCCCTTTCGGAGCTCATACAAACAACGACAAGCATGTCGCTGACCAAGTCCCTTCTGTTCGCCCTCCTGGCCATCGTGGCCCTGGCGGGAGTCAGCGCCGAGCGCGCCCGCTATGACAACTACCGCCTGTACAAGGTGAATGCGGAGAATTCCGAGCAGCTGGCCGTGCTGAAGCAGCTGGAGAGCTCCAGCGACGCCATCCTGTTCCTGGACGGAGTGCACATTGTGGGGGCCGATGTCAAGATGGTTGTGGCCCCGCACAAGGTGCCCGATCTACTGGAGATCCTGGGCAAGGCCGAGATCAAGTATTTGCTGCAGTCGAGCGATGTGCAGAAGACCCTCGACGAGACCGACGAGAAGGTTGCCATCAAGGGACGCGCTGGCGAAGGCTACAACTGGCAGCAGTACTACGAGCTGGACGACACCTACGCCTGGCTGCAGACGCTGGCCAAGACCTACCCCGGAGTAGTTACCCTCATCGAGGGCGGCAAGACCTATCAGGGACGCTCTATTCTGGGCGTGAAGATCACCAAGAGCGGCAAGGAGAAGCCTGGCATCTTTCTGGAGGCTGGCATCCACGCCCGCGAGTGGATCGCCCCCGCGGCGGCTACCTACATTATCAACCAGCTGCTGACCTCTGAGGTGGAGGCCATCAAGCAGCTGGCCGAGAACTACACCTGGTACGTCCTGCCCCATGCCAACCCCGACGGCTATGTGTACACCCACACCACGGACCGGCTATGGCGCAAGACCCGCACACCCTACACCAGCTGCTTCGGCGCCGATCCCAACCGCAACTGGGCCTTCCACTGGAACGAGGTGGGCGCCAGCAGCAATCCCTGCTCCGACACCTACGCCGGCCCCTCTGCCTTCTCCGAGATCGAGACTCTCTCCCTCTCCAACTACCTTGCCTCGCTGAAGGGCAAGATCCAGCTGTACATCTCCCTGCACGCCTACTCCCAGTACCTGCTCTACCCCTACGGACACACCGGTGATCTGCCCGACAATGTGGCCGACTTCAAGAAGGTCTACGACGTGTCCATTGCCGCCGTAAACAAGCGCTACGGCACCACATACACTGGAGGCAACATCTACGATGCCATCTACCCAGCGGCCGGCGCTAGCGTGGACTGGGCGTACGGCACCCAGGATGTGCGCATGGCCTTCTGCTACGAGCTGCGTCCCTCCTCGAACAGCGTCCTCACCGGCTTCAAGCTCCCAGCCGCCCAGATTGTGCCTGCCAGCGAGGAGCTTCTCGACTCTATCGTGGCCATGGCCGCTGAGGTCAAGAGCCTGGGCTACTTCAACTAAATCTAAGGCTGAGAGACTAAATAAAGGACTCACAGTTTGACGGCATAGCTCCGAAGCAGACGCTGGCTGATCTTATTCGCGGTGCAGATGCCGACGGCCGGGAAGGGGCTGTTGGCCACGTGCACCAGATCGGGGGCCATATGGATCTCCGTTGGCTGGTCGAGGTACTCCAGCGTGAGATTGACGATAACAACGTGTGTCCACACCACAATGGCCGCCATCAGCGTCAACCAGAGTGCTCTGTAAATAAGGTACTTTAGTCTTTGATTGGATTTAGATGCATTTTCTCACCCACTTGGCGTATCGGACAGTTGTGGGGTAGAGGAACGGATGCAGGCCATTGATGGAGCTCTGGCGCAGAAACTCCTTGAACAGGCGGCGATAGTTGGAGCGGGACTCCACTTGAGTCATGTTCGTGATGCGTTGTGCCTGAAGTGTGCTCGACTCTCAGTCAATTTATAGCGATGCGAGTGTTGCGAGGGCTGCAGTGCTCCGAGTGCTGCTCATCAATCAGAACTCTAATTAATGCGTGTCAAGAGGTGAGATAGTGTACAGTGGGGTGTGTAAAAGAGAGCGCTCTTTCTCTCTCTAATCGCGGTTGATGTAGTTGAATATGGGACGAAAGGTCAGGAAGTACAGAAACTCGAAGGCCGTCACGATGCTAAAGCCCATAATTAGACCAAGCAAGCCACCAAATGAAGCTGTCAAGGAGGGAATAAATCTATCATTATTTATGGACTATTTGGGCTTTAATTGCACTCACCCAAGGCGGATAGCCAGTTCTGGAAGATGTCTGTACGATATCTGGTGCTCATCAGGTCGCTGAAGAACACATGCAACAGAATCCTGTCCGTGTCGTTGCTACAACAAATGAATCTATTATTTCTGATTCCAAGTAGGGATCCAACACTCTCACCTGCTGCCTGGACGATTGGAAAAGTAGCTGACATCCAGCCTGCCCATGGTGCTCTCCGAGACATAATGATTCGACTGGCAATCGGGCAGACAGCCGCAGGGAAAGCTGTTGGTCTCCCGCACAATCGAAAGCGATACATTCAGATTAGCCAAGGCATGGTAGGAGAGACCTAAGAGGAACATGGATTATAGTACGTTTGCTGAGAGATACTCGTAGATATACCCCCACTTACGCTTGCTCTGTATCATGCAGTTGGCATCCAATACATCGCATACCCTGTAGCTGCCATTGTTGTGGACATAGGGGGGAATGCAGCCACAGAGGTTGTGGGTCATAGTAACCCTGCACTCGAACATGCAGTTGATGAATGAGTACCGCTTCAGTCCGTGCATCGCTCGTTCGCTGCCGAACAGGCAGTTTCTCAAGGACAAGTCCATGCGGCGAATGTCGTTGGTGGCATAGGTCGACTCTGGATTAATACGCACGAAGCTCTCACGCGTGGAGGTCACGACCTTCATTTCTGAATTCTCATCCGGAAAGTTGTAGGCGTCGTGAAGCAGCAGCTGGAAGCCGTAGCCGCTAAAGAAGGTGCCGTAGTAATCAGAGGCCATGGGACTGAGAAGAACAGTCAGACCCGTGGGATATCCACAGCCAGTGACGCGATACGGACGCTTTGGCACCTGATAGGCAATTTTCCTGGAATTAAAATGGATTAGTATATGGCGTATGGAAGCAGCGGAGGCATTCTTACTCTGGGAAATTGTTGGTTTTCCCTCCGAAATAGTTGAAACTGCAGCACTGTCCCTCCATCGTCTTGACGCGCTGGAAGAGACTGTCGCAGCGAGTGTTGATGCCCTTCCAGATGCAGCTGGAGATCATGTCAATGCAGTCTGGCGATAACTGTGACGTCAGTGTCGTGAGGGTGATATTATTCAGTTTTAGGATCCGATCATAAGTCTGCAGCGAACTGTTGCTGATCATATTGTCCACGGGCAACAGAGTGAGGTTGAAAAGGTTGTGCAGCTCCGATCGATTGACCCCAACAGGAACTTGCCTAAAGAAATAAAATACCCTTTAGATAAACATCTTATGAAAATCTATGATATGTGTACTCACATTTGCTGCAGCAGGTTGATCGCCTTTAGCTTTGATATCTTGTTGAAGTTGCATATCGTCACTGCCGGAAAGGGTATGTTCCAGGTGGGGAAGTGGGAGCTCTCGATGACCGTAACAGTGGGCGTCTCGCGGGCCCACTGCCACGAAACGACGACCAGAACAATCGATGTAATGATGGACAGGATGACAACAATAAGCCAGAACAGGCGCTCGTTTCGGCTAATGTCCTGGCGCGTGATGTAGCTGAAGCCATGCAGCGACGTGGTCTGGCAATAGTTGCGCATATTCTCGCTGAACCAGTCTCCAAATTGGCGCAAGCGAGAGATGGGCTGATGGCCGATAGGAGTAGAGCGCTTTGAGAGATCACTGCGGCTGGAGGCGACCAGCTGTTGGGCGGCCTGCACTTGCCGCAGATCGAAGATACGTCGCTTCTGGAACGCCATCTCTTCCGCTTGACCTCTGCCCGACGACTGTTGCCGCGGCGGCTCGCGGCAATTAGTCCCGCACTTAATCAGTGCACACCGCTAATGAGCCAAGCCCACTTTTGCTTGTTTCCTGCGACGTCGCCAGAGTATCTGCTGGCGCGCCAGCCAGTTGCAAGTGGGTCGCACACACGTAAAGAATATTAGCTCGAAGACCGACACGAAACTGCAGCCCATAAATAGGCCGTTTACGCCGCCAAAGGTTCCTGCCCATTATGGATGGATGAATGACACTTTAATACACCCCCTTGTCTTGTAGGTCGTTTCGTTAATGGAATATGCCCATGGACACTTGCCTATGAATGCCAGCCAGGTCTCGTACACGTCCAAAAGCAGCTCCTCGCTAATTGCCAGGTCGTAGTAGACCTTCAGGCGGACCTCGTTTGAGGCAATGGAATGGAATCCCTTTATGTGAGTCACATCACTCTCGAATTCATAGCGATGGAATTTGCATGGCGGCAGGCAATTGCAGTCCCTCTCCACCGCCGTAATCTGCTCACAAATGCCATCTGAAAATGGGAAATAAATCAATACGCCTTACTCTTGAAGTAGTTATCATTCACTTGCCATACTCCCTTACACACGACACTTGCTTCAGGTGACAAACAGGCCAGCTGCTTTCGCCAGGAGCATGGGGCGGTACACAACCGCAGTAATCAAGGATTCCTTTACTGCGACACTCGGAAAGGCAGTTGCTTAGGCTATAGGTCGAATAGAACCACAGACGGCGCTCATCGGGTAGATAGCAGCGACGTTGCTGGACGGGAAGCCTTGCCAGATTCGATGTGAAGCGCGTGGAAAAGGGTCGCACCATTAGGTGGGTTTCTGAACCACTTGGAATCAGAATCCTCATGGTGTCAGCATTTGTTACCGTTTTGGATTCATGGATAAGCACCTCAAAGCCATCGGATGCAATTCTTGAGCCACCGTAGTCCTCCTTTCGAGGGTTTAAGACGAAACTAACTCCCAACTGCGAAGTGTAGAGCTCTTTTTGATGGTTAAAGCTGCAGCAGAGACGATGATCAAAGGTCCACAATGGTTTAAGTTCACCCAGGCAGCTTTCTACGTGATTTTCCCAATTGCACCTGAGGATCTGCTCACAGATTGGGGGAGCCAGATCCTCCAGAAGCTGCGACCAGCTAAGGTTCGTTCGAAACAGTTCCTCCATGGCTCCCTTTAGCAGCGTTTCCTCCGACACTTTCCATTCAATGGCTCTTTTCTGTAGGCTTTCCTTGGAAATTTGATTCAAACTGCATATAGTGACCGCCGGAAAGGGAATCTCTGAGTTTGGCTTCATCATGCTGTCTATAAAACGTATGGTGGGCCCCTCTTTGGGAGCCGTGAGGAGGATGACGTTCGAAAGAATCACCGCAGTGCAAATCAGAAGCCACCAGAAAATGCGATGCCAGGTCTCAGCGCCGACAAATACATGGAAGCCATGGATGCTGGCCATTTCGCAGTAGATCTCGAAGCCAGACTTTCGCTTGCATAGGCCATCATCCTTGCGGGCTCGCAGGAAGCCCAGAAAACTGGGCAAAGGCAGCTGCTGAATGTGTTGGGTGATTCTAGAGTGCCATCGGAGTATCTTCAGACGCTTTAAGCTCCTGGATACGACTGATATTTTCCCTGCTGGCCTCACAAAATGTTGCAGATGTGCTTTCTTCTGGTGTTTCTTTGGCCTGAGATAATCCTCAAAATAAACCGTATATACTGGAGGCGGAGACTCTTCTCTTTTCAAGGCAGTCATGTCTGAAATCGAAAGAAGGTATTAGCTAGAGTATGATATACTTTTGTAAAGTGTGTTTTACCTGAAGTATACTCCGTATATATAGGCCGGGGAGTGCCTTAATGACATTCATGGCAGCCACACGCCCTTAAGTTGTAAAATCCACAATCAACAGAACATCATGGGAGTACTTTCACCTCTCGGTATTTGTGTGTGCATCGAATCAGTTGTTGTGATCCCTCGCCCCTAACTGGAAAGAGCAGAACAGAATAGAGAAAAACAATTATCCACACATTTATTTGTCTATCCATAAAGTTCGCTTCCGAGGCACTCGGGCGATAAGCTGCTCAAATATGAATAGGAAATTGTTTATAACAAATATACTTCCTACTCTCGCTCCTCCCCGTCTGCCTGACCCACAACCGTAATTGTTATTGTTTTCCCCTCCAATTGTTAATGAGTTTATTGTTATCTGGTCTAACCAAAGTACCCACCCACCCATCCATTGCACACCGCTCCACTCCACCCGCTCAACTATAATAACGATATAATATTATATTCAGGTCGCGTCTCCTTTGTTGAACTGCCAAATGTCATTGTCCGTGTCCGTGCCCCTCCTCCTCGTACGCCTTGCACTCAGACTTGTGACTGGGTTTTTCTTGATTTCTATAGTTTTGTATTTTTGTCAGCTGATTCGCCTCGAGTGTTGCCGCAGATTACCAGTATGTTTTATTTTGATTTTCACGATTCCTCTTATCACGGTACAATGCCACAGCCACCACACTCGAGAATAAGTAATTAATGTGTCTAGATCATCGGGAATCACATTGGGAAAGCGATAAGCTCATTGAGAATTGGGAAACTAGTATTAGGTTTTTAATTTAAGCGGTGCCCCTCCTCTCCCATGTCCACAAAAGCAAATGGCTAAACTTGTTACGATCAGCGGGAGGAATACTGTACCTAGAGTTCTGTCTTTGCATTCGAACTTTGATCTCATTCGTATAGTAGACTTTTGTGTGCTCCTGAAATTTGATTAAAAATGTACACACGGAAATTTTACTGTGTCAAGATTATGAACAATGTAGAATGTTTTGTTATAAGAAATTCCTGTTTAGTAAGAGAGGGCATTTACGCATACCCTGAACTTACTCCAAATAAACTTAAAAAACCAACTAAATTCACCCAATATGACGAATGTTTACACAGCTTAGAACTTCCTGTTGTACTATTGCCTATAATCTATGTACATGGTTCCCACACAGATTCCGGGGCTTATCCAGAATCCAACCATAGCCACAAATATTTACTCTCGCAATATTTACGAGAAATTGTGATTTGTGGGCCGTGCAAATATTTGAATTCAATGGAACTGTACGAGCCATAAATTTTCCCTGAATTGAAGTTCGCATGGATTTAATTAATTGGTTTTTTTGCGTTTTTTGTTTTAGTTTGATTTTATATGAATTTTGGCCAAGGCTGACCAAAATCTTTCTAATGATATTCAGCGGGCATTTCGCCGCCGCCTTCATTTGCATGCCACGTGCCCGTGTCCGTGCCTGAGAGAGACTTTCTGTGTCGCGTCTCGCGCGTCTGACAATATATTACACAATTATGGTTTCGATGTCGGGACCCGATAAGGCACGGCACGGCAAGGCACTGGCGCTCTGAATCAGCTGCTGCTGGCAGTCAGGCGTTTCGAATGCATGGATCTGGGATGATTCCCTGATTAGTCGATTCTCAGATTCCTTGGTGCAGATGCACTCGCCTGACAACGCCTGAGAATGAGGGCTTGGGAATTTGTTGCGCGTTGGGTTATTTTCGGTATGAGGTCTTATAAATAAACCTCTCGCGTAACGGTATGCCGCTCAACTTGCGTCACGAGCAACGGTAAAGCCAGCTGTCAGTGCAACAACTGTATTATCCCTGACCGAATCATCATCTTCCACAATCAGACGCGACCAATAGGTTTATTTTTGGCATTATTTGCTGTAAACCCATATTGTTTTTAATGATAAGAGATGATCCACTGTTTTGTTTCCAGGCAGAGGCCCCCCCGGGGAGCAGCCTGTTGTCTTGTATTGTCTTCTCTTGCACGATGTGTATGATGTGGTGTGTATTTATTATCAGGCGTTGATTTATGTGGACGTTCGTATTCGCTCGAAACTAGAGCGAGGCTAATCTTTAGCTGCAATTGACGCAAATTGATTTTGCACTCGAAATCGAACGTTCGTCTCCGTCCGTAGATCTCTCACCTCCTGCTCTTGCCCGAAAGAAAATGAAGGAACATGGCGGTTGTGTTCTTTTACAAGGGGAGCTGTTGTGCCACTTTCTGTTTCCACTTCCAAATCCCCTTCATATTGGCCATTTCCGATCACATCACAATTAGCAAAAAGCCAATACACCATCCTTGTGCTAAAAAAACTTCAAACGATCTTCGAGATCAGAGTGAGAATATTGTTTTGCCAAAAATTAACAGAGGATGACATAATGCGGCCAAAGATTCTCCTCTCTATACATTTTCTCTATAGATGTCTTAAGTGCAATTTCAGAACCGAAATTCCTTTCGTTACGATTGCTATTCCGAGATGCCGAGAAGAACAGAAGACAGCCGTTGTTTTCATCTCCGTTTCAGATCGTTTGGCTCGAATCAATCAAATTGTTTACACGCACATAAATATTTATTATTTTTTTCGTTTGTTTGTTTCTTGCTGAGGTTCTAATTTTACACTCGCTCTCGGCCAGCAATTATTTCTCCTGTTATTTTTATTCGACATTTCATTGCTGTTTTTGCCCTGCACTCGGCAGTCGAGCGTTTTATTTCGGTTGTGACCCCCAGATCGGTCTCAGTGTCCAGCAGTAGATAGGAGATAGCGACGCTTCTATCTGCAGCTCGCGCCACTCACATGTGTGTATGGAGTGGCTGGAAGTGACACTACTATTTTTAAGTTTCGAAAAATCATTCACAAACCTAATGACAGTCGGCACAAATTAGCAGGTTGATAGCCCCCAGAGGAGTGTTCAAAAATGTCACAAATGAGAGCATTCCTAGAGGGATTCGCCTCGATATGTTGCCATGGGATGGCTCCATTGGGAGAAGAACTGGTGAGTTTTTTTATCGCCTTCCTTGGGGAATACTGCTTGGGTATTCGGTAGATTGCAATTCCCCTTTGGTGTACTTTTTCTCAACATGATTCCCAGGAAACATCAATCTGTGACGTATTTGAGAGAAATCTTTCATCAGCAAACGTTATCATCATTCCCACTTCTCAGCATCTCTCAGCGCGCTCAGATCGTGACGTTGTCGATGTCAGACCATACAATATATACAATTATCAGTCAATTAATCAGTTTTTATGTATATAAAGGAAAGTTTTCCAAAGAATTTGATGGCTTTCGTTTCCTGTCTTGCAACTGGAGAATGCTCCACGGACTCTCGTGACGATGCATTCATTGGAAAAGCTGCTCCACTCGCCAGCTAACTGATTATCCCCAAGAAATTGGGACTCTGTTCTGTCTAGACTTTTGACATTGGGGGGAAACCACCGAGCGATTTACAGACTGATGAGATATCTAGATTGGTTACACATGCAAACACATGCAATCTGCAATCAGTTTAGTTTTTAGAGGTCTCCCCTTATGAATTCACCGACTGTTTCGATGTAGTTTTGCCCTTTATACCACATTTCCATATTATGATGGCCATTTTCCAGCAGTTCTTTTGTGTTTCGTCTACTGTTCTCTCGCTGTGTGCATGAAGATCGTCGGCTAGAAGCACACACTCCCACACTATTTTGAATACATGGAGAACATGTTAATGAGGAACACTTGTAGTTTTTTCAGTATAGATTTTGTTTTTTTTTTTTGCTTTTCGTTTTGTTGACTCAAGAGCTTAATACTGTGACGTCAGGAAAGTCATTGAGTTATAATTTAAAAACGAGCGAGCGAACGATCGCTGGCAAAATTATAACAAACAAACATTCTGTGTGGAGTATGATCGAAATCTAAACCAAAATTCAGTAGAGGAGGCAGTAAAGCGTCAGAGTTTCAGAGGGAGCTTCCATACTACCTGAGGAGCATAATATTAAGTTACAGAAATATGACGAACGATCGCGATTCGAAGCGATTTTGAAGCCGAAACCGATTCTGAGCCAGTCCGGCAGTCAGTCTCAGCCAGTCAGCTACGATAAAGTCGCGAGATTAAAAAAGTCAAGTGACACTCAAATGCGTCAATCGAAAGCACAAAAGTGACACAACAGCAGCAACAACAGAATGACGGAGTACAAAAGTCCGTCTCCAGAGCGACACATGGGAGAAGGCGCTGGCTGGCCCGTTGTCCGGAGAGATTCTTTGTCTTAAACCCGTGCCTCCATCTCCATCTTTGTCTTTGTCTCGTGGCCATTCCGGCCACTGAAGCGTGCAGAAAACCAATCCTCTTCCCTCATCTTTTCATGACAAAGAAATTTCACGCAAACTTTACGTTTGACGTCAGGGGCTCCTACGACGACTCTGGGGCTTTTCTGATCATGGGCTTTCACATCACATCAGAGTGGCTGGATGATGATGATTATTCATGGAATACATTGGAAAGACGAAGGGAAGTGCCATTTGAATGAAGCTGTGAGACGCCGATAATTTAGCTTAATTGATGGGCAGCCCCAGCAATGGAATGACCAAGGGCCGGACTGCGGGTTGTCTATAGACCGACCCGACCCCCTGTCCGGCCCTGACTTCATTCTGCTTCGTATTTGCATTATGCCAGGCTGCTGCCCGTTGACTTATTTTTAATTGCTTAAGAATAAGTAGCATTTATCGTTCCAATTGATGGTTTTGTTTTGCTTGAGGCCATTTGAGGTGGCATGTGGTCACGTGCCTCGTTAACAATTATTACTTATGCGCCACGTTGCATGAAGACACCAGAGACAGAGACCAGGTTCAATGCATTTTGAGAGACAATTTCCCGCGAACCCGAAACCAAAACCAAACCCGATGGCGAGTCATTACCATTCTGGGGTTTGTATTACAATGGGACACACAACTGACAGACAGGCTGACGAACTGTCTTCTGTCGTCTGGGGCTCTGACGTAGTCTCTGGGGAGTCTCTGTTCATGGCAGAAGGAGAGACGACTCTAGACTGCAACTCGAACTCGAGGTTTGTATGTCACACTGACGCACGCATCGCATCTCGTCTCGATCGACAGCATCGACATCGTGCCATACTAAAATATGCGCATATTGCACTCACTATCTTTTTCTCTCTGTGTTGGCCATTGGCCATGAACCCCGCGTTCGGAATGGTGGAGGATCTGCAGAAATTGGTGCAGATTTGTAGCGACAGTTTGCATAGTCCCCAGAAAGACCCCAAGACATTGCGCAGTTGCTGGCATGGCATTAGCATTGCAGATAAGTCCGGGAATCTCTTCTCGCAGAGGTTCAACAACAGCGCAAGAGATAAAATGGAGATCTAAAAGAGATCTTAAAGAAGACGAGGCAACGGTTCAATGTCTGACCTAAGATGGCGCCACGAGATCGCTCCATCTGGCTGTCTGTTCTGTTATGTTTGTCCTTCTGGAAGACTCTTCTCTGAAGATTCTTTTGCGCATCGCATCGTCTGTTGATTGTTGTTTTACGCTGCTGTTCTAGGATTTCATGAATTCCACTCTGCAAATATATTCAGCTCCAGTTTTTTTCTGTTTTCCCTTTCTGTGGTAATGCGAATTTCTAAACAAACAAGACAATTGTTGTGATCGCACTTCGACGAGCCCTCTGATTCCCCAGACGATTGCGTAGAACAGATCGCAATCTAATTGAGAATTCAATGTTGACTACGTGGGGAATTCAATTTGGGGATCACTTTCCTATCGCCGTCATGAAATTGTAAATTCCGCTGTAAACAGATTTTTCATCTAAATATAGATTTAATTGGGTACTGATGCTAGAGATTATATTCTTTGACATTCAGGGAACTTTTAAATAATAGATTGCAATCATTGCACCTTCAAATCTATTCCGTCTCTAGAGATTTCTTCCTAGGCATAAGAATCTTTAGGTCCGAATGGATAAACGTGATATATTGATCGTTGGATATGTTATTTCCTCTTCTTAAGGATTGCTTCTCTGTTATCCAGCATTCTCATCTTCTCACCACCTCTTTTCCTGAGGTTGTTGGCTATCTCTTCATGACTCTCGTTCTCTTCCGAAAGATCCGAAAAGCTTCTCCATTGCCCACGCTCTCTGATCCACTCTGAGAGAACCGCTCGGCTCCCCATAATTCCGATCACTCGCTCGACGACGACTCGGCGACTCGTCAGCGCACAAAACTGGATGCCAGATGGCGAAACCAGTTAGTCGCCGCCCAGAGCTCCACCAGCGAACGCAAACTTCTCTGATTTCTACGGCAGTCGTTGTCGTCGTGCGCGATCGCATAAAAAAGACTCCCAACGGGCCAGAAAGATAAAGAAACAAGCAGCAAGCAATGCAAAATCAAAGTTAGATAAAGATAAAAAAAATTTCCCAATGCAAATGGAGAGTGAAAATCAATTGAAAAGAGAACGCAGTTGAAGGGGAAATACCAGAAATAGAAAAACGAGCAAAATGCCAAAGTGTATGGAAGCATAAAGCGTAAAAAAATTAAAATCAAAATCAAAAATTGAAAAGGCAAAAGCTAAACGCAAAGCGCCACAAGGGAAAAGCAAACCAAACCCAGTGCAAAAATATAATTCGTTGTGCAAACTCTCGTGAGGCGATAACTCCGACTGAATGACTATGACATCGACAGTGCTCCAGCGGCCTCCAGCAGCAGCAACGACACCCAAGCAGCAACAGCAGCAGGCGGCAGCTGTTACAAAGGTATCCAAGCCACCGAAACCCTCCTCCGCCAGCCGCTCCACGATGGCCTGGTCGAATGAGTCGAAATTGCGCTTTTCATGCATCGATAACATCGGGCTGAAGCAGTTGTGGAAACTAATTGCCTTGGATACGGGCGCCAGCTCGAAACAGCACAATCAACACATCATGTTGGATGTGGAGCAGCACCAACAGCAGCAGCAAAAACAATCGAAATCTGTTGGTGGCAACAAAAAAAACAATCATGAGGTGAGTGTCCGACAGAAAGAAAGCTTGTAATACTCGCACCACAAAAGACAAGCCAACAGACAGACAAACATACAATGACGTCAATGGCGATGGTGGAGGATTGTCTTGTCCATCCACATCCGCGTAGAAAGCAACACTACAGAGAAAGTGGCCGAAAAAACAGAAATATATGTATACTCATAACTTGAGGGGCCCGAGGTAGGGTTATGGGTCCAGGAATGACGTCTGCGG